>CM058170.1:12684450-13284450 GCA_030254885.1 Vitis rotundifolia
ACACACTTCCCTGGTGGTGCGAGCCCAGTAGTTAGTTGGTTTGGTATGCAACCAAGTGGACCAATGTCTGGTAAGAAGAACTTTCTGAACCCTAGACTGTGAAGTGTCTGTAAAATTAACAACATTTCCTCAACTTTAGATGACTTCTTTTCATTTTCTTAGGAAGCATGGAATGAAGAAGAAGATGATCGAAGAAAGGATCGATGAAGGGTTTGTTGATCATACCAAGATTTGCCTTGTGTAATGGTTTATGAGAAGATCAGCATAGTCATTAGGGGTGTACAAATAGCTTGATGTGTAGAAAGAAGGCATGAGATAGTTGTTAATGTAGTCGTTGCTACCAAGGACTATAACAACCAAGGATTTTGCCAAGTATTGGCTAAGTGAATTTTCATCCATTTGGCTCCTTAGTTGATTCAAAGTGCTTTCAAAGTTCTGGACCTGTTGACTTAGGCTATACCGATCTCCCTGTATCACATAAATATGTTACAAAATTTTGATAAATTTTGATCAACCATGATGAAAAATTAAAAGATAGCAAGATAAACATATGATATGTTACTAGATTTCTTCCGGTCTCATCAAGGATTCCTGCTGCTGCTGAAGCATAGTTTACTCCCCTAAGAACATTGCCTCCTGTTGTTGAAGAATCTGCAAATGCTGGAAGATAAGGAAGACCTAACAATTCTCCTACAAAATTGGAAAAAAGAGAAAAAAAAAAAAAAAGATTTAGTTGATAATAACTATGTAAGTTTGTATTCTCTTTCAAGAATAAACCATGAATGATTTGAGAAAAAAGTTGAGTCAGGAATATAATACATGTAATGAAAGTGTTAGAACATGAAGAGTTTGTAAAGAAATGATTAAAAAAGACAAAATTACCAAGAAAATCAATAATGGTTTTCCCATTGCAAAATCTCCCGGATGGTCCTCCATTAAAATCGATGCCATAAGGCATGAAGTTTGATTTTGCAAGAGAGTTCAAGTAGTTATTGTTCCCATCATCCACTATTGAATCTCCCATCACAAACATGGCCGGAAACTCTGGTGTTGCCACCACCGCATTTGAAGAAACCACCACCACTACCATAAAAACAATCTTGAATATCAATAGACATGGCACTTCCATCTTTACCATTTTTTTCTTTTCTTTTTTTTTCTCCTCTTAGATCCATACAATATAAGACTTGATATAAGGAGGAAAGTAAGATTTGGGGTTGCTTTTTGGTAAAGTAGGAAACGGTTTTAAGTCATCAAAGTGCTTTGGTTTTTGCTTTTTGTTAAAAGGGTTTTGGTCTAGAGCTCTTTTCTCCTTGTGTTCCTCCTACTTTTTGATACTCTTATTGTTGGCATTTTGCTATATAAAATAGAATTAACCCATGGGCCTCAAAATGGTTCGGCTCAACTCTTTTGTTTGTAAGCCTACTTATATATAATTTAAAGAATAGGCCTACAATATAATGGGTTAGGCCCAATCCAACTAATAGATGACGGTTTGTTTTTTGACTAAATAAAAAAAATTAAAATATTGTACTTTTTCTATTCGGTTAAAAATAACTTGTTGATATCAATCAACATACCTAAACTGAACCTATTGATAACAAACTCACTTTAATTATATTGGATGATGTCAATAAGTTATTTTTAGCTAAATAAAAAAAGCCAAATATTTTGGCTTAAGTTGAGAAATATCAACTCTTATATATGAGCCTTAGGTTGAGCTCAATCCAAGCCTAATAAAATCATAATATTTTAAATTGTGAAATGCTATTTATTTTTATTGAATAAAAATAAATAATTTGAAGATATGATGAATTAATATAATATTTAACATTAGTAATGATATGTAGCTAATATTTTTAAAACATTCCATACATGAAATTAATTAATTTTTTTTTTTGTATTTTATAAGATTATGATCATGTTAATCCTACACTTTCAATAAATTATTAAATAATTTTTTAATCATATAATTGATATTAGAACCAATAGAAAGTGGGTATATTTTAAAAAATAATTAATTACCTAAACAACATGAAAACTCATTCCAACCTAACTGATTTGAGTTGGGTTCACCATATTTTCTTATAAGAGGAACTTGTCTCTTCAAGAGACCACTTCAAATTCTTTCTAATTTTTTCGAACTTGTTTCCTCAAATGAAGAGTTTTTTGTATTAGTAAGTCTTTCATATCAAAATAAAATATATAATTTGAATTTGAATTTAAAAAATGTGGTTCTTATGGGAAAAAAAAAGTTCTATTTATAATTTGCAATTTTGAGTAAAAATTTAGAAATTGCTTATTGAAACTAAGGTGGTGTTTGTTTTTTTTACTTAACTCTAAATAGAACTTTAATATTTAATAGTATTAGGTTGTTTGTTTTTGTAATATTTTATTTCGATTAAGCATTAAAAAGTAAAGAAAAATCAACATATTACTTTTTTCATTTAGAAAAAATTAAATATTTTGGTTTTTTTTATTTAGAAAAAAGTTTATAATAAGTTATGAAAAAGTAGAAAAACAAATAACTTAAAATCTGAAAGCAAATTGCTTTCGGCAAAAAAATTAAAAAAACAAACACCTTCTAAGATTATAGTACAAATTTAAAACTTGTATTTTAAAATTATGATTTTAGTATAACCATGCATAATCACATTTGGATTATGCAACTTATATTGTACTTCTTTTCTTTTCCCCCTTTTTCTATATTCTATTGCAAATCTTCAAATATTTTTCTAAATATTTTATTTATTTTACTATCAATTTTAAAATTTGTACTAAAATCACAATTTTAAGCCGTGATTTTTGTATTCATGTTAAAATTATTGTTTCTAGGTCATGTTTATTTCTTTATTGGATTTCCATGAAAATTGTATTTTCTAAGTGCAATTTCAAATTGATTTCTTTTAAATAAAAGAAAATTACTTGGTCCCATATATAATAAAAAAGATTATTTTGAACAATTGTTTGAAAAAAAAGAAAAAAAGCTAACAATTGCCTATTTTCTTGGCCAAAAAGGCTAATTAAACCCAAAATTTGTATTTTTATGACATTGAGTCTTGTTCATATGTTGGTAATTTTGTTCTTTTTTATGTTTGGCTATAAAAGTCTTTTTAGATAGTGATTTGATTTTCATTGAAGATGTCTAAAAAGGTTTGACATATGGCATATTAGGTTCCTTTGAGGTATCAAAAGGTTCGATATCATTTTTATATTCAAAATATTTTTAAATGATTTTTCAAAAGAAGTAGGGGTTGCTTAAGCGATTAATCTTGCTTAATCAATCAACGCATTCAAGCGGTAAGGCCCACTTAAGCGGTGTAAGTCCGCTCAAGTGGTGTAAGTCTGCTTAAGCGATCATGACAGTGTCTCATTGAGTTTAGAAATAGATTTTGGATGAATTTCACTTAAACTTTATGTTGAAAACTTAAGATACCAAAACTCTTTTGGTTTTCACCTATACATACCTCATTATAACCCTTTGAGGGTTAGAGAGATCTTGGACATTAGAGATATATTGTTGAGAGACCTTTCATTCCTTAGAAAAGATTTCTTTGAGAAAGCTTAACATGTCATATCTTTCTCAATCTCTTATTCAAAGATTTGGTATTTGAATATTGGGTTGAAAACCTTAATCCCTTTGGAGTGGTTGAAGGATCTTGGTGTGCAAATTCACAAGTATACGAATCGTTCAAATAATATAATTGTACTTAAGTTTGAATATCGAACCCACAAGGACTATGCTACTAATTACTAAAATTTATTATTTCTACTATTATTTGATCAACCGAATTTTTAAACTTGTAGAAGAAAGTAACTTAAACAATTAAAGAAAATAAATTCAAACTCTTATGATTTAAACAATCTAAGGCTTTTGATTTCTCTACAAACACTTTCATGCAATTGATTGCTTAACCTAATTTCTGTTATGCTTTATTTGGAAATTTAATTCCCTAAGCCAACCAATATTTTCTCTCGAAATATATTAGATTGCTTCTTAAATTATTAACCCAACATATCTCTATGTGAATTTAAGTCTAAAGGACTAATTAATATCTATGGAATTATTATAGATTTAACTATTAATCTCTTAGAACATGGTAATGTATCTCTACTATTCATTCATTCTAACGTAATCTATTCTATGGATTTAATTTAGATTCTAACTCTCGTTATCAACCTAAATCATAAATTCAATCAAAACTTGGGCCTTTAAGAATTGAGAGCTTTAAGTGCAAAATAATTACATAAATAAATTGATGCAAAACAGAGACTTAAATTAAATTAATCAAAAACATAAATTGTGATTGAGCTACATCTCAGCCTTAGATAAAGGAAATTAGTTCATATTAAGATGAAGAATAAACATCCTTAATTACAATCATAAAGAAAATGGAAGAATAAACTAGAAAATAGAAGGGAGTCTGCAAATCCCCTTCTTATTCTCTAAACTCTTTCTTCTCCCAGGTCTCTAAGATCCCGAAATAAACCCTGCTTTCGTCTATTTATAGCCCCGGTATTACAAACTCAAGTCCCACCTAATTCGGATTTGAACGTAATGAGATAAGAACAAACAATTTTCAAATTTTAAATATCGCGTCGCAGTGCTCAATGTCTCCCACCGCGACGCTATAGTCTCGGGTCTTAAGGATTTTTTAGATTCCTTTGGGCGTCGCGGTAGTTTTGTCTTGGGTCCCCAAATATGATTTTCCACATGAGCCCACCGCAATGCTTAAGTCCTTCCGACTGTGGCGCTTTCCTCTTGGGTAAGTTGCTCAATTTGTCACATAAGGGGCTATCGCGACGCTTGAGAGCTTCCGCCGTGATGGTTTTCACATTTTCGTTGAACTTCATATTTTTCTTCTAATTTTGCCTCATATTACTTCTTTTTCGTACTCTTGGCTATTTGAGATCTAAAACAATAAAAATAATGATTGTTGAGATAAAATTACTCTTAAACTAATGAATTATCAAGTTAAATCATAGATAATAAGTCGCTCTAAATCGACTTATCAAATTCCCCCAAATTTAACATTTTGCTAGTCCTCGAGCAAAAACAAAATAAAATCTAACCTAAAACTATCCTAAAAACAATTAAATCACAAACTAAATCAAGACTTAAAACTTCTCAAACTTCAAGAATCAAATTCATTCGTTAAGTTTAATTCATAATATTGTTTTAAAAATTACTAATAACACAAAGTCGTCAAAAATCTATCGACCATTACAAAAATTAGAAGGGTCACTCAGACATTCATTCTATTCAAACCTTCAATCTTTCCATACGCTCGACCATAGTAAGGAGCCTTGAAGAAAAAAACTATCGTTTTGCCAGTGAACCTTAAACAACTGGTCCCATTCTGTCATTCTCCTTCATTGTCTGCACCTTATTATCTGTTATTGCCGACATAGGAGCTAAAGACTCCTCATTTGGTCCATATTGGACCCTACTAGTAGCGCACATAACAATAGTCAATGACGGATAAAATAAGGACATGGATGAATGCTTAGCACACTGAATGATATGAGATGATAAAAATTTTCCCAAATCCAGAGACTTTCCAATAACAATAGAATAAAAAAGCACTGCTCGCTTTTTATTAATGTCACTAAAATGTTTTACTGGCATCAACCTCATTGTTGAAAAATAATACCAAGCTTTACATTCCCTAATTAACCCAACACTTAGGAAGGTGATCGGCTTATCATCCGACATTTTCTATTAAGTACTTGGAACTACAATAGTCCTTAACACCTCTTGATAATCAATTTCTCCACCAAGAAAAGCAGTATAATCATCATTCTCAATATCGGACAAGTTGAAAAAAACATTAATAGCATGTCCACTGAAATCTACTTGTTTTCCTCTCACAAGTGCCTTTCGGTGATGATGTTCAGGCACATTGGCATAAAATTCCCTAACAGCCGGAATAATAGCAGCTAGGGGATGAGCACAAAAATTATCCCATTTTCTCTCCTTAATATTAGCAGTAATGGTTGGCCAATTTATTCCAGTTACACACAAACCCTTCTTAGTTATCGGGTTTTGGTTTGAAACAGAGTCATAATATCCATTCTAGGCATTTTCACTAACAAATTTGGTTTTATCAAATTGTATCACACCATTGCCCTTCATTTTCTTGCTATGCGATGCATCCATATCTAACACAATCTTCAATCCAACAACAAATCATAGAAACGAAAATCAAAGGTTGAAATCCTTACCAAATTGTAGCAAATAGGCATAAATAATTACCCCAAATCATGACCCAACAAGAAGAAGGATTGAATCTACGATTTCCCTTCCAAAATTACACCAAATGAATCTTCAATCTTGCCAAATCTCTAATCTTAATTTACCCAAAAAAAGCTTGAGACGTGAGTTGAAAATAACTTGTTGACGAACTTCAAAATCGCGCTTCTAAATATGCTTATCATGCCATCTTTTTGCCTTATCCTCATAAATCTTAGCATTCTCATAAGCACTATTATGGAACTCTTCCATCTCATATAATTGTAACAATCTCTTCTCTCATGCAGTTCGTAAGTCAAAATTCAAAAATTTAACAACCCAAAATGATTTATGCTCCAACTCAACCGGAAGATGACACGATTTACCACAAACCAATTGATATGGAGACATCCCAATAGGTGTCTTGAATGCAGTTCTATAAGCCCATAATGTGTCATCCAACTAACTTGACCAATCCTTCCTAGAAGAATTAAATGTTTTCTCCAGAATTTGCTTAAGCTCACGATTAGATACCTCAACTTGACCATTTGTTTGCTGATGATAAAGAGTAGCTATACGATGTGTTACTCCATATTTACCCAATAGTGATTCAAATGGACTGTTACATAAATGAGATCCTCCATCACTTATGATAGCTCTTGGTGTACCAAATCTTGCCAAAATGTTCTTCTTAAGAAATTTAACCACCACCTTAACATCATTGGTCTACAACGCCTCAACTTCAACCCATTTGGAAACGTAATCTACAACAACCAAAATAAAATGATTAGCATAAGAGGATGGAAAAGGACCCATAAAATCAATACCCCATGCATCAAACAATTCTATTTCTAAAATATTTGTTAAATGCATCTCATTTTTCCTAGATATATCCCAACCCTTTGACATCTATCACAATTAGCAACAAAATTAAATGAATCTTTAAAAAGAGAAAGCTAATAAAATCTTGATTGTAAAACTTTGGCTATAGTTTTAGTAGCTCCAAAATGTCCTCCAACTTCATGAGAATGACAATAATGCAAAATACTCCCCATCTCCTCTTCCGGCACACATCTCCTAATTATTTGATTAGCACATTGCTTATATAGGAAATGATCATCCCATATATAGTACTTGATATCTGAGAAAAACTTCTTACTCCTTTGATAAGTAAGCTCGGGAGGCTAAATCTTCTTAGCCAAATAGTTGAAAATGTCTACATACCATGGCGCTTCTTCAACTGCAAAAAGCTGCTCATCAGGAAATCTTTCATTAATATCATCAACTCCTTCATTAGGCTCTATATGATCCATCTAAGAAAGATGATCTACAGCTAAATTCTCAGTTCCTTTCTTGTCTTTGATTTCCAAGTCAAATTCTTGTAGTAGCAAGATCCAACAAAGTAGCCTTGGCTTTGCATCTTTCTTAGCTAACAAATACCTTAAAGCTGAGTGGCTGGTATAGGATTACCTTAGAACCTATCAGATAAGACTGAAAATTGTCAAAAACATAAACAACTACTAAAAGTTCTTTTTCAGTAGTTGCATAATTTACTTAAGCCTCTGTTAAAACCTTGCTAGCATAATAAATCACGTGAAAAATTTTACCTTTCCACTGCCCTAAAATAACATCTATAACAAAGTCACTAGCATCACACATCAATATAAAAGGCAATTCCCAATCGGGTGCAACAATAATAGGATAAGATATTAGTTTAAACTTAAGAGTTTCAAAAACATTTAAATATTCTTTAGAAAAATCAAAAACTGCATCCTAAGCCAATAAATCACAAGGAGGTTTAGAAATTTTTGAAAAGTCCTTAATGAACCTTCTTTAAATCCTGCATGACCAAGAAAACTTCTAACTCCCTTAACATTTGTAGGTGGTGGTAGCTTCTTAATCACATCTATCTTGACACAATCCACCTCAATTCCTTTTACAGAAATTTGATAACCCAACACAATACCTTCTCTTACCATAAAATAACATTTTTCCCAGTTTAAAATCAAGTTTGTGTCAACACATCGCTACAAAACCAAAGAAAGATTAAAAAAGCAATCATCAAAAGAAGAACCAAAAATAGAAAAATCATCCATAAACATTTCAATGTATTTTTCAATCATATTGGAGAAAATAGAGATCATTCAACGTTGAAAAGTGGTCGAAGCATTGTATAAATTGAATGGCATTCGTCGGTAAGCAAAAGTACCATATGGGCATGTAAAAGTGGTCTTCTTTTGATCTTCCGATGCTGTGAGGATTTGATTGTATCCCGAATATCCATTTAGAAAACAATAATAATCATGACCAGAAAGTCTCTCCACCATTTGGTCAATGAAGGGTAAAAGAAAGTGATCCTCTCTTGTGGCATCATTAAGTTTTCAGTAATCAATACAAACTCTCCAACCAGTTACCATTCTTGTGGGAATAAGTTCGTTATTATCATTCTTCACTACAGTTATACCTCCCTTCTTAAAAACTACTTGAACTGGACTTACCCATGTACTATCCGAGATTGGATAAATTATACCTGCATCCAAAAGCTTCACAACCTCCGTCTTAACCACTTTTTGCATAGATGGATTTAATCTTTGTTGTGGTTGAACTGTTGGCTTGTAGCTTTCTTCAAATAGGATCTTATGCATAGAAATCGATGGGCTTATTCCCTTGATGTCATCAATAGTCCATCAAATAGCTTTCCTATGCTCCCTCAAGACTCTTAATAGCTTTTCCTCCTCCAATCATTCAAAGAAGAGTTAATAATAACAAGATCAAAACTAGAAACTCTAAGAAAGCATACCTAATATGAGATGGTAATAATTTAAGTTCAAGTTTAGGAGGCTCCTTCTTTAATGTATGATTGTTAACATGAATAGCCTCTAATTCTTTAAATTTTAACTTTTTTGGAAACTCATAAGTTGGCAATGCATCAAGATTATTAACATATTCAATTATATCATCATCATCACAAAGAGTTTCTAAAGTTCTACCATTCAGTATACAATTTTCTAAAGGTGAAGTAGGAAATGTTTCATGAAATGTTTCAACTACCACCCTATCCAAAACACTAATTGCAAAACACGCATCAACATCATATGGAAATTTCATAACCTCAAAAACATTAAACATAAGTTGTTCATCTTGAACCCTTAAAATCAACTTACCTTGATGAACATCTATAATAGTTCTACCTGTAGCAAGAAAAGGTCTTCCTAATATAAGAGGAACTTCTCGACCTTCTTCCATATCTAATACAATAAAGTAAGTCGGAAATATAAACTTATCCACTTTTACCAAAACATCCTCAATAATGCCTCTTGGATGTTTCATAGATCTATCCGCAAGCTGCAAGATATCGTAGTAGGCTTCACTTCCTCTAGTTCAAGTTTCCTGAAAATAAAAAGAGTCATTAAATTAACACTTGCACCAAGATCACATAAAACTTTATCAAAATCAAAATCATCAATAGTGAAGGTATAGTGAAACTCCCTTGATCTTTTAGCTTAGGAGGGAGCTTCATTTGAAGAATAGCGCTGCACTCTTCAGTGAGCATCACCTTCTCATTGTCCACCAATTTCCTCTTGTTCGATAACACCTCCTTTAAGAATTTAGCATATTTCGGCATTTGCTCCAACATATCTACAAAAGGAAGATTGATATGTAAGATCTTAAAAATATCAATAAATTTAGAAAATTGTTTATCTAAATTTTGTTTTTTCAGTCTTTGAGGAAAAATGATGGCATTAGATGATGGTTTTGGAGTAGATGGTTGTATAGGAGTGGAAGCATCTTGTTCCTTGGGAACCAAAGTGTCCTCCTTATTTGCTTGCTACTCGGCCTCTTTTGATTGTTCTAACCCTTTCCCACTTCTAAGAGTTATGGCCTTTACATGCTCCTTAGGATTTGCCTCAATGATACTAGGAAGTGCTCCTTGAGTTCTCTCCATCAATAACTTAGAAATCTTCCCCACTTGATGCTCCAGGTTGCAAATACTTGCACCTTGGTTCCTGAAATTTGCTTCATCAATTAAATCGTTAGTCTTTTGTATAAATTGGTTGAAAACTTCTTCCAAGTTTGGCTTCTTCTCTTGAGATTGGAAACTAGAGGGTGGTTTTTGCACATTAGCATTGTTACTTCATGAGAAGCTCGGATGATTCTTCCACCCTTGGTTGAAATAATTGGAGTTGGGATTGTATTGACGTTGATTATTGGTCACATAGTTCACTTGTTCGAATGAATTTACTTCATATGGGCATCCAACTTGACACTCCAAGCTAGGATGGTTACCTGCACAATTTTCACAGACTACATTAGAAACAGCAGCAACATTCATTTTCTTAAAATTATTATTTAAAATTGCAATTTGAGCAACCAAATTATTAAAAACATCGATATCATGAATGTCGGTTATTCTCTTTTGTGCATTTCTATCTGTAGACTTCAAGAAATTGTTGTTAGCCATCACTTCTATAAGTTGATATCCCTCATCCGGTGTCTTATTAATAAAAGCTCATCCGCTTGCTGCATCCACCATGGTTTGAGTATCAGGGTGCAAACTATTGTAGAACATTTGCACTTGCATCCACATTGGTAAGCCATGGTGTGGGCACTTTCTTAAAAGATCTTTGAACCTCTCCCAAGCTTCATAAAGGGACTGTTGATCTTGTTGTAAAAAGTTAGTTATATCATTCCTCATTTTTGTAGATTTTGCCAGTGGGAAGTATTTAGCAAGAAAAGCGTTAACCAGTCCATCCCATGTAGTGATTGTCCTCGGAGATAATGAAGTTAACCATGCCTTAGCCTTGTTATTTAGAGAGAATGGAAACAATCAAAGTCTTATTGCATCATCGGTCACACCATTATGCTTGAAGGTATCACAAATTTCTAAGAAATATGCAATATGTAGATTAGGATCATCATTGGCCAATCCTTCAAATTGAACCGAAGATCGAATCATTTGAATAATTGCCAGTTTGAGCTCAAAATTGTTAGCTTGGATGGGTGGCCTTTGAATGCTTGAGACACCCACATTAGGAACAAAATAATCCTTCAGTGCCCCATTTGAGACTTCATTATCACCATGATTCTCATCCCCCATTTCAGGAACTTCTTGAATTGCTTGTTGCTTGCATTCCCGATTTAGCTTTCATAGTGTTTTGTTGATATCAAGGTCGATTGGTAATAAGTCCAAACTCCTTGTACCTCTCATATACTAAAAAAACCTAAAAAGAGAAAAACAATTGAGTAAGAATAAAAAAGAAAATTCATCAAATTAGCAAAAAAAAAAAAAAAACTAGTATTAATATTATTAACAAATAGTCCCCAGCAACGGTGTCAAAAACTTGATGTGCAAATTCGCAAGTATATGAATCGTTCAAGTAATATAATTGTACCTACGTATAGATATTGAACCCACAAGGACTATGCTACTAATTACTAAAATTTATTATTTTTACTACCATTTGATCAACCAAATTTTTAAAGTTGTAGAAGAAAGTAACTTAAACAATTAAAGAAAATAAATTCAAACTCTTATGATTTAAAATATCCAAGGCTTTTGATTTCACTACAAACACTTTCATGCAATTGATTGTTTAACCTAATTTATGTTATGCTTTATTTGGAGATTTAATTCCCTAAGCCAACCAATATTTTCTCTAAAAATATATCAGATTGCTCCTTAAATTTCTAACCCAGCATATCTTTATGTGAATTTAAGTCTAAAGGAGTAATTAATATCTATGGAATTATTATAGATTTAACTATTAATCTATTAGAACATGGTAATGTATCTCTACTATTCATTCATTCTAATGCAATCTATTCTATGGATCTAATTTAGATTCTAACTCTCGTTATCAACCTAAATCATAAATTCAATCAAAACTTGGGCCCTTAAGAATTGAGAGCTTTAAGTGTAGAATAGTTACACAAATAAATTGATGCAAAATAGAGAATTAAATTAAACTAATCAAAAACATAAATCGTGATTGAACTACATCTCAACCCTAGACAAAGGAAATTAGTTCATATTAAGATGAAGAATAAACATCCTTAATTACAATCATAAAGAAAATGAAAGAATAAACCAGAAAATAGAAGGAAATTTGCAAATCCCCTTCTTGTTCTCTAAACTTTTTCTTCTCCCAAGTCTCTAAGATCCCGAAATAAACCTTACTTTTGTTTATTTATAGCCCCGATATCACAAACTCAAGTCCCACCTAATTCGGATCTTAACAGAATAAGATAAGAACAAATAATTTTCAAATTTTAAATATCGCGCCGCGACGCTCAATGCCTCTCACCACGAAGCTTTTGTCTCAAGTCCTAAGGATTTCTGAGATTCCTTTAGGAGTCGTGACAGACAAGTTCCTCCCGCCACGACGATTTTGTCTCGGGTCCCCAACTGTGATTTTCCACATGTGCGCACTGCGACGCTTAAGTCCTTCTCACTGTGGCACTTTCCTCTCGGGTAAGTCGCTCAATTTGTCACGTAAGGGGTCGTCGTGGCGCTTGAGAGCTTCCGCCGTGGCGGTTTTCACATTTTCGCTAAATTTCATATTTTTATTCCAATTTTGCCTCGTATTACTTCCTTTTTGTACTCTTGGCTATTTGAGACATAAAATAATAAAAATAATGATTGTTGAGATAAAATTACTCTTAAACTAATGAAATATCAAGTTAAATCATAGATAATAAGTTGCTTTAAATCGACTTATCAGATTTACTAAGGAGCAACATGAAATTGCTATGTCGTGGACGTGAATGAAGTTGTAGGTACTGGAGAGTAAGTCTTTAGGGTAAAGAGACCAAAAAAATTTGCGTAACTTGATTTCAAATAGTTAATTTTGATTAGTAGGTCTTAAATCTCGTAGTTTTTTTTTATTTCCATAGTTTGTGGGGGTTTTCCACGTAAAAATCGTGTATCTTATTTATATATCTTTTATTACTTATATTTTGTTTGATGATGTTAATAACCTTTTGATTGATTAATTAGTTTGTTATTAAGGTTGTTAGGTTGCTTATGTTGAAAGTTATGGTAGTTATACCTATAACCAATTATGGACCGAGGACTCGCATGAGTTGAGGTCGTGCGAGTTCATCACTAGTTGAACATGAGGCATCTACTTCTGCCAACCCATCCGTACGAGAGACTAAAAATTCCATGGCTCGTATCCATTAGAGGTTAGACTCTTAGGACCTCTAGCTCTAAGAGATTAAGGGATAGCTTGATTACATCATCTCTTGGATCCACTTTTAGGGCACTTCAAGCTCTACCTCTCCACCGCCACTGGACACATAGATGTTTATTTATGTTTTCATATATTACTTGATCTAGATTTCTTGTTTTGATTGCATATCTTATGTATCCAAAATCAT
This sequence comes from Vitis rotundifolia, assembly GCA_030254885.1. NCBI lineage: Eukaryota > Viridiplantae > Streptophyta > Magnoliopsida > Vitales > Vitaceae > Vitis > Vitis rotundifolia. The sequence continues at coordinate 12,698,063 of CM058170.1, forward strand.
TTTTGATATATATATATATATATACATATTTCTTTTTATCTCTTGTGTACTTTACCATTTTTGTGACAAAAATGGAAAGATCATTGAACATTTAATTCACTTAAATATGGTGCAGACCCCCATAAGGGATGCTTGTCAATTTAACCCCACAATTTCATGAGACACAACGAAGATGTTGTGTCTGCATAAGAGGTGTTTGTGATATCTCACATTGGATAGAGGATAAAGTTTTTGACACTATATGTATAAGTTTTTCTTAACCTTATAAATGTATTTTAAAGTCATGAGGACTTTTTTGGGTTCAGAGCGAGCAAAATCTACATGGTTAGATGGGTACTTCATCTTCTTTTTCTTTTTTCATCCATTTCCTTCTCATTTCTTGGTTATGTTTGATTCCTGAAAGGTAATAAGAAAAGAATATATATAAATATATATATTAAGGAGAATGATTTTCTTATGTTTAGTTTCATTATGAAAAATGCGAAAGAAAATGAAATATAATTAAAATTAGTTAAAAATTTATACATTTTAAAATTATGTAATCTTTATATCATGAAAGAAAATAAGTAAATGAATTTGAAAATATATATAAAAACAATTTATTAACTTTGAATTTATTTTTATTTTCTTTTGATTTTTTTCTTTCACTTTTTCTCTTTATTTTCTTTCTCTAGTACTTTCCCTCGAAATTTCCAAAAACCAAACATAGTCTTCATCTTCTTATCCTTTTCTATTAAACATTGAAAAGGAAAAATAAAAATAAAAACAAAAACATTATGTGGTGACAACAACAACATGTAGCAACTAATCACTGACGCCTAAATTTTGTGTTGAAAAAATATTTGGGGATGAAGATGAAAGGGAAGAGAAAAACACAAAAAGAATAGAAAATAATAAAATTTGAGGATGAAGATGAAAAGGAGAAAAGAAAAAGAAAAAGAAAAAAAAAATTAGGCTTGGAATGAATGGGTATTAGGAAGTTTTGGAGGTGGGAAAAATGACAAGTTGGTTTTTTATATGTAATTCATCAGATATATTACTTTTATATTTTTAAAAATGAATTAATTTCGTGTACTCATTGTCATTCGTGGTCTCTTTGCCTATCAAATCTTGTCTTAAATTGTCACATGGTATGATCAAATATTTATTTGAGAATCATATTTTTAAAATATATAATTAATTATAATATTTTCAAAAATAAATAAAATTTATTTTCAATGCTCCGGTTTAAAAAAAAAAAAAAAACGGTCTCTCTCCTAGTCTAAAATATGGATAAATCATGTAGATAAACTATGGCATCTATCTTAAGAATTTTATATAAGTACTTTTAAAAATTACATTTCATTCAAAACAATGTTTAAATGTTTTAACAAAAAGTTCTTCTAAATAGAATAATTTTCGTTCAATAGGTGTTTTAGTAAAGTAATTCAATGATTTAAAGTAATTTAATAACTTGATTTAAGTAATTGATTAAAAAGGTGTTTGGTAAAATTTAATATTTATTACTTAATAATTAACTCGACTTTAAATTAAATTATACTTAAATTATTGATTTATAACTTATTACTTAATTATTATTTTTAATAGTAAGATTGTTTGATAAAATTAACTTAAAATTTATTCTAAATCATCAAATTGACATATTTATTCTCATTAATTATAATTACGATAAAAAAACTCGACTAACAGTAGATGTCATGAAGTATCAAAAGAGATCATGGAAGTAAAAAGGTAAAATGAAAATATGAATTTAAGAAAAAGTTAATTATTTTTACTTATTCCTTAAAGTTTTGTTTTTGACTTTAAGCTATCTCATTAAATTATTTTACCAAACATACCTAATTTACTTAATGATTTAAATTAAGTTATTAAATTACTTTAAATTATTAAATTGATTTATTAAATACTCACTAAATTTAAGAATAAATTATTAAGTAATAAATATTAAATTTTATGAACTTTTAACATTAAGATTGGTGGGGCAAGCCTTAAGCTTAATTATGGACATGTACACACGTATTATGATTGAAACAACAAGTGATACAAAATATTTAGCATTCATTCGAATACAATTTCTATTTCTTATTTTTAAAATAATTTTTATTAAAAAGGTTTATATTGAAAAAATAATAATTTAAAAAGAGAAAATTGAGATTTTATTCACTAATATGAAAATATATAGAAAAAATACTTAAATATTTTATATTAATATTATCTTCATCTATTTAAAAATAATTTAAAATACATGCACTTTTAATGAGTCATTCAATTGTTATCAAAAATGCCCATTTACTTGCCATATCATCCAAATCAATTGATAATTAAACTCCTCAATGTAGATACTTCCCATCATTTTAGATATTTTATTATTATTATTATTTGGGAATTTTTTGTTCTCTAAAAACATTATAAAGTAAGAATTTGAAAAAAAAGAAGAGTTTATTATAGTATTAATAAGTTAAAAATAAATTCATATTCTTAATAATAAATAAATCAATAATAAATTTGTATTTATTATATAGTATTAATAATTATTTAATATAATAACCAATAAAATTTGTTATAAGAGTTTTTCAAAAATAAAATGTTTTACAATATGATTGTACTTTGATATATAGTATAAAAATAAATAAATAATTATTTTATATTAAATAAATCAATCATAATTAAAATAATTATATATTATTAAATTTATTATTTATTATTTAATAAACAACCTTATTATTTTTTGAATTAGTAATTATAATTAAATAGGATTTATTTGATAATATTTCCTAGGAAATAAAAAAAATATTGGTGTTTGTTTCTAGAAAAAAAAAATCTCAAATAATAAAATAATAAAATAATAAAATAATAATAAAATATCTAAAAAAAAAGAAACATTTATACAAAGGAGTCTAAAAATATAAGGTAAATACACTTTATATAAAATGTTCTAATTTGAACAGCAAAAAATAGGAAGTGTGTTTAAATGGATATTTAATTTATTTAATTTTAAAAAATTATTAAAACATAAATAATTTTTTTTCAAATAATGGGCACTGAAATTAGAGTAATACAGAACAAATCCAGAAACTTCGTCCCATCATAGGTGTCATTGATTTTGTCTTACAACTTATAAGCCAGCTGGCTCACTACAACCATTTTTTAAAAAAATTATTGTTTTCAATAATGCTTATTATTATTATTATTATTATTATTTTTAAGAAAAGAATTAATCCAATGACAAAACGGCCAAACAAGGTCTTGCAGAAAAGGTTAGGGGTAAAACCGTAATTTAGAAGGAATAGGTTCCATATGATCCCGCCTTAATGTCATTTTCCCAGCCGCTTTTCTTTCCGATTCAAAATATGAGAGACCATTTTGGTCATTTTCATCGTAGTATCAGCATTACACTCTGTACTGCAATAATTTACAGGCATGCCATTTCGTCTACCATTTTTGCCCTTCTTATTTTCTCTTTTTCTCTTTTTCCACAAAAACCCAAAATAAATTTTGAAAACATTTTTAGAATTTAACAGAAAAGATTTTTGAGGATGGTAAACAATTTTAGGCACAAAAGGTGGCAAACAAAGAGGAAAAAGAGGCATTTTCCTAAAAAAAATACAAGAAGAAAGTTCGACGAAAGTGCCTTCCAAAGAGGGCATTCCGGTAATTTTATTTTCTTAACCACTAAGATTCTCTCGCCTAAAACCGCCTTTACATTTTTTTCTCGAAAACCAAACAGAAAAACACAGTATAAAGAAAGAAAAAACTAAAATTAGATAAAAAGAGGGGAGACAGATCCAAACAGAAACCCTAATCTAAAGATTCTAAACAAACGTTTCCATTTCCCTCCCTCATTTTTCTTTCCAACTTTCCCGCAAACCAAACACTCCCTCAACCTACGACGCGTGATCTCGACCATGGTGGTAAACGGCCGCCCGATGAAGCGTATGAAGAGAAGAGTCACAGCCGATCTCTACGACTTCCTGGCCTTTCCGGCCGCCGGTGACTTCGCCGCGGGCCCGTTTCGCACGACCGTAAAGCCGTTCCTGACGAAGCACGCTCTGCTGCCTCCTCCAGGGTCTCTGTTGCCTCCTTCAGGGTCTCTGTTGCCTCACCTGCTGACGTGGCAGATCTGGTTCCGAGTCGGAGAGGCGGTTGTCGACGGAGGCGAGTCGTCCCCGGCTGTCGTCTGCCTCGATGTCGTGGAAGAGGACGTGGCGAGATCCAGATCCGTCTACTGTGACCAGTGCCGAGTCGTCGGTGAGTTTCGAGTCACCACCACTGAGTCAAACTCGCTTTCGTTTTTCCCTCTCTTTTCTCTATATCGTGGTACTTCATTTTTCTCGCGATATATTGAACGTTTTTATCCAACGGTATGTGAAATATATTGTCAGGTGTCCCATACAATTATGACCGTTGGATACTGACATCTCTTCTCAGGGTACAATTTCGCGATAAAACGTGACGAGATTGTTCTTTATTTTGATAAATAAATAATAATATGAAATGATTTAGGTGGGGGTAGTGGAGCCCAATGAGTAACCTATTCCATGTGTTTAGACACGTGGCGCGCATGCAGGTGTCGTTGAGTTTTGTGATGTGACAGTCAGTCATGGTGGTGGATGACAGACTATATATGTAGGCCTGGGGATTTGGTTACCGAAAATGCCCCTGTGTTTGCAGTGCATAATATCTTTTGGACGTGGGCGTGAATGTAAATCCATATCAGATATCATAGAAAAATCTTTAGGTCTTAGTTCTCGTACAATGTGTGGTGTGTAGTCGTCCACTTCATATCTTTTTGACCCTACAGAGCTTCACCACGTGTCGAAGACTGATTGGTTTAATATATTTTATGTTTTGTAGTACTAGTTTTTTTTGCATATGATGTGATCATTAATGATATATATATATATATATATATATATATATATATATATATATATATATATATTTAAAAGTTGTGTAATACTTTAATTAATGAGATATTAGAACGAGCATAATTATTCATCCGATCTTGTATTAGAGCTTTGAGGATGAGGAATGAGCATTGATGATTTTACTAAAATTTTGTTTGTTGGTTTGTGTGTTTAGGTTGGAGTGGCAATCCAGTATGTACAAAACGATACCATTTCATTATAAAGGCTGATGGGAACTCTATTGGTGGGTATTACAAGTCATGTACAAGTTGTGGGGATGTTCTTCATTTGTCTGATTCCAGGTAGGCACTGGGGAATTTCAGTGCAAAATTTGAACGTATTCTTATATTCGTTAGTTGGGTTCTTGTTTATTCAAACTGTTTCCTACTGTAGCATTTGCCCGATGGGAATACACGAGGATAGGGTGACTCATGAGTTGTTTTGTACCGTGGATTTGTTCTTAGCATTGATTGAAACATGTTCTAGCTGGTAGGCTCCCCCGCGATCGTGAGAAGCATAATGCCTCTAATGATCTTTCCATGTCAAATGGCCATCTTTTGCTAATGATGTTCCCTTTGAGCAAATGCGAAATTGATGTTATAATCAAGTTATAAGACCGAAGAAAACTTATTAGTATGCCAATATGCTTTATATGTTGCTCCCTTTTGCAAATCGTACTGGTGGGGGTCTCTGGATTTGAGATCCTAGATTTGGATGTGCTGTAAATAACAATACACTTTTTCAGCTTCAATAAGTTTGATGGGTCTTTTTCTTTTCTTCTTTTTCAGGTGCAAGTCATGCAACAAATTAATGACAGCTGATGATACTGAAGACTGGGTCTATCATCAATTGGAGGACACCACTCATCTTTTGCATGGTGTTGTCCATGCAAATGGTTATGGGCACCTTCTTAGAGTCAATGGCAGAGAGGGTGGCTCAAGGATTCTTTCTGGATGTCATATCATGGACTTTTGGGATCGACTTTGTAAAAATCTTGGAGTCAGGTTAGGATTCTTGATTGTATTTGCATCACTGCTTTCTTCTTGTTTATTAATGAAAGTGATTCATTCTTATGTATTCAAGTGCAGACAACTTTTGCGACCGTTTTTGCTTCCATAGAGTTTTCTTATTTAGAACTTCCCCTCCACCCCACTCTTTTATTTTGGTTCTCATTTTTCAATTGAAATCTCAGCGATTGATGTATCTGTAAATATACGGTGGGAAGACTTTTACATGACCAAGTTAGGAGTTTAATTGTTTGAGATCTTGGATAGTCACAAAATAAATTGAGCAGCTACCTTATTGTACTGCAAAGAAACTCTCAGAACTATGAAAGATGTTAGCTGTGAAGGGGGGACTAATATAATACCTTAGACTGGGTGGTACTTCATTTCCTGATCTTCAACTAGGTTTTAGAATTGTCAAGTTGATTTGATGAAGGTTGTCTTCATTGGTTGCTTGGTGGTATACAAAAAGGATAATGCGATTTATGCTTCTCTTGGAATCAAGGTCCTTTGGGATGAAGTTAATTTTTTTAAATTCAAGTGACAGTTGATGTCTGCCTTATTTATCATAATCCCATTCTGCCTTTTTTCAATGATGCATAACTTTAGCATGATGAGTTCCATTAGCCCCAGATAATTTTAACTTACCATAGATGTGAGTTAAACTCTGGAAATTTTGTTTTTCCACACATGAACAGAAAGGTCAGTGTGATGGATGTGTCCAAAAAGCATGGGTTGGAGTTCCGGCTGCTTCATGCCATCACCAAAGGCCATCCATGGTATGGTGAGTGGGGTTATGAGTTTGGAGCTGGTAGTTTTGCTCTCACGCTCGATGCCTATAAGAAAGCTGTTGAAACCCTCTCCACTCTACCCTTGTCCATCTTTGTTTCTCAAGGAAGGAAACCACGCACTCACTTGCAGGACCTTATTTCATACTACCAGTCCTTATCAGAACGTGAACTTGTAAATGCAAGAGATCTCTTTTGTTTTTTGATGAGTTTGATCCATGACGCCCACAAGTCTTCCCCAACAAAGAATGATATCATCTGTAAGAAGCGTCGGTCTTGCACCCCAGGGATCTTGTGTGCATGGACTAGAAATGATATCGAACGTGTGGAAGAAGCCATGTTTAGAGTGCTTAGAGCAGTTACCGGATCAAACTGGGTCAGTTGGCGTGCTCTAAGGGGTGCAGTTTGCAAAGTGGCTCCTCCAGAGCTTTTGGATTACTGCCTCAAGGAGCTTGGAGGGAAACTGACGTCTTATGGTGTGGTTGTTCAGGTCCGATGCAATCCTGATTCAGGTGCTGTTGAGTACAGGTTAGCAACTTCACTCTTTAACTTAATGAATTTTCTGTTTAAATTTTTCCCCACATAAGCTACAGTGTCTGTATGCTCAGCCTTTAGTGTAATCCAGTTAGTAGCCATTCTAGGTCATTATAGTATATAGTTGTTTTTGTTTTTTCCCCCCCAATGGGGCCTGACATAGATGATTGCAATGCCCCTACTATCAGAATATCGTCTTGAATAAGCATGAGCTTTGCAACTGTTTATCAGGTTTCAATTAATATTATTAGTAGTCAGTTTTAATGTTGGAATTCCTAGGGGTTAGGCTTTAGTTTGTTAAACCCTCCCGAGTATGATCATGCAATTCTTGTGGTTTAATTTGTTACAGACTTGATCCTGGAAGCATTCCCTCCAATGGAATTGCTGCTTGCACCGATTTTAATCTCTCTAATTGCCGATCAGAGCAACATCTCCTGCAGGACCTTAGATTCTTGTATGAAGCCATTCTCAATCCTCAGACTATGCCAAGCTATGGGCCTCAGGCAACAAGGGACCTTGCTGTCAGCTCAGCTGCAAAGCTCCTTGACTGCAAGCAGTTTGTGAAAGAGTACAGGCCTGAGAAGGGGTTGTCAATCACAAATCCATTTGGAGTTCACCTCTCATGCCTAGTGGAACTCATGGAGCTATCTGAAGAGGGTGATGCAAAACCACCTCCAGAACTAATTGTTCTATCTCCAAATGCCACCATTTCCGACCTCAAGCTTGAAGCATCAAGGGCTTTTCAGGATGTATATTTGATGTTCAAAAGATTCAAAGCTGAAGAGCTGGTCGGCTATGCTGGGGTAGATGAGTCTACCCAGCTCAAGCTCTTGTTAGGTTCAATTGAAACGGTTGAAGTCCGAGGAAGATGCCTTGGGAAGAACGGCCTGAGTAGGTTTAGAATGGAGAGAGGACTGGAGAGATGGACAGTTGATTGCAGTTGCGGAGCGAAGGACGATGATGGGGAGAGAATGTTGGCCTGTGATGGGTGTGGCGTATGGCAGCACACTCGGTGCGCTGAGATTCCAGACTCTGCTGCAGTCCCTGCAAGGTTCATTTGCTGGAGATGTGGAAGCTCAGGCCAAATGCCCACCCCAGCAAGTGGGCATTGCAAGGATGAGACGGCGGAGTCTGGCGGGGTGGGGTGAGCTGAGCAGAGTTTGTTGGGGTCTCCGGGTTCATGAAAAGCTTGACAACAGGGTCACCGGTATGCCGCCTGAGATTTTTGTTACCCTGTAAATATGTCATGAGTTTTGTAGAAAACAACCCTCAAAGAGGAACTTGTACATACAAAAAGGTAGAGGGTTAAGAGAGCATCCGGGGACGGTTGTACTGGCTTTTAGGAACTCAAAAATGCAAAAATGAAGGCTGTTTTTGTGGTGGGAAGATTTTGTAAGCATGAGGGCTCAGTATACAATTCATCAACATATGCATAATAACTATATAGAAAAAGTTAATAAAAGAACAGAGAAAAAATTTAAAGAAAGAAAAATAAAAAAATAAAATTTAAATTAATAAATCAGTTTTTGTTATTTTAAATATCTTTTACTTATTTAATTTTTAATTTTTTTATATTAAAAGTAAATAATGTGAAATGTATAAATTTTTTAATTAATTTTAATTATATTTAGTTTTAGATGACATTTTTCATAATATAATCAAATATGAAAAAATTTTTTTATTTTTTATTTTTTTAATATTCTTTGAAATCAAACACAACTTAAGGAATATAAATAAATGGAAATTACTTCTTTTCTCCTTGTTTGGTGGAAAATTTTAAACAAAGAAAATAAATGTTAAAAAAAAAAAAAAATAGTCTTCATTTGCTTGGATGATGAAAAAATTGGAAGAAAATTATAAAAAAAAATGTTAAAATGTTTTATTTTATTTTGTAAATGACTATTACTTTACAATTGAATTCTTTAAATTTTCATATGGACAACAGAAAATTTTTACAAATTTTTTTTAACATTTTTTCTTTATGCTATTTTTCCCTTTTAATATTTGTCCTTCAATACTTCAATTTTTTTTTTCTTTTAAAAAATTCTATCAATTGTAACTCAAAATGATATTATTAAACTATTTTATTTTCATTTCAAGTAAAGAATTAAATCTTAAATAAAAAAAAGTAAAATTTAGAGGGTACAAAAATATGAAGAGACCCTCTTCACATTTTTTGTACTCTCTTTTAATTTTAATTCTTTTTTTGCAAAAATTCTATCAATTGTAACTCAAAATCATATTATTAAACTATTTTATTATTATTTCATGTGAAACTTAAATATTAAATTTTAAAATACCTAAAATTTGGAGGGTATTCTTCATATTCTTCCTACATTCCCCACACTTTTCCCTATTTCAATTTTTTATTTCTTTAATTTTTTTTTTAAATTCTATCCATTGTAACTCAAAATGGTACTATTATTTTATTGTCATTTCAAGTAAAAAAAAAATAAAATCTTAAAATTTTTAAAAAATATAAAATTTGGAGGATGCAAATAATATGAGGAATTCTTACATTCTATGTACCCTCACTTTTTTTTTTTTTGTACACTCTTTCATTTTTTTATAAATATTTTAAAATTTGATACTTTTTAAAAAAATTCTATCATTTCTAACTCAAAATGTTATGAAAGCATTTTATTATCATTTTAAGATAAAAATTAAATCTTAAAAATTAAAAAAATGTAAAGGTACAAAAATGTGAGGAGTGTACAATGAATGTGAGGATTTCTCTTTCAATGTTTTATTTTTAATTTTTAATTTTTATAAATTCTATCAATTGCAACTCAAAATAGTATTATGAAACTATTTTATTATCATTTTGAGTGAAAAATTAAATCTTAAAATTTAAAAAGAAAATGTAAATTTTGGAGAGTATGGAGATTATGAGGATTTCATACATTCTTTGTACGTTTCTCATTTTTTTGTATCATCTTTCAATTTTTTATTTTTATTTTTTTTTATTTTGATTTTATTTTTCAAAAATTCTATCAATTATAACTTAGAATAGTATTGTTTGTCATTTCAAGTAAAATAAATAAATAAATAAATAAATAAATCTTAAAAAATTTTAAAAATGTAAAATTTTGAGGGTACAAAAGATGTCAAGAGAATATGAAGAATGTGAGAAATCAAATTTATATGTTCTTAATTATTATTATTATTATTATTCTTATTATCTTTTTTGGCAAAATTTCTATCAATTGTAACTCAAAATAATATTATTAAACTATTTTATTATCATTTCAAGTGAAAAATTAAATCTTAAAAATAAAGAAAATGTAAAATTTAGAGGGTATGAAAAATGTGAGGAGGGTATAAAAAATGTGAGGATTCCTCACATTTCTCACATTTCTTCGAAACTTGCAAGGATTTCATGTAACAATCTTGTTATGAATGTCATCCCTTAAACATTTATAGAAATATTTTGTAAGAAAATTATCTTCACATTGCTTTTGTGGAAATAATCTTACATACACTTTTAATGTAAATGCCATGGATTCCATGGAGTGTCATTGTAGAATGTATGATTACAAAAATAAAATTACAAACCCAAAACTCCTAAGCCTTGATTATGATATGAACTACATTTTCAACCTCTTGTTCTTGCCTTGCGTGCATATGATAGACAAAATCTGTTCTTTTTCTTTGTTTCCCTCATGTAGCATAAATCAATTGCTATTTGACAACGCATATGAGAGAAATTTGTTATGGTATAGGCCTTCATGGGTTCCAAATACTCTAATGTTTGCATGTGTTTAATGACATGGATTCTATAATGTCATCTAATATAAATAGACAAAATGAAAAACATATTACTAAAAAGGTATGATTATTAAAACTTAAATAAACAATGCTATAGTCATTCACATTCTATTACTTACCCGCTATCTTGAATTGGGACCCAAGATGGCCAATCAATGGGAAACTAGAATATATCTTTCCCAATTCCGTAAAGCTTGAAAAAGGTTTGTGATATTAGAGTATTTCAAGTATATAAAAAAGTGCAATACATAAGGAAAAAAAGGAAAAAACATACCACTTTTTTTACCCTATCATACCAAGTATTGTCCTTTTGTTTTTACTATTAGTTAAAAAAAATGATGTTTGACCAAGGAGAAAATACTATTTGATAAGTTGTGTTTGTAGGAATAATGTAAATAATTTTTATTTTATTTTATTCTATTAGTGTTATATCTTTGGGAAGAATCCTATTGAGAATTAATTTAATTTAATTTAATTTTATTAGTCTTATATTTTTGGGAAGAGTCCTATTGGGATTGTGCTAGTGGAGTCCCATTCGATTTATAAGTAGAGTCCCCTTCCACTTTGAGTCATATTCTATTTACAAGTAGAGTCCCATTAGGACTGTGTTAGTGGCCTATAAAAGTAGGTCACCCCTATCTCTATAAAAATGAATACCAATTTTTAAGAAAATTTCTTTTTTTTTTCAGAGAGTCTTTTCATACATTTATCTAGATGAATTTTTTCAAAACCCGAGCTATACACATCTCGTTTACAGAGTGCACCCAAGGCGAGATCTGGCTGTTGAATCCTAGGGGTAGACCACTGGTACCCTAGTGCACCAAGTTCATCTTCGAGGAGGTGGATCTATTTCAAGGACAGTGTTTTTCACGCCTCAACCGATAAGTTTTTCTTCTTATTAATTTTTTTATTTGTTTGTGTCTTTTAGGCTAGTTATTTGTTTTCATACCCTTAAATTCAACAGTCTTGAAATATATCTAAATGGAAGCTTCCCTAGTTCACACTCATCCTAACACCTCAAAAATTGATCCCTTCAATGGGACATTCTTTAAGAGATGACAGGAAAGGGTTTTCTCTGCAATTGATGTAGTGAACTTGGGACACATTTTGACTAACCTAAAACCAAAAGATGGTTCTCATCTATTACCAACCTGGGAAACTGGAAATAAACAAGTTAGACATGTTATTTTGAGTACCATTTCTAATGAACTTTTTGATATTTATTGTCAATTTAAAATTGCAAAAGAAATTTGGGATGCAATGAATAAAAAATATATTTTGGAAGATGCAGGAACTTAGAAATATGCCATAGGAAATTTTAGAAATTTCCAAATGACCGAGTATAGAGATGTGTCATCTTAAATCCATGACTACCACTTGTTGATTAATGACTTAGCTATTGAAGACATTAAATTACCCAAACCTTTTGTGGCTGGTTATTTAGTAAAGACTCTTCCAGAGTCTTGGAAAGATTACAAAAATAACATGAAACATAAAATGAAATAGATGTTCCTAGAGAATGTCATAATCCATATTAGGATTGAGGAACAAAACCGAAATAGAGACAATGTTGAGAAAGTTAAGGAATTGTCTTCTAAGGCTAATGTAGTAGAAGAAAAACCTAAACTCAAAAACAATAGGTCTAGGAAACAAAACTCTAGGACTAAGCCCAATGCATTAAATAAGGTCCAAAACTCAACTATTAAAAAATGGGGTAATTGCTTTGTCTGTGGCAAGTCTGGACACCATGCAGCTCAATGTCGCCACAGGAAGAGAACTAAGAAGTCCAATTCAAAGGCAAATCTGGCAGAGGTAGAGGTGATCATAGCAGTAATCTCCTTTGAGGTGAGCATGGTCACCAATATGAAGAACTGGGTGGTAGACTCTGGGGCTACCAGACATATTTGTGGGAATAGAAGTGCATTTACTTCCTATACCATTGTAAAAAAAGAAGAGGAACAAGTGTTTATGGGTGATTCTAGATCTACTCCAGTGATTGGAAAAAAGAAAGTTCTCCTCAAGCTAACCTCTAGAAAAGTGCTTGCCCTCAGTGATGTTCTTCATGTGCTGGATATCCGCTGGAACTTGGTATCAGTATCTCTACTTGGAAAAATAAGAGTGGGGATTTTGTTTGACTATGATAAAATAGTTTTAACCAAGAATGATGCATTTGTGGGAAAGGATTATTGTAATCAGGGTTTATTTATGTTGAATGTTTATGATATTAACAATAATAATGCATCTTCTTCTTCTGCTTACATAGATGATTCTTGTGATATTTGGCATAGTAGACTAGGACATGTGAACTTTCATATATGAAGAAAATGGTTGAATTGAGTTTAATCCTTAAAATGTCATTAGAAAATCATGGAAAATGTGAATCTTGTGTAGAATAAAAAACCACCAAGAAATCTTGCAAATCAGTTGAAAGAGAATAAGATCTACTAAGTTTAATACACAGTGACTTAAGAGACCTAAAAAAATACAATGACTAGAGGTGGTAAACGATTCTACATAACTTTCATAGATGACTACTCAAGGTATATCTTTTGAGAAACAAAAATGAAACAAGAGATGCTTTCATCAAGTACAAAAATGAACTGGAAAATCAACTAAGTAAGAAAATTTAAAGGCTTAGAACTGATAAGGGAGGAGAGTATGAGTCCAACCCCTTTAATTCTTTTTGTGAAGATCATAGGATCATTCACGAAACTACTCCTCCTTATTCCCCTGAGTTTAATAGAGTAGCAGAAAGGATAAATAGGACCTTAAAAGAAATGATGAATGCAATGTTGGTAAGTTCAAGAGCACCCTTGAACTTGTGGGGGGAAACTATCCTATCCGCATGTCATATTCAAAATAGAATACCTTACAAGAAAACTGGTAAAACTCCTTATGAGTTGTAGAAGGGTTATGCACCTAATATAGCATACCTGAAAGTGTGGGGGTGTTTAGCTAAAGTTCTCCTCCCTAAACCTAAAAAACGAAAACTAGGTCCTAAAACCTTTGATGCAATGTTCATTGGCTATGCTGAGAATAGTGCGACATATAGGTTTTTTGTTACTAAGTTAGAAAACAATCTTAGAGATGTCAATACTATAATAGAAACAAAGAATGCAAGTTTCTTTGAAAACATCTTTCCTATGAAACTAAATGGTGAACAAGAAGTTCCAAAAACAAGTAAAGACAAGTCTATTGAACCTTCTAAATTTGAACCTAGAAGGAGTAAAAGAGATAAGAAAGAAACAAACCTTGGAGATGGTTTCTACACTTTCCTAATAGATGAGGACCCTAGATCCTATAAAGAAGTTGTAACTTCTCCTGATGCACCATTATGAAAGGAGGCCATTAATAGTGAAATCGAATCAATCATGTATAACCATACATGCAAGTTAGTAGATTTACCTCTTGGTGCAATGACTATTAGCTCTAAGTGGATCTTTGAAAGAAAGTTAAAACAAGATGGGTCCATAGAGAAGTATAAAGCTTGTTTAGTTGCCAAAGGCTTTAAACAAAGGAAGGATGTAGATTACTTTGACACTTTTGCCCCTGTGACTAGAATAGCATCAATTAGAGTATTGATTGCTCTAGCTTCCATTCATACTTTGGTGATACACCAAATGGATGTCAAGACTGCATTCTTGAATGGGGATTTGGAAGAGGAAATTTATATGGAACAACCTGAGGGTTGTGTAGTTCTAAGGAAGGAGAAAAAGGTGTATAAGTTGGTTAAATCACTATATGGGTTAAAACAAGCTCCCAAACAGTGGCACAACAAGTTTGATAATGTGTTAGTAACTAATGGATATTCCATTAATGATGCTGATAAGTGTATTTACAACAAGTATAAGAATAACACATGTGTAGTCATCTACCTTTACGTTGATGACATGTTGATCTTTGGAACTAGCTTAGAGGTTGTGTGTGAGACCAAGAAATTCCTAGGTTATAAGTTTGATATGAAAAACCTAGGAGAACAACGGTGATTCTAGGAATTAAAATAACTAGAACACCTAATGGGCATAACCTTTCTTAAGAGCACTATGTTGAAAAGATCCTAAGGAAGTTTGAACACTTTGATTGTAAACCAGTGTCAACTCTTTATGATCCCAACTCACAGCTGAAGAAAAATGGAGAACATAGTGTTGCCCAAATAGAGTATGCTCAAATCATAGGGAGCCTAATGTACTTAATGAACTGTACCAAACCTGACATTGCTTATGCAGTAGGTAAATTGAGTTGGTACACCCAAAGTCTTAATCAGGACCATTGGACTATTGTTCGTAGAGTCTTTAAGTACTTGAGAGGCACCATTAATTATGTTTTGTGCTATAGTGGATTTCCAAGTGTCCTTGAAGGATTTAGTGTTGCGAATTAGATCTCGGATTCAGATGAGATGAAATCCACTAGTGGATATGTTTTCATCCTTGGTGGAAATGCAGTTTCTTGGAAGTCTGCCAAGCAAACTTGCATTACTCGGTCTACTATGGAGGCTGGGTTTATTGCCTTAGAAAAATCAAGTTCTGAGGCTGAGTGGCTTAGAAACCTCTTAGCAGATATCCCTTTTGGACGAGACTAGCCTTGTTTGTGTTTATGCGTTGTGATAGCCAAGCTGCAATTACTAAGGCTAAGACTAAAATATTTAATAGGAAGAATAGACATATAAGCCTAAGACACAATATTGTGCAACAACTGCTTGAAATAAGGGTTGTATCCCTAGAATTTGTGAGGTCATAGTTGAATTTGGCCGATCCTTTGACCAAACCACTAAATAAGAAACTAGAGGAAGAAACATCAAGTGTGATGAGGCTTATGCCTATTACAGAAGTCAAGAGTGGTGTTAACCCACCTATTAGAATGAAAATTCCATGAAGTAGGTTCATATGGGTAATAACAAATCACTTGTTGACTTGATGTGCTCTATCAACTCTAATTGTATGAGAGTCTATCCTTATGGTGTAAATAGAGCGTATTCTGCATTGACTAAGGTCGAGTGTTTACTCTTAATGAATATCATATTCCTTATGGATGGTATGTTTAAATACAGAACATACTTAATGGATTCACCTATATGAGAGTGGAGGTGGGGCCACTTCCTATGAGAACTTAGACAAGTTCTCTAGAGCTCTCATGAATATCTAGGAAGGGCGCATGACCTATTTGTGCTAACACGTTTGTACAACTCGTAGTGTAGTTGAGAAAACCAATGTGGATAAAAGTACCTTCAATTACATCAAGAAACACTAGTTTGTAAAAATTTATTTTCACTGTGTTTTGTGATTCAATACTTATTTGTCCTAAGACTGGTTCATAGCCTGTAGGCACCAGTACTGATGCATTGGATTTTTTTTTCTTTCTTTTTTCCTAAAAAAAATAAAAATCACGTTTACACTCTATGGGGGATTGTAAGAAGAGTGTAAATAGTTTTTATTTTATTTTATTCTATTAGTGTTATATTTTTGGGAAGAATCTTATTGGGAATTATTTTTATTTTATTTTATTCTATTAATCTTATATTTTTGGGAAGAGTCCTATTGGGATTGTGCTAGTGGAGTTCCATACCATTTATAAGTAGAATTCCTTTCCATTTTGAGTCATATTCTAATTACAAGTAGAGTCCTATTAGGACTGTGTTAGTGACCTATAAAAGTAGGTCACCCTTTTTTCTCTAAAAATGAATACCAATTTTTAAGAGATTTTTTTTTTTCAGAGAGTTTTTTCATACATCTATCTGGAGGAATTTTTTCAAAACTCGAGCTATATACATCTCGCTTACAGAGTGCACCCAATGCGAGATCTGGTTGTTGAATCCTAGAGGTAGACCACTGGTACCCTAGTGCACCGAGTTCGTCTTCGAGGAGGGTGGATCTATTTCAAGGATAGTGTTTGTCACGTCTTAGCCGATAAGTTTTTCTTCTTATTAATTATGTTCTTTGTTTGTGTCTTTTGGGTTAGTCATTTGTTTCCATACCCTTAAATCCAACAGTGTTATACCTCACACATGCTTTAGGCTTTTTCATCTTCACTAGATCTTAAAGAAAAGGGGATACCTTGAATCTACTTATCTTCATCTCTTTCGGCATACGTGTTTTCATGATGTGACTCGAAAGAATACTTAACAATTGTAATGGTTCCTAAGAAACAAAATATTATTAATACACATGTAATGGAGAAGTAATAATAAAATCATACACATCTCATGATTAATTATAACTTTCCATTATCATCATTTTACCTATTGATTGAAAGTGGTAATATATCAACCGTTGCTTCACAAAAGAGCCATATTTCTTTTGAAGTAAGAGATTAGTCTTTTCTTTTTCCAATTAATTTCTCTTTTAAATACTTGTCTATTGAAGAAGTGTCACCATCCTTCTATTTTTATTTTTCTTTCTCATTCTCTTCTAAAGATCTCTCACATGAAGTTATATTTCTCTCTTTTTCTTTGTCTTTATTTTTTTTTATTTCTCTTGAAGCAAGAAAGATTTGTTTGAATGTTGTGTGTTTGACCTCAAATTCATTGAAAGTACTTTGACAACTATTATTAGTCCCACAATTGCGCAAATAAAATACTTGTGTTCTCAATTGTTCATTTTTGGACAATGAGTTTACAATGTATGTTGATAATTTTGTTCCAATTATTTTATGCCTTAGGAAACTTTTTAGATATTGACTTACTCTCCATTAAAGATTCAAGGTTATTGTTCACTCAACTGAAAAGTCACAAATAAGTTTAAAAAGGGGTTGAGTAAAGGTAAGTTAGCTTTTCTCATAAAATAGGGTTGAATTAAAAGTTTTAATTGAGTTGAAATGTTTTAATTATTTGGAAAGAATTTTAAATTAAGAAATTAAAAGGAAAAATATTGCCAAATAATAAAAATAATTTGAAAACAATTTTAAATAGAAAAAATTTCCAAAAATCTTTTTTAATTATTTGGAAACAATTTTAAATTGAAAATTTAAAAAGAAAAATATTTCAAAATAATAAAAATAATTTGGAAAGGAATTTTAAATAGAAAAATTTTCCAAATCTTTTCAAATCATTTTAAAACTTTTAAGTTTCTAAATTGATTCCAATTCTACTAGTTTTTTTTTTCTATATATGTTTACCCTACCTAAATGTGTTTTTTAGGAACATATTAAGAGATTCAATCTAACTTGTTCTACCATTCCCAGTCTCTCAAGAAGGATTCAAAGTGTTGAATCTTGGGTTGTTTGAAGACTTGCATCCCTTCAACTAGACTAATGTGTATTAATTGGACCAATTGGAGATTATTGCATTGCGAACATGGATCAAGTTGTAGATTCTAAAAAGTAAGTCTTTATGGTAAATCAGTTAGGTAAATGACTTGATCTCATTTAGTGGATTTAGATTTAAGGTCTTAGACCTCGTGATTTTTTATCTCCTTAGTTAGTATGGGGGTTTTCCACATAAACATTCCTGTGTCCCTTGCATACTTATTTGTTTATTTTTATTATTTTGATTGTAAGGATTATCCTTAATATCTTGTAGTTTAAAATTGAGTTACAAATTCAACTCCTTATTTAATAATAATTTTTTTTTTTTTTAAATTCACTCATTCACCCCTTTTGGGTGTTACCTTATTAGCTAATGATTTTTCTATTCAAAAGCTTTTTCCATATCGATTAAACTTCCACCATCAACCTAATGATATATAATAATACTAATTATTAAGATGATAATATAAGGGTTAACTACTAATATTTATACATGTTCAAAAATATTCTAATACTTACTTGTTTCACAACATCTCTATGTGCAAACATTTCCATTTTGTCATTATTTTAGTTTCATCATCTCTATCTTCCTTTATTCTTATCTTTATCCATTCCACCATCCTCCCCTTTTTTTGTAATCTATATTTTCACCTATGATATGTTAATAAACATTAAAAATCACTAATGAAAAATAAAATATTCAAACAAATTAGTCAATATAACTTACATTCATATTTACATAACCAATGAGCTTTTTAAATCTTCCTTTTATTTGCTATAACTCATTATCTCCCTTAAACACCCATACTAGGAGAAGGTCGAGTAGATAGCTGTGAAAAATATTTTTTAATCGATATATGCTTGTGATAGAATAGTTGCAAAATTATTTTATAAGAACATATACTTAATTTTCCCCACCTTTTATAACGAATTCCAAATTCATTATAAGATTAATTTTATATATACATTAAAAACCAATAAGTCACTGGAAACGCCAGTTTGTTTGTTGGTGTTAAATTCTTGGATCTCATGCACATAAAAAAAAAAAAGAAAAAAGACAAGTTGAGCCCAATTCATTTTGTTTACTGAAAAAGTGTCTTTGAACATATATAGGAGGAAATGTTTAACAAAAAACTTCATTATTGGGCATAACAAAACAACCAACACAAATAAACTTTAATATCATTTCCATTATCTATATCTTCCTTAATTTGATTTCCTAATATAACTAGTGGCAACCATCCATTTTTATCACAATATTTATTACATAAATTATTTTTATTACAATATCTTTGTTCATATCAATTTTCAATCATTTTGCCTTCAAATCTAAAATAAATTCTATGTCCATTGAAGACAATTTTATACAAAGTGTTATACACTTCTAATGTGTAAGAGTATGAATTAAAATTATTTACCAACAAAAAACATAAAGCATGATCGATTTTAATACATCAAAGTTGTAAAAGACTACAAAATCCAATCTCTTCTATTGCTGCTTTTTGTTTCGGTTGTAACCCTTCAAGGATTCTAAATACTCAATCGGGTGAGCAATGCGTGTGAAAATACAACTAAAAAAAATATGTAAACACATTTAATTTAATATTATTTTAAACGAATATTCAACTAATGTAACTATTTCTTAATTAATAATTTTACCTTTGGACCCATATGGCCTTTTTAAGCAAATATTATTTTAAACTTTACTTCGACTTTGCCATAAAACCTTCTTTTTCTACTTCCAGAAACATGTCTTACTTCTTACTTAAATCTTTTCTCAATCATATTTATTTGCTAGTTAATTGAAATTTTAATTTTAGAAAATAATTATATTAGGCAAGCAAAAATATTATTCCTTAGATCATTATTTATTTTCACACTTTTATCATCTTTGTTTATCATTCCCAATGAATCATTACTTCACAATAATTTGAAACAAATATAAGTATAACAACAAGAAAAAAAAAAATTATTTCACAAGTTTCAAATTTGCCTTACTAAAAATGTATCAATGATCTAATAGGCCTCTTAGGATTTGAAGAAAGTTTGGAATCATTATGCTTACTCTAAAAAATAAATCAAATCATTAAGTTAGTTTTATAATATGATTTTAAATAGAATGTAATAACATTTTTATTTTTCTTTTAATTCTTTTATACTAAATATGTGAGGGCCCTTGAAGTTTTTATATAAAAAAAAAATATGTGATAACTTATTATTATTATTATTATTATTATTATTTTCATACTATCTAAGGATATATAGGAAGAGAATCAAGATGTGTCAGGTACAAATTGAAATAAAGTCAACCCATAATAAATGGAACACACTTCCACCACCACATGATATTAATAGCTTGAAGATTTCAATAAATTCTATCTTACTATCTTAGATTTACAAAGAAATGCCAAGTGGCAAAAAGAAAAAAAAAAAAAACAAAGAACACAATTTAAGTGATTAATTCCAACTCTAGTTAGTATGTTCCTATTCATCTTCATCTTCATTAATGAGAAACTATAGAGAAAATTCCCACCCCAAATCCCCACAAATCTCTTTCTCCATTTTCAATGGTGGGAAAACTATGAATCCCTCCCTTATTAGCTTCAAAATCTCATCCACACCATCTTCATTAGCCCTTCTTAAGATGAATAACTCTCACAAAAACTACCTTAAATAAAGAGAGTTTAAACATGGAGCTATCAAAATTCAAGGTCTCTTCATCTATCAAAGTTGAAATTGAAAAAAAAAAAAAAAAAAAAAAGTTGATTTCCTATTTTATTGTATTCATCTATTCATTTAATCTCGTATTTTCTTTTGTTTTATTTTTTATTTTCTATTTTATTATGATTTTAAGGTAATGACAATGGGTTGATATGAATAAATAAATATCTCTTGTTGGGGACCCATTCCATGTTTTTACTTTTTATGGTTCATTTTGACTCTTCTTCATCTCCATTACTTCATTTAAGTTATAGCTTCATAAAACATACTCATGTTTCTCTCTCTAAAAGCTGTCACATTCTCTCTCTAGAAAATCACTAATTGTTTAATCATTCATTCATGATGAAGTTATTACATTTTATTTTATTTTATTTATAAAAACTTACAAAATACTCACATTTTTTTTTTTTTTTACTTAGAGGACTACTAGAAGAACTACGTCCGGGCCCGGTGACACAAGAAGCAGCTCGATCTAGATCAAGCACGAAACACTTCAAGATATGGAGAACATCGGACTCATGTACTCTTTTTCCAGCCTAACCATGATACTGATAAACTCATTTCACTTCATGGAAAGCTACGTGAATATTCTGCTCCTGTTACCGTCTCTCAAGTTCTTCACTCGAAGTTTTCTTCTTCTTCTTCTTCTTCCTGCTTTGTCTGCAACTACGGTACTACGACAACTACATCCTAGTCATGAATACCGATGATGAACTTCAGCCTGATCAGATCTACTTCCTACTCCCCACTACTAGGTGCCTCAAAAAGATAAGATTTTAGAGGGAGAGGAGAAGAAAAGAGGGGAGAGACTGACAAGCTATATATCCCTTTTCTCTTTTTCCCATTTTTAAATCATTATCCATTTGGATGGTCTGGATTGAAAATTTTTCATCGAACAGGCAAAAAGCTTTTGGAGGCATAGTACCACTTTGGTACTGTAGAACTTTGCAAGAAAAACCACTGAAACAAAAATCATGATAATTTTTATTAAACCTCAAAAACACAGAAGGCATTTCAAATCCCAAACCCCTACTATTACTTCTTTACTTACGTATAAGAGTTACAACTTACAAGAATCCATATAGAGTGCATCCACATCCACAAAGCCACATCACTCCTAAGTCTCCTTCTTTCTCTACATATAGATTATAAGGGAAGAAAAAGAAGAATCCATCAGTTAATTTTCCGGCAATTTTCTCGAACTTCTCCGGTGGAACCTTCCTTGACATCAAGCAGCCCCATCTTCAGCATTGCCTGCTGGAAATCCATGGCAAACATGGCTTGGTTCATGGCGTAGGCGTTGACTATAGGCCTAGTCCTAGCGCTAGTGAACAAGGATTGGTCGGAAAACAGCACCCCCGCTTGCCGCTGCAGCGCAATGTAGTAGGCGTTATCAAATGTGTTTCTGGAGGGATCCAGCGGCTGCTCGGCGTTGTCTCCGGCAGCACACGTCTTGGACAAGACCTTGGCAAAGTTGGAGTTCATGCTGGGATCCGTGTCATGAGTGGAGTCGAACTTACTCAACCGGGATTTGAATGATGAGCACCTCGCAACTCCTATTGTATGCGCCCCTGCAAAACCCAAACATGAAGACATAATCATTTCTCCATACAAGACCTTGGATTCCAAACCAAACGGGGCCTTAAGTTGTCTTACCTGATAACGCCACCATTTCTTGAACATTAAAGCCATGCTTTCCAAACAAGTTGATGAGCTGCGTGCTATTGAGGAATGGAGCAGGGAGGTTAAAGGTGTCTTCGATTTTAGACCTTCTACCATCTTGTCGTCCATTTGGGATTTGATAGAACGGGCCTCCAACCTGTTACAAATCATAATATTGTCATCTTAAGCTACTAACTAATTTGATCCCAAAAATTAAAATTGTGGGATATTTTCGTGCGTACCCAAAAAACAGCATCCCTGGCCGCCATTGCAAGGATATCAGCGCAGGAGACCACACCAGGGCATTGGTTTTCAAGTTCACCCTTTATATCATCTATGAGTTCGTACCCTCGCAGGCTCAGATTCGCTGGGGAATCCTTTTCTGCGGTGTTGTCTTTCGTGGAATCAAGGAGAACAGATCCATCACATCCCTGCAATGTCCCGAAAAATGCTACGCTAAGAAGAATGATTTTCTCGTATTTGGTTTATCATGGTTAAATTAAGTATAATTCAATCAGGAATGAAAAATCCTAATAGCTTAAATTTTGAAGAAAAGAGAAGAAGGGACCTGTATGAAACAGTCGTGGAAATGCATCCGGACGAGGCCTGCAGCAAGAGTTGGGTCGGACTCCAAAGCGCTGGTGACTGAATTCCTCACTGTAAATTCAGCAATTGGGC
The DNA here is from genome assembly GCA_030254885.1 of Vitis rotundifolia. Lineage (NCBI taxonomy): Eukaryota > Viridiplantae > Streptophyta > Magnoliopsida > Vitales > Vitaceae > Vitis > Vitis rotundifolia. Next base: position 12,721,364 of record CM058170.1, read on the forward strand.
AATTCATCATATAGTAATCCATGCTCAACCCATTTACTCCAAGCCTCCAACCACAGAATACCATCACCTCCATCACCAATAATATGCCAAAAAAATTAGAGACTACCATGTTTGCTAAATTCAGAGACAAATTTCAGCAAAGCATGTATATTTGCCAAAGCCCAAAACCAATTAGAGCTACAGAAAAATGAGTTGATAAAGGTTTGTGAGTAGTGGCCAACAACTTGAATTGAAGAATGTTAAATATTGGAGAGAGTACATGGATAAAAGCAATGCATGCATATATATATATAGTGGCTTACAATTTTTTCCACCTGAGCAAATTTTCAATTTCATAATAATAATTAAGTACACGTACTAAACGTGGGTTGACACGTCACAAATTCACGATCCATGGATGTCAACTCATTCCATGCTATTAAAAATTTTAATGCTATGAGCTAATGCAATAACATTACTGTACAAGGTTTTTGTCATATACGTCCATGGATGAGATGAGAAGATGAGAAGGGTATAGATGATTACATCATTCAATATTTGGAACAAATTGATACAAAATGGGGTGGATGGTTTAGTTTCTTAATTATTAAGGTCAATTCATGTTTTATAATGTTGCCTTGTTTGAATATTATTCAAGAAAACCCCAAGTGGATATCCATCTATGGCATGGTTAGTAAAGCGATGATTGCTAAGTATGCATCATACATGTGGTAGATCGATGTGTAAAAGCAATTCATGAGTAGGTGTTTACTTTAAATGAACTTGATGTACATTTTATAATTAAATTTTTATTATAAATAGCCTTAACATACATTATTGGTAATTCAACACCTCATCATGACGAATTTCATTATTTGGAAGCTAGAACAAAACCAATGATTACAACAAATGATGCTAAGGTTATATTTTGGTCTCCGAAAATTTAAGAAAAAGAAAATAGAGCAAAAAAAGAATGAAAGGAAAGAAAAAATTAAAATAAAATAAAAAATAAATTTAAAATCAATATTATTATCGTATATGAAGAAACTCAAATACTTCTTATTTTTTCAGAAAAGGACCTCCTCCTCCTTCTATTTGTTGCCTCATAGCGACTCTTCATATGAAGGAATAAACTTTGTTTTCTTTGTTTGTGTCAATGCAGCTTTCTATTACAAGTTACCAAATGCTTCTTTTTAACATCGGGTAAGGAAGGAGATTGATTTTAAAGATCGTCTTTTGTAAGGGACCTTACTTACAGGTGAAGTTATTTATAAGTGAGGTGATTTTTTATATCTTCAATATATTATTTTAAATAAATTTTTATTTATTTTAATTATTTGATATAAAGATTAAATAATATGAAAGTTTTAACTTATTTTAATTATAGTCTATTTTTTATTTTTATGAGGTAATAAAAATATGATAAAATTATTTATTTATTTAATAAAACCAAACATTAGTTTTACTTTGAATATATTTTTGGTTCATGACGTAACATGACATAAATCACCAAAACTTTCAACTCTTTGCCATTTTTAAAATTGGTCAAAGTTAAATCAATGAGTGGATAAGGGCATGAAGTTTTACGTCAAATTGTGATTATTCAAGCTCCAATCAGATGAACATGGATGAAAACAAAAGCAAAACAATTTTAGACAGATCGATGGACAAGGAGGAATATTACACCATCATCATCATGATTCATGGTAATAATAGAAGTTTTTTTTTATGGATGGTGGGATATGAAAGTCAACATGGAAGTGGAGGTGGGAGTCTAAGTGGCAGAAGGGCAGCTGTTTTGCACATTGGTAAGGCATGCACTAGCTAGTGCATGTGCCCACCCCAAGTAGCAGGTGTAGTAGCAGGTGTATCTTTATCCTCTGTCATCTAACTTCAAAGTGGACAAACAAATTGCACACCAAAAGTTGGTTTTCCGCGTTAAGGAATTGAGTCGCGTTAAGGAATTGAGTTTGAGTGGTGCTCACACGTTTAAGTCAAACAATAATAATAATATATGTGGGTGGGGCTGTGCTCAAGAGGTCTATAGGAACACTTGTCATTGTCTATTCCATTATAAGTTATATAATGTTCCCCCCCACCATTGCTCCTTGCCTTTCAATCCGGGTCCATTCCATCATCTAGAAAAGTGACAAGGAATGAAAAGGCACATGAAAGTTCATGGAAATTGCCCAAACAGGTGAATATGTGTCGTTGATTTTTGAGTTCAAGGTTTGGATTCTTTCTATATTATTGGGTCTCTTTGGTTAATAAGCTATAGTAAAATATCACACCAAGAAGAGTCAGGTGGAAACCACATATAAAATTTAATTACGAGAAACTCTACAAATGTAATTGGTTATAGAGGAAATCCACTAATTCTAAACTTAGTGATACCAAATGCTACTTAGGACCTTGCATTAGCCAACACCTCCACTTGTACATGATAATGATGATGATGATGATACAACACTTTAAATTTTTTAATGAACTCCTCCATAACTTAGAGGGCATGTGTTCAACCACCATGAATATGGGAATCATGTAATTATGCACAATTTAAAAAAAAATATATATTTTTTTAGAATTTTGACTTTTGATTTTCAAAGGGTATGCATTTTACGGAAAATAATACTCAAAACATGCACTCAAATAATGAAAATAATGAAGATTCCAAATTTACCCTCCACTTCCTCTTACCACCTACCACATTTTTTCTTTTTCTTTTTTTATTATTTTGATAAGACAAATGAGGTCATCATTATTATTGTTCTTTTTAAAAATAAAAACTTTGGCACGTGCTAATCACCATACCACATTATTTTTCTTTTTTCCCTTTTCTTTTTTTCCCACCTCTAAAATATCTGTATCATCTTTTTGTTTTTTGGTTTTTTTAAATAAGTTAGCTATATAAAATCTTTTTAATTTCATTTTTTAAAATATTTCATCTTTTTATATTTATTCATTTTAATTATTTATGTACATTTATATATAAAATAATAATATATAATAAATAATTAATGAGAATAAATTTAATATAAAAATAAATTCATAATGAATAAATTTAGAGGTTTAGGACATTAGCTTTTCTATATTTTTATTAAATAAAATATTTATTTATTTTATAAATCTTATACATTGTTATATTATTTTATTATTTATATATTTTTAAAATTTTAATTTTTCATGTAAAAATTAAAGTTGATTATTATAGTTTTAACTTTTCCTTTATCAATTTAACTTCACCATGGTTTTAATTTTTTTTTTTCTTGGCTAAAATATTTCATGTTTTTAATTAAAAAAATACAAAAACTTGGTTGTGGTTCTAACATTTTACTTTATTAAAATTTTAAAATTCAAATTTATATAAAATAAAAAAAATATTTTCATAAAAAATTGTATTTAATTATTTATATTAATTTTTCTTAATTTTATTAAAAATTAATTTTTTTATATTTTGAAGTTGCACATTGATAAATATAACTTTCGGAAACAAGGGTACCACTCTTTTATGAAAAAAAAAAAAACCATAAAGTGTGTTAAAAGTACCATAAAAATGTGTTACTTTTAACACACTTTAGAGTTACTTTTTGCATAAAAGAGTGGTACCAATGGTACTTGTGCTTATCCATATACAATTTTAGTATACAAAATTTTAAATTTTTAATAAAATTAAAATAAAATTAACATAAATGATTAAATACAATTTTTATGAAAACTATATTTTATTTTTATTTTATATAAATAAAAAAATTTAAAATTTTAACAAAGCAAAATGCCAAAACCATAATCAAGTTTTTATATTTTTCAATTAAATTTTGAAAACATTTTAATTAAAAAAAAAAAGGTTAAAACCATGATCAAGTTAAATACCCATAAATAAGAAGTTAAATTTGTTGATTATGTATTTATTTTTATATTACTTTTTTCTCATTATTATTATTATTATTATTATTATTATTTTATGTTTAAAATGTTCATAAATAATTTAAATCAAAAGATGAAATGAAAAAAAAAAATTAAAAATCAAATGCTAAAATAAAGAAATAAGGGGAAAAAAATAATGTGGTATGTTGATTTGCCACATGTCAAGCTTAAAAACATTGGTAAGTATGAGTAAAAAAAAGAAAAAAAAAAAATAAAATTCATGTTTATGTTACTATTTAAGTGCATGTTTATTAAATTACTTTTTAACTTTTTTTTTAAAAAATATATTTTTCCTTCTTAATGTACTTTTACAAAGTTCTCCCAATCCGAATTAGGTTTTGAGAGTGTTTAGAGGCCTCTTAGCAAATGTGTGTTTTTTTAACACTATGGTGTATTGATTTCGGGAAAACCCTAACTTGTCAAATTTGATAACATTTAAAACAAAGACACAAAATTTAGGAATTTAAAAAAGATAAATTGTCTCAACTGTTTTGCATTCCTCAGGGGTATTTGACCACTCCGTTGGGGTACTTGGCTACTTTCTAAGGAAACTTGAAAGTTATGTTTAATTCTCGAAAAGTTTAAGGGAAAGTGTAAGAAATAAAAAATAAAAAGGAAAAGTATAAGGAAAGATAAAATGAAGAAAAAAAAAGATTTAAAATTAATTGGTAAATTATTTTATATATTATTTTAAATTTGTTTTACTTATTTAACTCTTTTATATAAATATTGAATAATTTAAAAATATATAATTTTCTTGCTAATTTTAATTATATTTGACTTCATCTTTATTTTTTATGGTAAAACTAAATATGAAAAAATTATTTTCCTTAACATTTTTTCTTTCCTTGTATTTTCCAACAACCAAACTGAAAGCTCCATAACAAATTCATATTTCCTATCCATTAAGTGTTGTGCCTCGAGGTAACACTTTTTGTTATCATTATTAACCTAAACATACCTATGGACCCCGCATTTTAGCACGATGCGTTCCTGCTCAATGGTGAAACTCAAGTTTTTTTAATTTGTTTAGTGAAAATTTTGATTTTTTGAAAAAGACTTGGAGTCGCCACTTATTTTTGTTTTATTTTTTAAGGGAAAAACAAAATAAGAAAGAAAAACCCTAAGTGTGACTCCTGAAGAAAAAATAGATCTGTGAAAAAATGAGTCTAGGTCCGAAGATCAGGTTATTTATTAGGAAGGTACGGTGAAAGACCATAGCACCTCTCTAAGCCCTATAATAAGGTCTCTACTAAATAAGGTGAAGTGCGACAATTGATAAGGAAAGTAACGAATACCAATGAAATGATCAAATAATAAAACGAATCATGCATAAGAATAAGCAAAGTGGGAGTGAGATCGTACCTTAGTAGCAGGTAATAGTGCACTATCATGGAAACAAGATTAGCTTAAGTATAAAATTATCACATGCATATCAAAGAGCAAGACAAAGATCAGACAATATTCACTAAGTATAACAATTGACAGTCATAAGAGAAAACTCATATGTAGGGCCCCTACCAAAACCCAATTTATCTTGCATGAATTAGTTTAAAAAATTCCATTATTTTGGAATTATGAAAAATTCATTCTTGCTTATTTATAATCAAGAGAAACAAAAAAATTATTTTAAAATCAAAGAAAAATGTATGAAGGTTCTTGCCTAAAAGAAAAAAACAACAAGTTTATTAAAAACGGGATTTTTGGTGACCCTGAACCTTAAGGAAAGATGAAAGGTGGTAGAATTAAAGAAATATTTGAAAACTGGAGTGAAATTAAAATTATTTGAGAGAAAACTAAAGTTTTGAAATTTATTCAAAAATTGAAAGCTCGAAAATTATTTGAAAATTGGCGTTTTGAAAATTAAATTCAAGAATTGGAATTTTGGGAATCAAATTTGAAAAAAATTGGAATTTTGAAAATTATTTGAGAATTGGAGTTTTGGAAATTAAATTTGAAAGAAACTGGAGTTTTGAAAATTAATTGAGAATTGGAGTCTTGAAAATTAAATTATGAAAATTGGAATCTTGGAAATTATTTGAAGATGAAATTTTAAAAATAAATAAATAAAATAATAATAATAATAATAAAATAAAATGTGAAAATTGGAATTTTGGAAATTGGAATTTTGAAAATCATTTGAGAATTGGAGTTTTGAAAATCAAATTATGAATTGTAGTTTTGGAAATTAAATTTAAAAGAAATTGGAGGTTTGAAAACTAAATTGTGAAAATTGGAATCTTGGAAAATTTATTTGAAGTTGACATTAAAAAAATGGAAAAAAAAAATTGGGATTTTGGAATTTTGGAAAATTTATTTGAAGATAGCATGAAAAATTGAATTTAGAAATTTGAATTTTTGGAAGATTGTTTGAGAAACAATTTTTTTTTTTTTTAAATAAATTTGGAAATTGGGACTTTGAAAAATTATTTAAAGATGGAAGTTTGGAAATTTGAAAAAATTATCATGAAATTGGAGCTTAAAATAAATAAATAATAATAATAATAATAATAACAACAACAACAATAATAATTAAATGGAATTTTGGAAAATTGGAAATTAAATTTGGAAATTTGAATTTTGAAGAAGTTATTTGAGAATGGAAATTTGAAAATTACATTCAAGAATTGGAATTTTGAAGAACTTAAAAAAAAAAAAAAAAAAATTGAAAACTGAATCTTTGAGAATTTTAATTTTGACATGTAGGATAAAAAATAAAAAAAGATGGGACATGACCATTGCATGCCAAAGGTGGCCATGCATGGGGCCCGCCCCAACAACTTTTTCCTTGGAAAACCCCACTTAGAAACCAATTTATAAAATTGCATGCTAGATTGACCTAGGAATACAACATATTGATTGCTTGGAAATGAACTACTGCAGATGGATTTTTGCTACATTGCCATGGCCTATCCACTTGTGTATGAGAATATTGGCTTGAAGTGACTCTGATGTTAGAAACAAGAACCCATACAAAGACTGATCAGCATGTTGAAGAGCCAAACCCACTTCTAATGGACCTGAGCAGAGTGGATTCATGTTGAAACCATTCCAACTTGGCCATCACTCTCAAAGAAAGCTGCATGGTGTCTGGAGGTGGCAACGAGATTGATGCCAACGCATACCAAATGCTCATGTGGAGTGATGGAAGATCGATCAAAAAGGTGTGCACCCTATAGATGCTCCTCATTAATCTGAAGGGATGAATATGAATGATAGATTTGTGAACTGAAGGTGGGTTAGTGCAAGGCCGGCTGTTAATGGTGTGTATGGTGGGTATGAGGATGTGGGTATGGTGTGTATGAAAGGTGGCCAATGATACATGATTCCAGTGCGTATGGGTAAGGAATGAATAACGGGACAGCAGGTTAGGTGTGAATGAGGTTGAAAGTGGGAGTGTGGTGACGGGTTCAGTGGGTATGAGGATGTGGGTATGGTGTGTATGAAAGGTGGTAGGTTTTGCAAAGGTGTGGTGGGGCTATGCACAACAATGTTAAGGTGAGAGAGGTGGTAAGCTAGGTAGTTGTGAAGGTTGGGGAAGTGGTTTGGCTTGAGAATGTTTGTGTTTGATAGAGAAAGGAGGCTTTGGTGGGAGGTTTTACTAAGGCTTTCAGGTGGCTGTGCGAGCCATCCATAAATGGGAACATGATGGGAAGGAGCTTGTAAGAAACGGGTAATAAAGTGATGGGAGAAACAGGCCCCAATGTGTCTTGCTCAATAGTGCTCGTGACCTCTTTCCTTGTGGCTCATGCACTTGAATAAAAAAAAAAAAAAAAAAAAAAAAAAAAAAAAAAAAAAAAAAAACAGAGAAAAAAAAAAAAAAACATTGCGAAGAAAATTCTCCAAAAAGAGAGCATAACAAAACAAATAACTCTAGACATCAATCGAAACTCTACTACATGGATTATCAGTGAGCTAGCTGATCAAGTGGGGGAGACCAGATCGAATATGAACAAAACATGATTTTCGTGCACTTAGCAGCAAAGACAAAACAGAGTGAAATCATTTTTTTAGCAAAATCAAAAGGAATAGTAGGTATAAAACAGTAACAAGTAGCCTATAATCACCTCAAAGATCAACAAGTAGATAAAAAATACAGCCTCAAGCCTACATTCAATCCAGACAATGTAAAGAAACCAGTGAAAAACAAGGTAAAGTAATGAGGAAAACAGAGACGCCGAGTTCACACTTACTTTTTGAGCCTTCTTTCAAACAAGTGTTTGTTTGGCTTTGAGCTAGATGTGTCTGAAAGTGATCCTCTCCAACAAGAGTCACCATGCTTCGAGCTGCTCCGTTTCTTCTCCTCAAACCCTTAGCCCAAAAAAAAAAAAAAAACCTCCCCTTAGTTTTTCACTCAACTCCCTCCATATCTTTCTTCTAAGTCCAACCTCACCTGCTCCCAAGCTCCCTCACATGTCTCTCTCATTTGGTCTTCAAACCTCTTCTTGCCTTTTCTTTTCCTACAAGCCTTCATCGGGCCCCTGCCTTTGCTCAGATCATCATTCCTTTATCCCATTCTAGCCACTCCCTCTACCAGCTACTCCTCTGCTCCACTACTTCAAATGAAATGCCTCGTTTACCCGGTCTCAATGAGGGGTGGTAAAAAAAGAGAAAAAAAATCTTTGGTTTGTAATAGGGTCTACAAATATGCCCATTTTCAGTAGAGTTCACGAGTGTAAGGAATATGAACACTAAAGTGAAAAGAAAGTGTAAATAGTGAGTGAAATGAAGTAGACTCTACCGAAGAAAAAGAAAGACCCCTAAAGGTGTACAAGTAGAACACAAACTCGCTCAAACCAATAAAAGAACAAAAGAGGTTCTAAAATCCTAAGAGAATGGTAGCTCTCAAAATGCCTTTAAAGCTGCGCTATGGATCCAGACTCCCTTTAAGATGCCTCCAAAAGTGACTTGAAAATCAATGTCAAAGATGAGTAATGGTCGAACCACCTAGAAGTACAAAAAAGAATGCTTCCAAAGGACTACATAAGAACACTAAGTGTAGGGTGTCGAACAACATGACCGAAATATGCGCTGCGAACTCAAAGGACTATGTCATGTGCATTGGAAGGGGAAGTCTAGAAGGTCATAACGAATGAGCGATAAGCACAAGGTAACGAGGTGAGAAAAATGAGGACGAATGTAAAATCGCGAAAGCAAGATATGCGATGCCAGTGAATATGAATGCCGAGAGCTATGACTCTGAATGATAAGGTTGGGGAAAAATGACTCTGAATGCCAAAAAGGAGGAAAGGTGGTGACTCAAAATTTCAGAATGAGTATGCACAACGGCTCTAAACGTTGAACCAAAAAACTGATAACTCTGAATACTAAAGATGAGGCTCTGAATGCCCAAACTAAATTGACAACTCTGAACGCTAGGAATGTAGCTCTGAATGCCGAAAAGTGGCAATGAATGCTCAATCATGATAGGATGGTGGCTTAGAATGCCAAACTAAAGAAAGACATGATGGCTCTGAATGCCAAATCAAAGACATGACTCTGAATGCTAAACCAAAAAAACTGATAACACCGAATACTAAAGACGAAGCTCTGAATGCCCAAACTAAATTGACAGCTCTGAACGCTGAAAAGGTGGCAATGAATGCTCGATCGTGGTAAGATGGTGGCTCTGAATACCAAACTGAAAAAAGACAAGATAGCTCTGAATGCTAAATTGAAGACATGGCTCTGAACGCCGAACAAAAAAAAATTTGATAACTCTGAATACTAAAGATGAAGCTCTAAATGCCCAAACTAAATTGACAGCTTTGAACACTAGGAATGTAGCTCTAAATGCTGAAAAGATGGCAATGAATGCCCGATCGTGATAGGATGGTGGCTTTGAATGCCAAACTGAAGAAAGACATGATGGCTTTGAATGCCAAACCGAAGACATGTCTCTGAACGTTGAACCAAAAAAACTGATAACACTGAATACTAAAGACGAAGCTCTGAATGCCTAAACTAAATTGACAGCTCTGAACGTTAGGAATGTAGCTTTGAATGCCGAAAAAGTGGCAATGAATGCCCGATTGTGATAGGATGATGGCTTTGAACGCTAAACTGAAGAAAGACATGATGGCTCTAAATGCCAAACCGAAGACATGGCTCTGAACGCCGAACCAAAAAAATTGATAACATTGAATACTAAAGACGAAGCTCTAAATGCCCAAACTAAATTGACAACTTTGAACGCTAAGAGTGTAGCTCTAAACGCCGAAAAGGTGGCAATGAATGCCCGATCGTGATAGGATGGTGGCTCTGAACGCCAAACTGAAGAAAGGCTTGATGACTCTGAATGCCAAACTAGAGATGCGGCTTTGAACACCAAACTGAAAACATGGTTCTGAAAGCCAAACTGAAGAAGATATGGGGGTTTTGAACGCCAAACTGAAGAAAATGAAGGCTTGGAACGTCATAATTGAGAACTGACATCTCTAAATGTCAAACTGAGAAAGATGACTTTGAACATCGTAATTGAGAAGCGATGATGGCTCTAAACGCCATAACTAAGAAAGAATGATGGCTCTGAACACCAAACTGAAAAGAGATGGTGACTTTGAATTCCCAAACTGAAAAGAGATGGTGGCTATAAACGCCGAAACTGAGAAGAGATAGTGGCTTTGAACGCCAAACTGTGAAGGGCGACTCTGAACGTTGTAACTGAGAAAATATGGCGGCTCTGAACACCGATCTGCAAGGAAATTATGAGGGGGGAAATATGCCCCAGTGTAGCGTGCTGCCACAACTCTCAATCCACTGGAAGGGTCTGAAAGAAGCTCTTTGAGTCTCAAAAGATGCTCTGATAGCGAGTCGAAATGGTCAAATCGACTATAAATATAGCCTCACAGCCTATTTGACTAAATCACGAGGCTTGACAAAATGCCACAATAAGTCGAATGTCTCTAACTCAAAATGCTCTGTTGGAGGAATCCATCGTCATCTTAAATGAATGATCTACAGGAAGTCTTAAAAGAATAGTCCGTCGGGGTAACTACCACGACCTCAGCACAAAAATCTACTGAAAAGTCATGGATAGCGGGGCAATCAAAACCCAGAAGGTCGTGCTCCTCTAGAGGCTCATCTCAGCCAAAATCACCGAAATTGTGACCAGTAATTCAAAAAAATATCCCTCATCCGAGTAATGAAGACTGTAACACGTCTGTGAGAAAACAATCATCTCCATAGCTAAAAGAGGAAAATATGCCCCAGTATAGCAACTAGGGCACCCGGTCTGTCCTAATAACTCGAGAATAACTTAATGGGGATGTATAAAAGATCCGACATGTACTCCACTGAAATGATGGTATGGGAGTTTATGTGCCTGAGATAACTCCATCACAAAATCACGACAATATTAGAAAGTATGAGCCTGACTGAATGATTCAAGAAAGACTCTACTAGGGAAACATCATAAAATAAAAACAGATCATCAACTCAACATGTATCTCATAAATGGGGATGATCATGTAAATCAATGAAGATCTACAAATCTCAACCAAAACGGAAATATGCCCCAGTATGGCATCAGATGTGTGGTAGGTTAGAAAATTAGATGGCACCAAATCATCCATCACCAAGTGTGTAATCCTAGTCATCCATGTCTGCAGCTAAATCGTCAACAGATTAAAAAGGCATACCCCAGAAGAAGAAACATGATGATAACCAAATGCCGAAAAATGTGGGTCTGACTAAATGGCTCCAGAGAGGCTTCATTGAGGGATCATGATAAGATAACAAACAAGTCATCATCTCGGCGTGTATCTCATAGGTGGGAATGATCATGCGACTCCATGAAGATTTGTAAATCCCAGTTGAAACGGTTATATGCCCCAATATGGAATTAGATGTGGAATAAGCTGAAAATCGGACAACATCAAATCATCCATCATCAATTGTGTGATCTCTGTCACCCAAATCCATAGCTGAATCAAACCCAAACATCAAGGAGATGTATCCTGGAAGAAGAAATATGATGATATCTAAATGCCGAAAAGTGTGAGCCTGACTGAATGGCCCAAGAGAGACTCCATGCATCCCGTGAGTGGTGAGAATCATGTGACTCCATGAAGATCTACAAATCTCAACCGAAAGGGAAATATGCCCCAATATGGCATAAGCCAAAAATCGGACAACAAAAAAATCATTCATTATCGATTGTGTGATCTTTGTCACCCAAATCCATAGCTGAATCAAACCCAAACATGAAGGAGATGTCTCCCAGAAGAAGAAACATGATGATATCTAAATGCCGAAAAGTGTGAGCCTAACTAAATGGCCTAAGAGAGACTCCATGAAGATCTACAAATCTCAACCGAAAGGGAAATATGCCCCAATATGGCATAAGCCAAAAATCGGACAACATCAAATCATCCATTATCGATTGTGTGATCTTTGTCACCCAAATCCATAGTTGAATCAAACCCAAACATGAAGGAGATGTCTCCCAGAAGAAGAAACATGATGATATCTAAATGCCGAAAAGTGTGAGCCTAACTGAATGGCCCAAGAGAGACTCCACTAGGGGATCATAATAAGATAACAATAGACTATCAACTCGTCATGCATCCCGTGAGTGGTGAGGATCATGTGGCTCCATGAAGATCTACAAATCTCAACCAAAAGGGAAATATGCCCCAGTATGGAATAGATGTGTGGTAGATAAAAAAATCGGATAACCTCAAATCATCCATCATCAAGTGTGTAATCCTAGTCATCCAAATCCACAACTGAATCGAGTCTGAACGTCAAAGAGGCGTCTCCTAGAAGAAAAAGCATGATGATATCCAAATATCAACCAAATCTCAAATACTTGTCCAAGTAGGGGCTGTCGAAGACGACATCTGATCCCATGGCCTTAGAGTGGTCTTAAGACACAGGACGTAACGTAGGTTAGGGTGATAAGGTAATAGAAATGAAGGGAAACTAGGCCCAAATACCCAATGATCAAAAACCTATGCCCTCATGTATACAATGCAATATGTATAGAAAATCTCGTGAACCATGGACTTGAGAGTGCCCAATGTGAATATAATATCAATAATGAGACAATGAGGCAAATCAAAATGATAATGAGATACACAAGAATGATGCCAGGGAAATATCAAATCTAGAATAGGTCAATGTAAAAAAATAACAAAGAGGTGAAGCGAAGGAAATGAATCAAAAGCAATGACGAGGATGATAGCGAAACAATGAATATATGAAGAAAAGTGATGATCAACTCAAATCAAACATGAAGTGAAGTCACATCAACAATGAATGTAATGATGGAGAGGACAATGACCCAAAGCTTCTAAGAGAAAGTCACTCATCCCACCCTCAAAATATACGACAAAATGAATACAAAGAATAGAAGGTCTCGAAAAGCTTACATACGAACTCCCATCAACAAACATACTCAATAAAATGACCCTCAGATATCAATATACACGCTCAATGATGGAGAATACTATGCACATACACACATGTGCTTATTTTTCTTTTCTTTTCATCAATTTTTTTTCATTTTTTTTCAGTTTTTTTTTTTGTACATATATACAAATATACATACCTTGAACATAAACTAATGAACCCCAAAGATGATATCAATAATGAATAAACACACTCCCAAGTGTTAAGGTAATAAAAAACTCTCTCTAACGAGATGACCTTCTCAAACTAATGATCTCTAAATCAGTGTCCGTACAATAGATAGTGGAAATGATATGACTATCCTCCATGTAATGAACTAAGGAGGGTCACCACTCAGGGTGAAAAGTATATGAAGCAAAATGAGTAGTAGATAGAATAAAGAAGAAGAGATGAAGAACACAACCAATAAGATATGAAGGAATGCAGTAATGCGATGGTAGGAAAAATAATTAGAGAATGATGTGCCCGTAGGCCCAAGGCTCATGAAACTCCTGAATGAAGCATGCATACACTAAAGGCCCCTATCCCGGTGTAGAAATGTAAGCAAGGCAATAAGAAAGAAAGACTATAATGCACAAGGTTTGTATGTCAAAAGGGAATAACAAGGTATATGGCTAACCGAAATGATGGCCACCCATTCTGCGACCATGGTCTCAGACATAATACTTCTTCAGTTGATCTACATAAGTTGGCTTTGAGAATCGGTTTCCATCTAGATCCATCAACCATGCAGCGCCCTCTAGGGTTAGCTCCCTAATGAAATAAGGTTTGCTCCAATTGGGTTTGAACTTCCTTCTAGGATCTCTGATCAATCCCCTGATGACCTTTAGAACCAAGTCACCTCTCTGTAGCGATCTAAGATTGACCCGCTTTTTGAATGCACAGGCCATCTTCCTCTAATAAGCGCGAACATGGTCCGCTACCCTCAATCTCCTCTCATCTAAGAGATTTAGCTGGTCTAATCAAGCTTGGGGCCAATCTGCCTCTGAAATCTGCTGCTCCAATGCTACGCTCAATGAACCCATCTCTATCTCAATTGGTAGCACAACCTCCATACCATACACCAAGGAGTAAGGTGTGGCTCCTGTAGAGGTGTGAAAAGAAGTCCGATAAGCCCATAATGCAAACAGAAGCTTCTCTGACCAATCCTGAAAAGTCTCAATCATCCTCAATAAAATCCTCTTAATATTCTTATTCGTAGCCTCTACTGCTCCGTTAGTCTGCGGCTTGTACGCAAAATGATCTATGATGCTAGGTCCCGTATCTCTATAATAAAGTATCAACATCTACTCTGAAATGTACTTCTCTGTCCAAAATCAGCTCATGAGGGACTCAATAAGGACAGATAATGTGTGATTTGATGAAACTAGCAACTCCATATGATGTCAATCTCACATATGAGGTAGCCTCCACCCACTTGGTGAAGTAATTGATGGCGACCAAGATGAACTCATGACCATTGGAAGACTTTGGCAAAATCTTCCCAATAATGTCTATACCCCATACTGAAAATGGCCATGGCGAAGTCAATGCATGTAACTTTGAAGGTGGTTTATGAATGAGGTCTCCATGAATCTGGCACTCTGGACATCTTTGAACAAACTGGCAACAATCTGTCTTTATAGTCAACCAGAAATACCCAATCCTCATGATCTTACGAGCTAACATATGTCCTCCCATATGTGGTCCACAGACTCTTGCATGAACCTTTCTCATCACTTGATCGGTAGAAGCGCGATCTAAGCACAATAGTAACATCCCATCAGTCAATCGTCTGTATAGTGTCTCCCCATAGATCACAAATCAAGTGGCCAACTATCTCAATGTTCTCTTATCCTTAGCCATGGCGGCCTCAGGATATGCACCAAGTCTCAAAAACTGGTATATGTTATGGTACCAAGGCAAACCATCATCCAACTTTGCCTCAGAGGGTGCAGATAAAGTGATATCATAAGAGACAGGCAGATACTCGAAAATACTCAAATTCATAAATGAAGAACCATGAACATTATCAAAACGGGAGACAAATCCCGATAAAACATAAAATAAAATAGGTGGGTCCACAGAGTCAGACGCTCCCTCAAGTGAGCTAACAGGGCCCTCAAATAAATCATCAACTACTATAGGATCCTTTGAGAATTCCAGAGTCGGAGCAGTCTGGATCTCCTCAGCAACCTCGATGGCGGATATCCCAAAAAGATCAAATGGTGAAGCAAGCTCGGTCTGAAATATCTCATCAATCTGACCCATACTCATCGCGAGCATCTCATCAATGTACTTATTGTGTGGAACAACTCCATTCACCACGTCCCCAATCTCAGAAAACGTCCCATGTGCATCGACCTCGTTCGGGAAATAAAGTGTTATGAGGCTCATACGATCTAGAGATGATAGGGTAGCCAATGCAGAAGCGGAAGTGCCAGGAGCTTTATCACTCAACCATAGTTGATGGACAAGACGTTGAAGCTCGGCCTCCTGAATAGTGTTGAATCCATCAATAATCCCACCTGAATGCGTATGTAGCTCTGGAGTCCTCACGAAGTAATCCGTCAAGCTCATTATGCATAGGCGAATAAGATAGTCAAATGGCGTGTGAGTCAATCGAGCTCTCACCCTCTCCTTACACAATCACGTCATATATCGATAATCGACTTCAATAGGAACAAAACCAAGACCGAAATGAGTATCATGATCAATTGCGACAATGAACTCTCGAGAGCCATGCTGACGACGTCCTAAACCCAAGCCAAGTAAGAAAAACATAGACCTCATCATGTCCAAAATCACTGTACTACCATGCTCATCAAAAGAAAGCGCCACATGATCTCTACAAAACTGCTTAACCTCCATAGTCTGTATCTCGTCAAAAGTGAAGCCAATTAGAAATAGGTCATCGTCGCCATGACTAATCTCTAATACTGGCTCGAAAGTAGAATAAGTGTCTCAAGTAGACTGTATAGTAATGACTCTACCCTCATGTATGAACTTCACCTTCTAATGAAGGAAATATGGTATGGCTTTAGCTTTATGGATCCAAAGTTGACCCAATAATAGGTTAAAGGATGTGGGAATCCTCAAAACCTGAAATAAAGCAGAAAACGTGATCGGGCCTATATGCAAGTCTAAAGTCAATGTACCCAAAACCTCTCTGCATGTACTGTCATAGGCCCGAACCGTCTGAGAAGATGGTTCAAAGTCTGAAGGTCCGAAGCCGAAAGCAACTGTTGTAGCTAGTAGGCAAATGTTCAAGGCAAAGCCATTGTCCAAAATGACATATAAAACTCGATGCCCAAAACAACCAACAAAAATGTAAAGAAGTAGAGTATGGTCAGAACCTCTAGAGGGTACATCATCAGTAGAGAAGACAATGCATGTGGCCCTATCAGCTGTCAACATGTGGATCAATCCCTCAAGAAAGTAGATGTCTCAACTCGTATCTGACTCAATGCCCTGACTAGTGCCTCCCAGTGGGATGTAGATGACATCAAAAGACTCTAAATGGAGATGCGGGGATATGCGAGCCTGAGTGCTCTGGAGCTGCCTCAAAATCTCATTATTCTCTTGTTTGGTCTCCTCTCAAGTGGCATCACTCTTTAAAAGTCTAGCAACTGTGGGAGGCTGCTATCGTACCACTCCCCCCCCCACAGATGACATACTGAACATCCTGAGCAACCGTCTCATCAGGATCTTGACTCAATAAAAACAGAGACTGAATGTTATAGCATGGGTAAATTAACGACCCAACAATGGTCAATTGTAATGGTGGCGTGTCAGGGACCAGTCTAAATGGTGCAAATGCCTATGAGTCTAAGATCACTCCATCAATCTCATAGCTCACATCTATTACTATGGGCTCCGACTCATAATCATCCCAATTCAGCATGTGAATGCAATCATCAGGCTTAGTGAAATCTATGAAATGTATGCCATCGGACGGAGGAAGAATCGCGTGTGTAGTATGGGTTGGTAATGGGTTAGTGGTTACACTCGGTTGACCCAAGTGAACCACACCCTAATCAATCAAATCCTAGATGGCGTGTCTCAAAGTAGTACAACGGTCAGTCTCATGCCCTATCCACTGATGGTATGCACAATGTAAATCAATTTTGAATTGTGGCGAGATGGGCTGATGCAATGGCCTAGGAACGAGAGCTGTCAATAACCTAACCTCTGTGAGCTTCCGAAGAGCCTGGCTCAACGGCATACCCAACAGTGAAAACTGTCTCTGCGTCCTCAAAACAAAAGAAGCGGAAGTCTGTGGAGCTTTAGGTTTAGGATAGGAAGCTGAGGGTCTCGCCGTAAACTATGCTGCGTAGCATGGCTATACTGAAGTAGGATAGGAAGCTAAAGGTCTCTTTATGCCCTATGCGGCATAATAAGGCAACGCTAGTGTGGAAGACAAGTAAGCCTGATCATGCGGTTGAGGAGGTGCTCGTGGCTTATACTACACACGGGTGGTGGTGGTGGGTAGTGGAATCTAAAAGTCTGTCCAACCATCTAATAGCATTTAGGAGGCCTCAACCCTGCTGAACTGATAGCACCCACATCTCTTAGTCTCTATTCTCCTAAAGGTTTCTTCCCCTTAGAGTCAGTAGGGGAAGACTCGGACCATAATCCTCTAGCTATGCCCTCCTCTATACCGTATAAGGCCTATACCAAAGATCCAAAATCCGTATGAGGGAATCCCATCAAGTACCTAGCATATCGAGGCTGCAAGCTCCTTATGATCATTCTAATTTGATCCTTCTCAGATGGCCTATCAATAACTTGTGAAATCTTCTCCCTCTAATAGGAGATAAATGAGGTGATTGACTCCTCTAGCCTTTGCCTCAAAGCCTCTAACTCTCTCCTCGAAACATCAATGACAGTGTTAAATGCAAACTGTCTCAAAAACTCCTAGGCCAAATCATCCCAAGTCCGGCGACGTGATACATCCAATGAAGCAAACCAACGTTGTGTCACACTACTCAGGGACATAAGGAAAAACATAATCATCTGGGCCCCATCTAGTCTATAGGCCCTCATGATCGTACTGTAAAGCCTCAAATGAATGCGATGACAACCAATGCCTGTGTATCTCTCAATCTCAGGCATCCTTAACTTGGCCGATAAACTGGCCATTGGTGCTCCATCAAAATCTTCCAAAGTAATAGCTCCATCTGAAGTCCTCAACTGCCTCAACCTCTACTCAAGTCTATCCATACGAGCATGTGGGTCCTCTAAGATCAAGGTAGGCACTATGATAGGATGCGGGGCAACCTTGGTCTGACTATGCAAAGTGAAAGGTATAACTTGTGGTGCTGACTGATTGGGTGGAGGGGGTGGTGGTACCGTAGGGTCATACTGTGCACCATCCTGAGGCAAGACCTAGTAGGCCTACTGCCCATCTATCCTCTGGCAGAGGCCAGCTATAGTCTCTTGAATCGAAGTCATGGCCGAAGCAAACTAATCAATGGTGACCACCTGTGAATCCATATCTCTCTTATCTGATCTCTAGTCTGACTGGTTTAATACTCTGATCAATCTACCTCTAACTTTGATCCAAGAAGCTAAATCCAGACCGAATGTATCAATACTCCTACAATAATGGAAATGTTATATGAGATACGGTGTAAGGGAAACTCTACAAGGAATGTCTATCAAATATGTTGAAAAGTAACCTAGAAGCAATCAAACTAATATCTAATTATGAGCAAATATACAAGAGACTACTACAAAGGTAACTAAATCTATCACTACCGACTCGGCTTTGAAGGCCCACAGATGCACCCACATGTAGGAAATGAAATCTTGATCGAATGATCTAAGGTTCAACCTACAAGGTTAAGGTGGCTCTAAAAAAAAGAGGAGTGGACTTTAAAGTATCCCTAGCAAAAATGATCATTCTCTCCGGCAGTACGCAACCCTTTGCACGCCTCCGAAGAGACAAGGCGTTTCCATGCAAGGTGGTCATTACCTCCACACATGCACTACCTCGACATCCTAGGGGGGTTTCCTATAGTGAAAGCCCTTGCAACTCTCAGCACTCAATAGTCAACTAAAGTGCACAATGAATGGTATGGGTGCATCCGAAAATCCTATGAAGCTAATGCAAAAAATGAAACACACTGGTCACACAAATATCCATGAAACTTAGCTTTGGGCTATACAAGTCTTCAAAAATTGGACTCCAATCAATATCAATATGTCCACCTCCTCCGGAATGCTCCCAAACATCAATATAGCCCATCACTAGACCCTACTCCTAACCTACTGACTCGGTTAGAGAAACAAGCACACACAAGGCCTCACTCTTGCAAATGTAAGAACCAAAATGAAGGAAATGATCGAAACCAGCGGATTGAAGGTAAGAGGATAGATATGCGACCCACACGGACAAACAACATGCAAACACACAAGAAAAGAGCAGTCATGCAACAGGCAGTCAAGCAGAATGCAGGTAAATGAGAATATGACAATCAAAATGAATAGAAACAAGGATAGCATGCTCAAAGATGATTAAGATAATATACAAGTAAGATAATCAACAATAAGATAAACAAAATATACAACAATATGAGCATACATGTCAAAATGAGCAGGATAATCATGGCAAAATCAAAATCAATATGTTGAGACAAGCAAGAAAATCTAACAATATTATCAATATGTCAATGTCTCAAATGGATATAACGATCAAGCATGGAAAATCATCACATCAAAATCCTCAATGTGCTATGATCACTCAAGCATAGAAAGGCACAAAGAGATGATATCCATCAATCGCCTAATCAAACGTCACATTTGCCTCATCTTAAGTTCAAGTTTGACTCTCATGAGAATCCCTAGTAGAATTGCCATTTTGTGAACCTCGCATTTTAGCACGATGCGTTCCTACTCGATGGCGAAACTCGTTTTTTTTATTTGTTTAGTGAAAATTTTGATTTTTTGAAAAAGACTTGGAGTCCACAAATTTTTTATTTTTAATTTTTAATTTTTGAAGGGAAAAACAAAATAAGAAAGAAAAACACTAAGTGTGACTCCTAAAGAAAAAACAGATATATGAAAAATCGAGTCTAGGTTCGGGAGTTAGGTTACTTATTACGAAGGTAAGGTGAAAGACCATAGCACCCCTCTAAACCCTATAATAAGGTCTCTACTAAATAAGGTGAAGCAAGTGCGGCAATTGATAAGGAAAGTAATGGATACCAATGAAATGATCAAATAATAATACGAATCATGCATAAGAATAAGCAAAGTGGGAGTGAAATCGTACCTTAGCAACAAGTAATAGTGCACTATCATGGAAACAAGATTAGCTCAAGTATAAAATTATCACATGCATATCAAAGAGCAAGACAAAGATCAAGCAATATTCATTAAGTATAACAATTGACAGTATGAAGAGAAAACTCATATGTGGGGCTCCTACTAAAACCCAATTTATCTTACATGAATTAGTCTCACAAATTCCATTATTTTGGAATTATGAAAAATTCATTCTTGCTTATTTTAAATCAAGAGAAATAGAAAAATTATTTTAAAATCAAAGAAAAATGTATGAAGGTGCTTGCTTGAAAGAAAAAGGCAACAAGTTCATTAAAAACGGGATTTTTGGTGACCCTAAACCTTAAGGAAAGATGAAAAGTGGTACAATTAAAGAAACATTTCAAAACTAAAGTGAAATTAAAATTATTTGAAAGAAAACTAAAGTTTTGAAATTTATTCAAAAATTGAAAGCTCGAAAATTATTTAAAAATTGGCGTTTTGAAAATTAAATTCAAGAATTGGAATTTTGGAAATCAAATTTGAAAGAAATTGGAATTTTGAAAATTATTTGAGAATTGGAGTTTTGGAAATTAAATTTGAAAGAAATTGGAGTTTTGAAAATTAATTGAGAATTTGAGTCTTAAAATTAAATTATGAAAATTGGAATCTTGTAAATTATTTGAAGATGGAATTTTAAAAATAAATAAATAATAATAATAATAATAATAAACAAATGTGAAAATTGGAAATTAAATTCGGAAATTGGAATTTTGAAAATCATTTAAGAATTGGAGTTTTGAAAATTAAAGTATGAATTGGAGTTTTGGAAATTAAATTTGAAAGAAATTGGAGTTTTGAAAATTAATTGAAAATTGAAGTTTTGAAAACTAAATTATGAAAATTGGAATCTTGGAAAATTTATTTGAAGATAACATTAAAAAAAAAAATTAGGATTTTGGCATTTTGGAAAATTTATTTGAAGATAGCATGAAAAAATGAATTTGGAAATTGGAATTTTTGGAAGATTGTTTGAGAAACAAATTTTTTTAAAAAAAAAATAAATAAATTTGGAAATTGGAACTTTGAAAAATTATTTAAAGATTGAAGTTTGGAAATTAGATTTAGAAATTGGAATTTTGAAAAAATTATCATGAAATTGGAGTTTGAAAAAAATAAATAAATAAATAAATAAAATGATAATAACAACAACAACAACAATAATAATAATAATAAATAAATAAATAAATGTGAAAATTGGAATTTTGGAAAATTGGAAATTAAATTTGGAAATTCGAATCTTGAAGAACTTATTTGAGAATGGAAACTTGAAAATTACATTCAAGAATTGGAATTTTGAAGAACTAAAAAAAAAAAAAATAGAGTTTTAAAAAAAAAAATTGAAAACTGAATCGTTTGAGAATTTTAATTTTGACATGTAGGATAAAAAAATAAAAATGATGGGACATGACCATTGCATGCCTAAGGTAGCCATGTATAGGGCCCGCCCCAACAACTTTTTCCTTGGAAAACCCTACTTAGAAACCAATTTATAAAATTGCATGTTAGGTTGACCTAGGAATACAACATATTGATTGCTTGGAAATGAACTACTACAAATGGATTTTTGCCACATTGCTATGGCCTATCCACTTGCATATGAGAATATTGGCTCAAAGTGACTCTAATGTTAGAAATAGGAACCCATACAAAGACTGATCAGCATATTGAAGAGCCAAACCCACTTCTAATGGACCCGAGCAGAGCGGATTCATGTTGAAACCATTCCAACTTGGCCATCACTCTCAAAGAAAGTTGCATGGCGTCTAGAGGTGGCGATGGGATCGATGCCGACGCATACCGAATGCTCATGTGGAGTGATGGAAGACCGATCAGAAAGGTGCACACCCTGTGAACGCTCCTCATTAATCTGAAGGGATGGATATGAATGATGGCTTTGTGAACTGAAGGTGGGTTAGTACAAGGCCGGCTGTTAATGGTGGGTATGAGGTTGTGGGTATGGTGTGTATAAAAGGTGGCCAAGGATACATGATTCCTGTGCATATGGGTAGGGAATGAATAACAAGATAGCAGGTTGGGTGTGAATGAGGTTGAAAGTGGGAGTGTGGTGATGGGTTCAATGGGTATGAGGATGTGGGTATGTTGTGTATGAAAGGTGGTAGGTTTTACAAAGGTATGGTGGGGCTATGCACAGCAATGTTAAGGTGAGAGAGGTGGTAAGCTGGGTAGGTGTGAAGGTTGGGAAAGTGGTTTGGCTTGAGAATGTTTGTGTTTGATAGAGAAATGAGGCTTCGGTGGAAGGTTTTACGAAGGCTTTCAAGTGACTGTGCGAGCCATCCATAAATGGGAACAGGATGAGAAGGAACTTGTAAGAAACAAGTAATAGAGTGATGAGAGAAATAGGCCCCAATGCGTTTTGCTCAACAGTGCTCGTGACCTCTTTCCTTGTGGCTCATGCACTTGAATAAAGAAAAACAGAAATAGAGAAAAAAAAAACATTGCAAAGAAAAGTCTCTAGAAAGAGAGCATAACAAAACAAATAACTCTAGACATCAATCGAAACTCTAATGCATGGATTATCAGTGAGCTAGCTGATCGAGTGGGGGAGACCGGATCGAATATGAACAAAACATGATTTTCGTGCACTTAGCAGCAAAGACAAAACAGAGTGAAATCATTTTTTTAGCAAAATCAAATGGAATAGCAGATATAAAACAATAAGCAACCTATAATCACCTCAAAGATCAACAAGTAGATAAGAAATACAGTCTCAAGCCCACATTCAGTCCAGATAATGTAAAGAAACCAATGAAAAGCAAGGTAAAGTAATGAGGAAAACAGAGACGCCGAGTTCACACTTACCTTTTGAGCCTTCTTTCAAACAAGTGTTTGTTTGGATTTGAGCTAGATGTGTCTGAAAGTGATCCTCTCTAGCAAGAGTCACCAAGTTTCGAGCTACTCCGTTTCTTCTCCTTAAACCCTTAGCAAAAAAAAAAAAAAAAACCTCCCCCCAGTTTTTCACTCAATTCCCTCTATATCTTTTTTCTGAGTCCAACCTCACTTATTCCCAAGCTCTTTCACACGTCTCTCTCTTTTGGTCTTCAAACCTTATCTTGTCTTTTCTTCTCCTGCAAGCCTCCACCGGCCCCCTACCCCTGCTTAGATCATCATTCCTCTATCCTATTCTAGCCACTCCCTCTACCAGCTACTCCTTTGCTCCACTGCTTCAAATGAAATGCCTCGTTTACCCGATCTCAATGAGGGGTGGTAAAAAAAAAGAGAAAAAAAACCTTTGGTTTATAATGGGGTCTACAATACCTAATCTAATAATAGTCATTGTAAAAATGGTATTACTTGTTTATATTGAAGTTTCATTTATTTGTATTTATGTGCCCTTTAACCTTATCGATATATCATTTAATATTATATTGTACATTTAATTAGAAGTAGAATAAAAGTCATTATTAGTTTAATGGGATGAAATTTTATGTTTCAAAACTATATTTTAAAAATATTTTTATGAAAGATAGAAGAAAATTATGATATTTTAAAATTTTTATTTAAATAGAAATCTACCTATCGCATAAAATTTGAGGAAGAACAAATTAAGGTATGCAAAAAAACCAATTAAATTAACTAAACCAATCAAACTAAATTGAATCAATTTTTAAAATATTTTAACAATTTCAGTTTTCTAAATTAAAAACTGAATTAGACCCATTCAGTCCACGATCTTCCATTTAAAAAACCAAAAATAAATTAAATCAAACCATACCTACATAGTTTCTTTTATTTATTTATTTATTTATTTATTTTTTCGATGATTGGGATATATAGTATGATGAACTACATGGACTATAACATGAGCTATTCATGTCATTGGATTATAATCATAAGATTTAAAACAAGTTGTAACCAAGTGATTTAAACAGTCTATATGGTAACTTATCAATTAGCATTATATGAGGTTTTTAATCTACAATGGTCAATTATGATTTTTTTAATTTAAATTTTGGCCAAAACTGACAAATAAAAAAGAGGTTTTCATTGTTAAATCCAACTGAATCAAACCGCATCAATCAATTTCTTTAAGACTATGTTTGGTTCCTAGAGAATTTGAGGGAAAATACAAATAAAAGAAAATAGGGAAGAAAAGTAGAAGGAAAGAAAAAATGAAAAAAAATAAAAAATAAATTTAAATTTAATAAATTATTTTTATACATTTCTTCAAACTCATTTTACTTATTTCTCTCTATTATAGTAAGACTAAATAATTTAAAAATATATAAATTTTAAATTAATTTTAATTCTATTTGATTTTCTTTTATATTGTTTATAGTAAAACCAAACATGAGAAATTTATTTTCCTTAATATTTTTTTCTTTTTCTAGTATTTT
This sequence comes from Vitis rotundifolia, assembly GCA_030254885.1. Taxonomy (NCBI): domain Eukaryota; kingdom Viridiplantae; phylum Streptophyta; class Magnoliopsida; order Vitales; family Vitaceae; genus Vitis; species Vitis rotundifolia. The sequence goes on from CM058170.1 coordinate 12,746,344, forward strand.
TCAAGAACCAAATATAGCCTAAGTTTAATTAATTCGATATTTAATCTGTAAAAATTAATTAAGTCCATCTTATTCGATATAAATACTTAAAAAACTTTCCCAAATAGGGCTTTTATCAATAAGGATAAGGACTATCATCTTGTATTAAAAAATGTATAAAGGTATGAAATATGTGATTAATATAAACAAAAAGTTATAAGGGTCTAAAAATATAATTAAGTACAAATAATACAATCAAGGTATGAAAAGACTAACTTGATACAAATAATATGACCATGATACAAAACTATAATATGAATCTCTTGGATGTTGTTGTTAGGGTTAAAACACTTTAATCCTATTTTATGAAAATGATAATAAATCAATGTGAAAAATAAGGCATAAAAATACACGAGATTTATAGTGATTCATTTTCAATGTGAGAGTTATATTCACTTGTAACTGCTGCACATTTTCACTATGATGAAAAAAGAGTACAAGTGAATCTCAAAATGTCTTACCTTCTAGGTTTTTGTCTTTACATTTTTTTATTTTTCTCAATATCTCAAAAAATATAACTTTCGCTCTAAGTTGACTACCTTAAACATGATATGAATAGGATAACCAAATCATGTGTAAAATTCCCAAAATACCGCAACTTGTAATATCCTTATAAGATAATAATTAAGCTCCACACTATAATTTTTCCATGGATAATATACTATCAATAACATGATTGAATGACTAAATACAAATGGCCTTTTCAGCAAGGCTTACACCCAATTTTTTGGGCCTCTTTTTGTTCAACCATGGGCCACTGTGGGCTTATGTCAATATTAAGCTGAAATCTATTGGGCCCAAATGAATAATTACAAGGGTAACGGTTTAGTTCCAATAATAATAATAATAATAATATTTCAAGTGAATATTTTGAATCCTAATGTTTAAGGTCTATTTGGGAACTATTTAAAAAATCGCTTTTTTATTCTTTAGGACAAAAATTAGTTTTTTCAACATTAAAAAAAATTGACTTTTTTTTTAGAATTTTTTTTTTTAAATATAGTGATTTTCTAGAATAAATTTCAGTTTTTTCCACTTATTTTCTCTAAATTGTTGAGAAGGAAGACTAAGAAGTCCTTTTATATAACCCTAAACTACTACATCAATTTTTTCTTCTTCTTCATTTTATTAGAATTGAGATTTAACATGTAATACTACTCTTGACCTTATTTACTGAACGAGAGTTCGACTCTTTGTCATTAAAACAAAATTTAGGTGGCTTAAGTAGCTATGCTATAAAGGTATAAAGGTGACTGTATTCTCTCACTCTCTTACAATAACGGCACTCCAAATCACAAGAAACAACACATAAATAATGATTTGTACTCTTTTAAATATTTGATTGAGCGAATAGTTGACTAAACTTATATTCTAAAAAGAATGTTTGAATAGATTTGAAAGATGAGTGACTAAATAGAAAAGGAATTGATAGAATGTTCTGAATAAATAATACAATGAGGATCCCTGGATTTATAATTGTAGGTAATAACTATTGGAGAGGTTGTGCATTTAAAACACTAGATATATCTGTTAGAAAGTTGTCTTAAGACTTCTCTATGTATCATTTTTTAAAAAGAACATGTCTTTTCTATAAATAGGTATCCTATAACTTTGAGTCTAATTTTTCATTCAAGTATAAGTGGTTTTGAGTTACTTTCTAAAATAATTTTTTTCAACAAAATGTAAGAGAAAGAAGATAGAAGAAAAATATAAGGAAAAATGAAAAGAAAATAAAAAATAAAGTTAATGTTAATAAATTTTCTTTATATGTTTTTTTAATGGTAAACCAAATATAAAAAATACTTTTTCTTAGTACTTTTTTTTTATATCCTTAATACTTTTTAAGGAAGGCTTCCTACGGGAATCAAAATCATAGCAAAACTAACTATCTATAAGAAGTAATATTTTCTTGATTTTCATATTAAGTTAAACTATTTTTTAAGCTAAGAGGTTTTTTTAATAAAATTAATCAAACAAGTATTGGAATTATTATTGAATAAAAAAAAAAAATTTGACTTGTAGAAAATCAATCAAAATAGGGCCTTATGTGAAAGGTTAGTCTTAAAATTTTGGTTCGTCCTTACTATTTACATTTTATTAATTAATTTTTATTATGATTTCATACTATTATATCTTCCAAAAAAATGGATTTTATAAAAATATCTGTATGAAAAAAAAAAAGCTTATCATGATTTAAAATGTTATAAAACGAGAATAAATGCAATACAAAGAAAAATAAAGAGAAATATATATCGCTCTCGTAATGAAGACGAGAGAATTAGAGAAGGGAATTCTTGTTGCTCAAGATAGTGTTTGTATAAGAGATGGAAAGCCTTTCATAGGCCTCACATAAGTCTTATATTAATGCCTCCATTTGCTCGTATTAATGAAAAATATGAATGGAAAAGTTATTATGTTGTTTTAATACAAGGAGGGCCACCTTGCATTGAGATTGTGAACTCTTTACGCTAAAGTTTTGTGGAGTTTAGGTGAGCCTAACCCAACCCAAATGGTGGGCCCACTGGCCCACCCGCATTTCAATTAGGGGCCCAAAGTTATTTTTCTAACTTTCCCTTCCGGAGTGCTAAAGCAAATTTTCTCACAGTTTCTCACTTGCCAAACGGAGGCGAGGTTTCCCCAGGGGAAAAAAATGGAGAAGATGAACCACGCATTCGAGAGGGTTAAGATTCTAGTTGGAATGGAGGTGGATGACGACCAAAACGTCGCCGCACCACCTGATGATGGCCCATTCTCTTTCATGGATGACTTCAATCGCGACTGCACTTTGTCCACCAAACAGGTCCGTTTGGTTGTCGAGAAAACGCAGGAAAATCAAATCAAATCATCATTTGCACCTTATAGTTCCTTTTATTCTGCTTTCTTATAAGAATAAACATTCGCACAATTCCATCACTTTTGCTTCCCCGAATCAGCTAGGGTTTAGCGTTTCACTGTTGCATTTTTCTTTATTTTAAAACTTAGGGCTTTCAGCTGAAACCAGCGATTTCTAGGATTTGAAAGCTAAATGTATAGTCAGTGTTAAACACACGCGCTTTTAGCTAGCTTGGATATGTTGTTGATAAGATTGAGAACGCATTTCTAAGTAGGTTCTTTGTTTCCTGTATAGAGAACATGCCAATTAGTCAGCTGACAATGTTTATGGGTTCAAACCAGTGGCACATTGTAGTTCATGGACTGATAGATTGTGTATTGATGTTGAAAATGTTGAATGTTTCTACAACAACTCGCACTCAAAACAACTCCATCAGTTTTGCTTCATCTTGGATTTAGGGTTTTGATGTTTGCCCAATATTAAGCACATGCTCATAAGCTACAGATGCATCTGTTGTTTCCGAGTATGTGTTTAGTTGCCTGTGGAGAGAAGGTGCCAGTTAACTGGTTGGTGATGTCTCTGGAGTCTTAACTAGTTGCGAATTGTAGTTCATGAAATGATAGACTATGAATTGATCTCAAAAATGTTGAATGTGATGATGAGACGATATTAAGAAATAAGAAATCAAACATGGGCAGGTTGATTTGCCCTTGCATTGCTTTGCCTTTGAGGCCTCGCTCAAGTGGTAGAGGTATCAAGAGGGTTTGTGGGAGGTTCCAGGTTCAAGTCCCAATAGGGACAAAAATTTACCTATCAAAAGAAGAAATCAAACATGGGCAGTATCATGATTAGGAAAAAAAAAAAAAAAGGAATCTCAAATTCTCTACAAAGGAAAATGAAGTATAATAGGAATTATTTAAAAACATGTTTATTTTGAGGTTCTTCATTTTTCTATTGCCCCATTTGCACCTCTAAAAGTACTAGGGAAAGCAAAACAGTGGGGAGGGATCTCAGATTCTCTTGCTTGATTTGAGATGGGAAATATGAAGGAATATGAACTATAATGAAAATTATTTAAAAATTTATACATTCTTAAATTCTTTATTCTTTGTGTAAAAAGAGAATAAATTTCAAGAAGGTTCAGAGGCAAAATTTATTTAACTCAGTACATGTTTTTATTTTCCCTCCACTCTTTCTTTCTTTTTCTTCTTCCCTTTTTTCTCACTTTTTGTAGCCCAAATAGAGCCTTACAAAGCTAATAATGTTGTGATTATTCACATGTAAAAGGATCTGCTTTCAACAACCTCTTTTGCTTTTCTTTTGATTCCAATGCTCTCAAGTACTCAAGTTTTTGGCTTGAATTTCAAATTAAAATATTGGTCTAGGGTATAAATTGTTAAAAGAAAAGTAGAACAAAGACAGGTTTATGCCATTTATGGACTTTGGAATTGCATAAAACTGAGATGGATTTTGGCTCCGTCGGTGTTTGGGAAAAGAAAATCTTAAAAAATTGACTGCAAAATTTTCTTTCTGGATCCAGAATATCTTATGTTTCGTGGATTTCCTTTCAATATCTCTATTCCCTGTTAAGATTTTCTGACCAATTGATCCCTCTCATATTACACAGAGATTTTATGGTTTTGCCATATGCTTGGCTGCTGGTTTAACTTGTACACTCTTGGTAAGTTCAGTGATTGAATACTTTCAGTCCATCTTTTATTTCATTGTCAGTTATCATATGTTTTCTGGTTTTCTATATTGTTGGTTTTAAAAATTGAATACAAGCTCACTTCGCTCGTCTGAACAAAAACCTATTTATTCTGGGAATTAAAACTTCTCTATTCTGTGAAATCTAAGATAAGAAGTTATGTTATTGAATGAAGGTTTTCTGTTTTATTAATGGATCAGGGCTTTCAAACTCTAGTTTACCACTCTTGGTTTGACTCTTCCTCATTTGAGTTTTCAAGTTCTAGTTAATGAGCACAGGCCTATCAAAAAAGAAAAAGGAAAAAAGATTCTACTTGATGAGCTCAGGTTCTAAGCCTGAATTCTGCTATTCTTTATTTTCTTCTTTTTTCTTTTCTCTTAATTAGATGCTACCACTGTTTCCTGCTATGTTTTCTTCTCATTCTATGACTTTCTCCTATAATGAATTAGTATTTTGCATTTGGCATTGTCATAGAGCCTGGGAAACCTAGCCATTAGAACTTATGTGTGAAGTAATCATGTAGGAAACTTGCCTAACCTAGCTAGCACTTAGTTTTTGGGATTTGAAAAATGTCAATTGAAACTTCTAGTCTTGGCTTTAAGTTTAATTGCGAAATTTAGCTTACTGTTGCTTTTTCACACTTTTTATGACTAGAAATGCAAGTAAAATTGAAAACATGTCCATGCTGTCACACAAATATATAATTAGGTGGTGTTTTTAATATTTGTGCCCCTCTCCTGACCTTGTAATACATATTCAATTTTACAAATTCATAATTAAAGAGCCTATCTTTCGAGGATCAGTCATGGACGTAACCAATTCTTGTTAATTTTGAAGACTGGTGACTGTCAAGGTGATCTGTGCAGAGTAGAACTGATTAACTCTCATAAACCCCAAGACTGGTCAATGTGAAATAAGCTTTCCTTTGCTTCCTTGACCTTATAGTGGATGTTTGTAGAGTTGACCTTATAGTAACTTCTCTTTATCTTTTCCCTAATTGGGTATCCATGTCTATTGGGCTGCTAAGAAGCTCAAGCTTCCACCAGAAGGGTGGGCATCTGGGCTATGATACCACCTTGCTTTGGTATAAGGAGATAAATCCTATTTTCCAAAATGAATTTCTGGAATGCAGTGAATATGATGTTCTAATTCTGATGTTTGATTAAAGTTAATAATTTGATATTTCTAGAAAGTATTGTTTCCTCTTCTAGCATTTGATTATATTAGGAATTGCTTAGGAAGTAGTGTAATTTCACATAAGAGTCCTCTAAATAATATCATCTAAAATTAATTTAGTTTAAATAAGAAAAGAATAAAAACGGTTGTCCACTTCCTTTTTATTTTCACTTTATAAGGGCAGTGCAGGACTGGGTGGGGGAAGAGGCTGAGCAAAACGAGGCTTAGAAAACTAAGTGCATCCTAAACAGGGTAGTCCATGATCTCATACTTGGATATAAGAACATATCCCCTAGTCAAGTTACCAATTAACCAAACGCACCCTTAGTTAACATGATACTGAAATGAGACATCAACACTTGTATGAACATCCTTGAATGTGTTCCACTTTCAACAGGATTGATATTTAACTTGAGGTAGTTTGTTTGCTAAAAAGAGATCAAAATTCTTAAAATTAGTGGAACTGATAAGAAAGAAGAACTCTCAATTGAGGCTTCTGTAACTATTTGGATCAGTTGAGATAAATCTTTCAATTTAAGAAGAAAAACAAGGGACAGCATATAACTTAAGATTTTCATTTTTATTGTTTCCTTTTCCTCGATTTTCAGCAGCTAGTTAGAAGGTAAAATTTAAAATACTGGATACCAATGTTGTATCAAACTTGTCTATCTAAACCCCCTTATGTTTCTGCTGCAAAGATTGAAATATTTCAGGTTAGCTCTCTTGCCATTGCTTGTGTTGACAAAAATTTGTTTAGCTGAATTACTAGCAAGTCTTCAATTTTGATAAATATGTGGTGTCATGGCTGGAAAATTGGTTTTACTATCGAACTGGGGATGGATATTAGTGGCCTTGAAAAAATCTAACTTGCCTGTTTTTGTTCTTTACCCTGTGACAGTCAATGCTTGTTTTCTTCAATCCAATCAAGTTCGGGATAACATTCACCTTTGGCAATTTGCTTGCACTTGGGAGGTTTGTGTTACTGTATGCCTCATGTTATTAGCAAGGTTATGATTGTTAAGTGATGGCATGTTTATTTTACTGCACTTCAGATAGCAATCAGGTTAAAATCATAAATATACAGGACTTTGCATCCATAAACATTTAGAGCATCATCACACTGCCCTTTTATAGTTGTGGATGTCATTATTATTTGTTTTATGAAGGGAGAAGGGCTATGCTCATTTTATCTTTCTGTTTCATGTAGCAGTCTGATTTGTATAGTGAAGTTTCTTGAATGTCTGTCCATCATGTGGCTATAATCTGATCAAAGCAATTACTTATAAAAAAAAAAAAAAGAATGATCAAAACAATTAACATGTTCACCTTTGAGCTTGAGAACCTTTACCTTGCAAGGTTTTAAAATCTTCATCAATTTGGTCTGACCAATATGAAAATGCAACTCCGAAGTATTTTTTATTTTGAAAAGGTTTGTAAATTAAATGTAATCTCATAATTTCATGAATTTTTTAGTTGTTTAAATGTCAGTTTGAGGGACATTGTTTAGGTTGTTAGTTTTCCTAGTACACTTAACATTTTAGAGTATGTTTTTTTTTTCCCCATATGATGTCCTTTCTGGTTCCATGATGGAGTTTGAGAAAATCTGTTGATTAGAGGTATTTTCCCATCCTGTGTTGTCTTTATATCTTTAACATGGACCAGAGGGCTTGGATCTGGGCTAAGTTCAATTTTCTGAATTTGTGAGGAAGTTTTGTTATTTTCTTGCATATTCAGATTAATATATTTTTCATATCTCTGTCATACTGTCTTTTCAACCAGTCATTAGACTAGCTTTTTTCTGATGAGACTAGCTTTCTTCTTTCTTTTATGTTCTCATTTTCTGTGGGTTTTTTTTCTCTTATTTTTGGGTGTATTTCAGATGCTAAGTTGGAGTGTTTTGTATGGCAGCACAGCATTCCTTATAGGCCCAAAACGGCAAGTGACTATGATGCTTGACCCTGTTCGTATTTATGCAACAGCCATATACCTTGCAAGTATAATAATTGCCTTGTTTTGTGCTCTCTATGTAAGTTGCCTTGTGGATATATATATATATTTCCACTTTCATCTTAAATATCCTTATTCTACCTTACCTTTTGGTTTCTCATGTTGCACAATTTTTCATTGATTGGATTGAGCAGGTTCGTAACAAGTTATTGACACTCTTGGCAATCATGTTAGAGTTTGGTGCACTAATTTGGTATGTCAAATTACACATGTTCTGCTTACCATTCATTTCTTCTATTCATCATATTCATATTTTATGACATGTAGAAACCACATGGAATTGAAATTATTGTTGTATAGTTCCATTGTATTTGAGTGTGGAAATGAGCTATGTTTATCTAGGAGTCAGATTTTTTGAACTCCAAAATTTAAGCTACAAGCAAATGGTCAAGAAGAATCCAAAATTTAGATATAGATAGAGGATACGGCATAATAGAAGGAAAAAGGAAAAAACCAATTAGAAAGCAATTATAAGTAAAGATATCTTTGACAAAAACTTCCTATCTTTTTTCTTTAATCTTTGCCTTTTCTCCCTTATCTTGAAATATTCTTAAATTATCTCTTTTTTCAATGTAATAATCTACTAAGGAAGTTGAAAATAAAAAATAAATAAATAAAAATCAAACAACCATATCTAAAGCAAAGTATGAGTATCTAACAAGGATCCCATAGATACCCATGTCATGTTGTGACAACATGGGGACACTGGGTGAAATTGGAGAGTTCGGGTATCATAGGAAACAACAATGAATTGAAGTTATTGCATCTATAGTTCTGTGCCTTTGAACATCCAAGTTTGTCTTGGAGAATTGTCTCATTAGAAGGCCTTATGACAATGAAAAAACAAAGAAAGTGAGCCTATTCTTAAAATTTGGGAATGACTCAATTTTGATAATGTGTTGAGTGAAAGTCAACTTATTTTAGATGATGTGGAAAAAAAATACTAATGGTTAATAGCAACATGTTGCAGTGCCTAAGTTAGACATGGTAATATTAAAGTTAGCATGGGATATTAATTTGACCAGGGCAGTTGATGTGGGGCTCAATTGAGGGCATATACAGTATGTTTTAGATGCCAATTGCCTTCACATGGCCACACTCATGCTCTCCCTCACTTGTTCTACTTTCCACACCATTTCTGCAATGCTAGATCACTGTCTTCACAATGCACCTTGACCCTGAAGACCTATCTCATTTCCTACAAACGAGCCCTAAATCACCAACATTAAATGCCATGGATTCCCTATGTGGTAAGCCCTGCCCACTAATGCATAACTAGAACTTCCACGTTTGTTCTATGCTACACCAATTGTTGCAAGTTAAATTGATTGACAATGATCATCTATCAACAAAAACTTCAATTCTTTATGGCATGTTAGTATTAGTAGTACATTGTCATTGTTGATCTCCTCGAATAGGATATATGAAGATTTTAAAGTACTTTTGGCTGTCAATTACTTTCCATTCTGCTGGTCTTAATCTGTTGCATTGCCCTGTATGTGCCTTGTGTTAAAGAGTGATTATGGAATGGGGTCAAGCCCATCATAAGTTTGATTCTTATCAAAAGTGGATTAGCTCAACATATAAACAGTGAGAGAAGGTTTTGTTTAATTTCTTTTTGTTATGTTAAACCTGTAACGGCTACTCCCTCTCATGTAGATATTGTTCACTTTGGGTCTAATGAGTCCTCACGACTTTAATACATGTCTATCTACTTAAGAGAAATCTATTTCATATACAAAGTTAGGACCTTTTCCCATATGACATATGGGATATCACAATCACCTCTATCTCAAAATGCATAATTTTGGTGCTTGTTAGAAGTAGAGTGCCCCAGAAAATGAATAATGCGAGAACCAGTTGTTCACTCATTTATGCTGATATACACAGAGATGACAAACCTTTTCCTTTGGTTCTGAAATAATGAAGCAAAGTATTCATTTTCTTTCATCGTGTACTCTTCCATTTTCCTGTTATTCCTCATGTATTTTCCCTCAATGATTTTGTTGAATAACCAGGTACAGTTTAAGCTACATCCCCTTCGCGAGGTCCATGCTTTCAAAGATCATGGTTTCTTGTTTTGACACAGAATTTTGAGGTGATGTATGGTGATTGAAAGACCCTAGAGATGAATACGATTCAGTGAAGACTCATATCGCTGTTCCGTGGGTTGCGGACAGAGGTTGTTCCAACTTAATCAAACCAAAACATGAACTGAAAGGCTAATTCTCTCTCTATAAATTACTGGTTGAGCTTCATAGTTTTCTTTCTTTTATTTCTTGCTTTCTGGGTTATGATATGATATCTGAATCCCCCCACTTTTCTTTTTCCCTTTTTTTTTTTTTTAGCAAATATTCAAAATTTCATATTTACACATTATTTAGCCTTCAATTTCACGAGGAAGTAAGAATCTTAGATACCAACTCTAATAAGGAACTATATATATATATAGATATATATTTCTGAAACTTGGTTTTAAAAATTGATTTTTGTTTGAAGGAAAAAACAAACAGTCTTTTTGGTATTCTCTAAAATCAAAGGTGTTTGGCGAGCGTTCAAAAATATTTTTAAAAATTTTGTTTGGATAAAGAAATTTTAGGTTGTTTTTAAAAATAGTTTTATTTTGTAAAAAAACTTCAAATTTAATTTGTCATATTAATTACATTTAATTTAAGTCTTATTAAAAATAAAAAGAAGTTTTATAACTATAAATAAATTTAAAAAATGGTACTATTTTAACATATGTTATAAAACTCTTTATAAAGATGTCATTGATTTTTTAATTAAAAATAAATAGTAATTTAAAAATAATCATGGTTAATAATATTTTATTTAAAATAAATTTTAAAAAAAATCAAGTTTAATATATTTAATATGTAAATAAGTCAAGTTTTTTTATTACATGTGCATATTTAATATTTAATTATAGACAAAATATCTTGAACTAATTTCATTGGGTAATTTTTTTAATTTCAAATTATTTTTAAATATTACTAGATTAACTCTAAAGCATTAAGTTCACTAGATTTAAATCTATTTGCCTGTAAAAATATTTGAAAAAAAAAAATAATAGTTGTATGTAAAAGAGAATTGGTAGAATCATTACTTATTTTGAACCGGTTTTGGTCTAATAGTTTCTAGTATTGATTGAATTTTTAAATTATTTTTAAAAATTATTAATCTTATTAGTAAATGTAATTCATTAAGTCTTACTTGGTTTGCAGTTCATTTCTCTAGTAAGAAAATTTAGACAAGTGTAATTTATGTGTAGAGGAGAAATATAACAATTATTTTGGATCAGTTTTTTGTCCGTGAATTTTTAATGACAATTGTGTTATTTTCTGAGTTTTATTATTTTTTAATTAATAAATTGGTTAATAATTCAACAAATTAAGTTTGGTGTGATTTGGAGTTTATTTGTTTAGTAAAAAATTAAGAAAATTATCGCTCTACATAAAAATAAAAAATAAAAAATATCATGAATCAATTTGCATTCATAGGTTTCTAGTATTAATAAGTTTAGTATTCGAGATTCAAATTATTTTTAAAAATTATGTTAAAGAAGAAACTAACAAAGTAGTTCAGGACTTTTGGTCCATTACTTTCTAATATTTATTGACTAGGTTTTGATTCTATGACCTTTGAGCATTAATTGGACCTGATTTTAGTTTCAAATTATTTTTAAGAATTCTTATACAAATATAAAATATATTTGATTTGAAATTTATTTGTCTAGAAAAAATTAAAAAATTAAAAAATTAAAAATTAGAGAAAGTGTTATAATATGAAAATTTATAAGATTATGGAACTTGCTGTAAATTGTTTCCTAACTCTATAAAAGGAAGAGACTTAAATAATGAAATTATATTCAATTTTTCATTTTTTTTATTTTATTTTTATTTTTTTAGCATTCTTATTTATCACTTTCTTATTCTTTCTTTCAATTCTTTTATTTTATAATATGTTATCAACATGAGACTCTAAACAATAATTTGAAATATCATTCATTTTTTTACAAGACTTTTACATCAAATATTATAAAAAGGTATGTCATAATATAACTTTCTTTTATATGATCATTATCATTATACATTATATTATTTTATTACCTAAATTTTATTTATTTACAGTCGGAAGCCATGTAAAACAAATGTCAAAACTCATATAACCAGAAGTTGTATGGAAAATATTACATTTATATATAATTAGAAGCTAAATGTTAAAAGTATATAGCCAAAAGCTATATGAAAAATATTGCATTTATGCATAGCTAAAAGTTATGTAATTATTATAATTACTCATAATCAAATGTTATGAAAAATCAAAAGATATATAAAAATATTGTGATAGTATACATAGCTAGAAACTATATATTATTATTATTATTATTATTATTTATAACCAATAGTTATGGATATAAGGATATTAACGATATTCATATTAGTTAGAGACTCAGCAAAAAAAAAAAAAAATTATTGCTTGTTGGGTTTGACCTTATTTCAACTATCCAAGTCATGACCTTAATTTTTTCAATCATACTACTCTAGTTAAAATTATTTATTTATTTTCAATGGTCATAATTTCTTTTAGTAATTATCATTTATATTATTAATATAATGGATTTAAACCAGTAGAAGATTAATATCTATTGTTGGATGAGATTTTATGATTTTATTTTTATTAAAAAAAATCTAAAACATTATTTAGGAGATTTATTTTATTGTTAATTAAATTTGTCATAGTTGTTTATATATTTTTGGGGACTTCTATGTCTTGCACAATTTTGTGAAATTCATACAAGCAAAACTTATATGAAAAATGTTTTATAATTTGAAATCATGCAATCCTTATTTTTACATTTTGTTATAATAAAAGGATTTATGGCATGAAAAACTATGAAAACAAACAAATAGATATCATTTACATATTTTTATAATAAAAGATTAAAATTTTGTATATGATAAGGTATATAAATAATTTTTAATTCTATAATATAATCAAAAGTTGTACATAACAATTTTTTACTATTATATAACTAAAAGCTATATTAAGAATATTTTATAGCATGAAGCTATGCAAATATTCCATTTTATCATAATAAATTTTTTACATGACCAATAGTTATAACAAAATTGTTGTCTTTTATTTTTATTATTAATTAATATTATGGAATTTTAGTATAATTTTTATTCTTAGACAATATATGTGGAATTACATAAAAATGAGAAATTCTTTTAGCCTATAGCCATGGAGAACAATATTGTTGGTCCAAGGGTTCCCCTAATTATGTTTTGATGATAATAAACTATGGTTAAGTTGTCAATCATTTTGAATTAGAAGAGTTTCAAGTTTTGATTTTAAAATTTAAAAGGATATTCAAGAAAATCATCAAAAGACCAAATGAATGCAAGATCAAGGCATATGGAAGACCATTTAATCTTAGGAAATATATGTAAGGTGAATGCATGGGTGCACTTAGATTTTCATATCAATTCACTCATTGTTAAAAAATTCAGTTTATGCATTAAAGTTCATTTCCATTAAAACTTGAGTTTTCTTATACAAACCTTAGGTAAACTGTTTTAAAATTTACATATTAATACACTTAAAAACCTTCCCTAAGTGTTATAAGTGAAAAGAATAGAAAAAGATAGGTTTTTGGGTCAAAATAGGTGAACCAATCAAGGGGACTGATAAACTAGCTCAACCGATTAGGGTACAGGTCAACCAGTTAAGTCTTCTCAATCAAGGGGTGCAAACAAACTTTTCTTTCTTCCAATAGCCTTGCATTCTCGGTCAAGGGTGAGACCTTTACTAATTGAGGGGTATGTCTTTCCAATCAAGACCAAACGGTCACCTTCCATGTATTTAATGTCTAACAACTAGTCAATCGATTTATTAAGAGTTTGACCAGTTGAGGCCACTTTTTGGCATTTTTAATGTCCGATGTTAGAAACCTATAAATTGAGAGCTCCACTTCATTTATGAACAGAAGAACACTTGCATTCAATTATATAATTACTTGTTCTTCACTTAAAAACTCTCTTTTTCTCTTTGGTGCATTAATTATTCACTTGTATATCCTCTAGTGCACATTTTTCATTCATCCTAGTCTTTCCTTGTATTTGAGCATTTATTGAGTTAGGTTGAGAGTTCCCTTCATTGTGATTAAGTAAGGTTGTGTAAATAAAAAGTTTCAAGTTGGTGATTACTTGAAGGATTGTGTAAGAGCCTATTAGAGCTTAAATCCAAGTGTAAAGACTTTGGAAGCTTGGTTGAAACTTCAAGGATGGTGGAACCCTCACTTGATTAGGATTTTGAGGAGAGTGGACGTAGGCTAGGGGTATCGAACCACAAAAAAATTTGTGTTTTCTCTCTCTAACTCTATGTGTTTACATATGTTCCTTGTTTTGCTTAAAATTTTTGTGTTTGAAAAAGTTTTTCAAAAACCCAATTTACCATTTTCCCCCTCTTGGGTGTTATTCTTATTTAGATTAACCTTTTTTTTTCAAATATAATTATGATAATTTTTTAATCTGAAGCTATTATCTTATATATTCTTAAAAAAAATTATTGTATGACTTGTAGCCTAAAGGTAATAATTTTATATATTTTCATAGTCGGAAGTTATGAAGAAATTATATGAATTTTTGGTTTTTGAATCGAATTATTGAAATTCTTAATTTGCTATAATTTAAATTTGATTTGATTGTATCCTCATTATTATCTTTAAGCTATGGAGGTTGAAATTTCTGAAATTTGTACATTCCATGTTATGGGAAAATTATTTTTTTAGTACATGCATATGTCATATTTATTAGTTGTGTACATATAGTATCAAGTGTTTGATAGATTTATTCCAAGGTATTTGTCTCTTATATTGTAAAACATATGTAATAGATACATCAGGTAAACTTGATTGCAAACTCTAGAAGAGATAAAATTATGTCAGTAATGACGTATAATAGCATGTGAATGATACTTAAAGTCTATCAAATCTAGAAGAATCTTATATGGCTAACATAGTTCTAGGGTAAATAATAATATATCATCATTACAAGTCATGTAGACATATTATAAATAAGAAGTTTTTACCTAATGACTAGTTTATCTATACCCTTGTAGGGTAGTATGACAGGTTGTACAAATTATTATTTTAACGAAACAAATTTTCCCGTCGTTGGGGAAAGGAAGTTGGTTCCAAAAGAATGATGTGAAATTTCTTGGAAATTTTTTCTTTTTTTTTTAATTTTTTTTATGGAAGCAAATAAGATATATTGATGTCCCTAAAGGATAATTAACTAACACAATAGTAGACACATACTTGAAGTATGAAGACCTAATTGAAGAAAAAAATAATGTCCTGCTAGGGCAAGTAACTAATATAACGACATTTGAATGTAAAGTATACTTGAAGCGTAATATACTTATTGACTCAAGGATATAATTCCTTGGATGAGAAAAACACAAGGATAAACACATGAAAAACTTGATACTTTTGAAGAAGCCACAAAATGACTAATTGGTCTAAAATTGAGGAATTTATAGCTTTTGAAAATGTACAATTGAAACAAATAACCCTTGAAGAGGCATGTATTGAATAAATAGTTCTTAAAGAGGTACAAGTTGAATAAATAATCTCTAAAGAGATATAAATTGAGTAGCCCCTATAGAGGTACAAATTAAATGAATAACTCCTAAAGGGGCATAAATACCTCCCTACCTAAAAGTAAAAGAGATCTCTATTAATTATGAACACAATAGGAGAAAGATGAGATCAAAATAACATTCTCATTGACAATTCATCTTCTTTTTAGATGAACTTTAACATCATAATGAATGATGAAAATTCCAAATTATGAATTATGCAAGAATGACAATATAGAAATAATTGGCTAAAACAAAAATATGTAATACATAAAAAGTTAGATTTGTTGGCGAAATGAGGAGCATTTGGACCTATAATCCAACGCTAAGATATATTAGGTCTATTGAATGTAAATGGACTTGAAGTCTAATGCTAGAAGATGTAAATATTGTTGGATATCAATGGTTTATTATGCCATATAGCAAAAAATATAGCATAAAATTTCCAACAAAGATCTATTATCATCCTCATCATGATTAAATCATATGACTGACAATCCTTAAAAGACTTGATGTATACTTTATATTGTATGTGGATCCATATATATGTTAAAATCTTTGGAGGATTTAAAATTTGAATTATTAGCATGCTTGAAGCAAATCATTTCCTGAAGGATTAATATTTGAAGTAATAATTGAAAATCTAATAATATATTCCAGATAATATTAAGTTATATACTTGATTAGATTTCGTCCTGGTTGGATTGAAATGGAAGTTTATAATCGTTACAAAAAGTTTCTAATTGTTACAATCTTATTTGAACTCCATAAGAGTTTATAAGAGTGGTCAATTATCTAATAAAAGATCTTGGAAAACAAAAAATTTGTCTCGACTTGTAGATTGGGCACTTTCCAAATAGAGTATTAGTTCATCAATCAATATACATAGAAAATCTTGAAGCACTTTCATATGGAAAAATCACATCCACTAAGTTCTCTAATGTAATTTGTTCCCTTAAAGTGAAAAAAGATATTTTTTGTCCTAAAGAAAATAACAAATTAAGAACTACTTGATCTAGAAGTACCTTTATCTTAGTATCATTAGTGCATTGATGCATATTACAAATTGTATATGACCATATATAATATTTTTTCAATGTGATTACAAGATATTGTTTTGCGCCAACATCCAACTTGAAGACATTAGAATATAGTCAAACACATGATATAATATCTTAAAGATCAATCAAGCAACAATGATGGTCATCTCTTGAAATCACTCAAAAATGCTCGTAATTCATGAAGCAAGTCATGAATGTGTATGATTAAAGTCAATGATCCAACATATTGAAAAATCACATGGATCATCCTTCATCAAAGATAATGCTACCAAGTTACATAAAGATAATATTGTTTGTATTGCACAAATTAAATAATGATTTATAAAATGAGACTGAACTAAGCATCTCTCCCAAACTTTTCTATACTCACGAGTTCTAAGAGAATAGTGAAATTGATGTTCAACAAATCTAACATATCTATTCACAAAAGTGCTACCATCGATCATATTAAAAAGGTTAAGATATTATATTGGAATGTAGAAATTGAGAGATCTACTAATTGGAGCATTGAAGAAAATATAATCATATCTACATGAGGGGAAAAATATTGATATGGATATACCACATTCTTTTTTTCTTTTTTCTTTTTTCATTTAGGTTTTATCTAATTGGGTTTTACTAGTAAGGTTTTTAATAGAACAATTTTAATTGTAAAATCATTTAATGAATATTATAATCTTTTTCCCTCACTAGAGTTTTTCGTATTGGATTTTTTCTAATAGAGTTTTAATGAAGCATATTTTTATGATAATCAAATAGGGGAGTGTCATAAAATATGAGAACTTATTAGATTGTAAAAATTTGTGAATGATCATTCATATTAATATAAATCTCTTCCTAACTCTCTATAAAAAGGAATGACCAAATAATGAAATTATTTTTTATTTTTTCTCACTTATTCTCTTCTTGTTTCTTTTCCTATATTTTTTTTTACAACAAAAATATCGTTTTTGAGGATTTTGGAATTGGTTAGTGGAGAGAATGAAAAGAAAATGTTCTCTTTCATTTGTTTTCTATGTTTTTTTTTTTTTTTTTTTTTAAATTCATTTTTTATTTCTTAATGTTTTTCTTTTATTTTTATTTTTATAAAAAAAGTGAAAATAACTTTTACTTGTTTTTTGTTGTTTATTTTACTTTTTTTTTTTTAATATATATATGAAAAAAACTACAAAACAGTATTATAAATTTTTTTAAAATATATTGTCCAACAAAAAATTATTTTTAAATCACAAATGGTTTTAAGTTTTTAAATGAATTTGATATCATTTTACTTTTTCCATTTTTTATTAATTAGGTAAAGAGAATTTGACTATGGTCGCATATCAAAAGTAAAAGTGCCCTCCAATCAAAAGTAAGTTATAAGAAAAAAGGTCATTTTTTTTATTAAGTAAATCATTTTTTTTATTTGATTTTAAGTTTTTTACATTTTCGTTTGACAGTCTAAACTAGACATACATCTTAAGGGCTAAATTTCGAATCTCCATTTTGGATTTTAATTCAATAATTCAGATTTAATCGTATCCTTTCAGAATAATTATTTCTCTTGTCCAGATACTTTTTATGATCCTCCATTTTCGTTCTTGGAAAAAATTGGGAAGCTCCCATCTAAAATTCATATTAAATGGCAAACAAACAAATGGTGTAACTTCAATCTGAACCCAACATTAAAAGGTGGGTTTAGACAATTGTTTTTAATAATAAGTTGGGTAGGTGTAATCTAAACCTGATTTAATTTTTTGTTTAACTCGATCAAGGTTTAGAAAACAAAGACAAATTTAGCCTAAATTAATCATAAACCGAACTGACCCATTTAATCATAACCCTACGTATTAAATGGCATAAACATGTGATCAAGCTAGAATCGCATTATCATTAGCATAAAATCATAGACTTATTCGGTAACAAAAAAATTGTTTTCTATTTTTATTTTTAAGAACAAAAAATATGGTACTTTTAGATAACATCTCTTAGTTGTTTTATATTATTTTTACTTATTTTCTGAGAGTTATTTTAAGAAATAATTATATAAACATGTAGAATGATTAAAAATAAAATACTAGATATACAAATTATGTTTAAAACATATTTAAAAATATTAAAACAAGTTAAAAATATTTTAGGTTTTTAAATAAACTTTTATTTTACAAAAATTATAAAACTGTTCTCAAAAACTATTTTTCAGAATTGTTTTAAAAAATAATTATCAAACAAACCCTTAAGTATTCTTGAAAATAAAAAATAATTTTTTAATTTAGAAAACACTTGAAAATATAAAGTAGTTTTCTAATTTAGAAACCACACTTGCTAGATTTTTAATAGAAAATAAATTTTTCAAAATTTGTTTTGAAATAAAGTTATGTTTTAGGACAAATTTAAGATATTTTTATTTATTTTCTGTAGAGTTTTTTAAGCAATAAACTTTTATATTATATATAAATATATCATAACCTAGCGGAGAATAAGCAAAGAAGAAAAATAATTTTGTTCTTGAACCATGAAAAACTCCAAAATTATATTTTGAGAATTGTTTTTAAACAACATGTGCATCTATGTTGGGTTGGTTAAAATTTGAAATCAAAGGTAGAAGACAAAGTAGTATAATTAGTATGGTTAGGTTAGAATGATGATAATGAAAGTGTAATGCATGCCTTGAATAATCAATACTTTTGGATTATTCAAAACATGAATCATGAACCACTTTAAACCATAAAGAAAAATGGAAAATCAAGATTAGCGGCGCAGCAAATCCCACCACCCCACCATTTTTCATAATAAAATCCCTTATTGGGCATCCCAAGCTTAACCCTAATTACATGCTTTGTTTCTTCAATAATAATTTACTCATTCATCTACCCTTTCTTTTTGCACATGCATCCCACCCTCCATGCTTTCTTTTATTCACCAACTATTTATTACTAAGATTTAGGCAAAGAAAAATAAGTTAAAAGCTCTTACTTGCTCTAATATTTTAGCAAAATTAAAAAGAAAAAAATAAAAAATAAAAAATAAAAAGAAAAATAGTAAAACAGAGCTTTCTTCACTGCATGGACTGATAATAGATGGAAAACAAGGCAATACAACTCTCTAAAGTCTAAACTACACATTACTCAGAAATTGGAAATTTTAACGGGGAAAAAAATACAATTATAAAATAAAAAATAAAAAAGAAAAAAGAAAAAAGAAGGGAGTGAGAAGTAGATTACAGGGGAGAGAGAGAAAGAGAGAATGGTTCAATCTGTGGAGGGGTTTTTCCTGGCCAAGTTTTTGTTGTTGTGCATCCACACCTTGAAGACTCTCCTCTTGATTCCAATCTCTTGGCATAACTGCTGCACTAGCGATTCCTCCTGCTTTTGTATCCTCCAACCAGCCCTCTCTGCAAAGCTCAACATCTTCTCCTTCTGCTCTTGGGTGAACTTGGTTCTGAACCTCTTCTTTACTTGCTGAACACTACTTGGCTTTGCCCCACCACGTCCAATCTCTTCTTGCTCATCAGACTCTGATGGGATTGATCCCATTATCATGTGTTGAGGGGCTGCTGCTCTTGAGGAAACCAGTGTTCCTGCGGGATATTCTGTGGACTTTGGCCCCATAATTGGCTTATTGTGATGGCCTAAAATGAGTTTTCCTTCAGTATTGAGGGGTTGAAGATGGCCGAAGGTGTAGGAAAACTCCCCTTCTGTCTCTTTCCGGTGAAAGTTTCTGTGGCAGCTACAGGCTGAGCATTTGAGGGCTTCAAGGGTGCCCTCTTCCCCACTTGCCATGAACTCACCACACCCATCTCTTGCATTCCCGCCCATGCTTGCTGCATGGTTCTTTTGGCATTCTCTGTACCTCACTGCTGCTTTCTTGTAGGCCTGGTGCATGCCCTCTTTGAATGGAGGGGAAGGAGATGGGGATTCATCATCATGCCCGTTTCCTCTTGTGTGGGTACTGCTGGTTTTTGGGACTTGTACTTCCACTTGTTGCCTTGAAATGCTCATCTTTCTCCAATGATCGATTTTGTGTGATCTAAACAGCTGAAGACAGCTAGCAGAGAATGAACTCTCACTTCCTTCTCTTCCCCTATCCCTTCTTCTAAAGACACTTCAACTGAGCAGATTATCTTGTCAAAAGACAAGAACCCAAGAAATGAAATCCATCAAAGTTATAGCATCATGTGAGAGAGAGGCTAGGGAAGAGGGTTCAAGGGACTAGAGTTTTAATGGTGAAATTTACAGGCAGTTAAAGCGGCTAACAGGAGCTTATGGCATTAGTACGCCTGTATGTGAATATAGAAACAGAGGGAGAGAGATCAGAGAGAGAAAGAATGCAGAAAAGTTTTAAAAGAGAGATAAAAATTGTGGGGTAGGAGAGAAGGAGCTAATAATAGTAGAGAGGCAAAGCAGTAAATGATATATAGTGATGACAGTAATTGCAATAGCAGAGAGAGCTCTAAATACTATCAATGAGCTGAGGATAATGGACACATCCCGCATGGAATCACTCCCCAAACCCCTTACCAAGGACTTATCTCAACCCAATTCTACAGTTTTCCTTTTCTCCCAAAACATTACAAACACTACTGTTTTGGTAGGGTTGCAACAATCCCACACTGCCTAACTAATAGCTCTAAAAACAGATTCAGAGTGAGTATTAATGTAGATACCAATTGATATTCAGATGATATGGTCAAAACCCAATTCCATACATTACTTCGAAGCCATTTTTTATTTTTTATTTTTTATTTTTTTAAGTATGCAATTTGGGTTAATTGAATGGAGAGAGTGCAGGTTGAGAGGAAAGGAGAGGGCTGAGGGTAGGGTAGGTTCTGAAGTATGAGCTTAAATGTGGTTTGTCAGATACAACTGCAATGTACACTAGTATCTGTTTGAAGGCTACTTAATTTCACTTACAGTTGAGCAGTACATTGTTGAAGAGTTGAAACCAATTCTTGAATGGAATTAACTATATGTGGAGGCCTCAATTTCCTTTATTACTCTAAAAGTTAACCAACCACTTTCACCACAAAATGCTTTTACAAGAAGAGCAGAATGAAAGATTTGGCAACTCCCCGACTCTTTGAAAAATGTGCTTTGATCCCATTTTGAATATTGTGGTAAGTATTGCCATGAAAAATGAAATTCACTAAAGCTACTTTGATCTATATCCATGAGATTCTAGGTTCTTGAAGTCCAAAAAGAAATGGTAAATTTTAAAAATGACTAAAATATTTTTAATTTCATCCCAATTTCGTCTTAAACAATAAGAATCCTAAACTATATTCAATTGTTAAATAAGTCATTTTTTATATATATTTTTCACCATAAATTCAACGACGTAACAAGTATATGCGTTAGCATGGATTTTATATGACATATTTGATATTTGATAAATGAATGGATTCATATCATTCACAATTTACTTTAGTGAAATTTACTTGACCAATCAAGGTAAATACCCTCCTACTCGAGATAGATTTCCTATTATCGAAAATAAATAAAAAATAAAAAGGTTGATGTATCAAGCCTTAATTAGAAAATACTAAACCCACCAAATTTGACCAAACCTAAACCACTATCATTCAAATGCATTGCTTTATTTGTTGGTCACTAACTTATATTAGTACAATGATGGATGATTAGTAAGTTAAATGAATGATTATATGAGAGGAGATTAAAATAATGGAAAGCAGAGCATAGGACAATCAAAACGTATATGCTTAGGGTTCATAAATTAAGGAATGTAGATGTTGCTTTGAAGGCAGGAAATAGACAAAAGTAAGCTTTGAGGGTGCTCTTCCTCTTCTTTAATGCCTCTCTTTGCCTATTTTCTATTCTCCTAGCGGTGACACCTAGTCAAAAAAGCCATTCATGTGCACACCTTAATCAAAAGCAAATTGCATCTTTGGCTTTGCTTTTACAACTTCCAAGCAAGCGTGTCTCTCATGCATTTGTTGATTTGAAAATGAGTCATATTTTATGATTTACCCTTGATAATTATCTTTCTTTTTAATTACGAATGCATGAAATAGATCTTATTTATGTATTTATTGTCTATTTTGGGATTAAGTCTAGAATGACTATAATACAAGTACGATATCTTGATCATGTTCTATGAGATTACATGATATGATAGACATTCTAGGAGATCATTTTTAACACTATTTATACATTTGTTCCATCTCGTGCAAATGTTGTAAATCTCAGATCTAAAAATCACTTGATTTTAAAATATATCTACATATTTAAGTAAATTGTTACACATGTAAAGGGTTAAGAACTTCGATCTCACATATAATTAATTATAGAAATATATATAATTTAAAAATAATCATTTATTTATCTAACTTGTGTTATAAGAAAATTTAAAATTTTCAAAATAATTATTCATGCGCACACCTTGATCATTCAGAAATTTCATCTTTGGCTTTGCTTTACAACTTCCAATAACTAATTAATAACAAGGATGTCTTTTATGCATATTGTAGACCTGCATTTTTTACGTGCATTCCCATTTGATGACGAGACTCGTTTTTATTGTGAAAATTTGATTTTTTTTAATAGTTGGAGTTGCCACTTATTTTAGTTTTTTTTTTAATAAAAAAAATAAAAAATAAAAATAAAACTTATGTGACTCCTCATTTGAAAAATACATAACCGAATCAGAATTCATGAGTCATGTTACTTATTGGGAAGGTACGGTGGTGAGTCATACGACTCTTCTAAGTCTTTATACATATGGTTTCTACTAAATTAATGAAGGAAACTATAACAATTAATTAATCATATATACAAAAAAAAAAAGAAACATATAAGTAAATATTTATACATCAGGGTAAATATTAAATTACAAGAATAAGCGAAATAAGTAAAAAGAGACATTCACGAATTTATTTGTTAGGTTAATTAGAAAAAAAAAAAGTTTTATTATTTCAAATGTCACGATGTAATTTTAGGAAATTTTGAAAGAATTTATTTTCTTAAAAAAAAAAAAAAAAAAAAAAAGAGAGAGAGAGAGAGAGAGAGAGAGAGAGAGAGAGAGAGAGAGAGAGAGAGAAAGAAGACAATTTTGGGTTAATGTTTTCAACTTAAGAACAACAAATCATTTGATTTGATTTGAATTCAATTTTATTTACTTATTACTATTAAGATAATTTATTGAATGCAAATATATATAAAAAATGATTTTATTTATTCTAGAAATAATTTTTATTTACTCTTTGCAAGAGAAAAAATGAATTTTTGCAATTTTATTCACAAAGGTATTTCAATTTAATTAATTTTTTATTTAAGAAAAGAGATTTATATGAATTATTAAGAAAATAATTTTTTTATAAACTTATCTAAAATAAAAAAATAAATTCAATTAAATTTTGTTCATAAGCAAATTGATTTTTATTATTTTTATAGAAAATAGGACTCTCACAATTATTTACTTACATATTAAAAATCAAGTTAATTTGATTAGTAAAAAGGATTTAGAATGGGAAAATGACTTTTACAAAATTATTTACAGTACTTCAATCCCTTTTATATTTTCCAAAAAGAAACAATTTATTATCTTATTTTAGTAATATATATATATTGTTTTATTAAAAAAAATTTATCATCTTATTTTAGTAATATATATATTGTTTTATTAAAAAAAAAAAAAAAGATTTCATCTTTGTTTTGTTGAGGAAAAGTTTAAACTAAAAAAATTATGATTTTATTTGAAATAATAATAATTTTACCTTAAGAACAGACTTTTTATTTTTTTTATTTTTTTTTCATTTGACTTTTATTATTATTTCAAAAAAAAAAAACCTTTGCAATTCTTATGGAAGAGGAGTTCTAAAAATTTATTTATCTAAGATAGATCAATCCAAATTTATTTGTTTATTTATTTATTTTTTTTAAAAAAGTTTTACAATAAAAAAAAGGGTTTTAACGTTATGAAAAGAATCATTTTTTGTTAGCTTTTTCCTATAATGTATGGTCATATATCATTATATTTGTGTAAATATTATTTAAGAGTATCAATTGATAGGTAGGTGAATCAATTGATTGAGTATCCAAAGTCTTATGTATGGAAGACACAAATTATAAATGAGGAGCTAGAAATTTTAATTTATATGATTGTGGTGTTACAACTTTTGTAAACCCACTATTATGAAATTTAATTTGTACATTATGTTTACGAGTAATGGAGGAAAATGGAAAAGTATAACTTATACAATTATATAAAAGCATTCAAGTTAATAATCCACCACCACCCATTAATTTATACATAATGGTTGCAAATAATGAGTATAACTCTCATATAGTCTTTGATGGAAAAACTAAGAGATATACATCCTTTTATAAGTTAAGGTCCCAAGCCACACTCTCATTCTCATGTCCTTTTGTTGTTTTATTTTTTAACAACATACACCACACAAGTGACCCATCCACTATATAAAAGTAGTGAATTGAAGATCTTGATAATACAATTCGCAAGGTGACTCAATCTTACTTCAAAAATGTTATTGGTGTTGGTGCAATGCAAACCAGGTTGAGTCTGTCTAGCTTCTCTAGAGTCAGACATGCTTCTTCTTGCATAAAGGATGTCCAGACTAGTGGTCCGAACATGCCCCTCCGAAGCTTAAGTCAGAAAGGAATAAAGATGGATCAAATTCTTTCGAATGGCTCTATACATGCATACCTTTTTCATGCTCCTCATGGGGCTTTTATAGAGCGAATGACACCATTGTCATAGTGCTAACGACACCTTCATGCCTTTTCTATGATGGCGGTTACCATCAGGGCGAAAATCAAGCCTTAGCAAGAGGGTCAATGCCATCATTTTTGTGCGGATTGGGCAATCATACCAAACAGAATCCGCTGACTGGTGCCATCAGCTGGCTGTCGAGCAAGAGTCTCGGACCATGTAGTTGACTTTGCATTTATACTTGTCAATGTTGTAGATTGTGCGTAGCAATTAGTAGACATTGATTTTCACGCGTAAAGGTCGTCTAGGCCGTTCCTCAAGCACTGGATATGATTATCCGTCTGCTCAATGCTTGGAGTCTCCGGCTGTGTTGGTTACTCCATCTGGAGATCTCAGTTGACATGGTCTGTCTTTTCCATCTAGCTCTTAGAAAGAAAGGAAACTCTTTATTCTTGTGCCAGATGGAGTTTGTTTAGGCTCAGATGGATGGATCTAGATGGATCATCTGCTTCCTTAGACGGACCAAGGGTTTTTGATTTGGGGGAGAACACGTGGACCGAAGCCCCCCACAACACCCCTTTAATCCGTCTGCTTCTATCAGGCTGAGTAGACGATGGGTTGAGGCAGAACGAATTATCTATCTCTTCAGGTTACTTTGGCGCTTGGGAACACGTGTCATTTAGGGCGACAATGATGGGTCACATCCATCAAGTCTAGCTGTTAGGCGATGCCCCTTTTTGGGAAGTGTTTCTAGATGAATTGTCCCTTGGAATACCTAAGGTTTTGAATCCTTATAAATAGAGGGTTCCACACTTTTTGGGTCACTTTTTGGTTTTTTTCCCGCTTTGGAGTTTTTCTGCTCGCGCTGCTTCTCCACTACCACTACGTCTACCTCTGGTCGCCCTTTGCCTTCCTCGTCGCCGTCCTCAGGCTTGCTTCCGACAGATTTCTTCCCTGCTAGAGAGCACTCATTCCTGACTCCGATAAGTTTTCCACCGCTCACTTTTCCTTCTGTTTGTCGTTCTTCTTTGGACGGCATCTACGATTGTTTGGTTAAAGGGAAAATGGACACCTTGGAGTCCAGATTCTAGGGTTTTTCGGTGTTTTTGCTTTAAAGAGGATGAATGTCCCGATGGTTGGAGTTAGGGATTTTCAGGTTTCTATTTTTGCTCTTATGTTTTCAGTGCATTTGGCATCGGTTCATGTTTTTTGTCCTGCTACCGTCACACTAGGACAATGGGAGCGGTCTTTCCTCTATTTATTAGCTAAAGGACTTGTCTTTCAAGTTTCGATAGTCAATCTGTCTAAGCTTGGACTTTTGGTCCATCTAGGTTTTGTATTGTTGAGGTAACGCTAAACGGCGGATGGGCCAGGTGATCAATTTTGATAACTGCGTTGTCCCACGTAAATTTCCACATGGCCCAGATCCACTTAGCATCATGGTAAGAGGAGGAATCACTTCTACTAGCAAAAGGCCTCAGCAAAGTGAACGAAAAAACACTAGAGTTTGGCACCTCAGATTGGAGTGTTTAGTTAGTGTCTTATCTAAATGGGAATTTCGGGCTCATTTCCATATCCCAAATAGTATCCTAATCTTACTAACAAACGACGAGACTCCATTCTCAGCTGACCTTCCCAACAACATGATGTATTTCACCAAGAAGCAATTTGTTGTTAGGCTCTATCTACATATCTCTTCTCTTTTCAAGCAGTTTCTTCACTTCACACAAATCCTTTTAGCTTTTCTCCATTCGAACATTGTTTGAGTGTTGATAGGGTATAGTGTGTTAGATGCTCTTCCAGCTGGATATCTTCTTGTTGGAAATCTTATTCATTTATACCATTAAGATGAGCAAGAAGGAAAGGTTCAACTTATCAGCTCATATTCCTTCCCTCCAACTGGTGATCGATCTTCCAAATTCATGTAAAGGTTGGGCAAAGGGGCATGTCCTAATTTCCAATCCTTGGAGTGGCTCATCTAAGAGACTAGACAGACTCTTTTCTCCATAATGTTCGTTGGAGATTCCGAGTAGGATACACTCCTGTCACTTTCTTTGCATCTTATAGTTTTTTCTTCCTTCTTGTAAATTTATTAATGACCTCTTCGTTTGTGTATTACAGGCAAGAAGAGGCAAAAACGCCTTGTAGAATGGGTGGAAAAGGCTTCCTTTACCCAACTCAACAAGCTGTTCAAAATAAACACAACCGAAACTAGCTTACAAGGTTATTTTTTCAGACAAGAACTTGCAGCGCTAATCGACAATCCCAAGCCATTCATCATCTTCATATTCCCTTGTCTAGTTCCATCGTCTTTGGTGTTTGGTGAACACTTCATGTTGAAGGACTTGCCTTTCTACGAGGTTGCTCGTTTGGCAGATTCTAAGGCACGCCAAACCCGTTTAGAATAACGAGAGAGAAAACATCAAGAAGGAACATTGAAACAAGCTCCAGCTGTTGGTCATCCGTCTTCCAGCTCCGTTGTCCATCCTCCCACTCAAAAGATGAAGGAACCTGCTGCTCAACCTGTTTAGAGAGCAAAGACTCTACCTCCCACAACACCGTTTTCTTCATCAATTTCATCTTCTTCATCGTTTCCTTCTTCTTTATTGTTTAATGATGAACCAAAAGCAGGGGTTGACCGGGTAGTGCCCCCTATCATTTGCAAAGAACAGGAAAAAGAAAAAAAGGATATGGCTTTCAACTTAAGGGCTGGATTTCATGAGAGGCAACATAAGCGCCTGCCAAATCCATTGTTGTCAATCTTACCCCCTCCAAGGAAGCCTGTCTAGAACCTATTTCAGTTCCTCTACCGGTGCTAGTGCCTTTGTCTACTGCTGCGGATATCACTCCTGAGTCGGATAAGAAACTTTCTTCTGCTGATGATACTGTTTATCATGAGATGAGGAAACCTTTTGTCATCCCGAACAACATCAGCAAAGAATCGTTCGAGTTCAAGACTTTTTTTCCTTCTCCTCTGAAGTCAGCCTATCTCCTGATCCGAGATGAGGTTTCTTAGCTTTTGAATTGAATCTCTCTTTTCACTGAAAGAGAGCCCCCAATTCAAAACACGGGCGTACTCTTTTCGGCTACTCGACGGATCCCAGTCAATCCTTCACGACATGGCTTTCGTACGGTACTCCAAACACCGCTATTGCCCACATTGTCCACGTGCAAGACTATACGGATTTTGAAACGGTAGAAGTGGTAAGTTGTCTCTTCATTTTCTACTTATTTTGCCTTAGCTTCTTGTTTTACAATGATTCCTCCATTGCCCCCTAAGTGATAGTTGGAGTTCGAAACCTCATGCGGTAACACATTCACTTCTTCTACCAGTTGGAAGTAGCTAAGACCATGAGGGCATTTATTGACCATAACATGGACGGGAATGAGGATTTCCTCACTAGCTTGAAGACGACGAAAAGTGAGGCCGCTGCTACACGGAAGCTCGTTGAAGAAGGAGTCAGTCTGTTGAGGAAGACCAAGGAAAAGAAAGATGTTGTTCAGGCTAAGGCTCATCGGCTAGCTGAAGAGAAAGAAGTTATAGCGACTGATAAGAAGAAGGCTAAAAAAGAGGTTGCCTAGCTGAGGTAAGAGCTACAGGATCTCCATGCGAGGTTTACCGCTCAGAATGAAGACTTGAAGGCAAACTACCAAAAGCAGGTGGATGACATGTTCTTCTATGACTACCGATGTTGTATGAAGAAGCATGCCATCACACAGGACACTCTCAGCTTCCCTTCTGATGACGAGGACGAATTTCTAAGCAGTCTTGCCCAAAGAGGGGGACATGCTTCAGAAGGCGGTCCCTCTGGCGAGTGAGATTGATTTGTATTTATTCATTCTGGTCGATTGTGGCCTAGACAACTAAATCTGTAAATACAATGGATGTCTTTACTGATTTTTAATTTCAATATACTTGTTTTAGTCGTTTGTCTCTAATTTATTATTTTCGTAATTAAACTTTATTGATAGTACTGCTTTAAATTGGTTACATTCCATGGGTGGAGCAAGGGTATATCGTCTAGTGTTTGAAGATGGTATGCCTTTGAGTCTCCAACCTTAGGTACAACATATGGCCCTTCCCAGTTAGCTTGAA
This sequence comes from Vitis rotundifolia, assembly GCA_030254885.1. NCBI lineage: Eukaryota > Viridiplantae > Streptophyta > Magnoliopsida > Vitales > Vitaceae > Vitis > Vitis rotundifolia. The sequence goes on from CM058170.1 coordinate 12,775,578, forward strand.
GCTTTCCGGCCCCCACTTCGGCTATGTTCTCGAATATTCTTCTGAAGACTAAAGTTCCTGGCCGAAAAAACCGTGGTCGTGCCTTCTTGTTGTACTGAACGATCACCCTCTAATGGTAAGAAGCCATCCGGATAGCTGTGGCTCCTCGCATTTCTTCTGCCCAATCCAATTATCTTATGAGTTCTTCATCGTTATCCCTTTGATCTTGCATGACCATTTTGGTAGTAGGCATGCCAATTTTAGTTGGAATAATGGTCTCCATCCCATAATTAAGGGGGAAAGGAGTGGCTCATATTGGTCGTCTGAATGTTATTCGGTAAGCCCACAAGACTCCGGGCAATTCGTTCACTCTTTTTCCTTTTGCATCTTCCAACCTTTTCTTCAGTGCATTCAATAGAGTTTTGTTTGTTGCCTCCACTTGTTCGTTGCTTTGTGGATAGCGAGGCATTGAATATAGGTTCTTGACGTTTAACTTCAAGCAAATGTTCAGAAGATAATACTGTCAAACTATGGCCCATTGTCCGTAACAATTGCTCGTGGAACTCTGAATAGGCATATAATATTTTTTCAGACAAACTTGGAGACATTCTTATATTTGATGTTGGCATAAGCTTCTACTTCCACCCACTTGCTAAAGTAATTGGTTGCCACGAGCAAAAACTTCTTTTGCACTACTGTAATGGGCAAGGGATCGACTATGTCCATCCCCCACTACAAAAACGGCCAAGGGCTAGTGACCGGGTTGAGCACTTCTAAAGGTACACGGGGAATGGGAGTGTGTCATTGGCACCGATCACACCTCTTAACATAGCTTTCAGCATCCTACTTCATGGTGGGCTAGTAGTACCCTTTTATGTGTAGGTGTGGTGTGCCAAAGTTCATCCGCCTAAATGATTACCGCATACACTTTCACAGAGTTCCGACATGACATATTTGGCTTCCGGCTCACTTAAACACTTTAGGTATGAACCCCTAAATGATCGTCTATAAAGCTGGTCATTAATCAAAGTGAAACATGCTGCTTATATGCGGAGTCTGTATATTTGTTTCCCATCTTTTGGTAATTCCCCAATCTTGAGGTATTTCATAATGTCATGCATCCAACCGAAGTTCGCTTCACTGATATTGCACACTGGTTCGAGTGTGACTGAGAGGGTAGCTTTGAGGTAGACGGGCAACATCACCGCCTTTTTTATAGGGAGAATGGTAGCTATTCTAGCCAGTGTGTTTGCCTTCGTATTCTCCTTTCGTGGTACCCGTCTAACAACCCACTCGTCCAGCTTTTTCAAGCGATTTTCCACCATGGCGAGGTAGTGAGCCATGTGTTCATCCTTTGCTTTATACTCTCGCTGAATTTGTCCAACAATTAGCTGAAAGTCAATCCTAATTTCCAACTTGGCTGCAGCCAGCACTAGGGCAAGGTCTAGCCCGACTTGGACAGTTTTATATTATGCTTCATTGTTGGAGGCAGAGAAGCTAAGACGGATAGCTTGCTCCATCAATTCCCCAGTTGGTGATTATAGGATCAGACCTACTCCAGATCCGGACACTCTGGACACTCCATCTACATGCAGTGTCCACTATTGCTCTATAAGGTGATCAATCAGATGTGTTTGTTTTTTAGAGAGTTCAGCTATATAATCTACCATAACTTGTCCATTTAATGATAGCCTTAGATGATACTTGATTTCATACTCACTCAACTTGATAGCCCATTTCAACATTTATCTGGATAGGTCCGGTTTGTGCAGGGTAACTCGGAGTGGCAGGTTTGCGAGTACGGTTACTTGATAAGCTTGGAAGTATGAACGAAGCTTTCGAGCGACATCCTTTAATGTTAAAGTGGTCTGTTCTACTTGGGAATACCGAGTCTTAGTGTCTACCATTACCTTGCTCACATAGTAAACATGCATTTACTATTTGTCTCGTATCTAACGAAATAAGATGACACTGATGGCATAGTCTGATACGATTAGATACACATAAAGTTCTTCACCAGACTTGGGCCTGCTTAGGATTGGCGGTTCCATGAGGTAGTGCTCGATTGCCACAAACGTCCACTCACATTCGTTTGTCCAATCGAACGTGCTTGGGCTCTTGAGTGTGAGGAAGAAAAGCCTCAACTTGTCTATGAAACGTCTCAAAGCTACGAGACGACCCATGAGGCATTGTAACTCTTTCTTGCTGTTTGGAGTGAGTGTTTCGAGAATGGATTTTCTTGAGCCGGATTAACTTTAATCCCTCTTTGGGTTACCATAAACCCTAGAAACTTCCTCGCACTGATGCCAAATGCACACTTAGCCGGATTGAGCCTCCTATTGTATGCTCGCATCAAACAGAATACTTCTTCTAGTTGTTGGGCATGCTCAGCTCAGGTTTCACTCTTTACAACAATGTCATTAATGTAGACCTCTATAGTCCAGCCGATCAGGGGCTTGAAAATTTTCGTCATTAGCCTCTAAAAAGTCATACTAGCATTCACAATCCGAATGGCATGACTTTGTAACAATACAGTCCTTGTGGTGTAACAAAGGTTGTCTTCTCCTCATCCGACTGGAACATGGGGATTTTGTGGTATGCGGAGAAAGCGTTTAAAAAGGAAAACATCCTATGCCTGGTAGTGGCATCGACTATATGGTCTATTTGGGGTAAAGGAAAACTATCCTTTAGACAGGCGTCATTTAGGTTGGTATAATCAACACAAACTCGTCACTTTCCATTCTTCTTCGAAACTACTACCACGTTTGCTAACCAATTCGGATATTTGACATCTCTGATAAATTCAGCTACTAATAATTTGTCAATTTTTTTCATAATGATTTTTTGCCTATCCGTATGGAAACATCGGACCTTTTACCGAATAGGCTGCGAGATAAGTGAGACGTTAAGTCAGTGGAAGGCCACAAATGGATGAATCCCTAGCATATCCAAGTGAGTCCAAGCAAAGATGTCCTTATTGCACTTGAGCATGCTCTCTAGCAGTTACAGTTTTTCCTGCGCAAGTAAGGAGCTAATATAGGTAATTTGATCTGTGTCGTGTGAGAAGCGCAGTGGTAGGAGCAAATCAGCTACAAATGAATCTTTCTCCACCGGGCTTAGTGATTGTTATTGCTCCCTTACGATTGAGAATTCAAGGCGCATTTCGTCGTCGGTCGGGTGTCCAACCTTTAGTGTCACCTGATAGCATTGGCACGCGGCTAGCTACCTACCAAGTAGATCGACCTATCCCTCTTCTGTGAGGTAGCTCACCATCTGATGGTACATAAAGAGGATGACTTTCATTCTATAAAGCCATGCACGTCCCATGATGGCACTATATGGGGACAAGTCATCGACCACCGAGAACCATACGTTCAGGATGACTGGGTCAACTTGAACGAGCAGCACAACGCTTCCCAAAGAAGTCGCCATAGCTCCATTGAACCTGGATAGCAAACGCCTTGGGTACTCTAGGGCGGATGGCAAGTATCCCATTTGCTTGTAGGTTAACATTTGCAAGAGGTTAGCTAAGCTACCCGGCTCAACCAGAATCCTTCTCATGTCAAATCCGCCTACTCGTAACGTTAAGAATAGGGCATCTTCGTGCGGTTGTAACACTCGGCTAGCATCTATTGGAATGAAGGTAATTGTGTTGTTTATAGAGTGCATGCTCCCTTCTGAAAAGTTCCGCTAAATAGAATTAACCCATTCTCTTACAGAGGCCGCATGAATCAACCTTCGCCTTTGCCGCTTAGAGCTGTGTCTGTCGTATACCGAGCCTCTGTGTATGTAGTTAATGACAACTCTAGGAGCTGTCGAAGATGCGGGGACTAGGACGACTACCTCTTGTGTCGCCTCTTGTTGATCGCCAGTTATGCGGACATATTGTTTTAGGTGTCCAACCTTGATTAGTTTTTCCACCAAGTATTAGAGAGACTCTTGCATTGCTCGGGGGTATGGTCGTGATCCTTATGATAGGAGCATCTTCTATTCTGATCTTGCCTAGCTAGATTTGTCTTGATAGGCTCTGGCCACCTAAAGTCTGACAGATCGAGAATGATCAGAAGGAGTCTTTCGTAAGAGATATCGAAGGGGGTGAGTCTCACTTATTATTGCTATTAGCTAGCCCGCCTCTTGCTAGCTTGCCTCGATTGGTTCGAGGGCTTAAAATTCCCCACCTCGATGTTCTTGGTTGGACAATTAGTGACCAAGACCTATTGAGAAGCTACTCGAACATCGTCTTCGAGCATAGAATATTTATTCGCCCGTCTAAACAAGTTGTCCATCATTGTCAGCAGCTTCTTTGCAAGAGACTCAAAGAAGGGTGTGCCTGGGTCAATCTGATGACGACTCTCACAGATCTACTTCTAGGTATGTATACACTCTAAGTGGTTTTTGTTGAATCTATAGCAACAAAGAAAACCTTTGGCTTATAGATAGTTCCTTTGGCTATATTGTCTATGATACTGTTATGTGATAATAGTGGGATGATGACATGGTTTAAAGAACTAAAGTACCACTAGAAGAGGAAGCGCATAAAGAGGAAGTGTTATCTTATTGTAAGATAGTATAAAGAGGTGATATGACCATGGAACAAAATCTTTCTGTGGTACCCAGTCTACTTTTGAGGCTAATAGAAGTTTGTTGGGATTGAGTCCTTAAAAGTAAGACATGATGTAATAAAGTTAGACTTAATTGTCTTTTTGCTATCCTTTTGGTGTATTGACATTAAGTTGTTGTTGTGCCTAAACCCATGTGACAAGAGATCAAATGGAAGAACACTCGAAAGATGAGTTCTACAGTGTTTCAAGATCTTTATCAGTTTGGAAACAATTTGGGAACATCTAGATCACAAGTATGTGTTCTAACCTCTAGATCTAATATCTATTATGATTTTTTTAGCCATAGTTTTCTATTGCATTAGATTTAGAGGGCCTAAGGATAGACAGTATGCACCCTACAAGATCCAAGGCCAAGGAACGAAGTAATATGGGGTTCTTAACAATGGAAGCAAAATGGGATGGTAGGGAAGCGAAATCATAAAAATTGTTCAAAAATCTTCTTTTTTAACCCCTAGCAACACTTTTATGTTTCAAAATTGATAAATTAATCATATAATTAACTTTAAACTGAAGTTGGACTAAAAAACAACTTAGTTTTTAAAACAATCAGTTTAAGGTACAACCCAACAACACCTGGGTACAAAATCATGGGATTACTTCTATTTCCTTATTTTGGAACGGAATTGAACAAATTGGGAGTGCAATTTGGAAAGATAGGAGCAAAATGGGACAATATGGAAGCGAAACCAAAACAAATGTGCAAAATTCACATTTTTTTTTTAGCTTTCAATAACACTTATATGTTTCAAAAAGGATAATTTTAATCATATAGTTAACTTTAACCCTAACAATGAGTTAAAACCACTTCATTTTTAAAACAATCAGCCCAAGTTACAATGATATGAGACAAGGTACAAGCAAGTGAGACCTAAGTGCAACCTAATGCGACCTACGTACAAAGTCATGGGACTATCCCATAGACTTAAAAATAATTTGTTTTTTTTTATATAAAAAAAAAAAACATTTAGCCTAGGATACAACCAAATGGGACCAAGGTACGAAGTCATAGGACTACTTGTATTTCTTTATTTAGGAGTATAATTGTGCAAATTAGGAGTATAATTAGGAGAGACGAGAGCAGAATGGGATAGTATGAGAGCAAAATCACAAAAAAATGTTAAAAATTTATCTTTCTTTACCTCCGACAACAATTCCAGAAATTGATAAATTAATCATATAATTAACTTTAAGGTCAAAAAGCATTTAAATAAATTTCATTTTTTATAACAATCATATTAGGGTACAAACAAATGAGAGAAAATACAAGGAAGTAGGACTTGGATACAACTAAATGGGACTGAGTACAAAATCATGGGACTAGTTGAATTTCCTCTTTTGGGAACAGAATTAATCAACTTAGGAGCATAATTGGTAGGCATGGGAGCATAATAGGACCATATGGGAATCAAATAACAACAAATGTTCAAAATTCACATTTTTCAACATTCCAATGACAATTACATGTTTCCAATGTGATAAATTAATTATATTATTAACTTGAAGGTCAAAAACACTTCTTTTTTCAAAATATTCAACTCAGGGTACAACCGAGGTCGAGCCATAAAGTCATAGGTCAAGTAATTGGGAGACATGGGAGTGGCGTGAGACCGTATGGAAGCAAAATCACAAAAATGTTCAAAATTCATATTTTTAGCTTCAAACAACACTTACATGCTTCAAAATTGATAAACTAATGATATAATTAACTTTAAATTAAAATATTACTTAAATACATTTTATGTTTTAAAACAACCAACATACAAAGAAATGAGATAAGGTACAAGCAAATCAAGCCCTCTTACAAAATGGGACCAAAAATAGCTTATTATCAGAAGATTTATTAGAAAAATAAGATGGTTGGCATTAAAAAGATCATTAAGTTGCAATTTATTGCACCTTTTTGCGGTTATTTTTTACACTTAAAACAGTAATTAATATGATAACATAATTTTTTCATTTTTTTTCCATATTTATCACTTTAATTTTATGTCTTAATAAATTTTATTTTATATAAATTCTATTTTGATAAATATATTTCAATTAAATCTTCATAAAATATTTTGTATATTTTTTATTTGCTTTAGATTAAACAAAAAAATTCGTCACTTTTTAAAATAGTTTCTCTTAATAAAATACTCATTAAATATTTTTTGCCATATTTATTTTATGGCTATAGATTAAAGAAAAAAATTGTCTACTTTTTAATATAGTTTATGTTATTAAAATATTAATATATTTTTCTTTTTGTATGGAATTAAAAAAATCAAATGAAATTCCAACCAATCACTCCGCTACAACCTTACCAAAAGGAACAAGTTTTCCATTTCTACCTTCTTGTCCACATGCATCTTTCCTATTGGATGAAGCTTTTTATTAGGTATATATTGTTTACCAAATATCTGTATATCATTTATATTTTCAAGCTTGAATTTACCACCTTCCGTTAAAATCACTTCTCAAAAGTTATACACCCATAATCTTATGTTTTCCTCCATCGATCCGTGTGAAATCGAATGATTTTTTCTCTAATAAATTTGTTGAATGATGAAGAACACGTATATAATACTCTGGTATATCTTAGACTTTGAGAGAGATTTTGTGAAACTTTTTTCTTTTTATAAAGTCTCTTTACCCATGTGAAATTATTTTGGTGATCATCTTCATTTAAAAAATAAATGAAAATCATTAATAAAATTAGGGAATTAAATTTGGAATCGGATGATTTAGTTGTTTAATTAAAAGAATTTTGTTCCTTTATTTTAGCAACTTATCTCCTTTATTAAAGAAATTTGTCAACAAAATAATGTTTATTTTTTATTTTTAATCCTCTTTTAACTTCAATTGAGAATTTGGAAAAAATATTTATTTCTAATTCACTTTTAACTTAAATTATTTTATTTTATTTTATTTACAAGATTTAATTTCGTAGTCTTTCAAATTTCACCTTATGTCATCTTTTGAATTGCATGTCATAATGTATATAACTCATCACTCGTGAAATCCAAATTTTATTGAATTAAAAAATCATAATTTTAAAAATTAATTTAATAATAATTCAATCCACTAAAATTTTTTGAGGTCTACAAAAGAAAAAGAAAATTAATTTTTGCTGCAAAGGTTATAAAGGAGCTAAGAGATCACGTATGTGAATAAGGGTTAGTGAACCATGTAAAAATCATTGTTTGAACCTTTGCTACTCATATTCAATCATTTCACGCTCCTATATATTAATTGTTAATTTATAAAAAATTTAAAAAATAACCATCACCCAGTTCAACCCGTGTTAAGATAGGGAAGTCAACTTTGATCCTCTTACCTTTTTGGGATTCCCCTACTTGATGTATGGGACGATATTTTCGATTGGATACTCCTTGCCAAGACACAATTCAAACTGAATACCTTCCTTTCTCTCTTGATTCCAAACTGAGGTTGAAAACTAACTCCCAACTCTGTGAGGTTGAATGAACATCAAGTACAAATACCAACTTATAACACTGACAAATCCAAGAACATGTTTCAATCTTATAGTGGTTTACAATATATTAATCATACAAGTAGGGATTCATCAACATGGAAGTAACAGAGTCGGCACTTATTCTCAAAGGAAGGACTGAAAATTAGCATGGTTTGATGATGCAAATTTCAGCTGGCTGTTGTTGTAAACTGGTAAGAGGCATAAGAGAGTGTACCAAAGCCCCAGCTATGGTGGATGAGTTTGGCCTTTGCATCTTTGCCAGCAGCACCCATGGCTACATGCAATGGATAGAAGTGGTCCGGCCGTGGGTGAGCCTTTCTGGCGTGCGGTGCCTTCTCTTCATAGTGATTCACGTCTTCATATCTTGAACACGAACATGTAAATATAAACGTCAAAAAATGAAACGAAACAAAACAAATGACTCTGCCCTGCCTCAATACACAGGAGCAACTCCATTTTATGTTGCTTAATTTTAAGGCAAAGAATAGTAATTGAATGATTAGCTTCCATCAAGGAGAGCTTCTTTCAGCCAGGTATCGAACTCATATGCCCAAGGCACAACCGATTCGCTATTGCTATTGAGATTGAGGGTCCTCAGATTGTGAGTAGCACTTCCAGAACCAAAGATGAGGACGCCTTCCTCCCTGAGAGGGGCCAATGCCCTCCCCATGTTGTAGTGATAACTTCCGTCCCTGTTTGTCTGAACGGAGAGCTGGCACACTGGGATATCCGCTTCTGGGTACATAAGCATGAGGGGTACCCATGCCCCGTGATCCAGCCCCCGTTCTTTATCTTCATTCACACACTTGAAGTGGGATGCCATGAGTAATTCCTTCACCCTCTTTGCCAATTCTGGAGCCCCGGGAGCCGGATACTTGAGCTGAAAATGAAAGGGAAATGGATTAAATACGACTAAACTCCACCTTACCTAATATCACTTTTAATAAGCAACAGAATCTAAGCATATTAAAATGATAAAAGAAGTCTCCACAATTTTCCATCATCAATATCAATGATAGAAGTTAAGTTTAAATTATGTTCTTTAGAAATTCAATGTCTTCATCTCTTCTCTTCCTACTCCTACCTTGATACAATCAAGCCCATTTCCTCCTCTTCAATGTTATCCCTGAATTCTTTGCCAATCCATGTGTTGCTAATCATAAAAACATCTTGATGGCTTAGACAAAATGTTGTGTGGGCTTAATAGGTTAATCCAACAAGTTGTATCATTTCAAGTTGTTGTTTTCCTGATCTACCCGTCCATGTCTTTGCTAGATTTTGTTGATAGCTTGGGTATTGAACAGGCCCACGCGGGGTTGCTTGTAATTTCCGTTCTTTTTCTCGGGGCATTAGTCTCCTCTGTATACTTCTCGAGTATTTGCTCTCCTTCTCCTTTTTAGATGCCTTTGTTGATGTATTTTTAATGTCCGGATCATAATTCAAACAGCAAGAAGAAACAGACCTAAGACCTAAGTTGATGGTTTGATTGGAAGACACCCAACATAGAAATTCCTCTAAGATCTCTACAATAGCTTCCACTCTACATTTATTCCCAACAAAAAAACTGTCACGTAGATGTTAGCAAGATTTAGAGTTTGCTTGAGGGAGATTATTGATTGGCTAAAAGCATACTTTGGAAATTCTTTAAGCATCTTTCCTCCTCATCTTCTTAATATGTTTTCCCTCACCTTTTCCCACGGCCCAAACATAAGAAAATGACTTCTGCTTAATATTTTCTTGTACTGGTGTTTTCCCTAGTAACCAAACATAATCTAAAAAGATTTTCCACAAAAATGCTCACGAGGATTACTCCAAAACAAAAACATTCCACCATGATTGGAAGCAAAGCAAAAACATTAAGGCTATGGTTGCAAAAAAATTGGGGGAAAATACGAAGAAAAGAAAAAAAATAAATTTAAAATTAATAATTTATTTTTATATGTTTTTTTAAATTTATTTAATTTTATTTTTTTAATTATATAAAGATTAAATAATTTTTAAATATATAAAATTTTAATTAATTTTAATTATATTTAATTTTTAAAAAAAAAATTATAGTGAAACCAACGAGAAATCTATTTTTCTTTCCATTGTTTTTCCTTTGTTTAGTACTTTCCGGATCAAACATACCCTAAAAGAACAGAAAAAGTTATCCAGACCGATACATTGAAAAATCAACATATAAAAGGAGATGGGGGGAACAGACCTCGTACATGGGTTTGGGGAAGCCGTAGAAGTCATAGATGGTGTCGTTTCGGGGGACGACGTTGACGGTGGGTTCGTGGGTCTCCCAGTGGCCAGAGATCACGAGAATGGAAGTGGGCCGCTGCCCCATAACCTTCGACTTCCATGACTTGAGGAAGTGCCTGGCCGGCAGCGATTCGTCGATGGAGAGCGTGGGGGATCCATGCGATATGTAGAAGGTGTCCATGAAGCAGACGTTGGTCGGAGAATTGATCGAGAGATGAAAGAGGGGGGTTTTAATGGCATAATTCACCTACCGAGTGCTTCCTACCTTTCTTACCTTAATATTTGTTTTATTTATTTATTTATTTTTAGTAATGGGGTGATGCCATTTTTGTATTTTTCCTTTTTTTTTCCTTAATTTTCCCCATCTATCAAATGCCAATCCATCATATATGTCGGTTATGTTTTTCAAAAAAATGACGCCTCTTGGACCAAGGGTTTTTTTTTGGCGTTGGATTTTTCCCAAGAGTGAGGACGACTTCTTGAGGTTAAAGAGTGCATGGTACACGTGGAAAAAGGGCCACCACCACCTTGTCAGGGTGGTGGACGAGTAGCAGGGGAATGGGTAAAAACTTATCGGAGAAGAAAAGCGAAGCTGGACTGAAAAGAAAGGTGGGGTTAGCTAGCTGCAGGCTGGGGGCGTGAGTTGTGGGTCTGGAGATATTCTGGAGGGGCAAGAAACGGAGGACGTTTTTTTTAGAGAAAAAACAGATAGCTGGGTGAGTGGTTTTTGAGAGAAGAAGACAGATAGCTGGGAGAGGGTTTTTGAGAGAAAAACAGAAGCTTGGAGAGCAAGATTTCGGGAGCGAAAAAAGAGCAAAGGGAGGCGGAGCAGAGGGGAAGAAGTTGGGTTGAAGCCAAGCAAACTCCGACTGAAGGAGGGCATTACCTGCTGCAGGTTGTTCCGAAATCTCGTTCATTTGATTATTTAACATGTCGGCCATATTCCGGGACCTCATTTTTGACCTCATAATTCCCTCTATTGGTCGGAGAACATCCACAACGGTAGCTTCATATCAGTTCAGGGTTCATAGGCTTCCTCAGAAAGTTTTAAGTCTCACAAGTTTTTTTTTTTTGAAACCGTGTCTGAAGTGCTTCAAGCTGGGAAACTTCATGGAGAAAACAAACTGATTTCCCTCGCCGAAGTTGAGTCCAGTAGAAGCAGTTTTTGCACCCGAAAACTCAAGATTCAGAAGTTTCAATAGCAAATCCACAAAGCTTCAAGGGTTACTCTTGCTGACCAGACAACTTATGATGCAAAAGTTGTTGGATTTGACCAAGACAAAGATGTTGCTGTTTTGCGTGTTGATGCACCAAAGGAGAAGCTGAGACCCATACCTGTCGGTGTCTCTGCAGACTTGCTTGTTGGCCAGAAAGTCTATGCTATTGGGAATCCGTTCGGACTTGATCATACTCTTACAACTGGTGTTATCAGTGGGCTTCGGAGGGAAATCAGTTCTGCTGCTACGGGCCGTCCAATTCAGGATGTTATACAGACAGATGCTGCTATTAATCCTGGTAATAGTGGAGAACCTTTCTTGATAGTTCGGGAAGCCTAATCGGGATAAATACAGCTATATATCCTCCCTCTGGTGCATCTTCTGGAGTCGGTTTATCGACCAATTGGTGAGATTTGGAAAAGTCACAAGACCTATTTTAGGAATTAAGTTTGCGCCTGATCAGTCTGTGGAGCAGTTGGGGGAGTAAGTGGGTCCTTGTTTATGCTCCTGCAAATGGTCCTGCCAGCAAAGCGGGCCTACTACCAACCAAACGTGATGCCTATGGTAGGCTTATTTTAGGTGACATCATAACATCGGTCATGGAAAAAAGGTTCCAATGGAAGTTACTTGTACAGAGTTCTTGACCAGTGTAAAGTGGGTGACACGGTTCTGCTTTTGTGATTTTGTTATGATTCTCCACATTTCACCCTACAACTCTTATCACCAATAATAATGTTTTACAAAAATTAAAACTGTGCATGTATTTAGAGCTTTAAAATTGCCGTAGTATGATGAAGAAGTATTGAGATTGGGGCCGCTCTCTGACCATGAAAATGAAGGTTTGGAAAAGCTTCGAGCCAGAATTCAATGCCCTCATTCCTTTCTTAATTCCCTATTCATATTTTCAAATTTAATTTACAAAACTTCTTTTTTTTCAAATAACTTCTCAAAATCTCAATTTTCAAATTTAATTTTCAAAAATTTCAATTTTTAAATTTAATTTTCAAAACTTTAGTCTTCAAATAACTTTTCAAAATCTCAATTCTCAAATTTAATTTTCAAAACTCCCATTTTCAAATAATTTTTTAAAATTTTAATTTTTAAATTTAATTTTCAAAACTTTTATTTTCAATTTTCCAATTTTCGAAACTTTCATTTTCAAATAATTTTTCAATTTTTAAATTTTCAAATTTAATTGTCAAAACTCTCATTTTGAAATAATTTTTCAAATTTTCATTTTTCAAATTTAATTTTTAAAAATTTCCATTTTCAAATAATTCTTCAAAATTCCAATTTTCAAATAATTTTCAAAATTCCAATTTTTAGATTTAATTTTTGAAAAACTCTAATTTCCAAGTAATTTTCAAAACTCTAATTTTTTAATAATTTTCAAAACTCCAATTTTCAAATTTAATTTTCAACTAATTTTTCAAAATTCCAATTCTCAAATTTAATTTTCAAAACTTCGATTTTCAAATAATTTTCGAAGTTTCAATTTTCACATTTGATTTTCAAAACTTCAAATTTTCAAATAATTTAATTCCACTCCGATTTTTTCAAATAATTTTATGTTTCTCTTAATTTTTTTAAATAAGTATGAATATGATTTTCATAATTCCAAAACAATAAAATTTGTGGGATTAATTTATGCAAAATTAATTGGGCTTTGGTGGGAGCCCAACATTCATAACAGTTTTTTCGAAAATAATCTAAGTGAATTGCATGATTGATATTGTTTGATTTTATTTGATCTTGTGTGTGATATTCTACACTTATCATTGTGCACTAACTTTGTTTCATGATAACGCTTTATTACCGGTTGCCAATGTACAATCTCACTCCCACTTTACTTATTCTCATGCATGATTTGTTTTATTATTTGATTGTTTTGGTATCCACTGATTTCTTAGTTAATTGTCATACTTGTTTCACTTCATTTAATAAAGACATTATTATAGGGCTTAGAAGGGTGTTATGGCTCACCACCGTACCTTCTCAATAGGTAACCTGACCCTCGGACTCAACTTTGATTTTTCACAAACTGTTTTTTCCAAATAAAAAGTCACACTTAGGATTTTTTTTCTTATTTTGTTTTAATTTAAAAATAAAATAAAATAAAAATAGGTAGCAACTTCAAGTCTTTTTCAAAAAAATCAAATTTTCAATAAATAAAAAGCGAGTCGCGACATCGAGTAGGAACGCATCGTGCGAAAATGCGGGGTCCATACACTAACTATATAAAACCTATAGCATAGAAGAAATATGAATATACAAATATATAAAATCTATAGTATAAAAAAAATATATCAATATTATAAATATAAAAAATATTAATTTGAAAAAAAAATGATTTCATGTACATGTTTTTAAAAGGGGACAATGTGTTTTAATATACTTTCAAAAAAATAGAAAAAAAAATAATGTCATAAAAATAAAGAGATAAAATATAAATAATATATTTAAAATTAATAAATTATATTTACATCATATTTTTATTTTTTATATCAATATTAAAAGTCTATTTGATAATGATTTTAGAAAACGTTTTTAACATTTTAAACACTTAAATTTAAATCATTCAAATATTAAAAGGGATAGAAATGTTTCTTCAAATTATTGTCAAATACATTCTAAATAATTTAAAAATTATATACATTTTTAAATAATTTTGATTATGTTTGCATTTTTCATATATAAATCAAATATGAAAACAAAAAAAAAAAAAAAAAAAAATTCCTACATTCTTCCCCCATTAAAAAAGAAGTTTAAAGCTATATTTGATTCTCAAAAAATATTTTTTAAAAAATTATTTTCTTTGTTTAGTTTTTCCATGAATTTAGGGTGTAAGAGCTCAAACAGATTTTTTTTTATTTCCTTTCTCTTACATTTTTTCTCAAATTTATTTTGGAATCAAACCTAGGATAAAGCTAATAGGTGGTGCCCAATAATCATATACGAGTACACGATCCTATGTTTGTAATAATAAACTCTTGTGCCTAGGATGTGGGGAGGATGAAATCTTTTCCAACTCACAAAGAATTGAAGAAGAGAGTCATAATAAAATAAAAATGTTTTGCACAACCTATTTTATTTCTAATTTTAAGAGAGGTATTTGACATTCTAGAATAAACATTTTTTTGTTCAAATTTTCTTAGAAAACTCGTTTGCCTTTTCATTGGTAGGTGTGGTCCACGTGCCGAGCGCATGCAATAACTGCCTTGCACGTGATGTGTTAGGTACTAAAAAGTTGATGTTATGTAAATCAATAACGTTAATGTTATATAATATCTTATTTATTTAATAAAAATATAAAAAAATTATAATAAAATCAAACAAAATTTTTAAGGGTCTATTTAATAACAAAAAAAAATAAAAAAACGTGTTTGATAACTAAAAGTCTGTTTTTTGCTTTTTGTTTTCTGTTTTATGTTTTATGTTTTATGTTTTATGTTTTTAAAAAATTAAAAAATATCTTTTAATTATTTTTTATTTTTTAATAATTATTTTAAAAAATAATTATATATAAATAACTTAGAATGATAAAAAATAAAGGGCTAGCCCGAACTGTGGCATAGAGACCCCATGGACCCCTCCCTCTACCCCTCATGCCACCTCCATTCCTTTCCAATGCCGCCCTTTTTTTCTCTTTTCTTTTTCTTTCTTTTTTGTTTCTTTTCCTCCGGATCTCCTCTCTCCCACCATGGCCTCACTGCTACTCGCCCTCTCTCCGCGATGCTGACAATCCACCTCACAGCCACCCCGCAATGCTGTCATTCCATCGCCACTGCTCACCTCCATGGCGACCACCACTGTCGCACCTTCGCACCCATGGAATTGCCTCATTCGTGCACTGCAAGTTTGCCACCTCCGGCCGAGGCCCACCGTGCTTGCAACATCGCTGTCAGTTTCAATCCACAATTGCGACACCATCCCACTACTGATCTCCCATGAAACTAGGTTTGGATTTTTATTTTACTGTATTGTATTTTATTTTATTTTCTTTCATTTATTTATTCATTCGTGGATTTCTACAATAGTTGTTTGTAGAGTTTTGGGTATCCAATTTGTTGATTTGAGTCCCCTAGTTTGCTATTGGGTTGAGCTTAGACTGCTCGGACATTTATTTGAGCTTTCAAGCTTTGATATATGATTCTTGGTTGGGCTACATTTATAATTTTTAAGCCCATTTTTGTTTTAAGCTTATTTGCTATTCTATGAGGCTTGATTTGTAGTACGCGTCAATGGGTTTAGGTTATTTGGTTCATGCATTTACTTGGAGCTATTCTGTTTTGCATGGGCCCATTTGAGGTGATTCGGCTTAATTGTGGATATTCATCATGCGGAGGGTGGGATTTGCATGGAAGAAGAGAAGGTTTGGAGAGTTGTATTTAAGGGCATGGAACCCTAGGCAAAGAGGGATGGCTCTCAGTTTGGTCTCTAGGGACTCTCTTTCACTCTTCTGTATTCTCTATGTTATTCTTTGATTTTTGGTGAGAGAGTGAACTATTGTATTATTTTTAGAGCTTCACTGAGAAGCTACGAGGAGCATTCTCTGTATTTAGATACACTTCCTCTCTCTTACTTCTTTATTTTATTTTCGTTTTTTGTTCTTTACGTTATTCATAGTGTCAGCTTATTGTAATAATTTTTTTACTTATACAGATACTTGTGAACCCTCCATTTTGTTCTCTTAGCACATGTTATCCATAGTCTACCTTCATATTATGTAATCTCATTGCACGCTTATGGATCATTTCTGAGTTTTTATCATGTCTCTACTGGTGGTCCACTGTTGCTTACTTTATCATTATTTTTTTGGACATCCTTTAGAGACATCTTGGAGGGATTAGGTGGATCTTGGTTAGGATTTTAGTGGCCCTAGGTTTAGTTTAGGAGATTGTTTTTATTTGTCAGTTTTCTTTAGCTTTTGTTTTTAGCTTAGTCATCATCTTTTTTGAATGTTAGGATAGTTTATAATTGTGTTTTTTTAAGGTAAGTTCGTTTTATTTTTTTTATTTTTTTTGCATATTAGGATAGTTCATAATTGCATGTTAGGCTCCAGAAGAGGTAATTCTATTGGAAGAAAGGGGATAGGATGCATGTCATGCCGGAGAAAGAAGTAACAGCTAGGACTCATCTCTTGGAGAGTTCTAGAGGCTTTGAGATTTTGTTAGAGGAGAATAACCGACCTTGAAGAGGAGTTTTCATCTAAGATTGAAAGAGGAATACACCACCGCCATTAAAGACTTGCACCACTATCTTGACTTTTCCTCTGCGTACCATAGCGGGACCTCCATTTTCTGAGTTCAGTGGTATCTTTGTAGAAATTCAAGAATTGATAAAGAACATTTCTTGTATTACATTGACTATGGATACATTGATATAGTGTGAATCTAAGATAATTTCACAAATGATAGAAACACATTCCTAAACATAAGGAATTAAATAGGAATTGTCAACTCTGCTGATTGCCTTCTTGATTTAAGCATTCTTCCTTTGATCGTGGCTTACCAAATCTTTTAATTCTAGGAATGGAAGATCCTACCGTCAATGCCTTGATTTATGCTGAATTTGTTTCCTTATCATGCTCCCTCAAGCTTGAGGGTGGAAGGGAGTGAACACCAAGCTTGGATCGAAAATGAAGAAAAAAATGGCGTGGAAGAGGCTTAGTAAGTATATCTGCAATTTGGAGACTGGAATGAAGAAACCGTGTAATAAGAGCACCAAGAGCGACTTTCTCACAAACAAAGTGATTATCTAACTCAATGTGTTTGGTGAGCTTATGAAAGATCGGGTTGATGGACATATGGAGAGCACTCATATAGTCGCACAAAAGTTAAGGAGGCTTAACAAGAGGAAAACCAATATCCCGAAATAAGAAGGATAGCCTTGTGAGTTCGGCAGTAGTAGAGGCCACAGCACAATATTCAGCTTCAACACTGGACCTTGAAATAGTGGGTTGCTTCTTGGAAGACCATACAATTGGCACTTAAAAAAAACACAATAATCGGTGGTGCTACGCCAAGTGTCAAGACAACTAGCCCAATCAGCATCACAAAACCCAGATAAAGTTAAGGAACTTTGAGCAAGAAAGTGAAGGTCATAATCAAGTGTCCCTTTGAGGTATCATAAGATACGCTTAGCCTCTCGCAAATGTTGAGTAGTTGGGAAGTGGAAATGTTGACAAACTCTATTAACAGAATGAGTGATGTCAGGACGTGTAAAAGTTAAGTATTGAAGTGCTCCAACAAGGCGTCGATATTTAGTGGCATTGACAAGGGGACTATCATCAAATGAAGATAAGTTTTTGATGGCCATTGGCATCACCATATGTGCAGCATCTAGCATGTTGTATTGAAGAAGGATGTCGCGAGTATACTTTGCTTGCGATAAAAAACATGCCCCCTGAAAAATAATGCACCTCCTAGTCCAAAATATAGTGTAATCTGCCAAGATCTTTAATAGCAAAAGCGGAACCCATTTTGTGAAGCAAATTGTCAATAAACATAGTATCCTTACCCGTAAAAAGAAAATCATCAATGTAAATGAGAAACGATATCAGGATGGTCTCAGTAAAGCAGTGCAACTGTTAGATATCTGGCTATGGGCACATGGGTTGTGGTCAAGTGTTGCATGCTCTCCTTGTGCACATGGGATATTGCAGTGCACAGTTTCTTTACATGTCCATGATTCTGAATCTAGAAACTCAACCATCTCAAGAGGAATCTGCAAAGAGAAATTAATTGAAAAGGTAAAAGGGTAATTACGTTCATCAAAAACAACATGGCGAGATATATAAACTCGAATGATAGTATGATGAAGACACCGATATCCCTTATGTTGAGGACTATATCCAATGAAAACACAGGGATAGGTTTTCTTGGAAACTTTGTTAGCCCCATAATTTTACAAATAAGGGAAGCAACAACAACTAAAAACCCGTAAGCTTTGATAATCTGGGTGCCTCTTGAAAAGCTTGTGAAATGGAGTGTCCGAGCCAAGGGATGAAGAAGGTAACCAATTAACGAGATGAACAGCTGTTAAAAATGCATCTACCCATAGTTTAAGAAGAAGATTTGCATGAAATAACATCGTAAGACCCGTTTCCACAATATGTCAATGTTTTTGTTCTGCCACACCATTTTGTTCAGAGTCACTGGACATGAAATTTGATGTAGAATTCCACATTGATTTAAGTGTTCCAAAAAAATATGGGACTGAAATTCGCCACCTCCATCACTTTGAAAAGTTTTTATATGATGATGAAATTGATTCTCGACCATTGTTTGAAATTTTGGAAAATAAGCATGAAAATCTTCTTTTTTTTTTTTTTTTTCCCATAGGGAATAACCATGCATACCGAGAATAGTCATCTATGAATACGACAAAGTAACAAAAATGTTGAGTAGAGGCTATTGAGGCAGATCCTCATAGATCACAATGGATTTTTTCTAGAGGAATAGTAGAAATTTTATTAGATAATCTAAAGGGAATTTTGCAATTTTTTCCTATTTGGCAACTAGCACAAACATTGAACTTATTGGTCCAACTAGAGACATCAATAACGTTCTTATTCTGTAAAACTTTCAGAATCCTAGAATGCGGATGACCCATGCATTGCTGCCAAATCTCATATGAGGCTTTGCTTATTTTTTCTGCGCTTAATGCCTTCCGGCCTTTTCCATCCAATGTGTAGAGTCGTCCTCTTTTACGCCCCATTGCCAGAATTTTTTTATTGCGATCCTTTATCACAAAACCACTGGATGAGAACTCAAAAGTGCATTCATAATCATCAATGAGTTGTTCATGAATTGATAATAAATTCTTTTTCAGATTTGGAACAACAAGCACATCTTGTAACTTTAGATTTCCACCGTTAGTTTTCAAATTTGCATTACCAACATGAGAGATTTTAAGGCAACTTCGATCACCAACATAGACTCCATCATGCCCACCGTATGGTTTAGCATTAGAAATAATACCTGGATCGTTAGTCATGTGAGAGGTGGCACCAGAATCAGCATAAAAGTTACGATCAACATCTTTATTCATGTTTTTTTATTGCAACCAATGCCTATGGGAGATCCTCTAATGCATAAGAATAATCAAACATGTGCCAGCACTTCATTGCAGTATGCACCCCCACCATGTTTAGTTAACTTGATTGATTCAAAGATGCTAACATGAAGGTGAAGAATCCAAAGAAGAATAGCAAGAAACAATGTACTACAAGGTTTGATTTTGTTTTCGAGTTTTAATTAATAGGAAGAAAGCCTCTATGTAAGTGGAAGCAAGGTACAAACACATAAAATTAGACCCAAGATCCTCCATGTGATAAATCCTTTTGTTTTTTAAAATAATCAACCCAAGATACAAGGTACAAGAAAATCAAACCCTCTTGCAAATAAATGGACCAAGTACAAACACATTGAATTTTTTAAAAAAAAAATTTTTAAATCAACAAAAAAATATAAAAAATCCCTTATTATTCAATGATTTATTCATAATGGAGAAAAATCAGACAGTTGGCATTAAAAAGATCACTAAGTTGCAATTTATTGTACCTTTTTGCAGTGATTTTTTACCTTCAAACCAGTAATTAATGCGGTATCATAAATTTTTTTTCCATATTTATCACTTTAATTTTATATTTTTTTAAAAATCATTTTATATTGATCTTATTTTATATAAATTCTATCTTAATAAATATATTTCAATTAAATCTTCATAAAATATTTTTTACATTTTTTACTTGCTTTAGATTAAACAAAAAAATTCTCCATTTTTTAAAAATATAGTTGATCCTAATAAAATATTCATTAAATAGTTTTGCTATTTTTATTTTATAACTATAGATTAAGGAAAAAAATTATCCACTTTTTAATACTAATAGATTTTTCCTTTTTTATGGAATTAAAAAAATCAAATGAAACTCCAATGGTCACCCCAAAAGGAACAAGCTTTCCATTGTGATCTTGTTGTCCACATGCACCTTTCCCATTGGCTGAAGCTTTCTCATAGGTATCGAAAAGTAAGCCTTCAATACCTTAGGCATACCCTATTGTTTACCAAATGTTTATGTATCATTTATGTTTTCATTAAATACCTTCTAAAGCCTTCTAGAATATTACAAGCTTGAATTTATCTCTTTTGTTAAAAACATAAGGCAGTCAAATGTGAAAGAAGGTGTGCCCACAAATTTCCTGAAATCCTATCAAATTAGAAAAATTATAGAAAAAATAATTATGTATTAAAATAATTAATTATAGGATACAATCTTTGTGGTGATATTCTCTACAAAAGAATATTTCCTCTTATTCATTCACTTTGATTACAATATGAAGGATGATAATGAAAGTATTGTTTTGGAATTAAAGATTAATTGAGAGTCTAGAGTGAAGTTTTTTTCTCTTTGTGAAGCTTTTTTTCTCATACGAAGTTGTTTTGTCCATTCTCTTTATTGAAGCAGATCGTCATTATTTATAGGTAAAATTAGGAAATTAAATTTGCAATCCTTAGAGATTTAGTTGCTCAATTCGAAAAAATTTATTCTGACTTTAGCAAATTGTCTCATGAAATTTGCCAACAAAATAATATTTATTTTCTATTTTTAATTTTCTTTTGATTTTAATTTGAAAGATTTGTTTCCTTTGTAAATTTGTCAAAATATTTATTTTTAATTCACTTTTTACTTTAATTGTTTGATTTTATTTTACTTGCAAGACTTAATTTTGTAACCTTTTAAATTTCACTATGTGTTCTCTTTTGAAGGACATGTCACATGTACAATATTTATGACCCATCATCAAGCCCAAATTTTATTGAATTAAAGAGTCACAATT
Source organism: Vitis rotundifolia (assembly GCA_030254885.1). Taxonomy (NCBI): domain Eukaryota; kingdom Viridiplantae; phylum Streptophyta; class Magnoliopsida; order Vitales; family Vitaceae; genus Vitis; species Vitis rotundifolia. Next base: position 12,796,963 of record CM058170.1, read on the forward strand.
TTGAACATCAATTTAATAAATATTTAATTCATAAAATTTTGTGGTCTCTAGAAAAAAAAAAAAAAAAAAACGCTTTTGCCGCAATGCTTGTAAAGGAACTAAAAGATGACATATGTGGATAAGGATTATAAAACCATTGTTTGCACCTTTAGTACTCATATTGCATCATCTCACCCTCCTATATGATTGTTAATTCATAAAATTTTTAAAAAATAACCATCACCCAATTCAACCTTGTTAAGATGGGGGAGTCAACTTTGATCCTCTTACTTTTTGGGATTCCCATACTTGATTTATGGGACGATATTTAAAATTGGATCCTCTTGGCTCCTGCTAAGACATAATCCAAACCGAATACCTTCCTTGCTACCTACCACTACCTGATAGTCCCTAGGCTCTCTTATCCATGAGATCCTCTCCATGAAATAAGAAGCCAACAAGTCAATTCTTAGGGTTAAGTGATAAGGGAAGGAAAAAAAAATTATGTTTATAAAATTAAATATAATTAAAATTTGTCAAAAATTTATATATTTTTAAATTATTTACTTAAAAAGATAATTTTAGATATAAATAAATAAATAAATAAATCAAACATAATTAAAATTAATAAAAAAATTTATATATTTTATATTATTTAATTTTTACATAAAAGAGTTAAAATAAATTAAATAATTTAAAATAATAGATAAAAATAATTTATTAACTCTAAATCTTTTTTCTTTTTTTTTCTTTTCTCCCTATTTTCTTCCTGTGGCATTTCCCTAGCTTCAACCAAATATACCCATAATATTTGCCGCAACTTCTCCAAATTAAGGTTGAAAACTAACTCCCTGCAACTCTGTGAGGTTGAACGAACATCCATTGTAAACACCAACTTACAGCAATGACAAATCCAAGAACATGTTTCAATCTTATAATGGTTAACAATATTAATCGTAAAAGTAGGGATTCATCAACATGGAATTAAGTAACAGAGTCGACACTTATTCTCAAAGGAAGGACTGAAAATCAGCATGGATTGATGATGCAAATTTCAGCTGGCTGCTGTTGTAAACTGGTAAGAGGCATAAGAGAGAGTACCAAAGCTCCAGCTATGGTGGATGAGTTTGGCCTTCGCATCTTTGCCAGCAGCACCCATGGCTACATGCAAAGGATAAAAGTGGTCTGGCCATGGGTGAGCCTCTCTGGCGTGCGGTGCCTTCTCTTCATAGTGATTCACGTCTTCATATCTTGAACACGAACATGTAAATATTAATGTCAGAAAATGAAACAAAACGAATGACTGCCCTGCCTCAATAGACGGGAGCAACTCCATTAACATCATTTTACGTTGCTTAATTTTACTGCAGAGAATATATATATATATAGTAATTGAATTGAATGATTACCTTCCATCAAGGAGAGCTTCTTTCAGCCAGGTATCGAACTCATATGCCCAAGGCACAACCGATTCGCTATTGCTATTGCGATTGAGGGTCCTCAGATTGTGAGTAGCACTTCCAGAACCAAAGATGAGGACGCCTTCCTCCCTGAGAGGGGCCAATGCCCTCCCCATGTTGTAGTGATAACTTCCGTCCCTGTTTGTCTGAACGGAGAGCTGGCACACTGGGATATCCGCTTCTGGGTACATAAGCATGAGGGGTACCCATGCCCCGTGATCAAGCCCCCGTTCTTTATCTTCATTCACACACTTGAAGTCGGATGCCATGAGCAATTCCTTCACCCTCTTTGCCAATTCTGGAGCCCCGGGAGCCGGATACTTGAGCTGAAAATAAGAGGGAAATGGATTAAATACGACTAAACTCCTCCTTACCTAATATCAATTTTAAGTTTTAACAAACGACAGAATCTAAGCAAATTATATTTCGTTGATAGCTTGGGTATTGAATAGGCCCAAGCGGGGGTGTTGTAGTTTCCTTTTTTTTTCCCGTGACATTAATCTATTGTGTACTTGTTCTTCTGCTTCTCTTTTTGTTAGAGTCCTTTGGTCATATTTCTTTAATGTCATGATCAGAATTCAAACAGCAAGAAGAAATAGAACGAGTTGATGCTTTGACTGGAAAACACCCAACATGGGAATTCATCTAAGATCTCTACAATGCTTTGATTAAATTTGACTTTCCTCACCTTTATGTAAGAAAAGAAGACAGAAAAATGATACGGAAATTATTTTGTCTTAATGTGTTTTCCCTCGTCTTTTCCCACGGCCCAAACATAAGGAAATAACTTTTGCTTAACATTTTCTTTTACTTTCTCCTTGGTGCTTTCCCAACATAACAAAAAAGATTTTCCATGAAAACGCTCACGAGAATTACTCCAAGACAATGATTAAAAGAAGTTGGAATCAAAGACGCGAAACCTTAAAAAGAATAGAAAGAGTTGTCCCAACCGATTCATTGAGAAAAGGAAATGGGGGGGAGCAGACCTCGTACATGGGTTTGGGGAAGCCGTAGAAATCATAGATGGTGTCGTTTCGGGGGACGACGTTGACGGTGGGTTCGTGGGTCTCCCAGTGGCCAGAGATCACGAGAATAGAAGTGGGTCGCTGCCCCATAACCTTCTCCTTCCATGACTTGAGAAAGTGCCTGGCCGGCAGCGATTCGTCGATGGAGAGGGTGGGTGATCCGTGCGATATGTAGAAGGTGTCCATGAAGCAGACGTTGGTCGGAAAATTGATCGAGAGATGAAAGAGGGGGGTTTTAATGGCAGAATTCACCTACCGACCGCTTCCTACCTTTCTTACCTTAATATTTGTTTTATTTATTTATTTTTAGTAATGGGGTGATGCCATTTTTGTATTTTTCCTTTCTGTCTTAATTTTTCCCTCCTACCAAGTATATGTCGGTTATGTTTTTCCCATTATAATGGAAAATTGAAAATGAAGAAGAAAATAAAATCACTAACTATAGTATAAAAGAATTATGAATATACAAATATAAAAAATATTAATATAAAAACATAAATAAATGATTACATGTACATATATTGAAAATTAGGAAAAAAAAACCCTAAAGAAAAAAATAAAAATAATATATTTATATCATACTTTTACTCTTTTTTTCTACCAATATTAAATAATTTAAAACATATATAAATTTTTAAATAGTTTTGATTATATATATGTATTTTTCATAAACCAAATATTAAAACCTCAAAAGTGTTTAATTATCAAAAAAACACTTAGGAAAGAAAAATATATCATAATTTTCTTATATTTTATTTCATTCTAAAAATAAAATAAGAAAGAAAATTAAATATAATTAAAATTAATAAAAAAATTATATATTTTAAAATTATTTAATTTTTATACAATAAAAAAAAGTAAAATGAGTTTAAAGAAATAAATAAATTTTTTTTTTTTTTTCTTTTTTTTCTACCATTGTTCCTCAACTTTTTTTGAATCAAACATTGGATAAAGCACCCTAAGTTTGTAATAATGAAGTCTCAAGCCTGGGATGTGGTGACGATGGAATCTTTTCCAAGGCAGAAAGATGTCCTTGTCCCATGACTGCCTTGCACGTGACGTGCAAGTATTAAAAAGTAAGATCAAAGTTTCGTGATTTCCTTGTCCCACACAAATCATTCGCATCTAACTATTCAGTATCCTCATGAAAATTCGATATTTTAAATTATCAATTTGGTAATCGTCTTGAAAAACAGTCACCTCTTCTTTGGTATAAAAAAACAGAAAAAGATATTTAGAAAACTATTTTTTATTTCATATTTTTAAAAACAAAAAATATATATATATGATATTTTTAAATAGTATTTTTTAATTATTTTCACTTATTTTTTAAGAATTATTTTAAAAAATAATTATATAAGCATGTAGATATGAAAATAAACAAATTAAAAACTTTTTATATTTTCAAATAAACTTTTATTTGATAAAATATTAGAGAATAATTGTCAAAAATTATTTTTTAAAATTGTTCTAAAAACTATTTTTTTAAATAATTATCAAATAGTACCTAAGCTTTTTAGATTTTTATATTTAAAATATATTTTAAGTTATATAACATTTAATATTTTTTTTTTTAATTTCATAAACAAGTATATGCTGATTATTTTTAAATTTTTTTCAATTTAAACCAATAGAATTTTATTTTTGTACTCCCTGTTATATGAAACAAAAGGAAGACATGAGATAAGATCAAAGACTTAGAATTAAAAACCCAATGACAAACCCAAAATTATAATTAAAAAATAAATCTAATAGATTAATCAACTATATTTACAAGTCGAGTAGTTGTTTTAGCATATTCGTGAAGAGAAATGATACATACCTTTTCCCTTAGTTTGATCAAAGAAAAATATATAATCTTTTATAGATGCACCAATATTTATGTATTGCTTTGAAAAAAAAGAATACTTAAATTTTAAAATACTTGGTTAAAAGGAATGAATTAATCTTCAAATCGGAAATCTAACCCTTCTCATATTTTTTCTGGAAAAGTAACTCATTTTTTATATAAATACATTTTTTTTATTTTAAGTATTTATATAGGTTTTAAAAGAAATTGTTATTTTTACAAGAAAATGATGAGACCATTTTTGTCTAAATGATGCCAAAAAAAGGTAGGAGGTTAAATTTCAAAAATTAGATTTTGAAAGGGATTTTTAATCAAATAACCCTAATGGTATAAATTTTAATTATATACTTCAAATTCTCTATCATAAAAATAAAATAAAATAGTGTTGCTATCAAGTAGACTATTGAACTATTATAAAAGGACACCATAAAAAAATAAAATAAAAAAAGTAGTTGAAATATTAAATGATGATGAGGTAGCAATTGTTTCATAAAGAAATAAAATATAAAGCATGATGCTTACCTACTAGATGTGACAAGATGGTATGTTCACACGTTTGGATCCCTAAGAAAATATGCAAGTAATATTATTATAATTATCTTCATCTATTTTGGTCTATTTATAACAATGTTGATGACAATATTGAAGAACTACTTCCATTTGACTTATTAGATCATCATCATCATTTGTTGTTAAAAACCAAAAATGTTAAACTTAATAGTCATTGAGAGATGTGATTCTTATAAAATTGAAGAAGGTCATGAATTATCTCATGCAATATAGAGCTAGTGTATCCAGAGATAACTTTAAAAGGTAATTTTGGGTTACATTGACATAAGGATGGCAGTTTTGTGGGCTACTTAGGTAACCTAACCCGCCCTACCTCCTATTAAGATGGGTATGAAATATAAAAATCGGGTATGGGATGGGTTTGGGAGTATTTTAAAAACCCAAACTGTGTTTGAAATAGGTATGGATTTTATCACAACCCACCCCGCCTCACCCCAAATATTAATTTATAAAATTATCCTTCAATTACTCTAAAAAAAAAATTAAATCACTATTTATATACTTCTCTCTTCACATTTACCGTAATTCAGATGATCATTTCTTTTTCCTCTAATGTACCACCTAAAACCCTATCTCAAGGATCAATGTCACTTCTTCTTTCTCCCTCACACCAACTGAAAGACTCAAAAATCAATTCCATGTTGCTCTTATTTTAGCCTCAATGTCCTAAACTCCTATGTTGCCACATCAAACTAGTCATATGCCACATTATTCCTATCCACTACTCAATTACACCCATGTTAGCATCTTCAAGCTTCCCCATTCTCTCTATCCTAAAAATGCACAACACAATCATCTAAAGTATAACCTCGAAGTATTTGTTTGAAAGCACAATTCAAGAAAAACATGAAAGCCTTTGAAGTAATGGATTTGATGAAGTCTTGATTCAAAGATTGACCTTGAAAAGGATCCAAATCCATGGTTGATGTTGACTCACGTTCCCTTTGATTCATTGCTCATTCTATTCTATTGTGAATTGTTCAAATGATATTTTCATATTTGGTAGATTATTAGAATATCATTATTTTGCAATGAATTGAATTAATCATACCTGACCAAATTTGATAGATCAAGGTGGGAATGGGGTTATTAATCCTTTCATCAATGGGGATGGGAACAAATCAACATGTCCCAACACAAGTTTGAGATGGGGATGGGAGATAACAACGTAATTGGGATGGGAGTGGGATAGGAGTGCCCCATCCCAAACCCGGCTTCTTGTTATCCCTACATTATCCCAATGTTCCAAGAGATAATTCATGGTCCTTTTTAACTTCATATTATGATGATGGGAAATTAAAATTCCATTAGAATCACAACTTCCAAAGGCTCCATTAGCAAAAAACTAAAATAAAAAACTATAGTTTTATTTTATGGATCACTATTATGTAACAAGTCAAATAGAGCCGACATTCAACAATATCATTAGAACTTCTATAATATACAATAAAAATAAAAACATTCACAATAATATTATTAAAGACAATATATCCTTCCCTTATTTGACCTCATTAATTTCTTTAATGAATATTCCTTTTCAAATAGATAGTTAATAATGATATTTAATATGTTCTTAACATGTACTTTTGAAAAAAAAACAAAAAAAAACCCTAAATAAAAGTACATAAACATAATGCGTAGTCTGCCAAAAATAAATAAAATTAATTCATATGAATATGAGTTGTGGTAGTAGAGGAATTTGCACTAATTATAGTTAAAATCATGAAAAATAATAATAAATTTAATACTCTTTTTTTAAGTAACCTTTAAAGTTATTATTTTTCATTATATATTAATTTTAAAGGTTGTTTTTACGTCCTCTTGTGAAGTATGTATGCATTAAAAGCACAGAATTATATAGATGAAAAATACAATCATTTAACAATTACCTTCCATCAAAAAGTGCTTCTTTCAGCAAGGTATTGAATTCATATGCCCAAGAAACAGATTCACTTCTGAGACCATGGACACTCGGATTATGAGTAGCACTTCCAGAATCAATGACTAGGACACCTTCCTCCCTGAGAGGGGCCCATGTTGTAGTGACAACTTCCATCCCTCTTTGTCTGAATGGAGAGCTGGCACACCTGGATATCCGCTTCTGGATACATAAGCATGAAGGGGATCCATGTGCCATGACCTAGCCCATGCTTTTTATCATTATTCACACACTTGAAGCTGGATGCCATGAGCAATTCCTTCACCCTCTTTGCTGATTCTGGAGCTCCAGGAGCTTTGGATACTTGAGCTGAAAATAGGAAAGAAATGGATTAATATGACTAATTCTACCTTATCATCATCCTTCACCCTATGGAATATCACAATTCTCACCTACCATCACTTTTAACAAGCAGGAGAAAGCATATTAAAATAATAAAAGAAGTCTCCACAATATTCCAGCAATAGCATTAACAACTGGATCAATTCGACGACTGAGTTCTCTGAATTGGGTGGTAAGCAGTGGCAGGGTATACAGTGTTCAGAGAGAGAGATAGTGGTTAATCATGTCATCGAAGAGAGAGGAATAACTTTTGTCAAGTTCCAGCAACACCACATTCTTGGCTGCAAGCCAATCATTATTGTCAAGAAGAGAGACAGAAGAATAACACTTTTCTAATACCTTACTAATAATTCATCCATTCCAGGGTACCAAAGCTAGGTTACTATTTTATTTTGATAATTAATCTCTCCTATTTCATGGTATTAAGGAAAATTAGGATTGCATTAGGATTGACCAGCAATTTTTTTGGCTCATGGACAACAAGCATGCTTTAAACATTATCTTTGAACATCTAGCCAACAAAATGATAGCACAACTTCAGTCTCATGGACGCATCTCTATAAACAAGAAAAAGCCCATATCACATAGAAACAATAAATGAACCATCTGCATGGAAACGCCATAACATAAAAAGTATATCATGGGTTTCACTATCTCAGAAAAAGCTATTCTAAGTTTTAACACTTAGCAATGTCCTAAGAATTCCATGAAAATTAAAAGATGTTGGATCAATAATGCTAAAAAAATTAAGAATAGAATGAGTTCTCCAACCTGATTCACACAATTTTTCAAAAAATAAAGAAAAAAAAACAATTGATAGGCAAAAAAACAGAAAGAATAGAACAATAAAAAAAATTGGCACAAACCTTTTACATGAGTTCGAGTATGCCGTAGAAATCATGGATAGTTTCATTTTGGTGGATGACATTGACTGGGCTTGTGGGTCTTCCGGTGCACAGAAATCACACAAATGGAAGAGGGTCTCTGGCTCAGTATCTTCTCCTTTCATGACTAGAGGAAGTGACCTGACAGCTGTGAATCATCATTGATCAGCAGTGTGGGCAATCCATGTGATATGTCACAATTCTTCCTTAAAATTTTTTCCCTTGGTAAGATGTCAGAAATTAAAATAATTGAGAGATGAATGGGTTTTAACAAATTCAATTTTAAGTTTCTAAACAGTGGTGGAGATAAGAAGGGCCCCCACCCCGGAAAAAAATGAAACAACTGAGATGAATGGACTGTAATAGCAGAATTCAATTCCAACCAATGGCACATCACTTAGAACTGGAGGATGTCAATGAACTGTTCGACAAAAGCATTAATCTAAGTAGGTAATATAAGACCAGGAGAGGAAATGCATGTGAATGAAACATTAAACAAAGGTGTTAACATAAATTTGCAGCATAAGACCAGAAGAGGCACATGTCTTATATCACATACTTGGGGCTCAATCATAAGCCTCAATGCTATAATGTCTGGCTGAAGATTTAGAAAATCTAAACCATCCACATGAGATCAATTCTCAAATGGGTATAGTAACAGAAGATATTATGGTAGTTATTTGGGCAATGAATTGGACATCAAATTGCAATATAAATAACAAGAAAAGCCATTTCATGTCCTCGGATTGATGATCAGTAGCCTGATTCTGTTCTTGATATTTAACTTTATGATATGCTTCCAGAGGGAGTTACCTGCTTTAAAACACAAGTAATGCCATGAGGTGTTTTCCAGATTACTTTACTTCAAGACAGACGTTTGGAAGTAAGAAATGAACATCTTATGAATGGATTTAAAACTTCTTTGGATCCTGTAACCATGGAACATAGTACCCCAACAAACTTCAATAATATTTCCCAGATAGATTATCCAACTTCTAAGGTAATGGGATAATGGGTGTACAGAATAGTAAAGATGTGGAAAAGGTAAAATTTCAACCAAAATCACATAACAAGGCAATGTTTAATCCAGAAAGCATAAAAAAAACTGCATATCTTTGATGAAATGCCAGCAGATTGCAGCATTGTAGAAACACAAGCAAAGTATGAGAGAAATGGAATGAATGTCTTGTTTGAGTCTGTGGTGCATTTCATGTTCTCTTCAACTTCTTCCTTGAAAGAGTTCCCTTTGCAGTTGGGTGTGATCGAGCAGCAGCAGCAGCAGCAGCAGCAGCAGCATAATTCCTCAGCTTCTTGAGGATCATCCTCTCACTCACACGCAACATCAGAGAATGGTATAACTTCCGATCACTTATGCAACAACTCCTCAATGCATCAATATCATTATCTACAGAATTTGAACCATATAAGCTCTCCCGAGCATCTGCAAGTGCCAATAGGGCATCACACACAATTTTGGTCAGCAACAATTCCTTGCTTATTTCTGAAGTTTTTCCAAAAGAAATCATGCCTCTTTCCAATGAAATCACTGTTTCATTCAAATTTCCTGCAGTAGATACGATAAGATCCAGCTTATTATATGCTTCCTCCGGCAGTAACATTATGTAAAGCAAAATCAGCAGCTCAATTTGGGGTTCCCCATTAGATGAGATTTCAAAATATTCAGAATTCTGGCTCACACATCCATGGTAATCCAACCTCCTCCACAATGAAAGCCTTCCTCTACTATGCCGACCAGAGAACAAAGCTGAACTCCAATGAAGTACCAGTTCAAGATCAATATTCACTATATCATTTGGATTATCAGGCTCTGTAAATCCATATCTGTGTAGCAATCCAGCATTACCCATAGACCCATATGTATTAAATACCTGACAGGAAAAGAACAAAGAAAATGAGAAACAAAATCAAACATCCCATATGTGGCAATCCAGTACTAGTGGTTGCAAAGCTGGTGTGGACTTCATAAGAAGAAAGGAAGTTAACCAGGGTGAGACATCTGAACAAATAAAATGCTAACCTCATCCCCGGCTTTGACACCTTTCACAATAATTGTTTCCAAAATCATCGAATCATTCCCCAAATATGAAGGGTCTTCCAAGTTACCATCATCGAAAGAATTTTGAGGAAGTGGTTTATTATCACTCGTATTGTTGCCCTCATCATTGTTGTCTGTATCATTATCGGAGTCACCATGAGACAATTCAGTGGTGAAGTGTACATTCTCAGCTCCCGTCTTGTGATTAAAGCTGGAATCCATAGAAATCATTTATCAAGGTTAAAAACACAAAAGAAGGAAAGGAATATTGAGGCTAATAAAAAGGAGATATTTTAATATACCACTGGAAAACATAAAAGGACTTTTCATGTTAGCAAGATCACATCCATCTACAAACAGAAAGCTAACTCTCGGGTAAAGATGCTTGTGCGATGTAATTATATGTGTACAGGGCAGATGAGAGCATCACCTAAATTCAATAAAGCAAATAACATCCTTAATCATGGCATTGAAAAGACAAAGCATCTTGCAAAAACACCCTTAAAGTACTTGCAATACCATGTTTTGCATTTCCATGCAAAAAATAAAAAGAATAATTTTATATTTTTATTTCCTTGTTTCAGTGTGCATATCTTTAAAGAAACACATGCACGCTGGTACAACCAATCTTCGTTAAGTGGATTGGACTTCAATCAATTATTAAAGCCAACTTCAAAAGAAGAAGAAGCTTTTCCAAAGCAACTTCACATTTGATAGATACTCCAACAAAAACCATGTCAAGGCATATGATAAGAAAAAGAGCTTCTCTGCCAAGCTCAGAAAATTTATATAAGGAAGCAAAGAAAAGAAAAGAAAATTATTAAAAATAAAAAATAATAAATAAATAAATAACAGCAGCAAATGATACAAAAGATGACACAATGTAAAGCATCCTTCCCTTTGAAAAGAGGATTTACAAGAAAATAGAATTTCATAGAAACAAAACCCCAGAGAATGATGCTGTTCAAAGTGAAGAAGTAAACTAGGGATAACAACAATGTACCTTCTGGGTTGAAGGAAATGAATCCAAGATGCAAAAGAATCATTTTGAGTAAAATTATGCAAGAAATTTATTAGGCTTAATACCAGAAGAGGAATCCAATGGTTTTTCCCCGTCATGTTGCGTCCTCCATCAATCCACCAAGTTTGTCCTGTTCAAAGTTCAACCCCCATCAAGGTGTGGACCAACTTATCATCCCTTGCTGTTCAACCACTAAGATCTAAACATTGAAATTGCTTCTTTTCAAAATTTGATGTCTCATGATCAATGCCACAGAAGATGTTTGCCCCATAATAAGGTTGGTAGGAGCCTTCACTATGCTTCTTAGACACTTGTTGACCCACCAGAAAGAGGGAACACAAGAATGTTTGAGGAGAAAATCTCATTTGGATATCATGAAGAAGTGGATTTTTAAAACTAACTTCTCTAGGACAACAATTATCAAGGAGATTGGAGGCCATTCTCCTGCTACATTCCATAATGACTGTTTCACTGTATGGATGCTTCCATCACGAAGCAGTATGGAAATTTTTCTTGTTCTGAAAATTGATCAAGTGATATTCAATCTAAAGGCTACAAGAATAAATCTCCATTTATAAAATGATCTTGCTAAAATTCAATTCTGTAGAACCCTTAAGAGGAGTGATGCTTTTATTTCCTAGACCTCCTAGTCCTATATAATCGGTGAACTGCAAGCATGATAAATTTAATACAGTTCCTCTCATCTTGAAGATATCATAAGATGGGACCCTAACATAGTAAATGATGGGTTACACAGAGAAAACAGATTCAAATGCACAAATTGAAGAGATCAAGAGACAAGAACATAAACTTGAGAATGATCAAGAAATGGTAAGAGTTTCTGAAAACTAGGCTTCCATCAATGTTACATTGAGCCCTTCTGCTTTAACTATAGCAAGAACTGATCAGTTGAGCATAGAAAGATAGATCCCACCCTCTATATGTTGCATGATGACAACTATTATTAATAAATTCATAATACGAGCATGAAATGCTACAACCATAAAATAATGCTTTGAAACCAAAATTTTTACATAAGGCTGCCTATAAAAAATGAAACTTCAGTAATAGTGGGAAAGGGAAAAGCTTAACCCTGCATAGTTGGATTTGGGTAACCAATGCAAATACTTAGCACAATGTTTCTTCATGTTGAATTTAGTATAATTTATGCCCAACACATGGAAGGTGAAAATTAAAATTTCCATGTAAAATAGTCCAATTAAGTACATGCATATCAATATATGGTAAACAGCCCCTTGAGACCTGGCTCAAGTGGTAAAAGGATGGGGAGGGTTTGTTGGAGGTTCCAAGTTCAAGTCCCAATGGGGACAAAAGTTACGTATCAAAATATATATATATATGGTAAACCGTCAACCATACCCACAAAAATAAAAAAATAAAAATAAATCAGATCTATATAGTCAATCATGTGAGATTCAAATGACCCAATTAAATGATGGTATACTCATAAAATGGGCAGCAAAGAAAGCAACTTACAGATCAGCCAAAGGAACCATCCCAAACCCATGGTAATCATCTACCTCAAAAGATCGAGATGCAACAAGGCTTTTTGCAGCAATGTACTGTTCAACACTAAAGAAGTCTGGACTGAGCTTTAAAAATGTTGAATCCATAAGGGGTAGAATGTTCTCTTTCCAGTCATCATAAATAAGTGCCTTATCTTCTTTCACTATCTGCCTACAAGTGTACCAAAATAACAAAAGGAGAAGAATTATTAAACTAAAATGATCATACCCTGAACAAGTGTCAGTAGTAACAGATTGTAAAACAATGCAACGAAAGCAGAAAAGAAGTGGAAAATCAGAAGGCTAAAATCTCATAGGTTGTGCAATGCACTTTTATTTGCACAGTCACCAACTTGAAACTTTAGCTTTCATTACTTCTACAGGGGACAGACTTGTAAATTTTGATGTCAAAATTTTATTGTTTACATAGATGATGATAAATAGCAATGGAAAATTCTCTAGCCTTTATTAATCAACTAAATTCTCTAATCTTCATTAATCAAATGTACTACCTTAACAATTATTATGTGCATATATCTTGCTAAGAATTAGTTGACCTTATATACAATGTTGGTTAACCTCCAAAAAGTGAAGCTTTTGAAGCACCTGGTAGCCATGAGGATCGGGGGATTAGAATCCCGTTGTTTGTTTATTCATCCATTTATTAAACCCATATGGTAAAAGAAGATATCTTTATACACATCGTTGATAAGTGTCACTCAGTTTTATACACATCGTTGGTCCATTATGGTAAGGAATAATATAATATGGTATCATAAATTTAGATCAGATATCTTTATCTATTTGTTTCCCCATTTGTTGAACCAATATGTGAAAGGAGACCACCATTGAGGTAGAGCATTCATTCCTAGTCAGTACTATATGGCATACAGATAGCTTATGTGGGAGTTTAACATAGTGGGTGGTTGAGTTTCACTTTATAGAGATATTGGGTTTGAATATCATCATTTATTCATTCCTGCATGTGTGGAGGAGGCCACATTTGAAAAGGGCATCAAGTAGCACCCATCTCTCTACACACTGTTGATCCATTACACAAAAGCTTAAGCCTTTTTAGGCAAGTCGTGGTTAATGCAACATCAAAATTTCAATACCTAGATATCTTACCTTCGAAAGTGATTCTAGTAGAAATGCCTTTAATCTGTAACCCTTTTTGTCCAGAAATGATTTTAAGAAGAATCTATTAGTGTTATGACTAAAAAAGTGTGATTTTCACTTCTAACCCTCCCACAAAGTCAATACCATAAACCTACATCTGAATCCAACATCAAATTTACAACCAGCAACACAAACGACTCAACAAATCTCACCTTGTGGAGCTCAGTACCACAAAGAAGTGAATCAACCTCATCGAGGCTCCAGACCAACGGCAACGACTCCGAATCCGGCAAGAGATGAAGATAGGGAGCCCAGGGAGAGGCATGGCCCAAACTAATCTCATACATTAGGGCAAAAGAGAGCCCCAGAGGACCCTCAAAACCATACTCTTCAATGATGTCCTTAGCACCAGAGGTCTTGACAGTGAGGCACGAGTCCTTGGGAATGGTGGCCACAACATCGCCCTCCTCCAGGTCGCATTTGGCGTATACGGAGATGCCCTGGTCGAGGGAATGCGTGATTTCGAGGGCGTCGCTGCAGTCTATGCCCTGTGACTTCATCCATCTCTTGAATGCCCTCAATCGCCTGTTAAATAGCTTCAGATTGAGCTAAAAAGGACCGATAATATCATATTATTATTATCAGAAGAGAGGAGAGAAGAGAAGGGAAGAGAAAATGCCTTGCAATAGTGGTGTTGGTGGACGCCGCGGCCGCCATGACAACGCAGCAACGCTGTGTTCCGCCAGGACTCTGCCGTCACTCCCCTTGGAAACCTTGGGGTTTAGGGTTTAAGATGATATACAATTTTATTTTTTTTTAATGTGCTTTTGCCGCACATTAAAAAATCAAATTGAATACATTTGATTAATAATAATAATTAACATTTTCAAGTGTCATACTTTGTATGTTAATTTCATTTTTTATATTTTACTATTTAAGTTTCACCGTACATATTTAACGGTTTGAATTTCAAATTTTATGGATACCACTACGATAGCTTAACATTTTCATCAAATACGTACTCTTACTACCATTGGATTTAGGAATATACAAAATTTAAATTACTTTTAAAAACTTATCATTTTTAAATGGGTGTTTCGAAATATATGTTTATTTTATTATTTTGAATATACAAAAAATAACTTATTATCTTGAAACTAATTCAATTATCTTTCTATATTTTAATTATTTATATAATCTTTAAACACAAAATAATTGTATAACAAATCATTAATGATAATAAGTTTAGAGATTTAGGAAATAAGATTTTCTATTCTAAACAAAATATTTATTTATTCTTATCACATGTAGTTTAAATAAAAATATTTTTATCATGTTATTTTAATTCTTTGTTTGATTAAAATGTTTAATTTTTTTTTTATATAAAATAAAATCGTTTGACCGTGATTCTAACTTTTTGTGCACCCCCAATTTATTTTAATTGTGCACCATTGCTCATTCAAATTGCATAATTACACACCCGGTATCCCAATTGTGCACCATGATTTTAACCTTTTGCTTAGTTTAAATTTTTAGAACCACTTGTCACCTACTCAACATTGACTATAGTAAAAAAATAACATGAAATGCATGTGTTATTGCGTTTGATTACCTAGTGTTTATCCTTTTAAAATAGGACACCACTTTTATTTAAGAAAGTATCACTAATGTATAAATGAAGTACCACTAATGTCTACAAAATGTACCACATGTAAAGAAGGATGTACTATCCTTTTTTGGGTTAGGATTAAGGTTAATATTATCTATTAGGTACTCAACACCTATTGTGATAAAGAAATAATATGAAATGCATGAGTATTATTTAGTTTGAATACCTTGCGTCTAATCCTTGAAAATAAGGTACTACTTTTATTCAAAAAAAGTAACATTGATGTATAAAGAGAGTATCACTCATGGGTTATGCTAGGGTACCGAAAATCACTTTTCGGTACCATACCCGCTATTTTTGGCTAGTAGGATTAAGACACATGGCATGCAAAATAAAAAAACAAAATTAAAGAAAACCAATTCTTCAGGTTACCCAACCGGTTGTCATGGGAATTAATCCCATGCAACACACATTTTTATACTTATTACAATAACCAATTATATTTCAATGACCAATTATAAAATCATGTTTAATAAGAAAATTTTGGAAAAAGATAAACAATATAATTTGGTGATATAATTTATAAATTAAGGAAAAGTAAATTTAATTTATTTTAACATCAAATAATTTGTTGATAAAATTTGATGAATATTTGAAGTGTGAAAAGCAATATAATTGGTTTATAAAGTGAAAAAAAAAGGAAGAAATAGAAAGAAATTTTATAAAATATATATTAACTTAAAATTTAATTAGTTGTGTACTAATTATTAATTGAGAATATATGACTAAATTATTTCTTAACATTTAAATTGAATTACACAACAAAATTGGTTGAAATATTGAAAATACGAAAAAGGTATAATTACTAACAATATGGAAATCCAAAACCCTCGCTGATTTTTTTCGTAAATTTCCATTTTGAATTTTTCAAGGATCCATTTAACACCCTCAAAGTATTTGGTCAATAAACAGAGGCTAGTATCATGCTATTCCTATCTGTAGCTTTCATTTTTCATTTTTGAGTTATAGACTTCTTTAAAGGAAGAACTTTGAGTTGTAATTTTGGCATAGGACCTAAATTGCCTGTTATTAAGGCTTCAACTTGAGTGGATCATGTAGGATGCAATTGAGATTGTAGGAAAATTTATAAAAGAGATTATAAGAATATTTTGATTTATTTCCTTTTTTTCTTCGTATTATTATAGGCTTATAAATATCCTTCTAACCTCATTCAGAATGTCATGAACATGAGATTAATTCTCTTACCTTCAACATGGTATTAAAGCATGGTTGCCCTAGAGCTATCATCCTTCCATCCTAATTATGCCAACATCTTATTCCCTCCTGTTAGTCCTTAGCCCTCAACCCTCACATTTAAGCCATCAATCCTCCTTCATACCTTACTATTCACTATCATCTCAAAGTCTCCTTATGCTGTTGCTATTTTTTACGACTGTTTTTTTTCATCCCTTGGATGTCTATCCCTCTTCTTGATCTCTTGTTTGGATCTTGAAACTTATTTCTTTCTCAGACATCATGTGTGACAACATTCCAACTAAAGACATACTCTTCTATGGCTTTATGACTCATTCAAATCAAATGGATCTAATTATCTTCCATGGTTTTCTTCAAGGCATGTGGTAGGATTTCTCGTATCTAGTAACATAAATCTACATATGCAAGGTTGATAGAAACTTGGGAAGTAGGGGATGCACTAGTCATGATTTGTGTTTGGAACAAGATAGAACTAGAGGTATTGTGTCTCCTATCTCATTTTTACTAAGGGTATTTGGAAATGGCATAGATGTGTTATTTTTCCACAAATATCTTGCTTACCCAAAAAGGCGTCAATCTAACAATATTACATTATTACTTGGAATTGAAGGACATGTAGGAAGAGTTGAATGTCTATTCCCTTTTGACTTTAGATCTAGAGATTCAAAAGCACCACTAAGAAGAATTTTGCTTGGCCAAATTCATCTTTGGTATTTGGCCAGAGCTTGAACTCACAGATTACAACAAGTTATGCATGAAGGCAATAAGATGACAACTTACAAAAGTAAAGCTTAATCGGTCAACCGGTAATATGCTACCGATTGACTAATTATCTCTATCGATAGACATTGCCAATGTGTTGATGCAGCATACAAATGGGCAGTGGCTACTGGTAGCAAAAAAAATTGAAACCGGTTAATTTGATGGTCGATCGGAATTGGATTTTCCTTTTGCTTCCATTAAGCTGATGAAAAAAGATCCAATTAAGTAGCAATAAGCATGTATCTTCATTTATTTTAATAGGAAGATAAGCATAATACATTTAAAAAGGTGTTTAGCATAAACAGGGCCCACATCTCATGTACACACAATATATACAAGCAATGACCATAAAACACACTACCTCACAACTATGCGTACCAATCCCCATACCATCCACAAAATCTAAGGACAACAAAGGAAGCCCCATGCCCCACATAATCACACATAACTTCAATCCCCATACCAGACGCTTGAGCTTATATGAGGAAATTTTCTGATGGGAAGGGTGTGCAATGATATGCTCTTTCAAATGACCTGCATTGGAAATCAAGGAATACACAATTCATAAACAGCTCCCAAGTGTCAAAATTCAAAAAAGCATGAAGCTTGGGAAGAAATAATAATGTGTTGATAATTCAAATTAATGCAAAACTAACAGCTAGTCATCAAAAAGCAACACATGCCTCATGACGCCGTATTCTATCTCTAAATACTTGCTGACACACTTCAATGATAAATTTGCCTTTGTAGCAAATTTAGCCTAAGGTGGCACCTTATCTTTGTGTTTCAGACAAACAAGAAAGAATTTAGAACTTGACATTTTCTCAGTAAATACCATACCATAATAACCTTGACACTCCTACTGATGGAATCATCAAGTACACATACTAAATGTGTATCTAATATTTCATTAGATTAATCCTTGTCACTACAATGAGTTTAAAGTGTACGCTAAGCTTTTTAAATAATGATACCGCCTGCCTACAATTGGACATACAGTAATAGCAGTTCATTTGTAAGCAATAAACATATTGATGGTGAAAACACACTTTTTCTACCATTGCCTTCCAAAGATGAAAATAACAAGAATACAAAAGCAGAAGTGGATGGCAATTTAGCAGGAGACCCCATTTGGTTATTCCTCTCCTCATGAATGACAACTCCACTATGAGATTTATTTTAGTACAACCCCATGGCAATATGTATTATGTAATAATTTTTCTTAACCATACACAATTTGGTATGACTGATTTTTTTTTTTTTCCTAATAGGTTAGCATGGGCTCATTTTCACTAAACACTATGATTTGAAATCACATTTTTTCACACTATTAATTAGGTTCTACTCAAATAACACAGTTTCTGAAATATCATCTAAAGCTGAATTCTCCTAGCATGTTCATAATTAGTTTACATGTTCATTTGAATGAACTCAAAATATGTTGACCGATACCATTCCAGCTTCCTAGATGTTTCAATTGAAAAACATTGAAGTAAACAAAATAGCTCTGGAAAGTCATTTCTAATCAAATTTTGAGCATTTCACAATTCCATACCTTCTTAATGCCCATTGATCAAAGCACATACATATCAAATAACACTAATACTATGGTTGTCACCACAGCCTAACCTCCAATATCAATTCAAAGGAAAAAAATTAATAAACCCAAAGGTCCCCAGATTGCCATCAACAATGCATCCAATACATCCGACATGCAGACATGGAGATTGAAATCATGTCAATAGCATAGCCCAATTATTGATGTTGAAAAGAAATCCCAAGAAGCTAGTGTTGTCAATCCAATTTTAGAAAGATATAACTTATTTTAGACTGTCAATAAAACATGGGGATGAAATTGCATACAAAACCTCAGTGTAACAATTCAAAACAATCATAGCGAAGTAGGTTACAATTGATGCATAAAAACCAAGATGTGCATATAAATAAAGATTTGTGAAACAAAAAAAGTAAAGTCATGCCAAAAGCCACAAATAGCAAATGTATATTACCATATTGCATTAAAATCATTTGAAAATAGGATAATAGATTCAAAGCCAAAACTCTTATCACCAAAGAAACAACATTATATTGAACAACAGAGTTAAGAGAAACAAAAACACAATGCAGCAATGGTACCCAAGCATGGATATGACTACCCAAAACTAAAGGCAATACCAAAAACACTTCTTTTTTTTTTTTTGGTAAGTAAAAGAATGAATTAAAAAATGCTAAAAGTGCACAAGAGTACAAAGGCGATACCAAAGAAACATAAGTCTAGGGAAAAAGCCAAAAAGTCTTTAATCACCCTATCTCTTAACATTTATAGTGTATGATTCCTGCAAGACAACATGAAGGGAACATTGTGAAGAACAAATTTGACTCAAAGGTAAAAGCCTCATCATTGCAACATTTCCAAATTGCTTAATATGAAAAATGAATAGAATATAGCAAAATAGGATAAATGTCATTATAGAAACTCCACACAAGCACCTTCACTATAAATTTTGAATGATCACTAATTAAGAACAGTTGTAACATTGTCAAAATGACTAAAAGGTTTTTTTTTTGGATGAGTAAGAGAAAGAATATATTAAAAAGTGCTAGTACAAAGGCTTGGCAGCATACACAGAGTATACAATATATAGGCTATAAGGCTACAAAAAGAGAAAAGGGAAAAAACCTACCCCCTAAAACTACCTAATGCTAAAAGCACTACCCAATTCAAAAATGATCCCCGAAGCCTAGCAAAGATCCTCATAAACACCAAGAATTCCAACCCCCTCAATCCAGCTAGAAACCCTTAACCTAGGTTTTTAATGCAAAGACGGATCTATATGGCCAATCAAAATATAAAACTGAGCACTAGTCATGGAACAGATGCCACAAGGTGGATAATGCATGAGAATTGAGACCAAAAAAAGTTAACACAGTATAAATACAACTTTTTTTATAAGGTTGCACTACAGATGTTGCACATAAAGATGCAAAGATAATAAACAAAATACTAAACCAGGGGCACATAAAAAAACCAATATGATGCTGCTAGCTTGATTACTATTTGGTTTGTTTTTTCCCTTCATATTCCTGTCATCTTGTTCAAATTAAAGAACTGGAAATTCCAATCTTCTCATTACACATATCAAATTAAAGTAGAAGAACAATATTAGTTGATAAATATAGGGATGCATAATATAATCCATAAATCTAAACGTAACTACATTATCCATATACCATCACCAGCATAGAGGGAAAACATTTATGTCATTTATGTTAATGGCCTATCAGTAGCAAAATAAGTCATAAGAGGAAGTCATAAATAGACAGTGTCAATTACATAACCCAAATGTTCAAAAAAATTTCCAACCGTTACTAACTATATAACTAGTGGAAAATACAGAAAGGGTCAAATATGACCTCAGCCATGAAGCGGGAAGTGGGCTTGCAAGAATACCATCATCTCATCATGTTGTCCTCGTATAACCTGCATACCCGTTTTGAATTTCTCTTGGAAACCATCAATGCGAGTCTCCAAAGATGTGAAACGTCAATCATTGGCTAATGTCATCTCCTCTAAGTAGGTACCAAGTGAGTTAATTTGAGTAGTTAGGTTATCCAATGCCTCAGCTGCGTTCCGACCAATTTGGGAAGGATGATATGCATCCTCCCTAACTCCCACACCATCTTTTGATGGTATTGGTGTCACATTTGCATTTTGAAAAGTTCTTGCCTCTACATCCTGACTTTCATATTCCTCTTCCTTAGAGGACCCATTGTCTGAAAACACATCAACCTCTGAATGAAGGATAGAAGACTTCTTTTGCCATGAACCATCTTTTTTCCTAACAAAATGCATGTGCCAAAGTGAAGCCCGATCATATGTATCAAATGATTTGAGTTTCTTTCTATTTGTCTCATTCCGCAAATTGACAATCTTTGTGATAAACATGCCATATGGGAGCACTGAATCTTCGCTTAATGAACAAGCTTTCATATGCCAAAAAATTATGCAACCCATATTAACCTTTCTTTATGTGAGAATGTTGTCAACCAAAAACGCCTCCAAGAAAGATACATCGTCTCGATGGCCTCCTTTAGGGATGAAAATGTACGAGATCATGTGTTGTAGGATGCGACTCAACACAGTCAATGAATGAGAAGTTGGTCTACCAAATTTCGGATAACCACATAGCCTCTGTATAGCTTCTGCAACTTTGAAACCTTCCACCCTTGGCCACTTCTTTGCTTCATATAAACAAACCCCTTCATTTGGAATGTCTAAAATTTGACAAAGTTCAACGACATCAAAATTGATATGTGCATCATTAATGGTTGTGCTAATTGGTCCTTCATCTTCAAATTTCATATTGAAGTAGAAACATTTTACAACCCTAGGATAAAGAAACTCTTTGACGGAGACAATAGGAAGTCAACCCATTCTCGCGAAAAGCATATCAAAATAAAAGTAACTGAGCTTTGAAAAATCAATGTTCTTACCTAGGATTACGGTCCAATTGGCAAAATGAAGATGAAATCTTTGTGCTAACTCTGGGGTTGTGAACGTAGATTGATCAAAGGTGGTCTTCTTACGAACCTCAATACTTTCGTTGACGACCAGTCTTTTCCCTTTGTTGCCGGTGCGTGGTGCTCCCTCCAAGGTCTTCTGTTTCCTGCCGCTGGTCCGTTGTAGGTCAGATCTCTTTCCTTTGGTCCCGGGCTTCTTTGCTACCTCCGTTCTCTTCCTTTTGCTGCCGATGGAGGTTGGTTCGGCCGGTGCTCATTTTGGAGCCATGGATATTTGGTTTGGCCTTGAGGTATTTCGTGAAGATGAAAAAGAAGGAAGTAGAAGATGAAAGGGTTTAGGGTTAGAAGATCATTTCACACATCGGTCGACCTTCCTATTATATGGAAAAACATATAGTTTATCAACTCGTACATTTTAATTAAGTTCTCATATTACATAGATGAAACATTATATTTGCTACAATATTAATTTAATATTTTCTATATGAACTCATTTAATTTATAATTGATTATATGAAAAAATCTTTGGATCTACCTTAATTAATTAATTGAAGTTATTTTAAAAAAAATTATATTAAGGACAATATAATATGAGAACTTAATTTAATTCATTCAGATTAATTAACTAACCTTTCTAATATGTAGGATATAGTATGTTAATTTTATTAAAATATAGTCAGGTTAATAGATTAAAATTTAGAATAACAACTATGTACTACGATAGCGACATTTAAATTAATTATGGCTGTTTGACAAACATTTTGAATAAGTAGGAAATAGCATGATAAGTTAAATAAATTAATGAATATGAATTTATAAAAAATTGTCATAAGTAGGATATTGTAACGTAGCTCATTAAGTAATTAAGTTTAATTAACTAACCTTTCTTGTATCTAGGATATAGTATGACGCCTTAATTACAAATAAAGCACGTTAATTGATGAAAATCTATACTAAGTAGGAAATGATATGAAAGCATAATTACAATAAATAGGGTAAACAACATTAAGAAATGTAAATATTATCAATGAAGTCCATATCTCTACTTTATATTTTGTAAAGTTAAACATATATCCATTTGATATGGGTGTAATCATCCACATTAGGCTGACTTTCTCTCCTACCTATAAATGTTCTATTTAATGTCACCTAAAAAAATGATGCAAAAAAAGTAACTTTCAACCACCAAGTGTACCATTGTGGTGGTTGGTTTTCTACATGTGGCAACCTTTTAAAATATGTAATAACTTCATGAACCAACCACATAGGTATGTTAGTATATATTTGGGATGGAACATATTCTAAGGAGGCTGGAGAGTGAACAAGGTCTTCTATATGTTGGAGCATAACTTACAAAAAATACCCAGAAGACAAATCTTCAGGTGAAGCTGCATCACACTTGCACTTTCTATTTTCAAGGTATGATCCTGAATTTAATAAAGATTTGCTAAACAAAATCCATAATACATTTTTGAAACTAAATGCCCTCAACTTTCAAATGAATGAGGAAAATATTCCCAAAACCTAATGCTGGTTTTTAATGATATATAATGATTTTAAGAAGTTTGGATTTTGATTGTCTATAACACATTGTTAGTAATATGCATCAGTTGACTTTATAATTTTGAAGTCATGGGGAAATACACATGTGTGTAGTGTATAACGGTTGAATAATTTCTCAACCGGTTTACTTATTTTTTTAGTTGGTAGACACTGCAAAGTGGGAGCATTTTCAAAATAAAGACCAATAGGTTGACCAGATTGAAACTAGTCGAATTGCTGATGACAACCTGTACTAACAAACTCGAGAATGGATGACATATCCGATTTGGGTTTCTCTTCAAGTATGCAACTAATTGATATGAAAGTGATACGATAATTTGTTAAGGTATTATTGCAACGATTTTTTACGTTATTTATGAAATGTAGGTGATGCAATCGGTGATGGAGAAAACAATCAAGCAGGAGTTTGAAGTGAAAGATGAGGATGTTGTCAATGACGATGCATATACTGGTGGCACTTACCAGCTGGGTGGAAACGGTTTGAAAGAGAAAGTGTTGAAGGGTATTTCAGTTGAAAAAGTATACAAATTGCAATTCGATTGCATAGATGAGGCTGAAACATTTTACAACTGTTAGCCAAAGTAACCAGATTTAGTATTCGAAAAGATGATTTGAAGCGAGACAAGAATGGAGATATAATATCTCGAAAGTAGGTATGTTCCAGAGAAAGACATCGAGCGACAAAGTTTATGGAAAATGACAAGCGACAACGTGAGCCACGATCGTTGACTAGAGTTGGATGTGAGCTGCATTTCGTATAGGCTTGAATAAGATGGAAAGTGGATTGTAAAGAAATTTATAGGAGAAAATAATCATAATTTGGTCGATGCTATCAGCACACAATTCCTTCGGTCTCATCGAACAGTAAGTATTCCAGATAAGGCACAAGTTGATGTTTTGCGTAGAGTAGGTGTTAAAACCACACAAATTATGGAATATATGGTTAAACAATCAGATAGACATCAACATGTTGGTTTCACACTAAAAGATATAAACAATCACATTGATGCAGTGCGTAGAATTGAAATTAAAGACGGTGATGCGGAAGCCGCGTTGGCTTACTTATGTGAAAAGGCAAAAATGGATTCTTCATTTTTTTATAAATTCAACGTCAATGAAGAAAGTCGACTAGCAAACTTGTTTTGGGCTGATTCAACTGCTCGAATGGATTATGCATGTTTTGGAGATGTCCCAACATTTGATACAACCTATAGAACAAATGCCTATAAAAAGCCTTTAGTAATGTTGGTTGGTGTTAATCATCACTACCAAACTATGGTATTTGATTGTGCGTTTTTTATAGATGAAAGTATTGGTACATATGAATGGGTGTTGGAGACATTTCTTATTGCAATAATGAATAAGAAACCCATATCCGTAGTAACTGATGGGGATAAAGCTATGCGTAAGGCAATTAAAAGAGTCCTACTCGATACGTGTCATCGCATGTGTTCATGGCATTTGCAACGAAATGTATTCATGAATGTGCATATTAAGGACTTCACAAGCATCTTTGCAAGGTGCATGTTTATGCGTGAGAATGCGGAAGAATTCGAAAAGGTTTGGCATGAAATGGTTGAAAAGTTGGGTCACTAAGATTTATGGGAAACATAAAAGATGGGCTAAGGTGTATTTACGTGGAAATTTCTTTGGAGTGATGAGAAGTACACAAAGGTGTGAGAGTAAGAATGCATATCTAAATAGATTCTTAAAAATTCGTTTGCGACTGTATGAGTTTGTACAACAATTTGATAGGGCAATAATGAGAATACGGCAAAACGAGGCAAAAACAGAGTTCGAGTCAAACAATTCTTCACCCGTGCTTTCAACCAAACTATCCATACTCGAAAATCATACTGCGACGGTATACACGAAAGAATCCTTCCTTAAATTTCTTGAGGAGATGAAGAATGCAGAGTTATTCTTTGTAGTAAGCCTTATAAGTGATGATTCAATGCAGGCATACACATTATCTAAGTTTAGACACCCGAACTTAAAATGGGAAGTCCAATTTTGCCCGAATATTGTAACATTAAAATGCTCATGCATGATGTTTGAGTCAATTGGCATCCCTTGTTGCCACATGGTTGTTGTTATGAAGGTGGAGCATTTGGAAGAGATTCCTCTTTCATGTATTTTAAAGAAGTGGACAAAGTTAGCAAAGGTGCATACAAGATTAGCACCGGTGAATGAGACCGATAACGACATGGATCGGTTTGTATGATATAGTTCATTGAGTTCGATGTGCAACAAGCTCTCTTACCATGCTTCAGATACGTCATCTTCATTTCTAGAAGCGAAAAATGAAATAGAAAATTTGACGGTGAGAATGGAGGAACTCTATAACAGTAATTTGAAAGGGAAGAAAGTAGCAGTAAATAGAGCCACAAGTTCTAACCAAGTTTGTGATCCAAATATTGTGAAGACTAAAGAAAATCCAGGCAAAGTTGCAACTAATTTTCAAAAGGGAAGACGGTGTAGTTGTAAAAGAGTGGGTCACACAATTCAAAAGTGTCCAGAAGCTAGAATCCCTCATACTAGTAATCAACGTGATATGGTATGTTAGACTAAATAAGAAATTGTCACTAAGGCAAAGTTTTTTAGTTGTACTTACATAAATAATTAATATAATTGTTTTCATTGCATTATGAGTATGTAGAAGGAAAGTAATTTGTTTTCCCAATGTGACATTCGTATGGAAATGATGTTTTCAACAAATTCATCACTTGACATGTTTGCAACCTTACCTATATGTACAATAGGCTTGTTATATAACAATACAAACTTTGATAACATCTAATTCAACAATAATTGACAGCACTTAATCATTGCAAAATGCAGGGAATGCGAGGAGAGCATTTGTCAAATGACCTATCTAACATGTATATAGATTTTGGTGTACTTTGCAATGTAAGTTGGGGAATAAAAAACACTTTTGACATGAATTTTCCCTATGCATTACTTAATGATTTGGTTGAAGTAATTGGAATGGAATTGGACGGTTCAATTTTAATAATGGAATGTGCATGTGCAGATAGCAGGATTTCAGCAATATGAACAAACTATGACAACACCATGTCAAGGTGGGGATCCAAACAAATATCCAAATGAAAAGAATAAGCAACTTTTTTTTATTCCTTAACGGAATAAGGGATGGCAGGTATTAAATCGGTATTTATATTAGTTTACGTTATCACTTTGGCTAATATGTAATTTTAAACTAAGTATTTAATGAAAAGTCTGAATTCCAATCCAAAGTCAAGTTGATTGATAGAATGCAATATCCTCTATATTTATAATTTAATTGATAACAAGTGATAAAATAATTGGCAAAATCGGAAACCGATTCATTTATATCATGTGCAAAAAATAGTTGCACATCTGGATATAATTAAATTCCAATGTGGTTAAAGTTTGACAATTAGGTGATTATGAGTTAACTATAGGAAAGTAATCGATATGATGTAATTCATAAGAAATTGGTAAATGTTGTGATATAACTCAAAATGGGTAAATCGTAGTTCTTTAATTTGGGATTGCATTTTCCATCACTTCCAAACCTTTTAATTGAACTTAATGGCTTAATCACCAATGTTTACTGAGTGAAAAGTTTTCGGTACCACTTATAGGCATTTATCGGATGGTAGTTGTACTCAGAAATTGCACGATAGCATTCAACAAGTCAACTGGTTGAGATTTGGCCTCAACCGATTGAGAAATCTTCTCTATCGGTAGTCTCCATTCCTCAGTCGGTTCACACTGCAGAAAAAATTTCTCAACCGGTTGAGAAATTTCTTCAGCCGCTCACTTGAACTCCTCGACCAATACATACTGCATCAAACTTTTGATGAACCGGTTGTTAAAATTCCTCAGCCAATTGACACTACATCCATAGGGTCATTATCCGATTGAGGATTGTTCTCAACTAGTTGCCATAATTCCATGGCCGGTAGACATTGGACTAAGCTTAACTGGTCGATCGGTTCTTACCGGCTTTACGTCATTCCTCAACCGGTCTCCACTGCCTTTACAAGTCGTAGCTATAATTCACACCTACTGAAAATATTAGTCGCCTAATCTATACTTCTATCGGTACTAACTATAAAATTTTGAGTATAGATAAATGAATATATATATATATATATATTTGAAAAGCAACCCAAACTATATAACGACAAAAAAAAATCTAAATACCTAAAAGATCATAGAAAATCAAACATGTCGAAAATGAATTATGCCTATATATTACAATTTCATTTTGCCTACCATATTGAAAGAAGAGTATAGCATATTCAAATTAAACAGACTTGATCATGAACAATGTATGGTCATGCAAGGTCACAACTTCCCAATAAACATGACGATATGTGGAGATGGAAATGATAAATATTAGAAAAACAATAAATATCATATTAATAATTTTTTCATTGCTTGTATGGACGTCTTTGTACAAACAATAGCCACGATGGTTTGTTTTTCTCTGTTTCCCTCGTGTAAAACTAAATTACTTGCTATTTCCCAACGTATTTTAATAAAATTACATAAATCGGAGCCCGTCATTGAATCACTATTTTTGAATGCTTGCATATGTTTAATGACATGCACTCCACAATCCCACCTAAGAAAAAGATAAGAAAATCAAAACAACTTATTGAATGGTTGTATAATTATAGCTCAGATAAACAATATTAATGAGTTATGTATTCACACTAACCCATTATCTTGGGTCGGAATCCAAAAGAGCCCAATCAATGGAGAATTGGAAGACATCTTTCCCTATGTCATACAGTTTGAAGAATGTTTAACAAAATTCAACCTAATTTATTTTGAAAGTGTTAATAAATATGGAAGAGAAAAAAAAAACAAAGCAAAAGGAAAACAAAAAACTGAAAGCATACCACTATTTTGACACTTTTAAATCGGAACTCGTCCCAACTCTTTGATCGCAATGAATCCAAAATTTGGATATGAGAGTTTTTAAAGTCAATGACGCACAGATACCAATGACCAGGACAATTGTCATGCATTAGAATAAATTGTTGTAAAATTAGAAAAACAATATATATGAGTTGGGGCACAAAATATCTACTATATTATAGGTGAAAACAATATCTACTCTAAATTTAATATATGCAATTAAACATTACGAATAATTACTAACCTTCTCACAATCATCCAATTCGCTAATGTACTTACTTACAATGGATGTTTTTCTATCAAAAAAATGATGAGGACTCCCACAAAAAATCATTTGCTAATAATAAAACATAATACGAATATTAGTATATTGTACTTAATATGTAAGTAAACAATAAGAGAAATATGAGCTTACTGAAAATGTCGTGGGAAGATAGCATCTTATACTTCGTATGCCTATGAATTGCCTCTCAAAATAATTTAGCTTTGAGGCTTCTAGATTTATTACCTATTGTTAAAGAATAACTTTAATAAATTTATTTAATTAATATAGCACACATTTGATATAAATGAAGTACGTACTTACAACATCCATCAAATTTTGTCTAGGACGCAAGCACTCAAAATCTCCACGAACTTCATGTTCATGATCAAAGTCAACAAGAAGCTCACTAAAATAATAATATGTTAAAACATTCTTTACTAAATTGGAATCATATGCAGGCTAAAATTGTAACAACACATCTATGAATGTTCTAAACACTACAAACCTCTTTGACAATGCTTTATTGAAAACATAATCAGCAACAACAGATTGAAGTACATTGAATGATTGTGCATCCACCACGTCTTCACGAATGGACATGGGGATTGATTAAATCGAAAACAAGACATAATTATTAGCTATATATGTTAAGTATAAAAAATAAGAACATGATATCAAACTATTTGTATTATACCTCTGATGTTTGACGTTTTCTCATCTTCATTAAATTGTGTACAAACGGGGAGAACTTGAATTTACTTGGTTTCCTCTCCCTTGATGTATGTGTTTTTATGACATGATCGGGATAACCACATACTGCTCGTAATGGTTCATAATATGGAAAATGCCATTAATATACATCTATTTATTATGTAATGGTTAAATAGTTATAAAGAAAAGAATTTTTTCTTTTATATGATACATACCTTTCCATAGTCTCTTCTACTCCTTTTGATTAGAAGTGGTAAAATATTTACATTTTCGTCTAGAATGATATGCACTTCAATTGATGTAGCACATGCATCTTCATTCTTTCCATTTAAGTCCTTAGTGCATTACTTCTCAATTCACAAAGTGTGAACATAATGTTCATTTCCTTTCTTATTGTCCTTATCTTCCAAACTTCTCTCGCATGAGAGAATGTCATTCTTCGTTCCCTTCTCGTGCATTCTCAAAGGTTTTTCGCTTGATCCAAGGAAAAGACCTTTCAATGTAGTATATTTATCCTCAAATTCAGTCAAAACTTTTTCACAACTACTACTACTTGCACCATGACACCAATCAATTAGATGTGTCTTTAATTGTTGAAAGGTTTTATCCATCTCCATTAAGCTCCCACCATTAACCTAGTGATATATAGGAACTTGATTAATAACATCATAATACAAGGGTTCACTACTAATATTGATACTCATGATGAATATTGTAAAACTTACTTGTTTAATAACATCTTTCTTTAGATTGATTTCAAATTTCTCATCCTCCTCATTCTCCCCCTCTATTGTCATCGCATTCCATCAATGCAATCCCTTATCTCATTTTGTATCACCCATATTTTGACTTACAATATATTCATCAAAATATAACACATATCGGATTAAAAATCACTAAAAACTTAAACTAATTGTAGACATAAAAAAATTAGTGGATTAAATTACCACTAATTTGGTCTTCAAAATGAATAAAATAAAAAATAAAAAAAATCCTCTTATGGATAAGTTTCTCTAATCTCCAATTGCAAAAAAAAAAAAAGATAATAATAATAAAAAAAAAAAAATTTTATTATTATTATTATTATCTTGTTGGATAAGTTTTCCTAATCTCCAACTAAAACAAAAAGGATAATTATAATAATAAGAAAATTGTTATTATTGTTATCTTGTTGGAAAAACCTCCGGGATAAGAAAAATTGGTAAAATCAAGGAACTAAATCCCTTGAATTAAGCAATTCAAACTCTCTATCTTCACCTATAAATAGAGGTGTCTTCTAAGGATAAAAAAAAAAAAAAAAAGGAGAAAAAAGAAAAGAGAGGGGAGAAATCAGAGAGATCCAGAAAGGAAAATCTCAAGGAGGAAATCCAAAGGCAAGTTCCATAAACGGCAAAAAGAACTAATACACTCGTTCTTCGCCGTTCAACAAGATCATTCGGGAATAAGCCACCTGTGGCCCTCGATTGATCTTCAAAATCCAGAAAACGTCGCCGTCGTCTTCCAAAGTGTGATCAAGGCAAAAGAATCAGAGGGAAAAATATTCTTTTTTTGAAAAGAATATTATTTTTGAGACTGTACCCGCAAATTCTCAATTAATAATAAATCGTTTGTTCGCATTATTATTTTTCTGTTTATTTTGCTAGCTTGCAGGATAAATTTTACAAAATTTGTGCGTACACTAATATTAAACGACTTTCGAAACTATAACTTACATTGTCATTTGCATATCCACCGAATCTTTTCAATCTTCGTTTCATGTCCAGTACTTCATCATCTCTCCAAGCAGTAATCCGAGGACAAGGTCGAGTATATAGTGGTAGAAATTTCTCTTCAAACGATATATACTCGTGGTAGAATAACTGCGATTATATTTGACATAGATATATAGTTAGTTCACAAATTTTATTATAACAAATTCGAAATTCACTATGATGTAAATTAATTACAAGGACATTACCATTAAAAACAATAAATAACCGCAAACCCCACTTTATTGTTTCCTCTTAAACTCTTCAATCCCATGCACAAGATAAGACAACAAAAATTCAGTCAAATTCATCTTCTTTATTGAATCAATGTCTTCCACAAGATGTAAGAAAGAACGTTTCACAAAAAGCTTCATTGTTGGGCACATTAATGCACCCAACACAAATAGTACAAAATGAACTTTGAAATCGTTTCCACCTTCTTTATCCTCCCTAATTTGATTTTCTAATATCATTAATGGCAATCGCCCCTTTTTATCACAATATTTTTTACATAAATCATTCTTATGGCTAACATCTTTGTTCATGCGAATCTTCAAACCTCTTGCCCTCAATCCCATAATAAATTCAACATCAATGGAGAATAATTTGATACAAGTATTATACAACTCTAACTTATAAGTGTTTGGGTTGAAACTATTTATCAACCAAAGACATAACCCATGATCAATTTTCCTACATCGAAGTTGCAAGAGGCTACCAAATCCTATTTCTTTTATGGCCGTTTTTTGCTTTGGTTGTAATTCTTCAATAACTCTAATCACTTGCTCAGGTGAGCATCGAGTCTGAAAATATAACTGAAAAGATACACAAACATCAAACATGTTTACATTAATATAATTTGCAATAAATACATAAATTATGAAATTAAATATTCATTACAAAAAATTTACCTTTAGAACCACACCCTTTTGAAGTGAATATTGTTTTGAACTTTCTTTGAACTTTGCCATGAAATCTTCTTTTTCTACTTTTGAAAATGCATTCCACGCCTTGCCCAATTTTTTCCTCAACTACATTAATTAGTCACTTACTTTAAATTCTAATTTTAAAATGTAATTATATTTGACACAACAATATTACTCCTTACATCATCATTCATTTTCACTCTTTTATCCTTCTCTTTGATCATGGTCAATTGATCGTTACTACAAAACAATTTCAAACAAATATAACTATAACAACCACAAAAAAAATACATTAAAAAACATATTCTTTTACATATTTCTATTTTCTCTTACTAGTAATGTATCCAAACTCCGATAAGCCTCTTTCGATTTCTAACAATTTCAACACCATCGTGTTTGCTCCTAAAAATTAAATCAAATCATTTAAGTCAATTTTTATAATATGATTTCAGATATAATAAATCAAACATACTTTCACCACCACATTATCTTAACATAAGTTTTTTTCCCATTTCAATAAATTTTATATTCATATCTTACTACAATCAATCAAATACCAAATAAAATACAAATATCATTACCATTACAAAATCCTCCTTCAATATCTCTACATTATAAATGGTGACAAAATTAGCATATAAATTTTTTTCCATGTTCAATTATGGATTTAAGCACATTATTTTTCATTAATCTAATCAATCCATAAATCTAATAAAAAACATGAAATATTAGGGATACAATATTGTAAAACACATTATCAATACTCACATTTTTTTTTCTTAATATAGAACTCGGCAAATAATTACGACACAACCCACTTTTGATTAACAATAAACTTGTCTCCTTTTCAGCTTTCTTTCTCTTAGTACTAAACGTCGTCTTCTTTTTTT
Organism: Vitis rotundifolia; assembly: GCA_030254885.1. Taxonomy (NCBI): domain Eukaryota; kingdom Viridiplantae; phylum Streptophyta; class Magnoliopsida; order Vitales; family Vitaceae; genus Vitis; species Vitis rotundifolia. The sequence continues at coordinate 12,829,920 of CM058170.1, forward strand.
TCCAGCTACATCTTCAATTCAGGTCTTCAAACCACAAAATTTAGAACCCGATAACACCCCTCACACCTCTTAAACAAAATATCAAATATGAAGAAAATACAAGGCTTATGGAAAGGAGAGGGGAACGGGAATATCGCACTCTTTACTTCAAAACCTAAAAAAACCCCAAATATGAAAATTAAATATGGACATAAACAGAGGAGGATATGGAGAAAAGAGAGAACTTAGAAAGATGCCACACGAAACAACTAGAATATCTCACCCGACAACACCCAACAACACGAAAACATCCAATATTACGCGAAGACAACTGAAAACACCCGAATATAACAGTCGATGGAGATGAGCGGAAAACATAAGTACTCGGAGAAGAGCCGAGTATGGGAAAGAAAGGAAAATATGGGGAAACTCGGCAAAAAGGGGAAAAAATAGCTACCTGACCTGGCTGTGGAGGATGAGTGGAAAATATACCAAATTAGGGGGAAAAAAAACAGGAAAAGGGGGAGAGAACAAGAGGGGGAACAGCCGGACTAGAGAATAGAGCAAATTAAGCGTAGGAAAATAAGAAATGGGTGAGAGAATAGGATGGGGAACAACAGCTACACGATCGGCTATGGAGGATGAGTGGAGATAAAAGCACAGGATAAGGGTGAGAGAAGCTACACAGTCGGCTATGGAGGAGAAGAGACCAAATTAGGGGGGGAAATGGGAAAAAAAGGTAAAAGGGAGAGAGAACAGGAGGGGGAGGTACCCAATTTATTTATTTTTTTTCATTTTTTCCTTTTCATTTAGATGACTGAGATTTAATTTGTTTCATCCAACGGCTGAAAAAAAAAACAAGCATGCTACCTCCCTCGGTACCCTAGAATTTTCCATCACTCATATATAAAGAAAGTACTATTGGGGTATAGAGAAAGTACCATTGATATCTATAGGATGTATCACATGTAAAGAATGATGTATCACCCTTCTTTGGGTTAGGGACGAGGTTAGAACCATGGTCAAATTTTTATTTTATATTAATAAGAAAATTAACATTTTAACTTAATAAAAAGTTAAAATCAAGGATGACTCAACTGGTTCGACCTTGAGTTTGCTCCCCAATGGTCACTAGTTCGAGTTCCCTAAGGGCCACTAGAGGTTTACTAAGTCGTTAACTTCAAGGCCTTATGGGATTAGTTGAGGTGCGCGTAAGCTGGCTTGAACATCCACGGTTATAAAAAAAAAAAAAAAAATTAAAATAATTGTAAACAAAAAATAAAATTAAAATCATGATCATTAATTCTTATTTTCACATAAAAAATTTAAAATTTTAAAATAATATGATAAAAAGAGTTTTATTTAATTTATATGTGATAAGAATAAATAAATATTTTGTTTAGTATGGATATAGAAAATTTTATCAATTTATTTTCAATAATGATTTATTATATAATTATTTTGTGTTTAAAACTTTTATAAATAATTAAAATATTAAAATATGAAAAAGTGAAAAAAAAAAAAAGAAATTAAAAAGGTTTGACGAGAAAATGTGTAACCAACATTAAGGAAAAAAAAAAAAAAACAACGTTAAAAGGTGAAGAAGGTGAGGCATGGAGGAAAAAAATAACATGATAAGCACACTTTCACTTGTCATAAAAAAAATAAAAAAAAATAAATAAATAAATAAAATGTTCTCTATGAAACTTACTATTGTAGGTTTTCAATTCATCAATATATTTTAAATAGTGCACCTTTACACCCTTTAACTATTTATTATAATAACTTGAAATTGGAGTTGGTGCCATCCCACGGATCATGACCCCAAATTGCTTGATGTCAAGCTTATGCATAGATCTAGGGTTTTATAACGAGAAAGTCATGTAAATCTAAAAAGGGTGGAGTAAAAGTAAGTTTTTATAGTAAGGTAGATTTGAAATAAAAGTTTTAATTAAATTAAAATGATTTGAAAAGAATTTTTAATTGAGAATTTAAGAAGAAAAATCTTTCCAAATAATAAAAATAACTTGGAAATAAATTTTAAATTGGAAAGAATTTTAAATTAAAAATTTTTCTAAATCTTTTATAATTTAAAGTAACTAGGTAAATCCATGTGACTTGATCTCATATAATAGATTTAATTTTAAGATCTTAAACCCCATGGTTTTTTAATCTCCATGTTTAGTGTCGAAGTTTTTCACATAAAAAATTATTGTGTCTCTTGCATTTGTTTGATCATTTTAGTATTTTGATTATGCTAATTATCCTTACTCGTATTTTTTAGAGTGTGTTTCATAGTGATTATAGAAAATATTTTTAATATTTCTAACACTGAAAATTTTCATCTTTTAAATATTATAAATATTTAAAATGCTTCATATAATTACTACCATATGTATTCTAAAATCGAGTTAATAAATTTTACTCCTGTAAGTATTACCCTACTGGACATTAGTTTTTTAGGTTAGACACAAGTCACTCATGAGAACACAATTGGGTTAATATATATCATATTTTTATTTGTTAAAAATAAAATTAAAACAATAGAGAAAAAAACAAAAGAAAAAGAATGGAAAAAAATTAAAAATATATTTAAAGTGAATAAATTATTTTTATATACTTCTTCAAACTTATTTCATTTATTTTTATTTTTTATATAAAAATCAAATAATTTAAAAATATATAAGTTTATAACTAATTTTAATTATATTTGATTTTTTATTTATATTTTTTATAATATATTATACTCTAGATAATAGTTTTCTTTAATATTTTTCCTCAATAATATAATAAAAATAATAAATAATGCTAACAATAATTATATAACGAGAGGACACATTAATAATAATAATAATATTAATTGTTATATAAATTAATGGTAGTAGTTGAATGACATTTGGAAAAATATTAATGACATGGATCTTTTGAAAGGAAATAGTGAAAGGACATAAATTTAAATCAGAGCTCAAAATAATAAATTAATTATAAAAAAAAAAAAGAGAGAGATAAGGAAATTTGAAATATCACTGAGAAAATAAATGACATATTTGAAAAAAAAGAAAAAAAAATAGTTGCATTCTACCTTTGGGTAGCATAAATCTAGAGAATGGTCGCAATTCGAATTTTACAGATGGCTTTTAACTTGGGAAAATTATGTTTTAGACCCAATTGGGCCCAAAAATTGACCAAAGATCCATATATCATGCATATTTAAGCCCAAAACTCAAATAAAGTGTAAAAATTAGGTTGAAGGATATTATCCTTCATTAATCCCTAAAATACCCTATAACTCTTACATAGGCACATAGTGAGTGTAAATTTCAATTTTTTTTTCTCTCTTCTATTCCCAATTAAGCATTACTCATTTCTAACTTTTTGTTTTTTTTTAAATATTGAATCTTTTTACTCTTATTATAATCAAGAATAAAATTTTTTCATATAAAATTTAATGGATAATCAATAAATGAAATTTAATTCTTTTTATTATTTTCATATAAAAAATAGTACTAAACAAGGTTTTCAATTTTTATTTTTAAAAATAGTTTTCATTTTTTTAAAAGAAATATTAAATTGAATTGATGTTGGCTGCCTTAAAAATTGGCAAAGTTATTTTCCAAACGTGATCAAACTAGCAATGTAATTTTTCACGTGATAAGGTTACTTTTATGGTACCTAATTATGGGATGAACCAAAAAGTCTAACTTGGCCTAACAAAATTAGCAAACATAATTAGTTTATACTAATCAAGCTTTTAGTATGGAAAAACAGAACCAAACTAAATTTATTAATTTAACGGGACAAATTAAGTGATTTTATATCAAGTCACAAAGTTTTGCATCGTTTACCTTAATTGCACCATTTTCTATATCTTAAATTGTAATTTTTGTCAAATTTATAACATAAAACATAATGAATGAATTTAAAAATTAATAGGACAATAATAATATAATAATAGTGAAATACTTTAATAGAGCCCACACAAAATATTAATAATAATAATAAGTATAATTGAATAATCATAAATCTTGGAGATAAAAGTTTTAGGACCTCGATTTGATAAATTTTATTGGATTTACTTAAGACTATTAGGTCCGACGCGACAAGGTCTATGGAACCGGGTCGGGTCAACTCCGGTTCGGCTAGTGCCCTAGCGCCAATATATGGTTTCATAGTTGAAGACAAAAGAACAGGCACACAGCTGAGAAATTGTGAAATTCTCTCTTAACATTGCCTTCTACACAGAGCCATTGCCAGGTATTTCTTTCCCTTCTTTTCTTTCTTCTTCATTTTTCTCTTCAATTTAATTTCTCACTACCATTTAGGGTTTCTATTCTGCCGATAATCAACAAATTCGATGTTTTTTTTTTTTTTTTTGCTTTTCGCCAGTCTTTTGTTGAATTTAATTAAGCATGAGTGGTGTTCCCAAGAGGCCTCACGATGAGGTCGGTGGCGGCGGCGGCGGTGCTGCTGCTGCTGCTGCTGGGCATTCCTCCGGTGCTTCTAAGTATCCTCATGAAGATTCCGGTAATGCATTTGCTGGGAAATTGAACCCATCGTCGTCTTCAGCACCGGCTCCATCTTCGGTGGTTGCTAATGAATATCATTCCCATCCTCCGCATTCGCATAATCATTCGGCTTTTGAATTGGGTCCTGGCCCCAAGATCCCTCGCCCCGAACTGCGGGATTCGGATAAGAGATCGCCACTTATATCGATGTACAGAATGCCGGATTCTCAGCATTCGGATCATCCTGGTGGTGGTTCGGATGCAAAGGGTGATCCTGCCAAGGGGGAGAGGGATTCGCAAAAAGGTTTCGAGAGTAGGGGTGATGATGGTATTAGTAGTAACAGTAACAAAGAAGTGAAATTTGACGGTGATTCGAAGATGGAGAAGGAGGGTTTTGGTTCAGGAAATGTCAGTCATTTAAATTGGAAAGAATCCAAGGAGTATCATCGAGGGAAACGTTGTTATTCGGAAACCCCAGGTGGGAATGTAGACCCCTGGGTTATGTCACGGCCTAATTTGCATGGTACAGTTGAGGTGGGAAAGGAGACTCTGGCCCCTGCGGATGACAGGGAGTACCTGGAAACGCATGAGGCTGTTGGGGAAAATAAGGTTGATTTGAAGGTTGAGGATAAGTTCAAAGACAAGGACAGGAAGAGGAAAGATGCAAAGCATCGGGATTGGGGGGAAAGGGATAAGGAGAGGAGTGATCGCCGGAATAACAACTTGCAAGTAGGTAATAGCAGTGGCGAGGGTAAAGATTTAAGTAGGGAAGAAAGAGAAGCGGAGAGGTGGGAGAGAGAGAGGAAGGACGTCTCAAAAGACAAAGAAAGGCCAAAAGAGAGGGAAAAGGATCATAGTAAGAGAGAAGCATGGAATGGAGTGGAGAAAGATGGTCTGCATAGTGACAAAGAAGTGGTCGATGGATCTGTGAGAATGTCTGAGCAGGAAAATCCAGCTTCAGAGCAAAAGAAACAAAAAGAATTTGATGGCTGGAAGAATGTTGATAGGGAAGCTAGGGATAGAAGAAAAGAAAGGGATGCTGATGCAGAAGGTGATAGACCTGAAAAACGCAGTAGGGTTTATGACAGAGAGTCAGATGATGGTTGTGCAGATGTTGAAGGGGGTACAGACAGGGAAAGAGAAGTTTTCAATCATGGAGTTCATCGTAAGAGGATGCTTCGCCCGAGGGGAAGTCCTCAAATGGCAATTCGTAGGTCTCGTGTTCAGGATGTCGAAGGGTATGTCTTATTATATTTCTTTGTTTCTGGTATTAAATGCAAGTATATCTAGAATATTGATTAATTTGCATCATTTCATATGTCCATATGCACTTATGCTCTGGATCCATGTTATAACCTTAAACTTACTAATATTGTTAAACTAAGTGTCTTGTTTTGCCTAAGTAGGTTTTGTGATTGTGTTTGTACATGCGTCTCCTCAGAGTCACCAGTTTTTTGCCCTTCAATTGATGAGTGCCTGAACCATGGAGTGATTGTTAAGCAGCAGGAAACGTGTATCAAAATGAGCGTAGGTTATATGAGGTGCCTGTAAAAAGTAACATAAGGCAATTTTATTTATTTGAAGAATGACGTCACTTGTCTCTCTTTTTTTTTGTAAACTTAAGTGATGTTTAAGGTATGACCTAATTTCTTTAAATAAGATTTGAATTACCAATCACTACTTTTTGTTGAATATTTGATTCATTACCTAAAACATTTCTCCCTGTGTCGATGTTGGTGGTAGAGATCCTTGGGACGCCAAAAACACTTGTTTATGAATCCATGTGTCTAGTATTCTGGAGAATGTGGAGTATTATTGAAATTGAGTTATGGTTTGTATATGATGACGGGGATGGGAATTATGCCTGCATAGGAACCCTATGTGGATAGCTCCATATCCTCCTTTTGTAGTCTATTGTCTACATACATTGATCTTGGATGGAAATATCACTCTTATATTTGCTCTTATTTAATATCTTGTCCAGTTTAATGTGCTTCAGTATGTCTTCTATATAGAAGCAACATTCTCTCCACTACTATAAAAGATCAAATATGACATAACAGTGTAATCCTATACCAAAGCTAGAGGATATTTGAACTTTATGTCCTTGTTTTATTATGAGATTTTCACCCTTCTCGTATTTTATTTGTTTATTTATTTTTATTTTTTTATTGACAAGCAAACAAAAAACTAAAAAGCGCCCAACACAAAGGGGGGCACACCCATGTGCATAGGGGGTATTCAAGAGGCACCAAACAAGGAGCATCAAACTCCCTATGAAGAAACCAAATAAGCTGAACTAGGTATCTACAATTCAAATTCTCAATGAACTCCAATACTGTAAAATTTTCCATATCCAAAAGGGCTCTTGACTGTTCATTTAATGAAGGTCTCCTTGTAGCCTTTCCTCTGAAAGTTCTTCACCATTAAAAAATTAATTGTGTTGGTCTATCCATATGCATTAGAACATGCAGAGGAGCCAAATGCCAAACTTCCTTTCACCACTTATTTAGTCTCCAAAACTTTCAACCCAACAAAAGATCTTTTAGTGAGAAAGGAAATACCCACTTCCATCTAAAAATGTAATGTTCAATGACATGACCTACAACTATCTGGATCTATCACAATGGATTAAATATGATTGGCTAATTCTTCACTGGATTTACCAAGGCTACATCTTTTAACTACTATCCAACCCCTTCTCATAAATTATACTTTTGGGTTTTCATGTTTTGCACAGAATGGTAATGCACCTCGTTATCCAGAAAAAATCTTTTATCGATAACCTTAACCATTTTCTGATTATTAAAAAAAACCCTTAATTGCCAAGTAAAAATACAATAGCAACAAACATTGAGATGCATCTTTAGAATTCCAAAATGGTTGAGAAGAATGTTTAAAAATTGTTAATCTTATATGATTGGGATTATGTAATTTTAAATATGCTATCTCTCGTTTGGATTGTTGATTTGAAAAGTTAGAATTGGTTCTTATTGAAGAAATGAAATGGAAAGCATTAATTATGAATTTATTAGATTTGTCTTGAAAATTTCAAATTTCTAATCAAAGAATGTTTTGTGAGAATAAAGGAGCCTAGACAAATACAAATAAGAAACTCCCCACTTTATAAATGATGCAATTATATATTGAATCACCACAAGCTTTTAGTTTTGCCTTCTCCTTTATTGTTGTCTTGTATGGCAATTGAGGAAAAATGGATTGGATAGGTGAAGTCTCATGTTCCATTGTCATGGTTCTTAATGCGGGTTAATGGGGCTTATAAAGGTTCTTCAAGAGATCTAAGGAGTTTTTGTTAGGGGATCTTCTATTTCGTTTTCTATTTTCTATTTTCTTTCATCATGATGAGAGTGTACGATAGGTTGGATAATTCAATGGCAGTTCAAGGCTTTTAAGTTGGTTTAAGCATTGGGGAGTGGATTGAGATCTCTTGTAAATGTTTTTTTTTTCTTGGATAACCGGGAAACCTCACCATGGTAGGGCCCTTCGGCCCCATCCATGGTTTTCAATCCTTGAGGAGCTTGACTATACTCGCCATAGCCAACTCTGGGTGATTTATGGATTCCTAATGGTTGAAGTAAATGGTTTCTATTGTGGCAAGCTCCTCAGATGCTCATAAGATGTGGATATTTGTTTATGGGGAATGTCAAGGTTCTTTTACCCATCTTAGAATGGGAACAATCACTTGATAAGCTAACTGAAGGGGAGGTCACCTTGGGCATGACAAAATGGGAGGTTACCCTCTACTCATAAAAGTGGGTGATCACTCTACAATCTTTGCTTCTTAGCCCATTGGACTTCTTACCTCATTAAGGGGATACCTTGAATGACCATCTCCACACCCCTCTAACAAAAGAGGTTGGAAAGGACATCACCAAATCGAGGTTATTACCTACACTTCACTTGAGAAGGTGCTTACTAGCGGAATACACTAGATGCTCCGTGCTTGGTTGAGTTGGAGAACTAGGACATGGGAAAGCCAATGGCCTTGGTGCACCTCGGTGATAGTCACAAGTTGCCTCATCATCAAATAAGTAGGATGGTTTGAAGATTGATTTGATGGCTAGAGTTGGAGGCTCATTGATACCAGAACATCTTGCACATTATTAAGCTTGTTTTGGCTGCATGCGAGAAAGAATCAACACAATAAGTGGGACATGCTGCATCTTTTTATGAAAAAGGGCTACCATATGCCACTCCATTGGCTCATGGGTGCCATCCAGTTTCCATTTTTGGAAATTGAAATGATGGAATTTCAAAGTATTGTGCTGTGCTGTGCTGTGCTGTGTTGGTTTGTTTTGCTTTGCTTTTGGATACACAAACAAGAAAAAAATTACTAAAGGTGTCAAACAAGGCACAACCTAGTAACAAAGCAATTTTAAGTTGCTGATTCCAAGTCCTTTTCACTTTGTAAATGATCTTCACTTTTGGAAATGTGAGATATAACTTCTTCACATGTCTTGAGAGTATTCGGTTTGGATAAAGAAATTTGATAAGTGGTTTTTGAAAAATGTGCCCCTCACCCACCCTTTGTTTTGTTTCCTTTTTGAAAACAAAGACTTATATCAACACATTTTTTAACAATTTAAGAGAAATTTGTTTTGTTTTATTTCAAAAGTGGTTTTTGAATTAATCAAAGTTAAATCATTTTAAGTGAAGAGGAAGGGAAAAAGATTGAAAGAGAGTAGGATGTGGAAGGTCTTGTCTCGATTGGATATGAGATTAGGAATTAGAAAATTGAAAATGTTTAGAAGGGGATTAATTCATGTTCTATGGTTACCATCTTTGAATGAGGGGGATTCATAGGAAATTGATGAAGGGTCTTGTTTGGTATCCCTTTTGGTCTCTATTTAGAAAATTTTTGAAAACACATATCAGGTCCCATAATTTTTTTTAATAATTGCTCCTAACCATTCACAATAATTGTTGTCAACATATTGCCCCTTCATGTCTCTTTCTATCTCTATCCTATGCAAGTGTAATCCATAAAATATTTATGTGCACTTCAACATTTTGAAATGACCTAATTTTGTTTCTCTCCTTTTGGTATAAGAAACAAATTCCATAATTTAGCACTAAGCTTTTAGAATGGTTGTAATAATTATGTTTTCACTTATCATCTTTTTAAATCGTTAATTATGCCATTAAATCATACAATCGACAAATGGAGCCTCAAATGTAAATGATATAAATGTCAAATTATTTTAGACAATTTAGAAGAAAAGGAAATGAAGAGTGTTGGAAAATGTGGAGTAGCTGGTTCAATCTTTGAAGAGCTCCTTCATTAGAAGCTTGTCATTGTGGGTTAGGATGTACATAGCAAAAGGATCAATATCTTTAATTGATTTTGTAGATTGGGTACGATTTAGCTAAGGGAGGGAGTAGTTTTTTGTGTTTTCCTGCCTCTAAGCTTTGCCCTTCTTTATCCATTATATACGATCTATGTGCCTTGCTGTATAGTTTTTTGAAGCTATCAATATATTTTGTTTACTTATCAAAAATAAAAAAAATAAAAAAAAAGAAAAAAGAAAAAGAAAAATTGATTTCTTTGTGACATATATGGGTATTACCTTGAATTGAACAATTTCATTGTATGCCACATTGGTCTTGTCTTGGGTGAATAAGAAAGAAATAGGCCCTTGGAAATTTGATTGGTGGCTTTGCCATATATTTATTCTGCATCAAAGTTTTTTTTTTTAGAGATATAATATTGAAAAGTGCCAAAAGGAGTGCACAAAAGTACACATGATCTATACAACGACTACCAAAAAGCACTAAAAAAAAGGGACGGGAAAACAAAAAATACTCCCTTTCTCAAACTGCACCCATCCATTAATGAAATCAAATATGGATAACAATCTTTCTCCTATAAGCAGCTTGGACCAAGAAATTTATTTTGCACCAAAGTTGGCGTGCTCATTCTATGAATTCCTTGCTTAGCTAGTTACATCTTGGATATGTTTGTGAAGTAGGGAGCCAAACATTTGAACCCTTTTGTGGGGGATTTGCTACTTGCTTTAGTAATTATTTTCTAATCCCTTTACTCCATAGGGCCTTCTCCAATAGGGATGGTTCTGTCAAATGACCTAGCCTCCCTTGGCTCTTCCACCATTCAGGCTCCCTTTCCTCCCTATGCTCCTACCACAATTTACTCCTAAAATCCTTTCGCCAAACAGTCTATGTTAGTAGCACCATCCTCCCCATCGGTTGTATTGGTGGGTTGTCCCTTGGCATTTTGTTAGGGTATGGATTATGGAAACAAATGTAGTTAAATGGGACAACAAGGGGGTTGTAACTACTTTCAAATATGCAATGACCTAAACTTTCTAGAGTATATGGTTTTTTTCTACTTTTGATCAAGTTTATGATGGTCTATGGGGGGAAACTTTTCTTATCCTTCTTTGTACTTATTTTATGGCAATGGAATGTTTGTTTCTTACAAGTTCCATTTCGTTACGTATAATGGATGAGAGCTGACAAGTATACAAGCTGATATTACTCTAAACACCTCAAGTTAAAGACCTACTTCATTATATATATATATATGAGCGTGTGTGTGTGTTAAAAACTTCTTCATGGTACACCTTTCCATGTGAACAAATGAAGGAAGTGATGGACGAAAGCATGTGAGAGTCCAAGGACGCTACTAGTGATGTTTAATAGTAAAATGAGTTGAAAAAATAATGACAATCATGAGCTATGAGAGTTTTTCAAATGTATCTTATGTCGTATTTCTATAGAAAATTAGAAATAGAGTTATAAGATATTTTAATGACAAGATGATTTTATAAGCTTGGGGGGCAACTGAAAGCATCACGAACAACAAAAAAAGGCTTAACATGCTTTCAGGAGTGGAATAATTTAAAACTTCAATAAAAAAGTAGTCTTACAATCATTTGCATGTGTTTAGTCTTCTGTTAACTTTGAAAGAAATTAGAAAAAATAAAAAGGAAAATGTGGGTGTAGGAGATTAGTGCTAAGCCTTGCAACTTACAATGATAAGATGATAGTTGTGAAAGAAGTTTTTAAATTTCCTTGATGGTACTCTTCTAAAGGAGATTTGGTTGTATAAAACACAAGTTTGATGTGGATGGAATTAGGTATGACCTAACCATGTGCGAAAGTGGTCTATGCATATCTTGATGTATTGGAAATGTTGTGCACAATGTTTCTTTTTTGTTAGTGTGTATGGGAGTACTCTCCCCTTAAGGAGATTTGACCCTTTAATAATGTATCTTTTCTTCTCGTGTGTGGGTGCTCTTTCGAAGGAGATCTAGCTATATTTGACATGTGTTGAATGCGGATGGAACAAGATATGGACCGACCATGTGTCAGATATGGTCTATGCATATGTTAATGTGTGTTGGAATTGTTGTGCATTTATCCTACAATAACTTTTCTTCCTTTTTTGGTGGTTTTCTTTTCTTATGATAGTGGGGTGTGTGTGTGTGTGAGAGAGAGGGAGAGAGATATGGACTCCATAATTGATTTGAAGAAGAGAGTGATAGAGATGGACTTTATAATTGATCCAAAGAAAAGGGAGAGAGAGATGGACTCTTTCATCGATTTGAAGCAGTCATGGGCTCTTCAAAGGCGAAAGAGAAGCTTCTCAGCACCTTGTTTGTCTTGGATCACTCCAAAGCTTCTTTCTCTTGAGTAAAAATTTTTTCTCATTTTTATTTTTGAGTTTTTTACAATTTTTTTTTATTGATTTTGAAGAGAAAAAGAGTCTTGGATCTCTCCATGACTTCTTTGTCTCAAGTAAAACATTTTTCTCATTTTCTTTTTTTTTTCTTTATAAAGATTCTCATTTCATTTGAAGATTGGGTTTAGATCTAGTCAATTTTGATGGTTGTTTGCAAGGAAGGCAAAGCTAGATGGGGATTGATGGTGTTTTTAGAGATCACTAGATCAATCTTTTTCAATTTTGATGTTTGTTTGCTAGGGGATCCGTGGTAGATGGGGGTTGATGGTGTTTTTAGAGACTACAATGGTTGTGGGTGATTGGAGCTTTCAAAGTCATCAAATTCTAGGTTAGCTATTGATGCTTGCATTTTAGCTTGGGGAAGGGAGGATGCTTTAGATGCAATTGCTTGGATTTGGCTACTCTTATTCTTAGATGCTTAGGTTGCCAACTAGGTAGTAGATCATTGGCCAAACAAGAAGCTTCATTGTTAGAGGCATCTATTATGACCTTCCTTCCCTTTGAGTATTTGTCTATGACTATTTAGGGATGTGGAGTTGTTGGACTAAAGCAAGTTTTCACAATTTGATGGTTGTTTGCTGGGGAATTGAGGCAAGATGAGGATCAATGGTGTTTTAGATATCACAATGAGACTAGGATTAGAGCTTTCAAAGTCACCTAATTTTGGTTTGGCCATTGATGTTGACATTTTATCTTGGAGGACAGGGGTATTGGGATGCATTACTTGGATTTGGCTACTCTTATCTTAGATACTTAGATCTACTCACAGGCACCTTATCATTGGAAAGCCGAGAAGCCTCACCGTTAGAGGCATCTATTAGTTCATTTCTTTCCCCTTGAGTGTTTGTTCTTGGACTTTTAGGGATGTGGAGCAATTGGGTCAAGCTTTGGGAGAATCTTTCCTTAGATCTCTATCTCTATTTAAAAGGTCTATTGACTCTTTACAAATTCTGAACCCTTCTATCTTGGATTTAATTGATTATATTAGGATGGTTAGTTCCTTGTGGGAATTTTTGTTCTCCCTTCATTTTTAGATGCCCTCTATATACTTCCTACGTACTAGGGTTACATCCCCCCTTTTTAGTTAGACATCTTTTAGTATATTCTTATCCTTGGTCTATAAAAAAAAATGTCTTGGTCTTTGGATCCCTTGCTGGATCTAATGGCAGTTTAGGTTAAAGCTTTCTCTTGGTCCTTTGTCTAATTTGCAATCCTATTTCTTTTGATGAATTAATGAATTATTTGTTTCTTACAACCCAACCCCGCCACCTCAAATCGCACCTTCTATAAGGAAAAAGAAAATGTTCTTCTGGATTTCAACCTTTTGGGCATGTGATCATCTTTGAAGCTGATGATGATTAGCCATTGTTAAAGAAATGATGTGTTAAGAATAATGACACGTGACTTAGAATCTCATCATCTTAATTTGACCAAATTTTTTTGACATTGGATGTTGTCTCTTTGGTTTCATGTGATGGTTCATCTGGTTCTTTAATTTTTTTTCTATTCGATGATCTAGATATGTTTTTAGCAAGTTATGGATTGAAAGAGATTGTGGTGACAATCTGTATTATGCCTCCTTGTTTACATATGTGTTTCTATTTAATGGTTTCCTTTTTTATTTGATAGGCAATAAAACAGAATATTTGAAAAGGTGCTTAACAAAAAGAAAGGGCGCAACCCATGTACACATGTATACAAGCAGTGCAAAAAACAACTTAGGACACTGCTAATCTAACTAATTCCCTTACTGTCTATAGAGTTCAAGAAAGGAAACAAATTATAGCCCATATCCCTGCTTTACCACCAAAGTAAGGATTTGAGAATTTCAATTCCACAGAAAACCATTTCAGATCTTCAAATGTCTTTTTATTGCACTAATTCCATGCAGCCAAAAGATGCACAAGAGAACCATCCTCCAAGTAGCCCTGCACTTAGATCCCACAAATGAACCATGTTGAGTAAGAAGAACATTTCAAACCAGGTGGGGAAACACCTAGGCAATGCTAAAAGATGACACAGCACAGAATCCACTGTTGGCATCTCTGTCTCTAAAATGTTCCTTCTGAACCTGGGATTCCAGTTGCTCCCATCCCAGAAATCTGCCACCCAAGCATCCTTGTGAACCACCATGATGAAAAGCTCCACAAAATGATCCTTTAAAGGAGTCTCCTCTGATCAAGGGTCATCCCAAAATCTTATGGTCATTCCAAATAGAGGGCCTTGTCCTTGTGGAAAAAAATAAGCCCACGCTTCCTAACGGCTTTCCAAAAGTTTGAGCCATATGCTTCCCTGTCTATTGTAGAACACCATCCCCTCTCCATTTCCCATACTTCCCTGTTATCATCTTTCTCCTTAGGTGATTTCATTTCTTGAGTAGTCCTGTGGAGTTTATAAAGCCAAAAGTAAACAGGGCTGTTATAACAGGTATTAGAATTAATTTTTGTATTTTACCGTAATTTTTGTATGTTTATTGACATATCTTATGTCTTTCCTTGTTTAATAGTTAATTTTGATTTCAAGAGTTACTTTATTAGATATGATTTATTTTTTAGAAATTTTTTATTGAATTTACATGGATGGTCACTAATGGCAGCTGAAGCTGGAAACAAATGGTGTTTCTTTTTTGGAGTGTTGAATAATCATTTTAATTTACTGATACGGTCAATTTTAGAATCCTTTTCACTTGCATTCCTTGAATTTATAAGGAAGGCTACTGTATCCATCTGGAGTTGGGTGAGTGGTGTTTCTCCTTTTTTTTTTTTTTTTTTTTTTTTTTTTTGTGAGTGGTGTTTCTCTTTTGAGTTTCAAATAATCATTTACTTTATTATAGATGGTCATTTCAGGGAAATATTCACTTGCTTGGAAACATCTGAATTTTGGCTTGTCCCTGTCCCGTTTTAAGAATTGAATACTCATAGATTCAATGTGATGTAATTTGTTCTTTGGCTTCTAATGGTAAAGCACATTCTAATTTTCTCTCTGTATTTTCTTTTGCATTGCAGGTCTCAAGGTAATCTATTGCATTCTATTTCATTGAGTTGGAACTTTTACACTTCCTGAAAACAAGATGAACCTGTGCACTGGTGCAAAGATCCTTTTTCTTGAGAGAAATTACTTTAGTTTGCAAAATTCCATTCATCCTGATTTTTTTAATTTTTTTATTTGCAGCAATATTGTTTGCTCCTTTTTCCCCCTTATTTCTGATACTGGTATTGTATTTTGATTGGTGTGAAGTGGAACTTATACCCCTTGTGTTGTCTTGATGTGATTGAGAGGCTATATTTTATATATGAACATTACAAAAATTATAGCACTTCATATCTCATGATTTATCTTTGACCTATTAAAAAAAAAAATAATAATAATCTTGTGATTTTCATCAATGAAACGTTTGTGCTTTTTCAGTGGTAACTATGAATAGGATAGTCACCATGAAAGGAATGGATGTGGGGCTGGGAATTCTGTGTGTTTAACATTTAAGTTGTGTGGAACTTTATTTATCTCTGTTCTATCTAGGGTCATATCTTCAATTTGTATTTGCTATCTAGGTGCATTTTTTGTGCCTACTTCAACCCCCATATTTTTGTCTCCCTTTCCCTGGAGCACCTTGAACCTAAACCATGCCAGCAGATTGTCATCCTTTGAGTGGGGTTGAGGCTGGTTGTTGGAATAGCCAATTAAATTCTTATTTTGAGGTGCTGGGGTAAACTCCCAGTAAAGTTGGATTTGTCCTAGCTCAATGGGGACTGTCTTCAATTGTGCTTAAGGAATGTTTTTGTGCACTTTGTTTGTATGGGTGTGGTGGTGGTGGTTTTCTTCTTTTCCCCTTTTTTTCTGGTGAGGGTGTGTGACTAGGAAGCTGATAGTTTGGTAGGAAAAGTGTCTTCATCCTGCCTTTTATCGCAAGGATAATCTATTATGTGGGACTAAAGAAAATCAGCTCCACAATGGCTCACTTCTCATAGATTTCCTATTTGATTGCCTCTGGTTTCTTCTTTGGGTGGTGGGATACTTAAAATAACTTTTATTAGGAAGAATTCAGACTAATGGCCACAATGCAGTAAATCATTTGATTTTTGGCATACCTTCACTCGGTGTTGACATCCATGGATTATGGTCCATACAATGTGTAAGAGTGTGGAATGTGACCTGACATCGAGGAGGGATCAAGTGGAATTTTTTTTTTTTGATACAGCAACTTAGACCTTAAAGATCTATAGAAATCCATAAAAACATCTTATTATATTTGTCATGTAATTTGAGAAATCTGGCCTGTTGCTGTTTTCCCATATCCCCCCCTCCTTTTTGTGTTTGTTGTAACATATGCTTTGTATGGTCTTGAAGGATGATTTAATGCTTTAGGGCCATATTGGACATCATAAAGTTAGGTAGTGTGTGGTTCCTTGGCAGGCTTTTTATATTTGAAACCTACGAATGTTTCAGTTGCAGGTAAACCTGAAGTATCCACTGTTGTTTATAAAGTCGGTGAATGCATGCAAGAACTGATAAAATTGTGGAAGGAATATGAATCATCTCAAGCTGATAAAAATGGTGAAAGCTCTTCTAATGGTCCTACTTTAGAAATCCGAATACCAGCTGAGCATGTTACTGCTACGAATCGCCAAGTAAGATCAACCTCAGAAAATTTCTTGTGGTTGTACAGACAATGATGACTTTTGGTTTAGTTGCTTTATGAAGTTTGAAAATAATTCTGCAAATTGCCTTGCCACTAGGGGGAAAGGTGGGTTTAGGATTCAACTAACTTGATTAGACATGTGGGTTCATGTATGACAGAAATAATCTATTTAAAAGTTACAAGAGATTACATTTAATCAACATAACATGGTCAGATTCATGGTCACCTTGACTGTTGTGGCTTGGACTTTCACTTTAAACCCTAGTATGGTGTTCCTAAACCCATCACTGTATGGATCAGTCAGGTCAGGTCTGGTTACTGGACCGATAAGCTTGTCATCCTCAGTTACTTGAAATGGTGGAGCTGTAGGGGTTACGCCATTTGGTTGCCTTGCAAACCTGCCTCTTAAACCTAAACCACTTACTTGCTCCTTGAATCCTCCCTGTTTGAATCCTCTTAAGTGCTTTGTGCTTCATGTACAGGTCAGAGGCGGCCAATTATGGGGGACAGATATATACACTGATGACTCAGATCTTGTTGCTGGTATGTGGTGTTACAAAGGAGAGTCTAGAGCTTATACTGCATTTGTAGATGATAGAACTTAGTGGTATGCCATAACTTATATTAATGCTGCATTATTGTCTTTCAGTTCTCATGCATACGGGCTATTGTCGCCCAACAGCTTCTCCTCCTCCACCTGCTATTCAGGAGCTACGTGCTACCATCCGGGTGCTACCTCCACAAGATTGTAAGTTTGCATTAAACTGATATTTCTGTCTTAGGCCCATGCTAATAAATTATAAATTAGGCCCATGTTAACAAATTATACATTAGTTTTACTAGAAATATTAACTTTAATGTGGTATGTGTTCTTGGTGTATTCTTATCTGCAGTTCAACAGAGCCATGCCCTCGTTTAGTCTAGATTTGAAAAAGGAGAATGGAGTTTTAGATTTAGAATATAATTGTTAGATGATTTTGATGGCCAATATTGTAGTGCAAAGTTTTACTTCAGGTTAAGCTCTGGCCACTCCTGAAGTTTCTTTAATTTTTGGTGTAAGACAATGCTTGACATCTCCACATTGTACTTCATCGACAGTTTTGCAAGGAGCCATAGATGTGAGTGATCCAGTTTTCACTAATACTTGTCACACACAGGATAATATACCATATTGCATTGAAAGAATGATGGTTTGCTTATCAAAAAACAATATATTGCAACAATAGAAACTTTAAGAGATAGAAGTATTTGACCAATAGGGTTCAGTAGGTGATAATTCTTCTCGGTAGTCTTTTTTTGTACTGTGAAGGAGGTAGGTTCTTCTTACCCTTATATCCTAATGTCTTACTCCATTGACAGTTCATCGGTTATTCTTTGCATGGAACTCTGAAAATGTTCTTTAGTTGCTTAATAGTTCTGGCCACTGTTTGGCCAAATCATTACACCTGGGTACTGATGAAACTCATTTCTTTACTTCCGGTGAATTGTGTGAGCATTTTGTAAGTTGGGTTTTATTTTTTCCTTATTATTGCAGTTGGGGTTATTCTATGTTGCTCATTGTACTTGATTCATGTGTAACACGTTAACGTTTCTTGTTCTAGGCTACATTTCTACACTGAGAAACAATGTCCGATCCCGTGCTTGGGGGGCTGCAATTGGTTGTAGCTACCGTGTCGAACGGTGCTGCATTGTGAAGGTGATAAACACCTCTAGTTGAGTTACTTTTTCTCCATGTCATAATTTCAAGTATTTAATAGTGAATTTCAGAGTGTCATCAGTGCCTCTAACCATACATGGTGATGGCTGTGTAGATTATTGACATATTCTAGGACTTGATAACTTTATTGGTATCTCATAATGGTTTTCTTTTTCCATTGTGCATCCTAAAGAATATTCTATTGGATTTAACGTGCCCTTTCCATGAATAATCGTGATCTAGGTACCTATCTGTTTTCTGTTAGTCGTTATTAATGCTTCATTCTTTTTGCTCCCTTTTTTTCTTTTTTCTTTTTCTCTAGAAAGGAGGCGGGACCATTGATCTTGAACCTTGTCTAACACATACATCAACTGTGGAGCCTACTCTTGCTCCAGTGGCTGTTGAGCGTACAATGACTACGAGGGCAGCTGCTTCGGTATTACATCATATATTTTATCAAAATCATCTTTTGCGATGTGTACTTGTGAATTTTCTTTCTCTTTTGTCTCCAACATTCTTTGTCCTGGGTTTGTACGTTTTCTCTTTAACAGACATTTACAGGCTGCAATAATAGGTGTGGGTTGGGTGGGCTTGGTTCACAAAACCCTTGTCGCTTTCTCTTAGCTAATTCAAGGGGCAACTCATTGGACTATCTAGGAATATTCATGATTTAATGTAAAGAGAATGCCTTTTTTATGACAAGTGAGGGTGCATTTAGGAGTTAGCTCATTTTCATTATTTGATTTTATTGTTTGGTTGGGTTGTAAGTGGGCAAGGGTGTTGTTTTTGTGTATCCCACTTTTGTGGCTTTAGGTGCCTTGTATACATCGTGCATACTTTTGCATGCCTTTTGATAGGCGCTTATAATACAACTGCTTTTACCTATCAAAAAAGAAAAGCTTGATTTGATAAATGTGCATAGAGTAGATCATAGAATAGTCTGGTGTCATGGTGTGAATGGAATGATTGTGATCATATTCTGTTTGGAGCTTATAGAATGATCCTAGTTTTCTGGATTGAAGGTTTGGAGCCTAAGAGTCCCTTCTAATATCTTTTCACTTGCTTTGGTGACTTTGAATGAATATTTGACATTGGATCACTTGTTCAAAAGGAATTGGGTTATTCCTTGTAGGTGTATTGAGCTTTTATTGTCAAATGTCATATTTAGACTAGGTTGGTGGACCTTCTCTTTATTAATTGTCAAATGGCATTGGAGTTTTGAGCTTTTGTTGTCTCTTCTCTCTCCCCTTTTTCTTGCGGTAAAGCTATACATATAAAATGCAAAATCTAGACTAGGTTTGTCTTTCATTTTTGAAAGAAAAATATAAACTGGCTTGGTATCTGAAGCTGGTTCTTTACCGACAAGTTACTTAGATTTTTGGTTCATAATTTCTTCAATCATTGCATGGCACTCAGGCTATTCTTCTTGTGGTTTTGAACCTCAAAATGATGCTAAAGTAGTATTTCTGCAGCACTCAGACTATTCTGCCTGAGGCTTTGAACCTCAAAAAGATGCAAAAGTATTAATTTTGCTCCCTATTACACAAAATAATATGGAGAGAACTGAAAGCATGATTGTGAAAGATAGTCTCAATATTGTATGCTTTGTTTTAAACTTTAACATTCTTAGTGCAAAACTAAATAGCTTTTGGGAGACTTACAATTATTATTTATACATTAACTATCTGGTTGCTAATTTTTCTTCTAGATACATTCATACTTTAGTAATCACGTGGATTTTATTAATCATGTTAGTATTGTAATATCTATTTATTTGTTATTATAAATGATAATCATCTTCTTTGATGGTGTTTTGTTCTTCAGAATGCGTTGCGGCAACAAAGATTTGTACGAGAAGTCACAATACAGTACAACTTATGTAATGAACCTTGGTATGCTTCAAATTTCTTTGGGTATCTGATTGCTCCTTTAATTCATAAGTAGAGGATTTTTGGAAGCAAATGGAAGGCATTGAGAGTTTTTCCACCAAATTAATTTTCTAGCAACCAAATTGAATGTGCAAGAGATGGCGTTGAATGAGAGGTAGAGCAAAAGAGATGAGACAAGGAGAAGAGAACTACCCATTATTCTGAAACTTTCAATTGATAGCAAGGACTAACATTTGATGTTTTATGGGTTCCTTTGATTCTATCTTTTTAATGAATGCTGTACTCGTTAATTTTCATGCTTGCAAAAATGTACAGGATTAAATACAGCATAAGCATTGTTGCTGACAAAGGCCTAAAGAAGCCCCTTTATACATCTGCACGCTTGAAGAAGGGAGAAGTTTTGTATTTAGAAACACATTCCCGCAGGTATTCACTTTATTGACATTGAGCGAGATTAGCATGACTAGTGGCTCTTCTCTTGTACCTTAGATCTAAGTTCCCATTTTTCCATGGAATGAGATCATATTTCTTTTGTAGTTAAATTCATGGCTATATTCACCTTTTAAGGCCTGCATTGTGCACATTATTTTCTGAATCTTTTATTTATTTTTTGTTATTTTTTTCTGTTCTAGTGTCTCCCTATTGTCCTAAACATAACTGTAGCAAGTTTTTTTTTTCCTGTTTTTATCTGAAAATATACAATATCTTTTAAAAAAATTGATACTATTTTCTACTAGCTGTCCTTTCAGCACTTTGACAGACTACAACAGTGTAATCACTGCAAGTTCATGCTAATGATATTATTGAAGTTTGATGAACCTGTATGTAATGTCTTTTTGCTTTCTAATCTTTGGGATTGTCTGAAGGTATGAACTGTGTTTTATTGGAGAGAAGATGGTCAAAGCTACAACAGCATTGCATGGACATGAAACAGAGACAGAGAAATCTCAGACTCATAGCTTGCATTCAACAAATGGTGAACGAAATTCAACTGATGGTGATAACATTATGATTGATGTATTCCGCTGGTCTCGTTGTAAGAGGGCCCTTCCCCAAAAAGTCATGCGTTCACTGGGAATCCCACTGCCCCTCGAACATTTAGAGGTACTTTGTCTCCACTATTCCATTCTGGATCTATCCCGTATCCTTAGCACACAGATAAATTGTTTTGTTATTCTGAAAACTTTCCGTACTTCCTTTTTATTGGGAAAAGATAATTCTTTCAAGTTTTCATTCACATAGAAAGAGGTTTATATCTCCTATGGTTTTATTTCAAGTGTACATGACAGATTCCTCTCCCAGTTACTATTTATCTGGCTCCTATCTGGGTGGGCCTATAAACCTAGGAGATTTCTCGGTTAATATTTCTTGGAATGATTAGTTTGAATTTTATATATTACTTAGCTTATATTTCACACCAATCCATTTGTTTGGCTGCCATTGAGTTATAGCTGAAGACTTCACAGGAAATTATTCTGATTGCATATAAGTATGTAGTTCTTTTTTCACCCCTATTTCTTTTTTGGGGTTGTTGGTTGGGGACAGTGGAAAGGGGGATATCATGTTCTTGAAGTATGCTTTAGGCCATAGTGCGAAGGGCAGCAATGGTTGACATGGTCATGTTTTGGGATGATAATGAACAGTGTTTTGATCAAGACTAAAGTGGACTTAATTTGTATTCTGGTCTATATCTAGGTGCATGATTTGGCAGTTCCTCCTGTGCTGCCTAAGATTGGTGTTGGGCCAAATTCTACTCTATGAGTCTGGGATATGGCATGTGAACAGTGTATTTTTTTATATGACGCAATGGAAGAACGGTTCTCATTTGTCAACAACTTACATAGGAATGTTTGCAGTTTGTTCTTATAAATTGGCAATTGAATTGTTTTATGGCGAAATGCTGTGCTGGAGTTAATGGTTAAGCATGTTGAAATTAAATTGAAAGTTTTGATGGAAGTCCTTTTCAGAGACACTTCAGAGAAAACCCTGAGGAAATTGTAAAGCACTAAAATTCTGGTAACTATCATATTTCCATCCAATTACCAGCTAGGATGATAAAAAGGTTGTAATGTAAAGCAAAATTTGAAAAGAAATTTTCAAGAAATGTTTATAGATTTTTATGGGAGAACTCTTGAGAAAAATAATTGGATGGAGACCTGATTCTACGTAGCAGCTAAGATTGTAGTAAGGGAAGAAACACATTTACTCAATTTTTATATAATTTGTGGGATGAGCACCTTATTTTTCTTCACAAGTTATTTCAACTGGATGAGAAAAATATTGGGATGTCTAGTAAGTGTATTGCTCTGAAAAACAGCAGTTGTACAGGAGTCATAAACTTCTGAGTTTTGTAGGTAGAAAGTAAATTTTATCAATTAGTGGGTTGGTTTTTTTTTAAAGTGATCTGTTATGCTGAGATACCAAATATCCAAATGGTGATGATCTATTCACAAAACTTAAATATGCGCTGTTAATCCATTCTGAATCAGAACCTTGGATCTTTTTGTGGTTGAACAGGTCTTGGAGGAGAATCTTGACTGGGAGGATGTGCAGTGGTCCCAAACTGGTGTTTGTATAGCTGGAAAGGAATATGCGCTTGCTCGAGTTCATTTCCTATCTCCAAATTAGCATAGACCCTTGGTGTTTCTTTTTCCCTACAATACAATGTTTGTGCAAATAACCATCCCATTTGGCGCTGTTTTGGTGTTGCTAGGCTAATAGCTGTTCCTGTTTTATGAATGTTCACTTGCTAGGACAGTAGTAGGGAAACTTGGGCGGATGTACAAATATTTAGATTATAAATGTTATGGGTTAAGTTGTGTAAATTAGATCTGCTGTTTAATTTGTTATTATGAAATGAATGTTGTTCCTACAACCCTGTCTGATCCGCTTTAAGGGTTTTATTTAGTCTACACAATCTTTGTGTTTTTATGATATGTATGACATACAAATATGGAACTCCTAGCTCCTTCTGGAACTTACAACCTTTCAACCAAATCTCAAACTGCATGATATGCCCAGAAGACATTCATGCTTGTCATGGTTTTGGTTTTGAATCTTTAATTATAATCATTTTGATGTGATTTTTAGGTTTCAAACTTGCTTGATAACTGAAAATGTATACAAAATCTTTGCTTTTTTGTTTGAGGAGGGAAGGCTGTTAAGGCTACATACATGATAAACCAAAGTCTATGAGAACATGATGTATTCTAGTGAAGAAAGAAGAGGCTGGGTGGCAAATTGCCAATATCTAATATTAATAAAAGAAATGTCTCAAGGCCGGCCATGTGTCACCAGGGACTCAAATTCTCAACACTACACTACACTACAGGGGACAGACACAACTTAAAATGAGTTGAGCATACTACATTTCTCTTTTAGAAAATGAAAATTTATTTGAATTCCAACACACCTGTTGGATAGACTTATGAGAAGGCCATTTTGGATCTATTTAGATACATTTTCCATGATAGTTCTTCACAATTGGGTTTTCAGAATAATTTTTAAAAATTTAAAATGTTCTCATATATATTCATATAATCAGTTTTTTTAAATGATATTTAAAATAAGAAGAAGAAGAAGTGAAAAACAAGTTATCAAAAATTGCCTCCAGCTTCTCATCTCCAATTTTTGCGCATGTTCAAAACTCTAAGAGAAACCCAAAGGAAATCGACAAAAATACCATAGCAGAGTGTCGCCTCTTTAGATCCTTTTGACAATCATGCCCAATCACATGCAGGAATATATATAACCCATGTTTGTTCCCAAAAAAAATTGCGGAAAAATACAAGAAAATGAAAAAAAAAAAAAAAAAAAAATAGAAGAAAAAATTAAATTAAATTTAAAATCAATAAATTATTTTTATACAGCACTTCAAATTCATTTAATTGATTTTAATCATTCAATATAAAGACTAAATAGTTTTAAAATATATAAATTTATCACAAATTTTAATTATATTTGATCTCTTTTGATATTTTTTATAGTACAACTGAACATAAGAAAAATATTTTTCTTATTATTTTTGTTTTCTTTATACTTTTTAGAAACCAAACATGACCATTTCGTTAGTTGTCCTCTTCATGGTTGTAGGTTGTGACGATCTCTGAACTTTTTCCCTCCATCCGGATAGTCTTCTTCTAAAGCCCCCAAAAGAAATAACAAACATAAGGAAAGAGCAAAAGGGCAATGAGAGTGTCCGAAGAAAGCATTCTCCATCTCTTTTATCATTGGGTCCTAGAAAGACGTTCCCATTCCAAGAACCTTTGTGAATGGGAATAAGAATTCACCCAATGTTAGGAGATACCTTTCCAAACACAACAGTGAGACATTATACTACCCAAAATATAAGCATCGTCTTTCCTCAGGAATCTCCATAATCACTAATATCTAAGAAAGCCTGATTCATAGGGATTATGCTACCTAAACAAAGTAGGGAGCAAATGTGGCAGAATGAAATGGGTATAAACTATGATTCAATGCCAAATAATAGTTTTTAAAAAATATCAACATGCAAAGGTGATGATGGAAGACCAAGTCTCACAATAGCTACTCATCAGAACTGGAAATAAACACTAAGCAACCAATGATTGGAAGTTATCCCTTCCTTCACATCAAAGGAAATTCACAATTTTTGGTTTTTTTTCTAATTTCCATTTTTCCATTTCCACATATAACATCCTATGCACGAGAAACTGCCTAGCGTACTCAAAGCCTCCTTGAGCCCTCTATGGGGCCAGCAATAAGGCCTTAGCTGGATACAGAGATGAGGCGGACATGCAGGCAAAGGCTAATGACTTTGGCACTTGGTTGGCTACCTAATTAAATAACTTATCGACGACTAACCTTAGTATCAACTTACATCAAGCAGTTTTATTTTAATATGCAAACAAAAATATTATAAATAGAGCCAACCAAAAAGGGCGCACCAAGGCAATTGAAAAGGGCACAAACCACATCTTGCAGTTTTACTTCTGTACAGAAGTTTTATCATGTTAAATGTAGCTAGATTTACTTGATCTACTAACAAATGAACTTGATATCAATTACATAAAAAAATATAAATTATAAGGTTGGTCAGAGAACCAAATACAGGAATTAAAGAAAAATACAACTGGTGGGTTTAAGCAACCAAATCCACATGCAAGTCACAAGAATTCCAGTCAGTTTTCCTTTTAGGCATTTTTTTTTATAGACAAACAGCAAATATATTAATAGCTCCTAGCGAAAAGGCACACAAAAGTATACATGGTATATATAAAGGAGCCAAAAGGCTGGCCAAAAGGAGGGAGAAACAAAAATCAACTCTCTCCCTATTTAGAGCTCCGCCAATCAACAAAGTTTGCAAAGGACATTGGGAAAGCCCTTATATACACTAACCAACTCCAAAAATTATGTCTGTTTGATTATTTGACCTGGCTGTTTCATATTTTCAGATGACCCTCTATTTCTTTTCTTTTATGTGGTTGAAAATAGCACAAAGGAGTAATTCTCTAAACTTTCTTCCCCTTCTTTCCAATAAAAAAACCATGTCAACTCAAAAGAGGCCTCTTATTAAAGAGTGCATTACCCAATCTATACCAAATCGAGAAAAAATCAACAGCCACGGGATGAGTACTTTCAAGCAATGAAGGAGAATGTGATTAACCATTACTTCTCCTATACATATATAGCATTTGTTCAACAACATTTCCCCCTTCTTTTGAGCTGGTCTAAAGTTAAGATCCCTACCCAAACTGCTTCCCATGCAAAAAAGTTGACCCTCAATAGAATCCAAGGATTTTATACAATACTTGTGAGCAAAGGCTCTATTCTTCTAGTAGACAAAGAGGAATAAAGTGATTTAACTAAGAATCTACCACTTCAATTCTGACCAAACCATTTTATTGTCCTCATTCCTTTGAATTGCTTGTGCTTATAGTCTCCTAAAAAAAGCCTCTATTCCATCTAGCTCCTAGTCATGGATCTATCTTGAGTGATGGCTATAGAAAACAATGCAAGAAAAGACACTGTCAATGATAAGTCACACCACCGATCCTTATAAAATTTCACCCTCCAATCATTGCCCTCCATAAATCCTGTTATCTTCTAAAGACCTCCCCATCCACTTCTAATTACCTCCCTCAAACCCATTCCATACCCTTATGCCTCTTGTGTGTCATCCCCATCCTTCGCTTTATGCTCCTCTATAATCACCTGTTTCGAAGGAATCCACTCTCAACAGTGAATCTCTCACCATTTGTTGATGAGGGACTTGTTGAAAATGGAGAGACTTCTAACACCAAGGTCCTCATTCCTCTTGTACATACAAACAATTGCCAATTTACCAAATGCAGCTTATTCTCAAGAGCACCTCCCTCCCCCGAAAGAAAATCCCTTTGGATCTTCTCCAACCCTAGGCTCACCTTTCTAGAGATGATGAATGATAACATAAAGTATAGATTCAATAGAGTACTTTTAATCAAAGTGAGTCTACCTCCTTTTGATAGGTATTGTCTCTTCCACGTAGTAAGCCATTTTTGAATCTTTCCTCCACAACATCTCACACCAATGATGATTGGAAAGGGGCTCACAACCATATCCCAATTAAATAGTGGTGAGGGTACCCACCCAGCAGCCCAGAACATCAGCTAGATCCTCCACATTAGCAGCACCTCCACCTCCACCTCCATCCCCACCCCAAACCAAACTTGGATCAACTCGTTTTGCACTAATTGACAACTTGCCAAAGTAATCCTCAAAGTCACATCTTGCAAGATCATACTCAATGGCTCACTCACTACGCCATCAGACTAAAACATAGGCACTCCTTCTGGCTCTATCCAACAAATCATACTCTCATCCACCCCAACACTGAATGCTTGCCTTTAGAGAGAGGACAGAGAACCCCACACCCCAAGAAGGAAGAAAAGGGAGTAGCTTTAGCCATGAGAGTCTCGTTTGTATGCTTTGGCCACGAAAACCTCATCTGGAGACTTTGGCCACAAGAGCCTTGTACTGTCACCCTTAAAACCTATTTGACATGTTTTTTGTAATTTTTTGTCACTCATTTTTCTATTTGTGATGGCAGAAAGGCTCGATTCTAGAAAGATTCGTAGTGAGGAATCCAGGTGAGAAGCACCTTTATTTTATCAATTCTTGATATTTCTTCTTCCTCTTTGGATTAGAATATCAATTTTTGTTGAAACATCACCAATCTAAAAATTGAAGAGCTTGAAGTTTTCATGTCATCTCTTACCTTTGTGTATTTATCACCTTCCTTCTCAGATGAGAGAGTTTGGTCACTGAATTCTTCAAGCTTATTTTTTGTAAAACCTTTTTTCAAGGATAAATGAAGGACCTTAGAATGTATTTGGTATTTGATACATATGTATTCATCCTTCACCCTTCTAGGCTTCTTCTTCTTCTTCAGTTTTTGAGGTTACTTCATTGAACACTACATCTTGATTGGAATATGGTTTGCAAGTCAGAGAGGGTAGGTTGTAAAATCCCCTTAATATAGACTCCATCTCCATTGGGTTTGATTAAGTTAAACTTTGATGAGTGTGCTCTAAGATAACCTAGATTGGTTGGGAATTGGAGGTGTTATTAGAGAACATCATGGTATAGTGTTGAGAGCCTTCTCCAAATTGGCAAGACGGAATTCGGCTATTGACACAAATCTTAGCTCTTTGTGAGGGTTTATTGCAGGCTAAGGCTTTGGATCTTTCCATTTTTTTGGTGGAGGGAGATTTTGCTGTAGTGATCTCATGGGTGTCTAATTTGGAGAGGTCCTAGGAAGTATGCTAAGTGGCTTGGGTTGTTCCTTCTCTTGGTACCCTCATTTGGTTAATGAGATTTTACCTAAACACGAAGCCAAACAGTTGGTTTCTTTTGTAAAAGATTTTTTACCCCCTTGAATTATACATTATTGTATATTTTGTACATGATCTTGTTTCATAATTGTTTGGTATAGCTATCCTGTTGCTCTTCTTAGGGTTTTCCTTTTTTTTTTTTTTCCTTTCTTTTTTTTATCATCCTTTGTACTAAAAAAAGAAAGAAAAAAAGAAAAAGAAAACAACTTCACATCATAGTTTATTGCTTGCATCAAATTGAAGATGCAACTTTTTTTTTCTGATAGGCCAAATCGAAGATGCGATTTATGCTTCAGATATTGGACAAAATAGTCTTCAATTCTCTTTCAAATAGGGGAAAAACCCCTACAAAAGTACATTATAGCCAAAGAACTATCTCATTTAACACAAAATTCATGAGACTAAAAATCCAATAGAATAGTATCCCAACCAACTAGAGACCCCTTCAATTGAGCAGGCCCAGCATATAGCGAATGATTACAAAACTAAATAGCTAAACAATTAAGAAGTGGCACGAATCAGTACCTCTGCAGATGTTTCCTTCAAAAAGCCAGTTCTCTAAACCTTGCGTCCAAGAAGTAATTGATGCATACCTAATTATTCTTCATGCTTATCAAACTCTTCTTTCTTCAGTCTCATTCTAGACCTTAAAAGATTTAATAACAGGACAAGGCTGTGAATTTTGTTAGCAAAATAAAAAATACAAAATACAAAATACAAAATGAGAAATAATATCAAACAAAACCACTCAGAGCCTCCTCAAAAAGTTATTGTTAACTTCAGTGTGAATAAAGATACATAACTACATATGCACATCCTGAAGACAATTGCCATATATATTTTGGCATCCTCAAAAAGTTATTGCTAACTTCAGTGTGAGTAAAGAGAGATACATACCTACACATGCACATCCTGAAGACAACTGCCATATATATTTTGGCATGTGAATATTGCATCTTACATTTTTATCATTTTCCTTTTGCAGTCTTTGCCATTGTTTCTTCAAGTATCCCTCATTCCCAAGCAATAAATTTTGGTTGCTAATAATATTCTTCTGATAATAACCACAGTTGCATGCTCATGTAACCTTTGATAATAACAGTCTCATGGCAAAAGCAGGAGTTGTATACAAATATGCCATCATCAGAATATAGAAAGAAAAAAGGAACCAAATTGAACATTTCATTAAGCACAATCATCAGAAAATGGAAAAAGAAAAGAGAACGAAGTTAAACTACACTAAGATTCCCTTTGTTACAGCAGAAAAAGATATCATTGGAAAAGGTGGTACTTGAACTCTGTTGTACAGGCACACCAATGAAGCATTTTAATAGCAGTGAATGAGATGGGAAGGGCTGTATTGTTTCCAAATTGGGGCACACCAAAACAGGGAAAAAAAAAAAACAAAAAGAATAGAGGAATTTTGGAATATTTTAAAATTTGTGTCAACAAAGCACCTATTTACTTGAGTTGCAAACATGATAATGGTATGAGTTTTTAAAGAATCATCCATACATCTACTTGTACCTAGATTTTCTAGCGCCATTGAGCTCTACAATAGTGCCCACTCTTATGATACACAAATTTGCATGATTTAAACGAGTAATGGGTAGGAACAAGATCATCAATGCAAACCCAACTCAATCAAGTGAGGTAACGCCATCGATTTGGAGGAACAGAAACCAACCAAAGAAAACACCCAACTACTACCCACTTCCCCAGGCTGCAACAGGAAAAGAACAAAAAAGGAACATAAATAGAAAAATAAAAACCAAAAAAGAATTTTGTTATCTAGATATTCTTCATTGCTACCATGCACTGCAAAAGGCCATATCAAATGGATTATTCCATTTCATATGGAGACATCTAGAATCCACAAAATGATTCACCCATTATGGAGAACTCATACAGAATCTCAACAAGTTCCTAGATTGCTAGCAGTACCAATCACCACTCATCCCACTTATTTATGAAGTCACTCCACATTGCTGCTGCAATTGAGTCTCGTAATGAGGAAGCAATCTGTTCTTGTATTGAGGAAGTCAACTGCATATCGGGTTGATCATCATAATCAGGAAATTCTTCCACTGTCCTTCCTTCAACACCAGTAAACAACCAATCATTTCTTTCTTCTCGTCGGATGTGATTATGTATAACACATGCAGCTATAACAATATCTCTTTGGATATGGAACGCATATTGAGGAGCGAGTTTGAGAATAGGAAATCGTGCTTTCAACACATCAAATGATCTCTGGATGGCATTTCTCAGAAATGCATGCCGGTGATTAAACAACTCCTTTGCGCTCCTTGGTAGTTGATTGGCTCCTCTATATTCATGGAGGTGGTACCTCACACCTTGGTAAGGAGCAATAAATCCTTCAATATTTGAATACCCTGAGTCAACAAGGTAGTACTTCCCTGTAAAAGAAAATCGTTTATGGTTAAGTTGGGGATGTATTTGATTGGTATGATACATTACATTAAAACCAAATTAAAAAGAAAAAGTTAAATGTTCCTGTGGTGAATATATTTCCAGAAGCACCTTCAGGAATGTTAGGGAAATTCTGATCTGGATCATCAAGGACAGCTCTTAATACACGTGAATCTGCAACGGAGCCTTCCCACCCAGGATAAACAAAAATAAACTGTAGGTCAAATGTGCAAGCTGCCAACACATTTTGCGACAAAATACCTTTCCTGTTACGAAATCGAGATTGGTCTTTGGCCGGGACATGTGCAGGAATGTGCATGCCATCTATAACTCCAATACAATCCTGAACAAAAGGAAGTAAAGCAAATGAAATAACAGAATGCACAGAAAATGCACCAAAACAAGCGTCCAGAAATAAACCTTAAAATATGGATAAAATCTATTATTTCTTAAGATTTCCGGAGGAGTGTTGAGTGGTGGTGGTTGCAGAAATTCACGTGACAATGACTTGATTGCCTTCAATACATTATTGAAATGCCGGCTGATGGTCTCACCCGAGTGTTGAAATCGCTCTTGTATTACTCTGTTACGCTCATTGTGGCCAATGATGTTCAAGAAAATAGCCAGCTGCTCCTCTATCATGACACCAGCAGTATCTCGTAACATGCCTCTCTGTCGAAGAGTATCACATAATTTGTGAAACACATGTTTATCCATCCTAAACATTTCCCGACATACATCATCATGACCATTCAGCACTTCAGTCATAAATCCAGATCCGCTAGGTGACAAACTATGACAAGGCTGCCTGGTTATACTATTATAATAGTAGTAGCCAGCAGCTGCAGCAACTAATTCCATCTCGTCCAATTCTAAGTCAAATTCATCCATGCTAGCAGACGTATCTGTAGAAATAGAATTAAAATACAGAATATATAACGCAATAAACTTAACTTCATGAGATATAAAGTCAATCATTCTTGAAAGCAGTTCAATCAAATACTGCAGCCTTTATAGAAAAGCAATAACCAACAAAGAAATGGAAACTAAAACTGCTAACTATCATTTAAGATCATGAAACCATATAAGTGACAGAGTCATCAACCATAATGTCAAACTAAGTACAAGGATGACAATCTTGCAGGGTGCCCTATGATCATATAGACCATCACAAAAAGTTTGAAACAAAGGGACAAAAAAGCACAAAAACCATTAAGCTCCCACTACAGAGCCAGAGGAAGCACCACACTTGCCCTGCAACCATGCCAGTCGTCTCTCACTCTTTAGAGAGATGAAAGTTTCCCTCGCATTGGGATTCTCAAATAAATCCAAAGCGAGGAAATAGACATGCTGATCAACACCTTGCATCTCATCCAAGACTTTAATACATTTGCTTATAGAAAAACGGTCCTCACTCTTCATAATTGCAGTTGCCCTCATTTTGGAAGCAGCTGCAATCTCAAGCATAGCATCCACTATGGCATCTCCAGTAGCCTTGCGACTTCTCTTGCGACGACCTGCGCTTGATTGCGTCACGGACTGACGCTTGTTGTGTCCATCCAACATGTTCACATCATCTCCAGAGCCTGAGGAACCGTCCTCATCCACGAAAGCCAATGGTAATTGTGCATTAGGATCAATAGACATGCTTGAAGTCTCAATACATATCAACAACTGAGGTCTTTTGTTTCCAACTGTCTTCATTCCAAAATAGCAATAAAGCCCATAATCATTCCAGTTCTTTATGACATACTAATGCACCCAAAAAAAACTAATAAAAAGGATAAAGATATTATGATGAATAAATTCACAACAAAAGAAGGATAGAAAAACAAAAGACCAATTCTCCATTAAGATACAAATATGAGCACAAACAAACAAAATTAAGTGCATTCCAACCGAATTCCATTTTATTAGTAAGCAAGTAGTATTTTCACATTTTTACATAGCTTCCCACATTTACTGTTCAAAAACCATTTTATTTGTTTTCCACATTGACCCTACTTTGGCAACTATCCTGCAATTCCAGTGAGAATAACAGCAAACAAGTGAAGGGGGTAAATACTAATTATTTATATATCCTTATTTATAGATAACTCCTAATCCAGGAGTTCAAAGGTTGAGATTGAAAGCATCAGAGAGTGAAGAGATTTCTGATTTGTTTATCAGCCCAGTGACTACACAATCTTTTTATCATATATGATAAACGCATTGTCAATGTTAAACTAATGTTTGCTGTCCTAAAAAAAAATTAATTAACTTAATTTGGTCTGTGCTTTTTCCAGTTCAGTTATACATTTATAGCCCTTATTCCTACATCCAGCTTTCATTTTCTAAACCCAAAAACATGCACCCATGTCATCAACGTTCAAGCACGCGTCATCAAAGAACCATTAACAAAGCATAAGCATCCAAATTAGAGAAAAAGACCCAAATAAAATAAAATAGAATAAATGTACGGACAATGGCAAGACTTCAATTTCATAGAATGGCAAACAAACATAGTCGCATAACAAAAATAAAACATGGATATTAAATAAAACGGGAAAAATCGGCATTTATAACATCCTTTTGGTTGCAGAGAAAATGCAACAAGA
Organism: Vitis rotundifolia; assembly: GCA_030254885.1. Taxonomy (NCBI): domain Eukaryota; kingdom Viridiplantae; phylum Streptophyta; class Magnoliopsida; order Vitales; family Vitaceae; genus Vitis; species Vitis rotundifolia. The sequence goes on from CM058170.1 coordinate 12,863,234, forward strand.
AAAAGAAAAATGAAATGAAAATCATAAATTTTTACAGCATTATTTTATATGCGAGTCCTGAAAACAATATCCACAAATTAACTTAAGCATAAGAAGAAACTCATTTGAAAAGAAAGTAATCTTGCCGGATTTTTCTTGGCAACCAAACAGGGACTTTAGAAGATAACCCATTTGAAAAAAAAAAAAAAAAAATCAATCTTGTAATAAAAATAACATATATAAACTCCATTCGGTTGTAATTTTGTACGCGAGTCCTGAAAACAAACGCCACAGCGTAAGAAGAAACCCATTTGAAAAGAAAAATAATCTTTCCTCGATTTTCTCAGCGACCAAACAGGGACTTTAGAAGAAAACCCATTTGAAAAAAAAAAAAAAAGAAAAAAAAAAAAAAAAGCAATCTTATATTTATGAATTGAACGTGAAGGAAAAGGGGTGTTGAATGAGAGAGAAGTGAAATGCGCATAATCAAAATTGAGCTTGGAGATTACCTTAAACCCTAACAGAGAAGCAAATCCAATTTCTAGGGTTTTACTTTTGTGCTTTGCTGCTTGTTTTTTTTCCTTAATATTAATAATATTAACTTTTAGTATTATTTTATTCTTGGCCATTAACATTAGACTTTAATTTCATTGATTAATAATTTTAATTACATGTAGGGGATCTAAGGAATCTCACAGACCAATCATGCCTTAGATTTAATCAAACTGAGTGGTCAGTTCCACTACAATTCTGTCAGTGTTTTGCTTTACACTATTGTATCTTAAGTTTTTTTTTTTTTTTTTTTTTATAATAAATAAACACGAAAGCGCTCTATTTAATAATATTTTCGAAAATAATTTTTAAAAAGCAAAATCTTACTTCCAAAAAATAACTTATAAAAAATAATTTTTTTCATTTTATATATATATATATATATATATATATATATAATATATATAGATAGATAATATGAAAGGTTTTTAATATATTCTCGATTACATTTGATAGTATTTTTATTTAATGTGTTTTTAATAATAATATTTTTAGAAGAATCCCTCGTTACAAGCCTATTTTATAATAATTTTAGAAAGTTGTTTTGATTTAAAAAATGTTTCTATTTTTTTAAAAAATTGTATTTGATAAATTTTTTTAGAAAAAAATTAAAAATCTAAAAAATGACTTATAATTCAAATATTATAAATAATTTTTTAATACTGATTTTTTATATTTTAAAAATTTTATTAAACACAGTTTAAAAAAATTAAAAAAAAAAAAAAACACTTCTTGTGCTTCTTCCTGGCAAACACACTCCTTTAGGAAAGATGTGGGTGAGGGAAGATAAGTCAAGAGAGGCAACACATACAATTGGAAGTTAAGAAGGAAAGTAGCAAGGCAATGATCGGTTTAAAAACATATTTAAGAATATAAAAAATTGGTTAAAAATATTTTAAAATATTTATGACGTTGTGGACTCTTAAATTATACTTATCCGGGATACCTCTTTTCAAAGTAATTTTAAAGTAAATTATAATGAAGATAGTCTCTATATAAGTTTTTTTTTTTTTTTTTTTTTTGACCAAATAGTGATAATTTGTAGATTTGTAAACTAAATTCATATTTACAAATTTTAAAATATTTATAAATTTACACACTCTCAAATTATACTTATCAAGATATCCTTTCCCGAGATCAGAGGATAATGTATGGGGAAAATGGAGGGTGTTTTTGGGAATTGTTTATTTTTTTAATAAATTATGTAAGTAATTAACTAGAGTTTTTTTGGGAATTAACGATTCTTTGAATGTTTGATAAATTTTTAATTAAAAACAATTTTATAACAATCTTTTCTTAAAATAGATTTTTTTTTTTTTAGAATATTAAAAATAATTGAAATTATAAAAAATAATTATTTTTTGAGAATCAAAGGGAAAGATATTGATTTATTTTTTATTTGAAATTATGTTATAAGATATTCTCTATATGTATACTCCAAGTTTCTGTTTCTATTTCTAGTCCTACTGCAAAACAAATATATGTTTCTAAATACTTTAAAAACCACATTTACTTCCATGTGCTTCTCTAGTTCAGATCGATGGTGGAAGAAGAGAAGAGGAGGTTGGCGATCATCAGAAGGCGTAAGTTCATCCTCCAGTGCCCTAGATTGTTATCTAGGTTGAATCCTCCCTTGTCTTCGTCTTCATCAGTCAAGATAATGACGGTAACAAAGCAGGCCAAACAGGGTAGTGATAGTAATTGGCAGGCCGCGTGCAGGAGGCTCCACTTCCTGAAAGGTGCGGTGAAGAGCCTGCGTGGAGGTGATGGGGTTGCTTGGACTCGGAAACACAATCTTGGTAAAGGCAGTTTTGGTTTTGTTTCTTTTGCGACATCCAGAGCCCCCATCATTGTGTGTCATGACGATGATGATGGTGGTGGTGGTGGTGGTGGTGGTGGGTATGACTCTGTTTTGACTAATTTCGCGGTGAAGTCTGCTGTAGTCTCCATGTCGTCTTCCCTTAGGAGAGAGACCAAGATCTTGTGGGACCTGAAACTAAGTCCTCATGTAGTTCAATGTCATGGAGACGAGATGACCCAGTCAAGGTTTGATAACAAAACCTACTACAATATCTTGATGGAGTTTTGTGAAGGTGGTAGCTTGGCCAAATGGATTAAGAAGTCGGGTAATCCTGGATTGAGTGAATACCATGTTAGGTTATTTGCTAGAGACATGGTTTTGGGACTTGTCCATGTTCATAGCCGGGGTTATGTGCACTGCGATATCAAGCCTTCCAACATTCTGCTTGCAAGAGATGGTGATGGTTATACTGCAAAGATTGCGGATTTTGGACTGGCAAAGAGGGTGGCTGCCCATCCTAATGGAGAAGAAGAAGATGATGATGAGTTGGGGGCTGTGAGAGGAACTTACCGGTACATGGCACCAGAAACTGTGAACCATAGGGTACAGGATCAGTATGCTGATATTTGGGCGCTTGGGTGCACTGTTCTTGAGATGATGACTGGGAAGCCAATGTGGGATTCGCAGGCGGACTTGAGTCATGATTCACAAATTAAAGATATTCTCCGGCGGATTCGTAACAGCCCTGAATGGCCCGAATTGCCAAGTGACATATCAAGGGATGGGAAAGATTTCTTGGAGAGGTGTTTGGTGAGGAGTCTTAGGAGTAGATGGTCTGCTGAGATGCTAATTCATCATCCTTTTTTATCATTGGATCTCACTGCAAAAAGTTGATTACTATTTAGAGTGATTGATTTGATTGTCTTGTGTTTTTTAGTTGTTGATACATTGACAGATGAAAGTTAGCTGTAATTGGGTAAATGATTATATAGGTGTTTAACTTGGTGGGATTGTAGGATCATATGAAAACAGAGTGACACCTCCTGTTAGGGAAACATGGATACATCAATCTACTGATTTTGTAGTGGAAATACCATTGATGGAGGAATGGCCTTGCTATATAATGTAATCTTCTACTCTTCAAATCTTGGTTCAAAGAAAAAGAACATCGGACTAATGGAAGATCAAATATATGTAGAAGAAATTAAACCAATTAATAGACATTCATACAAATCCAACCAACATATTTTGGTGAATGTCAAATCTATATAAACTCATGACTATCATAAAAATTGAAGTCAAATGTTTTTGTTTCTTCTTTTTTCACAAGTATTCCTAATGGTTTCATGATCAGTAATGTTCTAGGCCTGGGAGAGAATCTCCAACAAGGCCATTCTTAGAGAAATTAGATGCCTGTAAAGGTTATTTACTTTCTCATCTAAGGCCCTAACTCCTTGCTCCAATGCCTCACATCTTCTCTTCAATTCCTCAAGAATGAGCCCCAACTCATTGTGCTTCTGGTTCTTGATTTGAATCCTCAGATCCTGAGCTGCCATCACGGTCTCCCTCAGCTCAGTTATCATCACAAACCCTCCAGATTTTCGGTTTTTCTTCATTTCCTCCTCTAATCCCTTGTGCAGTTCATGCAATGAACTGGACCAGGATGCTGTTGGCCTGGACTGAATTGTTGGGAAGGTGCGCTTTGATTTAAATGACAATGCCATTCCAAGAATCTGGCACACCATTGAGGCAATGGCACTAGAACCACTCAAGATCTCACTCAATTCTACTGGAGTTTTAGTGCCATGAGCGAGCTTCTGGCTTAATTTTCTCGAGATCAAACTATATTTCATGTTCATTTCCATAGCCTCACATGACTCCAACCCTTGTGATGCCCGTGCTAGAGCCGCTGTGCTGGGCGGGAACCTCCCATGGAGGGAGTGTAGCACTACTTGAAGTGACTCAACATACTTGTGAATCACCTCCATTGTTGCAGACAAGTCCCCGCATGCATCCAGCAGTTCAGCACTGTCCTCAAGATACTCATCAATGGCGGTTCGGTCATCCCTATCCCCACGTCTCACATTTGCTAGACACTCGAGTGCTATCTTCTGGGCAGCGGCCGAGGCACCTAGGGCATCAACCAGAAAAGTAACACTGGTGTATCCAGACCCAGAGACCCCTTGTATCAGCAAGGTATCTAGCTCTGAAGTCACTAGGTGATCAAATCGGCTTCGGGTTGGTAACGGTGCTACGGCCGGAGAGGACAGGAATGTGGCAGGAATCCGGGACGAGAGGGTTCTGAGGAGGGCAGATGGTTTCATGTTGGTTGGTATTTGCAAGTTGCTAGTGAAGGGGGTGCCTCTGCTGCTGTATATATACAAAAGGTGGTGATGGTGGTGATAAAGGAGGGCATATGGTATGCTTTTTGTGGGAGAAAGTAAAAAGATGGCAACAAAGGTACTAAAATATGGGAACAGATTTTTGGTGGTGGAGCGAGCGCTGTATGCCAGAATGGTTTAGAGGGGGCCCAGTTGTGAAGTTTGGCTTCCAAATAATTGGGTGATTGAGATTTTGGGTATTATTATTATAAGGGAAGGATGATTGATGAACGATGATGGATGGAAATGAGCTGTAATGGATGTCGTGGTCTACCAAGAGAACAACACGTATGGTCCATTTCGATACTTAGAAGATATTGTTGTCCAATTATTGGTAGAACAACACCCATCCGGCTGTGAGAGACCGAGTTAACACTCAACACCCACCTTTTTTTTTTAACTGTTTCATCCCTCTATTTTACGTGGGAAGAATCGTAGAATATACTATTCATTGCTTTACATAGGTGGAATACATATGGGATATTAAAAATGAAATGAAGGAGATAGATGGGGATATGGGCAAGTAGACTTGGAGTCGGCGTAAGAAGAATAATATTTAAGAGAATGAGAGAGAAAGCCTTGGGAAGTGAGGAGACAAGGGGTTAGGGACAAATTAGGACAGTGGGACAATCTGTGTGGGGGGGTGAGGGAGGAGTTCCACGTGCCATGGGAGAGTATGCCACCGTGCCACCATGCAGCATTCGCGTTTAATCAATTAAAACACCCACCTTTTTGCCCATGTTGTCTCTTTGTTTGCCACGTTACTCTTTTCATTTTCATTTTAAAGATCTTTCTTCAAACACTTGGGGCCTAAAATTAAATTGTTAGAAGATTTAAGGTAGATTTCTCATTATCAAAGCAAAGGGTATAAACATTGCGTGAAACTTTTAACACGAGTAAGGGTTATATGGTTAATTAATGTCAAATTGAATTTTAGTAACTATGCTTTGGGTTGCCTTTATTAAAGATGAGGCACCCAACTAGCTGATTCAATGAACAGGGCCCTGTGAGATTTGAGCTTAAATTAAATGCAAGTGTTGCTCAAAAAGAGTATATTGAGAGAGACATAGAGAGATCGAGATCCAAAGCCAAAGTAATTAGAATATAGAAAGATGAAACAGATGGAATCATAATCTTGGGGTTTAGATTTGGTGTTGTGAAGGAGACGTACAATGCTCAGTCGTGCACAAAATGTACATCCTTCATGCATGTAGGCAGGTACACTCAGGTTTTCTTGTAATTTTCAAGATTACAACACCTTTAGAATATTCGATTCTGCTCACTCTTGTTTGAGATTTTTGGTGGTGCTTCTCTTTTTTACTTTGTAGTGAGAAGAGAGAGTAGTGCGAGTGCCACCTTTCTCCAAAACAAATCATTTGTCAGAATCCATTCATAGCATCCAAGTTTCTGAATCTATCAAGGATTTTTTTTACAGGCTAAAAGCTTCAGCAGTGGTTTTACATCTATTCCAATATCATATTTTAATTGTAGTATAAGCACCATCCCAAGACTTTAAATCACCCCTTGCGACATGAAATATTACCATAGATATAGAAACGAGAATAAAGATAAATCATAACACGATGCATAAGAGAAATCCCTTTTTTTAAGGTAAATTTTTATTCCTTTGGGAATTTGAACCTAGAAGTTCCCACAAAACCCTTCCTAACCCTTGACCACTTGACCACTTGACCACTTGTGCCAGGTCTCAAGGACTAGACAAGCACATTTCAATTTGCAATCCAACACAATAATGAATGGGTGAATGGTAAATGGAATAATATTTCTCCATTCCATCGTTCCAAATGCACCCTAAAGGAACAGAAAGAGAACCCATATGACATTATAATACAAAGCATCCATGACCCACAAAACTTACTTAGGCATTAATCAAAGAGACAGCCACCAAATTACAAGGAAAAATAGCACAAATCAATTGAGATTCTCATTCTAATTGAATTGCCTACCAGTCAGTCCCACTCATTAGCAACTCAAAATAACAAAATTCAACAAATGGCATTTGTGTTCCCACCAAATCAGAGGGACTGGTGACCTCTTCTAGGGCTAAGGGGGCTGATTATGCTTGTTAGAATTTTTTATTTTTTATTTCTAAAAAAGAATGTTTTCCCTATTCCCATTATCTTCCAATCTTTGTGGATACTAACTCTGCCAGTGGATTGAGCCCATGTAATTTCAGAATCGAAGGGAACAAAGATCCTTATAATTAGGTCTAACTTTATGGCCAATGTGATTAACCTAAAAATAGCATCCAGGAAATTTATTTGATCTGATCTAAACCAAACAAAGCATTTTACAATCAATTAGGCTTGTAACTCAAGCTTAAGGTCTGTTTGGGTCAGTCAAAACTTGACTTGAGCTGCTGAACAACTCTGAACAAGAGTTTTAATCCATATAGCATGGTTGTTATTCAAAACAAAGCACACGTCACTTGGTTCTACAATTTCCAAACTTCAGAGTGGTGAACCATGAGAATGACAATGTCGTTATCTACAACAAACAGCAATGGAAACAACATCAAGATTCATTCCAAACTTTTAAGAAGCCTAAATAGTCCAGCAGCTTCCCTAATCCTTGAGAACTCGATACAGAAGGCTTGAACTTCAATGAAAAGATCTTGAACTGCACCCAACCACAATCATAACATAAAGAATCAGCAAAAAATATTCTTGTAAATTGTATTCATCCTTGCATATACCATGCAATTCCAATCACTTGGTGCTCTAAGTTGTTATACTATAATGGAAGGTTAACATGTTTAACACGGGTACATACTAACATCTTTTGACAACACAGTTCAATCAAATAAATAGTAGTATAATTCTCTCTGATGAAATTTCATTCCTTAAAAGAAAAAAAGAACTAAATAAGAAGGTTGTTTGCATATACTTCCAAGTTCCAATATTTATTACAGGCTTTATATGGTACAAAGGTTTAGAGAGCACAAGAATCAACAATACACAGCATGCATATAGATGTGTAGTTTGCATATAAGTATTTGCATGGGAGCTAAAAAACAATTATCTAAAATTCTTTTGAAAAACAACTTTGATATATCCAACTCAGTAACCAAACCTGTTCTCCTAAGTGCATGCTCAGAAAACCCATGCTCTGGAGATTTCAGTGAAACATAACGGAATGCAGCCAGAAAATTTTCAAATCCATTTAAGAAATCCTTTGCAGAACAGAGTTTTTTTTTTTTTTTTTCCTAAAATATATTTTCAGGCATCCAGATAATGTCCCCCAAAATTTACTTAATTTATGTTCACTTACACGTTTTAGGAGAAAGAGAGACAACCAGAATAATTTAACATCCATTTTAAGCCCCAAACTGTCATAATGCTCCTAGTATACATTTCAATTCCTATATTTTAGGGACAAAGAACAACAATGAACAAAATCTTTTACTCTCTCACCATTTTTCAATTTCCATTTAAGGTTTCCAGACACTATCTGTTTCAACATAGTTGCCAGGGTACCTAACCAGCATTAATTTATTCCAAAATGACTTCCAAGACTTTGTACTGTGTCTCCATAAAGAGTTCCCCGTGCAGAATTGGATCAAGTTCAAAGAATTGACCCATACAATTCTTCCATATTTCAAATTCTCATCTTCCATGTAAAATTCTCTTTTAGTTTCCAAAATTGGTAATTCTAGCCCATTTTTTATCTAAGTAATTTATGTCTCTCTATGTGATCTATAGGAGGTCACTTCTGCTGACACTGTTTTGACCATCTTGAGGTCCGTAATAGGAGGATCACATAAGATGTAGGTAGTCTGTCTTAAAGACTTGTGTCTGAAGGACATTATTTTCATCGCCTAGATTTTCTATGGGAAAGCAGAGCTCCTCTTTCTTTCAGTTTGTAGAGAATTTAGTGCAGGTCTAAGCTTTAATCTTGTTATTCACTTTCTGGGGAGTTTCCTTGTAGACATCCTGTGTACTAGGTTTCATCCATTTATGAGGCTTTATTTATTTATTTTCCTATAATAAAATAAAGGTTAAAAGAAATCCAATATTATGTTGATAATAAATGTATACCCCCTTCAATCTGATAATAATTTTATTTTCTGGTGTGTTGCAGCTTTTCTTCCATTGTTTTCCCAAACCATTCATCAGCTAGAATGTGCTTAGAATTTTTATTTTTTTTCCTTTTTTTTGTTCCCATTAGGACTTGAACCTAGAACCTCCCATAAACCCACCCCAACCCTTTGCCACTTGAGCCAGGCCTCAAGGGCATGTGCTTAGAAATATAGAGACAATCTTGTACTCACTACAATGAAACTTAAAAACTGCAGGAGTTCTAATTGCAAGTGGAAGGCACACTCACCGTTAATAATTTTATTTCGAATTAGGCTCTGTAAGAATACACATACAAGTCTCACAAGTCTGTTCTGCATGTACTTATCCTGGAAAGATAAAGGAAGAAGAAGATTGAGATGTTAAATTTCTACCCTAACTGGGTTTGCTGATATGAACAAACCAGAAACATAACCACCCACTACAACAGGAAGAGAAGCAAAGCAAAGAACCATGGTAGTTTACAACCTCAAATTTTTCTGAATCTGCACTTGTCCAAATGCACTAAATACACATATATTACAAATAAACACACGCATAACACCAATATATGGATGTAAGAACAAACATTATATTCCAAAAACTTGACACCGACAGTCTTTAAGATAATGGAAAAAATGCTTTTCCTATTTCATACAAAAGGAAAGCATCCCAGACACAACTTTCCCAAATTAAATACCATATAGTATCATAATATAGCTAAAACAACCCCCCTGTCATATTCTATATCCCTTCAAGAATTAATTCTGTATTTACCCTATCATGTAAGGGACACTTGTATTGATACTATAATTGAAAGGAATAAGAAAATGTGAAATGGAAAGGAAAAAAAAACCCAACATTTTAACACATGGAAAACAATAATCACCTTGACAAACTTGGGAGTGTTGGTTTGACTTTGAAAAGCTATTTTCCAATTTTTTTTGGAAGAGAATAATAAAGCAAAATGGCATGAAAACCTATTTGAAAGCTTATTCCTAAAAACCGTTTTTCAAAATCTCTAAAAACAGATAAATATATGGAAACATTGTGAAAAAGTTTCCACGATTCTTATTTCCCTTCTTTCTTGGTTTAATAAAAAAGGATTGATAAACATCACTATGTTCAAAAGTAATGATTGCTTGATTTCCAAATTTATGAGAATTTCAAAATGGGCTTCTTGAAATGGAAACCAAGATGGCCTAACTTCCTGATATTCATTCCTTCATATCAAAATCTAAAACTTACTCAAGCCCAGTGATAATTCCAGTCAGAATTTTGCTGAAATCCGTTTGCCAAGGAACAATATAAAATACTATCAGAAAGCAAAGTGAAGAAAAGGACCTTGATGTTTTGACAAGATGATATACAATTAGTTATGTACATGTGTACAAATTCGGTGGGAAGTTCAACCGCTGTAGTAAGCCTGTTAACGACTTCCATTGAATGTAGGCTCATGTCCATATTGACAAGAACTGTGAAGTACCTAAATTGACAAAAAAGAAAGTTAAACAAAAATACAGAAAAAAAAAAAAAAGACTAAAGTGCTGGGATGCTTATCATTTCAGTAATAAAGCAAGAAAGGTAAATCAACATGACAAAAACATACTCCGCAATTTCAGCTGAATTTATCAACTTAATGAGAACTTCAACCGCAATAAGGGGATTGTTTTCCACCAGATCCTGATAACAAGAGGTCTCTGAATATCAAGGTAGAACTAGCCATTTTAATATTAAAAAACAATTTACACATATATAATCACATACCGGCAGCTTTATTGGCGTCAGTCCGCAGTGATATACAAGCTTTGGATCATTTCCCAACTCAACAAAAACTTGCTGGGGAGTAAGATAATATCAGCAGTACTAAAAAAGAACACATTCACGAGTTTCCTTGTGAAGGGAAAATGCTTTTAAACTATGTCTACTAAAAGCTAAAAGCGAAAAGCTTCACAAGGAAGAGAAAAATTTATCAAAAGTATGTACACTCCTGAAATTGATGCCACATGAATATTTATGGAATGAATATGTAATATAAGACAATCATTTATAAAATACTCCATATAAAAGTAATTTGTTGATTTTAGATTACCAATGTGACTAATATAACATAAAAAAATGTGGATTGTCTCTTAGATGGCCACTGAGCCATAAATCATGCTAATTGTCACACCTATGATGTTTTTCACCAACTTTTCCGCAATGTGCAATGCTTAGACCCTTCTAAGCCAGCCTACTCTAGGTTCCCACCAAAGTCCCCTCTAATAAATCCTTAAGAGTTAAAGGTAATGCAAGCCAACACAAAGCTAATGTTAAAGGGGAAAACATAGAAAAACCCTAAACTTGTATTATTTCACTCTTATACAATTACAAGCAAACAACCTAGGGTTCAGCAGCACTCTCCCTCCCTGCACAAAGCCTAGTACTACATTTATATAAACACCCAAGGGAGGTTTCACCAGCAACCCTGCTAAGCTCATACATTTGCCCACAAATCTACCCACTCATGAGCATCGTGTGCCACTCAGCTGCCCATATGTTTAAGAGACTCAGCTCTCCATGTTCTCCACCCATGTATAGGTGGTTGTGACTCTAACAATGCCACCTGTCTCAATAGTTGCCTTCAAGTCCTCCATCAATGCTACTTGTTGGCTGATTAGTATTGCCTTCCTTTGGATCACGCCACTTGTTGCCTCCTACGCCCTTTCATGACACCTGTCTTGGCACATCAGATAGATGCTTGGCTCTTGCCGCATGTTGAGAGCACTTCCTTTTCAACAGCCCACTTTCATGCCCCCCTTCCTCCTGATGCCTTGCAACTCCGCTAGGCTAGGTGTCACACAAAGTGTTAACCCACTTGTCATAGCAGTTTCATTCAACTCATGACAATGTTAGGCTCTTGTTCCATGCACCAGCCCACTAACCCTCTTGTTGCATGTTGCAAGCATGTCTCTTAGCTCACTTTCTAATCCTCCAAGCTATATCTTTGATCAGCCACACATCTTGCAACAATCCTTATTTCAACCAGGTATTGAGGCCATGTGCACCAGCAATCCCTTACTTGGGCTTCCCGTAATGCCAAGGGGTCACCCTAACATGCCTCCACATGTCACATACACATTATGCCAACAACTCATGGTCACTGAATCGAGCCCACCACCTAAGTTGTGCCAAAGCTTGCATTCACTATTGTGTCTACCATGGCTCATGTGATTGAGTCATCCTCGTGTCACCAGGCACATCTCAGCCCTTGCCTTGAATCACTAAATTTAAGGTCCGCACCATGACTTGCTCTGCCATACCATGACATTTTGCTCATGGCTACTCCATGTACTGACTCATGGCATGACACCCATTGTGCCAACCTAAGTCAAGCCTTGCATCATGTGTCATGGTCCTCATATCATACACCACATTTCAAACCATGTCCCCACACTGATGCAACCCCATGTCTAGCCATTTCATGCCATGACATTCCACCCATAACACTCCAATCCATTGAACAAGGCATTGTGCCCTTGGGCTAGTCCATCCAAGACTTGCTCCCATCTTTAGGGTCATATTGTCTTAGGATGCCAACTTAGCCATCCCCCGAGATTGGCATCTTTTGACTACCATCCCCCTTCGCCCTAAAGAGCATTCTAAGCCATTTTTACATTTCCTAGAGAAGACATTATATATGGTTGAACATGCATAACAGTCTTCTAAATAAATAAATCAAAATCATAACTGATGAAGGAACAATCATTTTCACAAGCCGTGACTTAGTAAATTCCTCCTAGAGCCTCCTCTTAAAAGGAAAATTCCAAAACCATAAAAAATTCCAACTTCATTTTTTGGCTAAGTCAAGCCGCTTATGTGAGGGGTCACATGTCATGCTACTTTGCCATACCTCAGCCATGTGTTGTGGTAGCATGCCTAGGCCTCTGAAACCAACTAATGTGTTTTTATTTTTTTTATAGGTAAATAAAGAAAAATCTAATGTGTTAAACCTCCTCCATTTCCATCCTATATGAGTTAAGACATACCTTCCAACAAGCCTTAGGCCACATGGGTGCAAAGGTGCCACCAAATGCACCTTTGCTCCATAGCCAAGCAGTGAAGGTGGTAACACTAGTCCATTTATTACTGGTAACTATAAAAATCTAAACAAAATGTTAAACAGAAAGGATCTTTAATAGATTTTCAAGCTATTAAACCTTCTTCCAATTCTTCTCCCACCACCGTGATTAGTAATTCAAATATTTCATAAAGACAAACATAATAAATACACTATGAAAAGAGTGTATGCACCTCTTGTTGTGCAGGTGCAAGTGGCCCCTTCAAAGCTTTGGCAATCAGATCCCTAACTGCAGCCCCCCTGCTAGTGTCAGCACACATACCATAATCCCATTGAAGCTCATGATTGTTGTCAGGGTTGAGCCACACTAGCTGCCAACAGTTTAAAAAGAATAAGTGCAATAGATCAAGTAAATTCCACAAATTTTAATTGATTATTAATCTTTAAAGCATGTCTTCTTGCCTCATCTTGTATCAGAAGCCTCGGTGGAAGTGGCCTGATCCACCTTGGACCAAATCCTTCCAGTGACAAATTTTGCAACAGCCCAGTTAGTGCCTCATCTCTATCTCCTGATCCAAGTTTTGGTTTGGCTCCAGGTTCCAAGTCAAACCTGAAATGTAACCCCATGACATATACATGAAATAATGTGAGAGATGAAAACAAGTGGAGGACAAAATTGATAGCCACATTTAATTTCTCCTAACTAAAAGATTTCATGGTAAAAATGAAAATACTAAAAGCTTCAAACTATTGTTACTCCACAGGAATGAGACATACTCTGGTGAATTTAGGTCACAACCACTGGGGACATCAGGGTCTGGTACCACATTTTTCACAGTGGCATTCCTGAGCAAGCAATTGTATGGTTCTGGATGAACCCTATCACAATATTGCTGCTGCAACTGTTCTTGCTGTGGGAAAGCCTGACAATCAAGAAAAAAGAAATATATTATCTCTAAAGAGAACTAAAATACAGAAAATACTGCAAAACCAGATGTCTTCCCCACCTCAGTAAACAAGGATCATTCTCATGATTATGGTGTGATCTTATCCATCAAGAGCAAAATTGAAATATGTGCATAACTAGATGCAGGTATATATGAATATGTATACACACACACACACACATATTTATTTAAAGCTCACCTGTGATGAAGGATCAAAACCTTTGACGAAGTCTGTAGCAGTCTGTTTTAGAACCTGCACCAGACAAACCACTTCAGAGATCCCTAATCAACGAGAGATGAGTCATCTTGAAGCAAAACAAGTGCCAAAATGCATTTTGATGTTCCCACAAAAGACAACCATGAAGTTACAATCACTTGATTCAACCAATCCACATTTTCTCTAAGGCTGTTGTGTCCATTTGGAAACCTAGATTAGCTAGTCCCTAAGCAAATGGGTTAACTAAGAGGGAAGCTTCTTCTGTGAAGTATGTTCACAACCCACTCATCTCTCGGTTGCATGATCTAGTGCTTTTGTACAGTAATTTACATATTCAGTGGAGCTTTATATTCACTTCTCTCATTTAAGAAGGAGCTTCCATCCTGGTAACTATTAATTGTCATTTACATCAGTAAATTATACAATTGTCAAAATGCAGCAGAAGGTCAAAGGCTATAGATGATGATACATGATATGCAAACAACCATCCACATTAGCCAAACCAAAACTTTATAAAAACTGTAAATTGAGAAGCTGTATGAACACAAATTCATCCAAATGAAATTTTTGGATGAGGAAATCCCAGTTGTGAACATCATGGATGGTATATTAACAGATAAACAAGATTCTTCCAAGTGGAATTTTCAGAGGAAGAAAATCCCAACTGTAAATGCCAGTTTAACAGACCATAATCAAAAACTGTGTTCCATGAACACTTCAATCAATTAATCTAGGCAGCAGTTGATTGTGTTCAACTTGCATTTCACATGGATTACTGTTGCAGAGTTTGTGAATATTTGGAACTGCTTTTGCACAGTGTATCCAAATCAACAAGATCATTCAACATCAAGATTCTTTTTTTTTTTTTTTTTTTTTTGATAGGTATTCAACATAAAGATTCATACAATGTGCTAAAGAAAGAATGTAGAACCTCTTTACTATTGCTAGAGTTGGAAGAGGCTAACAACTGGAGAATAAATCCTCTTTCATATTTCTCGGCTTCTTCATTACATGCTGCCTGCAAAATCCAAAAATTAGGAAGTAGAAAAGAGCAAACACACACACAAAAATTGCCATTGCATCACCTTCATCATAAGGTCAGCACCTCAGCAAAAAGGATTGTATTATTATTATTATCATTATCATTATTATTACTATTACTACTACTACTACTTTGATAGGCAAAAAGTGAAAAGATATTAGAAATGCCTAAGTAAAGGCACATCAACATCAACATACAGTGTATTAAAAAAAATTTATTTGTTTTTATAGGTAAAGAAAAGTCAAATATAAAGAAAAGAGGGGACACCAAAAATAGTGCCCACAAAGTATACAAAAGAAGCCAAAAGGCTCAAACCAGAGGGGGAGGGACAAAAACAAAAAACATAACCTGCCCTTACTTAGAGCCTAACCAATCAATGAAACTTAAAAGCAAAAAAGGGCTCAAATATACAAACACCCTAGACCAAGACCACAGATTACATACAAAAGAATTTTTTCAATCTTTGGAGCGAAAGCTCTTCATTGCCAAATGCTAACAAATTCATTTCCTTCCATACTGTCCAAAATATACATAAGGGGACCGCTTACCAAACCTTTTTATGAGCTTTACCCACAAACAACCCATGTCACCCAAGAAGAGTTCCTTCACTAAACAAGAAAGAATTCAAGACACATCAAAGAGGGAGAAAAGAAGATTCCAAAGAACCCAAGTCTTTGCACAGTGAAGAAGAAGATGATCAATCGTCTCTGCTTTATAGAGGCAAAGAAAACACCTATTTGCCAAAAAGTGCCCCCTCCTTTGAAGTTGGTCCAGAATTAAGACTTTCCCCCAAAAAACCTCCCAAGCAAAGAAAGCCACCTTAGGAGGCGCGCTCGATCTCCAAACACTACCACTAGGGAACAAAGGAGAATCTTCAAGCTTTAAGATAGAATAAAGAGATTTGACCGAAAAAGTTCTACATCTCGAAGCTATCCAAATCACTCTCTCTTCTACATCCTTGTACACCCTAACAGCTTGGATCTTTTGCAGAAAACACTCGACCAACTCTAACTTCCAATCATTAAAGGCCCTTGAGAAAAGAAGGGTCCATCCACCCCCATCACCTCCAGGGTTCCAAACATCCGCCACCCAAGCTTCCTTGGACAAAGAAAGGGTAAACAAGGAAGTGGAGGACTCACAAAGTGGCTCATCTCCACACCACTTGTCCATCTAGAATCTCACTCTCTATCCATTACCCACTTGGTAGGCCAACCTACCACTCAAATAATTCCACTCCTTCCTAATAAATTTCCACAACCCCACACCATATCTCTCACTCACCTCACAGGAGTGCCACCCCCCATCATCTTCACCATACTTTTGACTGATGACTTGCTTCTAAAGGGCCTCTCTTTCATTGGCATACCGCCAATTCCACTTGCATAAGAGAGCTATATTCATCAAAGAGAATTGTAATAATTGAAGGTAACATCCCAAGAAAAATGAATAAATGTCAATAGGTTCAATGATGTAATAATCATAAACTTATGAAAAAGATTTATCTGTCTTTCATGTTCTAGAATGCAATGATGCTTGATTCTGATTCTAATTCTTCGTATGATCAAGCTTTGCAAAAAGGATATAAAGAATTGAAGAGAGAGAGGGAGAGAGAGAGGGAGGGAGAGTGAGAGTGAGAAAGAAGAAAGAAGAGTATCAAATAAAAGTAATTAGGTAAAATGAATAGCAACTATGTACTTTCAAAGTGTCCTGAATACAAGATAACAAACCTCAATAATCATTCTCTGATATACATGTTAATGAAAAACTGTAAAACTCTCTATAAGAGAGATTCACAGCAAGAAAACCACAATTAACCTTCATTATGCAAGCTATACTCACCTGCAACTAATCCTATAACTAGCTTTCTCCACACCACATAAAATTTTATGAACAACAAGAATAGCACAAGATTGCAATAGACATTCCATTTTGGAATAAGTCAATAATACTGTACTTAGCTTACATTTATAAGAAAAGATATGAATGGGTTCATAGATGATTGCTGAGAGGAATAAGCCTGATGAAGAATAGTGAATGCAACCAAACGTTGAGTAGATTTGAGCACACTTTTGTCCTGCAATATAATAATAACAACAATAATAGTAGTATTATACCAGTATCTATTTGAAAAATAACAGCCTTTAGCAGCAAAAATTCATAATTCTAAATGAAACTTTCTAGGTGCTAATAGAAATATCAATGCATGATCTAGAGGCAAAATATTGTAAAAAAACCATATAAAGGACATGCATGTAGTCTATTGGGTTCCAAAAAACCTGCATTACTAATTACATAAAGAAAAAAATCAATATCCTATGCAAAGGAGAGCCACCCACATTCCCAAAGAAATCCATTTTTTTTTTAATCTTGACCACTTGGGAAGCCAACTTGGGCCTATAGTATACAAACTGGGTGGTGGCCCTCACCATAACCCCAAACCCAGCCAACCATGGTGAAGGTATTATTTGATTCAAGGTCTATTCTTGCATTACTTGAAGGTCTTGGTTTGGTAGTAAAGTTGGTGCACCTCCAATATGACCACTGAGGGCTTACCCAACTTGGGAGTAGAGCTCAAAAGGTCCACCATGGGCTTGGCATGCCTTGGTGGCAGGTTCAGGTTCAGTCATACCACCAAAGCATGCAAAGGATAGGTTTGAGGTTGTTGGTTGATGGTTAAACTTGTAGTCTATTTGAGGCCAATGTAGAGGATAACCACATTAAGCACATTTAGGTCACATCGAGAGGGAGAAAACCCACCAGTTTCCAAGGAACACATGCAAATATCCACTCATGTCCAGTACCAACCCATGTAGGGTCAAGGAAGAGTCGGCATGTTATATTCTAATCCCTTGTATCAAATCCTGAAAGCTTTGGAACCTTCTTCTAGCTTTGTTTGGCCTTACAGTGGGTTCTTCCAAAGTCCATCAAATTGCTTCTCTTAGGCTAGAAAAAGACAAGAAAGCAGAAAAGGCAAAGGAGAATGTGAAACTTGGCCTCCCTTTGCTAGTTTTGATGTATATGGAAGGAGTGCAACAGCATAATTTTCAGGGAAGAGAAGCATCCAGATCAAGTGTAGAAAGACAGTTTCTTGAGAACCTTTTTTAAATGGGCTAAGAGCCCTTTAGGGTCTGCCCTTTCCCTGATGGATTTCATGGATTGAGTCAAGTGTAGGTTACATAGGTTTTTTCACTTCTGTTTTTCTTTTTTTTTTTTTCTTTTTTTTTTTTTATTGTTTTCTCATTTGCTCTTGGTGCCCTTTGTATATTCCTGGTGTCCTACAGTTGTGCTCCATTTTTGCTACACACTATTAATCTAATTTCAAGCTTGCTACACACTATTAATCTAATTTCAAGCTTGCCTATCAAAAAAAGAATGGCCTGGCCTTCCTGCCTGGTTTGGGCTTCCTGCCTCGGAAGGTCGCAAAACCCCTGTAATAACTGGCCCTGCATCTACCAGCAAGCATATTCCTTCAGGCTCCTATATAAAAGGGCCAACAACACTCATTCTGTGTTTTGGGGAGCATGGATGGGTGCTAGGTTGTTATGGAGAAGGAGATAGGAGAACAGAGAACAGAGAACACGACAGCACTTGAACCCACAAACATAGAATTTTCCAATGATTCCCAATCTGCACAGTTAAGATCTATGACCCTTCAAGTTTAATGTCATACTCTCTACCCCTCTTGCCTCAAACCATGGCATCTCCCATCCATTTGGCTAACCACCCCTCCTACAAGCTCATGGAAAACCCTGAAAAAAGCATAAAATTGCTGTATATGAATTACAGGGCATCCCCATCCCTACTACTAGAGTAATCCTTGATAATCAAGCAACCATATGCAACAAATACATAAGTTAATCAGTTTATCTAAATTTACCACACTAAAAATTGCACATTTTTGGAAGACAGAAGTTAAAAATCATGGTTTAAGATAGAAGGATGGACAATCATGTAAAACCAGTTTTAATATCTTGGCAAATGCCAATGAGCATTGCTACAGCCAATGGATTAGAAATACCACACAGAAGCACTGGCCCAGAGAAATGATAGCCTAGATGTCACCTACATCTATCAAAATAAAAAATAAAAATGGCCTAGATGTCACCTACAAAGCACTTGACTCCATATGAGTTAGCATTTAGTAAAAAAGGGCAAACATGTCCTGAAAAACAAACTTAGGCGCAATGCACGATTACAATAAACATAAATAAACTTATCAAGAGCAGAAGTCTAGATGTGCTTAAAGATCACGAGCATTTTCCAGCAAGACTCAAGTTTCAATCCAATCCTTCAATGACTGATTGGCCCTCATTCCCAAAGCCTTAAATTGTGGGAAAAAAATCCGAAACCAAGCTAGATCAACACACATTTCAGATTAACATTGAAAACATCTTACACTAAAAGAGCTCTGCTTGGTAGTTAAGGAAATGAAGGAAAATAACAGACAAACGTGCAGACAGTTTTAGGCGTTGGACCAAGAATTGCAAACTCTATAAAAATTTGCTGATTACAAAGTAAAATCTTATTAAATCAAATTATAATTAGGGTTTAGGATTTAGTTCCACGCTAACCCTAACCCTCATCCAAAACCTTGGTGAATTTTAAAATTCAAATAGAAAGGGAAAGAGAGAGATGAGAAGTGTTAGGGTTTGGTTAGAGCTTACCTCCAAGAGCATGAGGAGGGAGGTGCAGAGTCTAAAATGGCGGATTCGAGGGAACTTAGAGTTAAAATCAGTCATGATTTCATCTAACGCCTGGTTTTCTGCATTCAGCAATGAGAATAGCTCACTTGATTCTTCCACCTTGATCATGGTTTCTTCGCTCCACACCACACACCACTTGCCAAAGGAGTTGTTTGTTTCTCGAGAAAGGAAAAAAGTGTTTCTATCACAGAGTTGGCAATAGAGTTGGGCCAGGCCCAGACTACTTTGGAATATTGTAGCCCAGGTGAAGCCTCGCCTTGGGCCAGTCCAATAGGTCAGCTTGAAATAATGATGAAGATGATAACAACAAAAAGAGGAAATTTGGAAATAAAAATAAATTAATTAAATTTTTAAAAAAGTGAAAGGAAAAGAGGAAATTATTCAATTTTCAAGTTAAAATAAAAAATGGGAGGAAATTCTTTTATGCTATATTTGGTTCCCATAAAGATTTGAAGGAAAATGCTAGGCAAAGAAAAGTAAAAAAAAAAGAAAAATAAAAAATAAATTTAAAGTCAATAAATTATTTTTATATGTTAATTTAAACTTATTTAACTTATTTTAATTATTTAATATAAATATTAAATAATTTAAAAATATATAAGTTTGTAACTAATTTTAATTATATTCAATTTTTTTATATATTTTCCCTCATTCAATCAAATATAAGAAAATCATTTTTTTTAGTATTTTTTTTTCAAGAATCTGATGAAAAATGTGAAAAAAATAAAAATAAATAAATAAATAAAGAAGAAAAGTATAAGGAAACCAAAAGTAAAGAAAAAATAAAAATATGATTAAAGACAATAGATTATTTTTACATATTTTTTCAAGCTCATTTTAATTTTTTTTTTAATTATATATAAATTAAATAATTTAAAAATATATAAATTTTTAATTGATTTTAATTATATTTAATTTTCTTTTAATATTTTTTTTTTAATAAAACTAAATATAAGAAAACAATTTTTCTTAACAATTTTTTAGCTTTTTGAAAAATCAAACATAACAAAGAAATAGGTGGACTGTTGACACGATACAAGGATATATGACATGAGTTAATCAAGAGGTTTGTTAAATGCATCTACTCAATCTCTTTATACATCCACCTATCTTTTCTCTTTGTTTTTCAAATAAATTTTACATATGAAAGGATGAAAATAACCTCTTCTTCAGTCTTTCTACACAGACTACACCCACTCATTCAAAACCCTAAACCTAATTTTTCTTAATTTTCTTTTCTTTTCTTTCCCTTCCTTCATTTTCTTCCTTTCTTTCCTTTCACTTCATCTTCTTCCCAATTTGTTTTTATTTTTTTTTTTTACAATACACTCAACCTGATGCAGCTTGGAAATTTATTTTTTAGAATCAAAAATATATCAATTAAGGAAGAAGAATATATCAAGGAAGAAGATTATAGAAAGGGAAGGAAAAAAAGAAAAAGAAAGAAGGAAAATAAAATGGAAAAGAGTAATAATTTTGGATGGATGAGTGTGGAAAGGCTGAAGATGATATTTGTGTCATTTTAAATGAAAAAAAAAATTATTACAAAGAAAAAAGGTGAATGTATAGAGAGAATGAGTGGATGTATTTAAAATTTCTCTTTAACACTAATCTAGAGAATATCCTAAGAAGGGTGTGCATATTCCTTTATATTTTCTTCCCTTTTTTTTACTAATGTATATCTTTTTATTTTTCACATTTTTTAAAACTTTTGTTCATGAAATTATGAAGTGGGTATAGATAAGGGATTTTATACTTCTAAGCAATAACAAAGTATTTGAACCTTCGTAATTCGAGCACTTTGTTGAGTTTGAGTAATTTGTAAGACTTTAATTGTCTAAGTGAAGTCGTTTTAAGTTCATAAATTGTTATTTTCTATTACAAACCAAAGTAACTATTAGCCTCTTAATTTGGACACTACAGCAATTAGATCGAGACAGACTTGATGGTGCATGATTGACATGAACAAGGCAAAGGAGGGTGATGCAATAAGCTAGTCCATGACATGGACAACAAACCCATTATGCCACGAGCATCTTGACATAGCACATGGATAGGCACTAATGCATGGGCTAAAGCGCACTAATGCATCAAGGATGAGTTAAACACACTAGCATAATTGGCATACACAAAGGGTTTGATGCATGCACTGGGGATTAAATATTGTATTGACATGAGCTAAGTTACAATAATGAGTTGAACATGACCTTGGATTGATTTGACTAGAGAATGTTCTATTTGGGTAACTTGCAGGGGTTGGTTACATAGCAACCATGGGGAAGAGGTGCCTTGAGTGGCAGACCTTAGTGCAAAGGGAACATCAAATAGGCTTATGGGTTGTGCATGAAGCACGAAGAAACACCTCTACTTGAAGAGGTATGTTTAACTAAGTGATTGTGGCAATTGCATAATCAACACCCCCAACCTACCGCTTGAATTTAAATGTTTTAAGTTCAAAATTCGAAGGCATGATAGTGAGGTATAAAATGCTCCTACACTGTAGAAAAACAAGAGAGAGAGTTATAATATTATAATACTCTTACGAGGATCAGGTTCTCTAACTTAAACAAAATTATATACATGTTAGGACATGAAGAAAATTTAGTAATAATGTAATTATTAAGTAACACTTAAAAAGATTTTCGTATTTAATTGGTTGCCTAATTTATGTTGCTTTTATTGTGGCTTTCGATTTAAGGTTGGCTAAGGTTTTGTCTTAGCATCGCAACTTAAAAAAAAAAAAATATATATATATTATATTCGTTTGTTAGATCTGAGAAGTGTTATAAGAGCATTGCAAGAGAAATGGCTAAGGATAATGCAATAGAAGCCTTTGGAGAAAGGATTTCTAAATTTGGAAGAATTGCTAAGAGAATGACCAAGTGAGGATGACGTTGTGAGCGCATGGCCCTATGGGTAGATCACACTGTGGGGAGATTCACATGTAGAGGGAATTCGTTGGACACTCATGACAAATTCATAAAGTACAAGGTTATTGGTTTGAAGGGAAATGTGAAATAACTTCAAAATTTATAAAATTTAAGATACCATTGTTTAATTATATATTATTTATACAAATAAAATTATGTCAATCTATTATATTATATCTATAAATTAATTGATTAATTGAGGATAAAATCCCACAACTTATTTATTATAGAAACATTTTATATGTTTGGGTGCTTTGGGATAGGTAATCTAATCATTAAATTCATTACAATATGTTATAAGTCTTATCTCTTTTTTATTTAAAAAATAATTTTAATAATTAAATATGTGATACGTCTTATCCATAGCTTTTTGTTTTTTATTTTTATTCAAAAATTAATTTTTTATTGAATATGAGTCTTGCATGTGAAAGTATATGGTAGAAAAAGTACACATTTATCTTATATTTTTTAAAATTTTTGTAGATAACTCAATTTTTTAAAATATTTTTCAAAACCATTATTTTTTGAATTATATATATATAACATAAAAATTTCTATCATTTTTTTTTTTTTTTTGAAAATATGAAATCATTTTCTTGCATTGAATGCATAATGAAGAAAAAAAGTTAATTGGTTGGCCAATACCAACAACTTCAGAGCTATCCCAGTGCGAGACTGACTGCAATCACTCCATTAACCCACATTGGGCCCTTGGATCAGGATATTTCGCTCTCACTCCCTTCTTTTCTCGCCGTCCAAAGAAAAGAACAAACAAAATGACTCAATCCTCACCTGTTCTTCCATGGAAAACCAAGATCGCCCTTAAAGCGCTTTCTGCCGTTACCGACTTTTCCCTCCGCGATGACGGCACTATCAACCGCCGTCTCCTCAGCTTCCTCGACTTCCGCGCTCCGCCCAACTCTACCCCCGTTAAAGGAGTTAAGACCTCCGACGTGACTGTCGATCCCTCACGAAACCTCTGGTTTCGCCTCTTCGAGCCTACGGAGGTTCCTCACGGAGGTGAGAAGCTTCCGGTGATTGTGTTCTTCCACGGCGGCGGCTTCGCCTTCCTGAGCGCCTATTCCAAGGCCTACGATGCCGTGTGCCGCCGATTCGCCCGGAATATCCCTGCCATCGTAGCCTCCGTCAATTACCGGCTCTCGCCGGAGCACCGGTACCCGGCACAGTACGACGACGGCTTTGATGTCCTCAAGTACCTGGATTCTCATCCCCCGGCCAACTCCGATTTGTCAATGTGCTTCCTCGTCGGGGACAGCGCGGGGGCGAACGTCGCGCACCACGTGACGGTGAGGGCGTGCGAAACAACGACGTTTCGGGTGGTGAAGGTGGTGGGACTGGTTCCCATTCAGCCGTTCTGGGGGGGAGAGGAGAGGACGGAGTCGGAGAGGAGGCTGGAAGGTTCGCCGCTGGTGTCAATGAGGCGTACGGACTGGCTGTGGAAGGTGTTTTTGCCGGAAGGAGCCGACAGAGACCACGAGGCGGCGAATGTGAGCGGGCCGAGAGGGAGGGAGTTGTCGGGGGTGGAGTTTCCGGCGACGATGGTATTCATTGGAGGATTCGATCCGTTGCAGGACAGGCAGAGGATGTACTGCGAGTGGCTGAAGAGATCGGGGAAGGAGGTGAAGGTGTTGGAGTATGGGAGTGCGATTCATGCGTTTTACGTGTTTCCGGAACTACCGGAGGCGTCTCTCTTGTTTGCAGAGGTGAAGAATTTCGTTGAGAAACAGAAGAAAAGGCATAGGCAAAACCCATCCATGATGTAGGTATAATTTATGTATTATGAATATTAATATAATGTGTAGTTCTCGTATTACTGAATAATATTTTGCTCGGAACATTTATCCCTATTTTTTGGAAAATAATTGAGGGAAGAAAAACATAAGAGAAAGAAAATATGGAGGATGTGTTTGGTTGGTGAGAAAATTCGAAAATATATTTAGTTATTTTGAGAAAAAAAAAAAAAAAGAAGTGAGAAACAAAAGTAGAGAGGAAAATAGAAGTAAAAATAGTTCAAACTCATTTGAACTTAGCATGAGTTATTTTTACTTTTTTATGTTTGAAAGTATTTGAAACTACCATTATTTCTCAAGACACAATTAAAGGAATAAAAATATTTAATTATAATATGCTTTTTTTTGTGATATGTTTGAGGATCAATAATAAAACATAATTCTACTTCTCAAATGAAACTACTTTTTGATGCCTAGGATTCTGTCCATTTAACCCACGTTGTGCCAAAATGCCATCCATCAATAGGAATTTGATTTGTGGTCATCTGATGGGTGGCAAGTAGGAGGCAAAACACTTATCTCAAAGGATGGATGGCATGAATTTGACACTTTTTAAGTGTGGGGGCTACATAAGGAGTGTTTCCAGGGCCTTCCCTACGAATTATGGTGAATCCTATTCGAAACCATATACACACGCCAGACAAAATTTTGATTCATTCTAATCAATTTTAACAAATACACACGAAGCATTAGCTTGAAAATTTTTAAAAATTTATGTGGGAATTTTTTACATATGATTAAGTTATGGTTAAATACTCTGCAGCTAAACCTTTTAAAAACAGCCAGGGGCGCTGTGCCTTGCTCTTCTTCCTGGAGTTCCCCGACTCCACAAGGAACAAACATGGGAAACATAGGCGAGAAAGTCCCCCGGTCTCGGGGAATTGGCAACAAGTGATTAAATACATTTTCCTCTACATAATACACATGAGTCTAAATTTCCAACACGCAATGGAATCCAAATGAATAATTTTGTTCTCCCCAAATTCTTATACCCATTCTCGCAGGTCTACTGTTTATGTGCTTGAATAATTTAAAGTGAAATATATATATATATATATATATATATATATTCCAAATAACAAGAACAAGATATGTAAAACAGAATTACCAGAGCACCCACGGCTCTCATAAGAATTGAACATCTTTTGGCTCTCTCCTCGTTGCCCCTGTGCACCCCACTCAGATGCCAAGAATAAAGCACAAGTGAAGGACAATCCCATTCAAGACTATGTTTGTTTATCAAAAAATTTTGAGGGAAAATAAAATAAAACAATTCAAAAAAATTAATTAAATTATTTTTATGTGTAGCTTAAAACTCATTTTATTTGTTTTATCTTTTATACATAAAACTTAACTTTTTTGAAACTGTACAAGTTTCTAACTAATTTTAATTATATTTTATTTTCTTTGAGAAAATCATTTTCCATATCATTTTCTTTTCTTTCCTTATATTTTCCTAGAACTAAAATATAAGAAAATGCATGATCATCCATTTCTATTTCACCAAAGGATTAACATCAAAATAGAATACTTGTAAAATGCAACAATCAATCTCAAAGTGATAATTAACAGATATTACCTCAAGAAAAAAAACCAGTATTTTTAACCACTCTACTCTACTTGCATGTTGAATATTTAAAGGGAAAAAAAAAAACCAACTTAAAGTGTTACATAAATTATCACTATCCTCAAGACCTTTTTTTTCTTTCCTTTTTCCATTTTTTTTTTCTGTTGGGGGTGGAGGCCTCATTTCTTCATTGGCTGGCATGACACAATAAATAGTTCAATGAATGCAATGACGTTAAAAATTGAGATCAGGCATGCACCTGTCAACTAGAACCCGCCAGCACTGATGCTGCAGCTCTCTTCAATGATTCAGATGCCTTCAAGAGATCAGATTCGGTATGTGCAGCAGAAACAAATAGTCTGATTCCAACAGGCAGACGACATTTATCAAGTGTGGATCTCTTGGAAGCCACAACAAAAACAGAGTCTTTGTTCAGCATCTGCAACAGAGCAAACATTTGGGGATGGATTCATTAGGATATTGACTGACCAACATGTGACAGAGACGGATTCAGAGAAACGATGATCTTACGCGATCCACAATATCTTCAAGCAGGTGCAGGTCATTCTTTAAGGAACCTGTCGAATTCTCTAGTCTGAGAAAGACTATGGGTGATAGTGGATTGCTTACTATTGAAAGGCCTTGTATATCTGACAATTCTGCATTTGGCCAACATATTTTGAACCAAATATGGGTTAGACCAGCAACAAGCTAAACAATGTAAGATTCCTACCCATCCATTGAAAAAGAAAAACCTAATTAGCACACATCACCCTCAGCAACATAGTAGCTATTTGAAGTACATGTCAACCAAAAAGGCAGGATTCTGAAGAATCCAACAGGTAGAAGCAAACTAAACATATTGCTTTACTTTTATACAGCTTCTAACCCTCAGCAACATAGTTGCTATTTGAAGTACATGTCAAACAAAAAGGCAGGATTCTGAAGAATCCAACAGTTAGAAGCAAACTAAACATATTGCTTTACTTTTATACAGTTTCTAACCCTCAGAAACATAGTTGCTATTAGAAGTACACGTCAACCAAAAAGGCAGGATTCTGAAGAATCCAACAGTTAGAAGCAAACTAAACATATTGCTTTACTTCTATACAGCTTCTAACCACCCAGAACTGTTTTCAGTATAGATCAGTTTTGGGAAAAAACCATTGGCAAAGCATTCAATTAAAAGAGGATTTTTCATTTTTTTTCTTGGAAACATTGAAAATGCCAAGAAACATATGGAAACCTAAAGCCAACTTCGTCAAATACAATGAGGTCAAATAGCATGCATAGAATACATTGAGATTCAGCAAGAGAGAGGCACCACCTCGGTGTTAGATTAGTAGCGAGAAAAGAACAAACCTTGCCATAATACAGCAATATTTTCCTTCAGCTTCATAATCAGATCAGGATTTTCCTCCAGGACATCGATAGCAGTAATTGCAGCACTTGCGAGATAGGGGGGCAAAGAAGCAGAGAAGACATATCCAGAACTGCTCAGACGCTGCAAAGCATGGCATAGCCTGAGGCGTCAACACTAGTAAGTTGGAACAAAATTTAAGTATTGAAAATCATTATATATATAGTAGTCAACTAGTAAAGAACTTCAATCTTCCATACTTGATGATCAATGACTCGAGTACTTCCAGTGCAGAATCCTCCTTCTGTGGCTAATGCATGTCCCATGGCAGCAGTTATAATATCTATCTTCTCAATCTGCATACCCCATAACCATGGGATCATGAAGGAAGAGTTGATTCCTGATTAAAAGTAGTAAGTTCTTAAAACATACCGGAACCCTAAAGAACTCGGTGAGACCTCTTCCAGTGCTGCCCAACACACCAAATGAGTTACTCTCATCCAATAAGACACGGAAGCGGTATTTCTCCTTCAATCTGATAATCTCATCTAATGGAGCTATTTGGCCAGAATTCTAGAAGTTTCAGAAATCAAAATATTAATAGGTCATCATAAAAAATGATAAAGCAATACAATGATATTGTAGTAGCATAGCAAGTACAGAAACTACTGATTATGCAACTTCTGCAGATAGCAAGTCGAGAAACTACTAATTATGCAACCTCTGTAGAGTTAATAATCATTCCTTTTGGATTCATTGTATTCCATCAGGAGTAAAAAGGTAAAATACTCCAGAACATAAACTGGGAAGAAAACAAGAGAACCACATAAACACATTTTGAACACGAGTAGGAAAAAGTACAATTGAAGATTAAATCTCATCTAAAAATAGTTTTTACTGAAGGAAGAAAGGAGAAGTCCAATCCACACAATATTGCAGCATTCTCAGAAATATGGATAACTTGGGAGTACCAACAAGATGCACCAAGGAAACAAGGGCTTCAAGTTGGAAGAAGAAAAAGAAGAAAGCAAGGAAAAAAGAACCATGATGCCTACTTAAAAGCAGAATAAAAATGAAAAACAGAAGGCTGCATGGAACAAATTTTAGAATTTGAAACCACAAGCACATTGGTAACTTGATTTAACTTCATCTTATCAATTTGGAGAATCGATATTTCTCCATTTAAATTTTCTAAAATCTTATTAAAATTGAAAGACACATATCTATATCTATTCAATATAAAAACTGCAAGCAATCATATATGGCCCTCATTAGCACAGGATAAAATGAAGTTCAAAATTTTACTATTAGAACTAGAACTCTCCGTTCTTATAATTTTTAGCAACAATAGATAGAATGTACTATCTTGCTAATTGCAGATATGCAAGCATGTCAACATTTGAAACTAAAAATAAAGTATTATGGCATTTTCAATGAAATATACTTGCATTTGCAACTTTGTAGCTGCTTATCATCCCGCCTATGCAGGACTGATTCCATAAGGCAACAATGCAGAGCATGAGTGGCCATTTTGACAAGAAGCATTTTTGTAAGGTTTGGGCATCTATAAAAACCATTTTCTGTTTTATAGGTAAATTTTTGTCCCCATTAGGACTTGAACCTAGAACCTCCCACGAACCCTCCACAACCCGTTACCACTTGAGCCAGGCCTCAAGGGCTGGGCATTTGTAAAAACTATGAGCTGTCTCAGGAAAGCAAAGCCATCATCAAAGTTCAATCACGATTTTTATTTTTATTTTTTTGAGACTAAAACAAACATCTTCATTCATCTTTAAAGATAAATACAACAAGGACGAGCAATGTCTTCATTCATCTTTAAACAAATATCTTCAATCACAATTTCTTCCACCATTTTTCCAGGATCTACACAGGCAGAACATTCGATAAAGTACCAATTAAAATATTCTGGAAACTATATGTACAAATGAACATTTTTGCATTGATACCAAATGCACCAAGCATTTTCAAGTGGTTTCTGCTGTATACATTTGATATATTTCTCTTAATAAGAGAGTTTTATTGCAATGGAGGAACATTACTGGGGAAAAAGCTATGAAGAAGGAAGGGCAAAGAATCCTTCACAGGCAAGCTAGAGAAGCAATGGAAGATTTTAAAAAAACATACAAAAATAAGGTTGTTCAAGAACACTCAAGGGGGTGTAAAAATGACCCATAAGAGTTTCCATTGTGGTTTCTCCTGTCTAAGCAAGGAAGCCACCTTAGTTCTAACTTCTAACCTCTGGGACACAAAGGATAAGGAGAATTGTGAGTACTTGCATCTTATGAGAGATTTCCAACCTCTCCATTCACCAAGAAAAGGTAACCCCAATATGGCCCACAAGGTGATCTCTCTAAGCCAATGTTCCAATTTGCCTGATCCCATTTAGCCCAGGAAATAATAGAGGAATCTCCTTCTGCCAATAGAGTTGTAAAATATGTATGTATCCCTGCTTGAGTATTTGTTTGGCATGCCAAAAGTTAAGATGCATGACTAACAGAAAATACCTGGTACACAGCTTCAACCACAATATAACGCCGCAGCTTCTTAGCCCTCTTGTTCTCTAAAGTAATTTTCTCTAGAGTATTTTGCAAAGACTCCATGTCATTGTGCTTGAAATACACTATTGTACTTCTAGAAAGATAAAGGCCATTTTGTATTCCCCAGTGGACTCCCTCATCCCTGAAATAGGAAAAGACATAGTTTAAGTAGAGAGACAAACATATACTAGAAATTTCTTGTCGGCTATATTTTACAAAAGAAACCTATGTCACAAAATCAACAAGAAACCCAATCTTAATATGACACAAGCCACTAAAAAAATTAAATGAATAGATAATGCCACAATTTAAACCGGAGACAATATCATCAAAGATCAGAAGAAAAGAAGAGGGAATAAAAAAAGAAATCAAAATGCAAAGTGCCAGAGGACAAGTGCCAAGTCAAAATAAATTACGAATACTGCATCCAAATATAAATAAGGTCCAATAAATTTTATTTTATTATTATTATTTTTATGAATAAGGTCCAATAATAGGAATGCAAGATAAAAGCAGCTGAAATGCAAGCTAAAATGCAAACCAATTCTTATATCACATTCTTTTCAAAGTATGCCTGGACAATGAGATAAAAGCAAGAGTTAAAATGCAAACCAAATCGTACAACATCACATTCTTTTTAAACAAAGTCTGGACAATGAGATAAAACCAAGAGCACTTAGATTTCTTTTTTCCTTTTCGTAATTCTTATTGCCTGACCATGATAATACTGCATCAAAATCAAAAACTACTATTGAAAAGAAAAAGGCCAAAGATCAATAAGAAATGCATAAAACATTATTTACATCCATAGGCAACACATGCTAACATTTAAGTAATATCCAGATAACCAAAGATTAAAAAGTCGACATTAGATATACTCACACAACAATGATGTCTCCTCTTTTACAAAATGCTGGGATTGCACTGAACATGGTGGAAAGTCCATAAGAATAGAGTATTGAATCAGGAGTGCCCAAAAATTTTGCTATTCTGGCCTCGCAATCAAGGTGAACATCTACAAAATACAAATTGTTAGTAAGGGTTCTTTCCATGTTAAAAGGGAAAAGGAAACAACCATATATGTAGTTTACTTAAAACCATC
The DNA here is from genome assembly GCA_030254885.1 of Vitis rotundifolia. Classification (NCBI taxonomy): domain Eukaryota; kingdom Viridiplantae; phylum Streptophyta; class Magnoliopsida; order Vitales; family Vitaceae; genus Vitis; species Vitis rotundifolia. Next base: position 12,894,320 of record CM058170.1, read on the forward strand.
TTAAATATTGAGCCTTACCAATTGTTCCATAGAAACCACGAGGACCACAAGAACCAACACCATATTTCTCCAGTGCAGCAGTGCATGATTCCTGAGATGAAATATTACATTGATGGCTATATTTAAGTAAAGGATTATCATAATAAAGATTGGTAAATAATAGGAATGGGTTTGCCTCACCAGTAACTTCTCATGTCCAATCAATCCAAGGTAATTTGCTGAAGTAAAGTTCACGACTTCTTTGCCATTGATTACCGCATGTGGCCCTGCAGCACTGCATAAAATGCAATTCATGAGCAGGGATACCTCTGATTTGTGGAAAATCTCTCCAAATTTTAGCCGAGAACCTCAATATTTTCCTTAGGAAAAATAATAAGCATCTCAGACTCAATTCTGTGTCTAAATTTCAAAACCTAGAATCAAGGACCAAGATTATATGTGAAACAGCATAAAATTGAAGGAAAATAGAAAAATCCAAAACCAAGAAGTAGTTTGTGACAACTCCAAGAAAAAATAATGCAAATTTTGGGTAATACAAATAGAGAAACATGTCATAACATCAAAAAAAAACTCTTCAATGAAGTTTGAAAAAAGAACAGGAGCTTTATAACTGAAAGGTTTTCTCCAACTTAACCTAAAAGTGGGATAGAATGAGGACAAAAGGCTAAAATTTGACAAGAACCACAAGAACTTCTTTCATTAGAAATAAGTTGACAAAAGTAACAAGTATTTTACCTTTCCAATACTGGAGGTTCACACTGTATCTCTTCTGTAAGAGGAGGAATCAGGGATTCTGGAACCCATTCTTCACACAGCTCATCTATTTCCTACATACAGACAGCATAATTTAGAGCACTGTTAGGTCAGCACAGGTTTTTATACATAGAAAGGATGATGGTATGCCTATACAAGAATTACAATGGTGGTAAGGTTTAACCTAAGAGTCCATTTGGGAGTGATTCTGGCTAAAGCACTCCTAGTCTTAGCACTTTTGTTTGTAGCATTTTCATTACAAATGTTTTTAAAGATAATCACTTAGTGTTTGAATATAAACTTTAAAAAAAAAGTACTTTAATAGCGTTCTTAGTAATGTATTATATAACAAAAAGGTGATTTTTGGAAGAATCACTTACCAAGTGATTCTGTAGAATTTTAAAAGCGATTTTCAAAAGTTTCTCAAACATCTAAATTTTGTAAGAAGCACTTCCAAACATTATGAAGCACTCTTAGGCCCTCTTGAAATTACTCTCCCAAATGGGCTCCAGATCTTAAAAAACGTGTGAAGTTGGAAAATGACAAGCATGATAACATCCATACGCATGGCTCAATATATTTTTTTTTTGATAGGTAAAGAGTAATATATTAAACAGAGAGAGGAAACACCAAACTAGTGCCCTCCCGGTATACAGGGAGTATACAAAAGCAGCCCAAAGACTCGAAGCCAAAGAAAGGGAAATAAACAACAACCCCTACCCTTACTTAGAGTCTAGCCACTCAAAAAAGCTAACAAGAGAATGAGGGCTCAAAGCTATAAACACCCTAACCCAAGACCAAAGATTACATACAAAAGAATATTTCAGCCTTTGGAGCGAAAGCACCTCATTCCCAAAAGCCAACAAATTTCTTTCCTTCCAGACTATCCAAAATATACATAAGGAGGCCATTTGCCACGCCTTTTTACGGGTTTTTCCCACCTACGCATGGCTCAATATTGATACTACAAAGGATAAGCCTCTAAAAGAACTAAATATCAGAGCAATTTAAAGAGAAAAAAGAGACCCACATTGACCATAATAAGATTAAATTTTTTTTTTTTTTTTTTTTTTTTTATAAGTAAGCACAAATTTTATAAGAAAAGGCAAAAAAGCCACACACATACAGGAAGTATACAAGGCGGCAAAAGCCTCACAACCAAAAAAGACAAGAAGCCCCACCTACCCTCAATAGGTGGCCAACCACTCCAAAAAGCCTATAAGGGAGCACGGTTCCACCCCACTATACAATTTTGCACAGCCCCACACATTACAAACAAAAAATTTTTTAAGTTTCTGAATAGCTAACTCCCACCCCCCCCCTTAAAAAGCTAACCTATTCCTCTTTGTCCACACCGTCCAAAAAATAAATAACAGAATGGACCTCCAAATTTTCTTCCTCTTTTTACCCACAAAGGAGCTCTTCCAACTAATCAGTACCTCCTTTACAGTTTCTGGAAACACCCACTGAATACCAAATAAACCAAAAACAATCTCCCACAACACTCTAGCCACTGTACAATGAATGAGCAAATGATTTATGTTTTCCTCTTCGCACCCGCATAAGAAGCATCGATTAGGAAACTGCCACCCTCTCTTTTGGAGCCTATCAAGGGTAAGAACCTTCCCCCAAGCGGCTTCCCAAGCAAAGAAAGCTAATTTTGTTGGAACTCTCTCCACCCAAATGCCATTTTTGGGGAAAATGGAAACATTAGGGCTGATCAACAAGCTGTAAGCCTTCTTAACCCCAAACTGTCCGTTTTTACCTTCCTTCCAAAAAACCGAATCTTCCTCCAAATTAACCCTCTGACTCCTTAAAACTTGAAGTAAATCAGCTACTAGGTGCATTTCCCAATCGTTAAAGTCTCTGAAAAACTTTAAGTTCCAGCCTCCTAGCCTAGAATTCTGGTCCCACATTTCTCCCACTGTGGCGTTCCTATTGACAGCCAATTCAAAGAGATGAGAGAACCTTTGGGACAGCACCTCACCCCCACACCACGGGTCAGTCCAGAATCTGATTTTGGTGCTCGTTCCCATGTTGAAAGCCAAATTATCCCAGCACCAATCAGATTCCTTTAGAATTTCCTTCCAAACCCCGACACCAAACGCCCCATTAGCCTTTTTTGTCCTCCAACCAAGATCATCTTGCCCATATTTTGCCAAAAGCACTTGCTTCTAGAACTCATCCTTGGCCCTAGCGAACCTCCAAACCCATTTGCCAAGCAAGGCTTTGTTCAAGAGGACTAGCTTTCTCAAGCCAAGCCCCCCCTTCTCCTTATCCGTGCACACCAACTCACTTGACTAAATGGGTTTTTCTTTCCAGATTTCCCCCTCCCTACAAGAAGTCTCTTTGCAACTTTTCTAGCCTTCTTGCCACTACTTTGGGCATACGGAACATAGACAAGTGATACAAAGGCATACCAGCTAGCGTACTCTTTATGAGAGTGATTCTTCCACCTTTGGAGATATATTGTCACTTCCAAAGGGCAAGTTTCCACCTCACTCTCTCTTCCACCCCATCCCACATGGAAGAGGACTTATTGGGAGCCCCCAAGGGCAGCCCCAAGTAAGCTGAAGGTAACTGGCCTACCTTGCAACCAAGCTCAACAACCAAATCAGCAACTTCCTCCACCTCCCCTACAGGGATGATTTCGCTCTTCACCAAGTTAATTCTTAAACCCGAAGCCGCTTCAAACCACATGAGAATCCAGCTCAAATAAGTCAAATAATCCTTCTTTGCTTCACAAAAGACAATTGTGTCATCCGCAAAGAGAAGATGAGAAATGTTGGCAGCTGGCCCACTACCCCGCTTGATGTTGCACCCGGAAATAAAACCCCCTTCCACAGCCCTCCTAACGAGAACACTCAACACCTTCATACCAATAACAAACAAATAGGGGGAGAGAGGGTCTCCTTGGCGTAATCCCTTAGAGCTAGAAAAAAACCCAGCAGGCACTCCATTCACCAGAACTGAGAATTTGGCAATTGATATACAGCTCCACATCCAGCTCATCCACTTAGAGCCAAACCCCATTTTTTGAAGAACCCTCATCAAAAACTGCCAATTAATGTTGTCATAGGCCTTCTCAATATCCAATTTGCATATTAGACCCTTTTCTCCCCTTTTTTTCCAATAATCTATCACTTTGTTTGCAATAAGGGAGGCATCTAGAATCTGTCTCCCCTTAACAAACGCATTCTAGTCCGAAGAAATCACTTTTCCCAACACTTTTTTTATTCTATTGGCCAGTACCTTAGCTAGTAATTTGTACAGCCCCCCCAACAAGCTGATCGGCCTAAAGTCTCCCAGGTCCTCCGCCCCTCCTTTCTTTGGTAGCAGAACCAGAAAAGTGTTGTTTAGACTCCTGAGGAAAGAATTTTGCTCATGAAACTCCTTAAACATCTCTAGAATCTCCTCTTTCACGAAATGCCAATAGTATTACCAAAAGGCCATGGTGAATCCATCCGGTCCTGGAGCCTTGTCCCCATTCATGTCCCTTAAAGTCGTATGGATTTCTTCCTCAGAGAAGGGAAGCTCCAGAACATCCGCTTCTTCCTAGTTGATCTGCTTCAAATTTAGACCCCCTATATCCGCCATCCACTCCGAGTCTTCTGTGAGCCTCTGATGAAAGGCGTCAGCTATCCCTGTCCTCATTTCCTGCTCTTCTGACAGCCACACCCCATAGATTTTTATTCTGTCCAGGGAGTTCCTTCTCTGATGAGTCGTTGCCATACGATGAAAATATCCCATATTTCTATCCCCTTCCCTTAGCCATAACTCCCTGGATAATTGCCTCCAGTGTATTTCCTCCAGATTTACCCATTTAGCATAGCCCTCTTTGGCTTCTTTTTTGAGAGAAGTTTCCTCCTCAGTCAAGCTTCTTTCACTTTCCACCTTATCCCAGTAATCCACTTGCTGAAGGGCTGTGGATTTATTGCTTTCCAGTCTCCCAAACACCTCCCTATTCCAGAGTTTTAAATTCTGTTTAAGCACCTTCAATTTTGTAGCCAACTTATAACTAGCCCTTCCACTAACCTCTATCCCTTGCCACCAGTTACAAATGAGGTCTTTAAACCCTTCCACTTTGAGCCACATGTTTTCAAACCTAAAGGGCATGGGACCTCTTCTTATGCCACCCCCTTCTAATAGAATAGGAAAGTGATCTGAGATTGGCCTAGGCAGCCTTTTCTGGATCACATTACTAAAAAGGTCGAGCCAGCTGGGAGACACCAGGAATCTGTCTAACCTAGCCCAGGCTTGATCGTGAGTACCCCCACTCCACGTAGAAACACCTCCTTGCAAGGGAAGATCAACAAGCTCAAGCTCATCTATGACCTGAGCAAATCTCCTCATAGCTAAGGTTAAATTCCCCTGTCTACTTTTTTCCCCTTGGGAAAGAATAATGTTAAAAATCACCCCCTACACACCAGGGATCTCCCCATAATCCTCTGGTTGCCCCTAATTCAAACCAGAGGCTCTCTCTTTCCTCTTTGGTGAAAGGGTCATAAACACCCGTAAAAACCCAGACTACCCCATTTTCAACATTTCTAAATTTACAGGAAATTGAGAACTGACCCACTTCCGAATACAAAATTTCCATAGACCTTTTATCCCAGCAAACCAAGACACCTCCTGCCGAACCAGAAGCATCTAGCGTTCTCCAATCTAAGAATCTCCCCACCCCTAAACTTTTCACCATCCCTTCAGACATTAAATGAATTTTCGTCTCCTGGATACAAAGCAAATCCACCTTCTGATTTCTAATAAAGGCCTTGATTATTTTCCTTTTAGAACTATCGTTTGCACCCCTCACATTCCAACTCAAAATTTTGAGAATCATTAAACGACAGTAAGTTGACCCCCTCTGCCCTGAAAAGGACAGTTCTTCTTACCCTCCCCCTCATAATTGATTGAGCACTCCAACCTCTTAAGCTCCCTTACGAATTTCGACTTCTCCAAGATTCCTTTGCTGTGTATCCTTTCCCGCCTTTTTTTGATCTTGATCAAAAAACCCAAGATTTCCTTTTCCAGCCCTTCTGTTGGAAATCCCAAGAAAAGGCTAAATTTAGCCAAACTACTTTCCTCCCAATTGGTCTCCTTTCTCTCCCTTTCTTCTTGGGACTCAGTCCGAGCCGAATTCCACTCCGAGTTGTGTACCTCATTACCGACACAATTGATCTCAACCAAATCCCAACAACCCTTACCCATCTCTGTGGGCCCTTCTGCAACTGCCAAACTCATCAAATTTTCTTCCTAATAATTTTCCACCCCAGAATGATCGTAATACTCCCCCTCCGGAGTCCAATCTAAATAAAAAGAAGAAGAATGAGAAGGCCCCAGAACCCTTAGCCCCCGCGAATTTGAAACTAACCCATACCTTAAGGCTTCTTCCGTTAATGCACAATCTGCCATTGAACTTTAGGATTCCGGCTGCTGCTTCCTTCTCTCTTCTTCCTCTCGGTACTTAAGAAAATCCTTCTCCGCATTGCATCCAAAGCAGTCCAGATGGGCTGGAGAAATCCCCCTGTCGTTGGGCTGGGATCGGGAAGGCCCAGAACTACCCCCAAGGAGGCTTGAAGACCCCCAAGGCAAAGACGTCCACCCATCATCGGCCCGGCCCAAAGACGACCCAAACGTAAGCCCAGCTTCGCCATTCCCGTCTCTCTTTGCAAGCTTTTCCCCCAAAGGGCCTTTCGCAGAAGGCCCATCAATCCATAACGTGCCCACAAGACCTTCAGCTGGGCCAGGCGTGTACGGCCCAGCACTCGAAGAGTCTCTACAAGTGGCCTGCCCAAAAGGGGCCCAACTTTTAAATTTTTCTCTGCCTTCTCCTCTTCTTTGCCCTCCAGTCCCATCACCTGAGCGCAATTGCGCCTCGGTCCAAGCATCTGGCAGCTCTTCCACACATGGGCCAGCGTGTAAAGCCCCTTCACCCTTAACCTCTCCCTTTTGATTGCCATGTATAATGCTACAGTCCCCCGATTTCTTCCTCAGCGACGACGTGATCTCCCACCACAGAGGTAGGGAATAAATCCCCTCCGCGACTTCGATCTCCAGCGTATTCGGCAAATCATCACCATTCATTTTAACTAAAATCCTAGGCCACTCAAGCTCCTCCAATCTTTCCGTCTGAGAATCGACACCTAAGAATCCTCCACATGCATCTCCCACTCTCCTCAAGATCATCGGCTCCCACAGCGAGACTGGGAGACCTAGAATCCTTACCCAAGCTTCGTTCCTAGCTTCTCCCTTTGTTGAACACCCAAATTTTGGATTCCATCGCTCCAGTCCCAACTGAACCCCTCCCACTGTTCTTTTCCCAGAGGCAAGGACCCTTCTAGCTTCCTCCACAAATTCAAACTCTAGCAGAGCCCGACCCTTTCCCACCCTTGCCAAACCTAACTTTCCTCTCAACCCCCACGTGCTTGCCACTCGCCATCCTAAACTCTCTAAATCCTCTTCTCGAACTGTCCTAGGGTTCCAATTTCCTACCAAGCAATGCTCCAGTCTGCTCAATCTTTTTCTTATTTCCTCCTCCTTAATCTCCATTCTAACCAGTTTATCCTTGCTCCTTGAACCCTTTACCACTTCCACATACGACCTTCCCGTCACCCTTTCTTCTTGTTTATGATCCTTGTTTTCGTTACCCATTCCCAGATTCGGTAAGGTCTCCACCATGGAAGCCCAACCCCCCTTTTCCCCCTTGCCTTTCGGAATGCAAATATTATACCTCCTCTTCTCCACGTCGGTAACCACTAGACGAAGGAAACACCCTACCCTATTTGCCTCACGCACCAAATGATAACACCGCCCTTTTTCTTTCCAACCTTTTTCCCATTTTCCTTCTTCCCTTTCCTTGAGACACTGATCCAGACCTTCCATAAGAAACCTTACGCTCGCTGGCCCTAGACGAACCCAAGACGAGATCCCTCCCTTACTTTCTACGATGGTTACTTGGATTTTGCCTTTTCTCTCCTCAACTTCGACTTTGACTTCGAACACCTTCGACTCCACCACGAAGCTATTCCCCTTCCTCTTCCTACGATTCTCCACTCGGCCTTCACCCTCTTCGCCATCGTTTGCTCTCTCACTCTCACTCTCTCTCATCGCGGTAATTAAGGTTTCAATAATAAGATTAAATTTAAAGCAAAATCACAAGGTTAAAACTGCAAAATGATTAGCAGCAAATTTTCAGACAAGCTTATGATACTTTATGCATTCAATATTAGCCCATGATTTTATAATTGAATGAAATTTTTTACCCAGTTTGAAAATAAATCCATTTCAATATTTTATAGTTATGATATTAATCGACACTAACATTTTCAAACATTTGGCTAAAATTTGAGAAAACTTGTTAATTTTGGAACTTCATTTTTATTTGTTCATAAACTTTAATTTCCAAGATAAAACAAAGAATCCAGAATAGAAAGATTTTAACACTTTTGACACCAGTAAAATTCAAATACTAGCTTTAAGCAGCAGTAGAGCCGCCCTCCCCCCCCCCCCCCCCCCCCAACCTTCTTTTTTTTTTTTTTTTTTGCATGTGTGAAGGCTGACTGTGAAAAGATGATGATGTTTCTACACTTTATAACCATCAAGAGCACAATCTGTACCATCACATAGGCCGACAGCATAGAATTAAGGTGACAATAATGTCAAACTAACCCTTAGGCAGTGAGGACTAACCTTCAATCTGTAGGTCAGCCCTACCTAATAAATTCTTATGCAACAGTAAACTACGATATCATTACAGCCTAAATGTATCTGCAAATAACATATTTCCTCCCCTCTTTTTTTTGACTAGCAAAGAGAAAAAAGATTAGCAAATGCCTGAAAAGTAGCATTTCCCAACTAGACAGGAAGTATACAAGCATCACCTGATAAAGCATAAAACAAAGCTGAGTGGCAAAAAGAGGGCCTTAGCACACCTACATCAAATGAATAAAGTCTAGAAAAGATGAACTATCCTCCACAAAAGAATCAGTTGACCAATAGAACAAAATTTTAGGCAGAACGTATTTCAAACTAAACACTGGGAGCTTCAATTATTCAAAGATTCTATGAATCCACTCCTTCCAAGTGGACCAGAATAAGAGGGACAGAGTGATTTTCACACTTTCTGCTCACAAGGCTGCATCCCCAACAAACCAAAAACTCCTTTTCTAAATAAGGCAGCACCCAAGAGACTCCAAAGATGTTAAACAAAAGGGCCTGTAGACTAATAAGGATGTGATTAGTCAACTTCTCTCCTTGACCGCATAAGCTACACCAGTTCCAAACAATCCTGTCCCTTCTCATCAGCTACTAAATGACCAGGATCCTTCCCAGAATAACCTCTCATAGGGGGAAAAAAAACACCTATGCTAATGTAGCATTAAGCCCTACAGAATCACTTGAAAGATGTGGGAGCCATACAGGAGAGCACCTTATAATAAGAAATTACCAAAAAGTCACATCTTTCTGAGAGCTTCCACACCAACATATATTTCTCTATGTCCTCTTAACTTCGCAATCATAAATTCAACACATGAAACACTCTACTAATTCAAGTCCGAATCATGAAACATTCTGATGATCCCTGAATTCCACTGACAGCTTCATCCTCCAAGCACCAATAATCAGCTACAAGTAGATACCTATTTTCTGCAAAGATGAAAAGATTCTGGAAGCTATCCTTAGGAGGACTCTCCCCACACCAGAGATCAAACCAAAACCAGGTCCTTAGTCCATTTCTCATAGAGATACTAGTCCGTCCATGAAATTCTTACCAGTCTTTCCCAATAAACTTCTAGATCCCCTCACCCAGGCATGGGTGAGAATACACAGCTCATCACCTCCAAAGGCTCTTGCTTCTTCCTCTAAGCTCTTCCCAGGTTCTGCTAAGACCTCTTGCCTCCTCATTTTTAATTATTTCAAGGCTTCATCTCTCTTCTCCTTAGCTCTTCCAAGCGCTGCCAAGACCTCCAGAGTTCTGCCAAGCATCTTACCTCTTCTTTTAACTTTTCCCAAGTTCACCAAGTATGTTTGACCATTCCTCCTTATCTCTTTTCTCTTCTTTCTCACTTTTAACTCTTATTGAGGCTCAGATGAAGTGGACCTGACCCCATAATAGAATTGCATGTATTAATGACGATTTGACAAGCGTACAAGACTCGTAACAACAACTGAGGTAATATGCCCATGTTAGGTGATTATCTATAATATTTCATTTGCCTATTAAAAAAAGTTTAGGTCACTTAATCTAACCTAAAATGGGTCTTAATTGATTAATTAACCATACATGGTTATCTAATTAATCAATTAGTTCAATTTAGAGAATTTGTTCATTGTCCCCTGTGCAACCTTGCATAATTACCAAAACACCCTTATGCATAAGAGTGAACTAAGAGTCAATCCAAGTCTCATAAACCATTCATCATGGTATATGAGCTCAGAGCGAGAACCACTGGGACCCATAGGAGTACTAGCTTTCTCAGAATCTAATTCTAAAGTTGATTCAACATTCTACTAAAGAAAATCAATTGCACTCCAGTATCCTATGTTAATAACAAGAAGACGAATCTTAAGTTTATTACATAGAAAACCAATATACATTCATCCCTTTGGGCCATGGGATGAATAAAAATACCTTGCAAAATAAAATTAGCATACCCTAGAGCAGATCTAACATGCAAAAACCTATCATAAAGCTCTGATACCAGTTGTTGGGAATCCTAGATTGCTTCATTCCCTTACCTTGGATCATATAGGTTTTCCTATCAAAAAAAAAAAAAACTACCTTAGGCCTTTAGATCCTAGGTAATGGAAACAAAAATCAAAATTTTACCAATAAAGGATCTAGAGAAAAGCCATTACAAAACTTTACCTTTAATTTAGATGTTCCTAAATCAATTCCACTCGGTGAAGATGAAGAACAAAGAATTTGGAAGTCTCGTACACCTAAAATCTTTCACTCGATGACTTGAACCACGATCTTAGCTCACCAAAGTGTGGACTTTAGAACGAAGGAATGCTAGGCTTTCTCACTTGGAGGTGGAAGACAATTGTCTCTCAAAAGGTGATGGAAACCCTAGCCCTTAAGGGGTATTTACAGGGTTCCTCTACTGGGCTTAACTGATTACATGACAATACTATTGCCTAACAACGCATTGAGGACATAAAATATCATTTTTATTTTAAGTCCCCTAGAGCTAATGACAAGTGGCAAGATAGGTGACACTAAAAAACAAAAGGGTTCAAAAGATGGCTTTCATGAAAACCTTTAACAATTATTGCTAAAGGCAAATCATTCTCTATTCTCTAACAAGAGAGATATAAGCCCATTATCCTTTTATTCCTTCTCTAGATGACTTAATCAAGAGAGGATCCTTGGCATGTGCCAAACTAATGTCTTTTATAGGTATGGGAACCATAGCCAAAAAGTATAATCTTTATTACCAAGTACCAAGGTAATCAACATGTAACTCTTGCTCTTGTAAAATCCAAGACTCCAATCATCATCATCAATCATGAAGTAGACAATATGCTTTTATTTTTTGCTCTTTCAGTCTCATCTATGAAAATTTGCTACAAAAGGCCAATTTCACAAGGATCAAACCATGGCACAGTGCCATTCAAACCTCTCCAAGGATATGACCACTTCACCAACCATTCTCCCTAAGCTTTTGGGCATCTCTTTTTGTTCCCTACAACTCACCTAAGCTAGCCAAGGGTCTTGAATCTCCTGCCTCATCCTCAACAACACTCCTTAAGCTCTCTAAGAATCTCACCTCTTCCCAATAAAACTTTCCATGAGCTCCCAAGGTTATGCCTGTTCTTTTACAATTCGCCCCAAGCTTCTCTTACAACTCTCCCAAGGTATTTTCCTCTTCAACTTTTCCTAAGGCCACAAGGACCTGACCTCTTCCACTCAATAACTGCTCCTAAGCTCTCTTGCCCTCTCCGCCTAATTCTCTCATAGATCCTAATCTCTCTTTCCTAGTTCTCTGTGAGTTCTTATGATGAATTAACCTTTGTCAAGCATCATCAACATCTTAAGAAAGAGGTGCCTTAAATTTCTTTATGTTCTCTTCCCCAAGTGTTGCCTAAAACTTTTGGCAAGGAGAGAGAAAGCAATTATGGGTGACAATATGTAGCTTACCACCTCTCCAGCCTCTTACCAATTACCTCTTCTGCTCAACTCTTCCTAAGCTCTACCAAGGCTTTCTTGCCTCTACCTCTAGCACTTTCCAAGCTCTACAACCTCCTGCTTCTTCCCTTTAATTCTACCAAACCCTGCCAAGGCCTTATGCCTCTTCTGCTTATAGCCCTAGTTGCACTCCTTTTCACCTTTTCTAGGTGTTCCATCTACAAGTCTAATGTGACAAGGTTGCATCCCTCCAATTTAAGTTCTTGATATATTCTTTCTTGCTTGATTATCAATAAATGAATAAATATTTTCTATTTTCTATCATAGATAAACATTTGGAACTCAAAATTAACAAATCCTCTCTTCTAATAGAGGACGTCTTCTCCATTTTGTTGTCATCTCTTTTCTTAAACAATAAAGTTTAATTCTTTATAAAAGTTTAATTCTTTATATTATCTTTCCTTAAATAAATCGTGGCTTTTTTCTCTTTTGGCCACACTTATAACAACATATTCTCTAATAAAAAGACAAAAATTTCAGATAAAGCAAGGAAAAAAAAGGTTAATGGAGACAATGAAACAGTTAAAAAACAAACATAGACAGAAAAAGGCTATTAAATAAGAGAAAGTTGACATGAAAATTAAAAGGATTGACAGCTGTTGAACAAACCTTCTTCGTTAGTGGGCGTTTAGGGGGTTTGTAGCTCTTTTGGGAAAGTAGGAAAATAATGGCCAGCAGAAGAACAACTTCCACAAACAAATGCCCTTCAACAAAATGTAAACAGAACATTAAGGACGGTAAGGACAAGGTCAAGGAAATTTTGATCAGTTTCAAAAAAGAAAAAATGAGAGAAATTAGGCAATACCGCCAATTTGCACTCCAAAAACAACAGCCCGGGGTAAAGGAGCATTAAATGCCAATGTCACCCAATCTACTGCAGTATTCACTATATCTGTAACAGCTGATGCCATTTTATTCAATATCTCAATTTGGCATGCAGTGAGGCTTCAACCACAATGTAGATAGACAAAGATACTCGTTTCCATTTGGTATATTGTTTCAAAGTTCTGGCAATGTCATATCCACCTGAAAGACCTCATAACCCGCATGTATTTGGGGTTGTCAACCTGTGCATTGGGCAGTACAAGATATTATAGTCCAGATTAAAATGTAGGGTTATTTGATTAAAAGGGATGAAGTAATCCTGAATTTGTAAATCTAACCCTTCACTTTTTCAGCCCAAAAAATAACACATTTTTAATAAAAATACCCTCATTTTTCCTGGTAATAGTAACATTTTCTTTTAAAAGTCACTTGAAAATAATTGAAAAGTTGAAGGGCATTGATGTAAAATATGTGTTATTTTTGATGTACAAACATGGGAGGGGTTAGATTGATAAATTTGGGATCATTTCATCCCTCTTAATCAAATAATTCTAAAATATAATGGCAAAACATCAAGGAAAAAACATTAAAAAATAATATAAGGATTGTGAGAATAATCCTTATGCTCTTTTTACTCTGTTGAGTACCTATCTGCATTCCTTGCATCAGTTAGCACTAATAAAGAACATAAAATCATTTATAGGTGAATGAAGAGAATCATAAAAATTGACAACTGTTATACATTGGCAAGAGAACCTTTAATTTCAAGCAGATTGTTTATGGCCCATCACGAGATTAGTTTTAAGTTCCTAGTTGACAAACTATTGGAATTCATTGATGAAGAGATGATGAGAAATATATGGGAGCAAAATGGAAAGGTGAGTTTACAGATCAAAAAGGGATTAAAATAAATCATGAAAAACATGGGGCAACCATTGCTCAACCTTGAAGATAATGAGAGCAAAGCACAGACCCTAATGCAACCATGTAAGATTTTATATCAAATAGCGTGTTGGGATCTTATTTGATACATGACCGAGATAGAGTTGAAAAACCAAGGACACTATACAATAACATCATTTATTCTAATTATGATTTGACTATTCAAAATTCTACAGTCTTCAAGACATGCTCAATTAAATTCTAGACTATTGTCTTTGGTGCTCTCCTTGTTTGGTGTTTCATGGGTTCCTCCTCTGTTTAGTTAAAGATGTCCTTCTGAGTTGGCATAGCGATGTCATGACAACCAAGTGCAAGACAATGTGGAGACTCTTCTTTTGGATCACCAGGAAAGAGCATAATAGGAGAACCTTTAAAGGCAAGAAGTGGTCAAGCTTCGCCATGAAGGATGTAATCTTTAAGACCTTGTTTATGTGATCTGGTGGGGATCTGGGCTCTCCTTGTTTGTTTGTTTGTTTTTTGGACTTTGTTGATAGAATGGGAACTTATTAGCTTGATAGTGGTTTTGTTTTGTGTTCTGGTGCACTCCTTGCATACATCGTGTGTACATGGGATACACCACCTTTTCATGAGGCACTTTTAATCTATCGTCTTTATTTGACTATCAAAAAAGAGGTACTGAAAAAAAAAAAAAAAAAAAAATGCTGTGATGTAGGCAAAAACCAGGATTTTGCCAATTCAGGAAGAATCAAGAATTTATATTCAGTTTCGACTCATACAAAGACATAAAAAAATAAAAAATAAATAAAGGAATTAGATATTTAAGTTTGAATTCCAAGGGTAAAAATTCCAGAGAACCCACAGAAAGTGAACCCAACATGGAATTACAGAGAGCCCCCATTCAAAGTTACTACTGAACATAGCTTAATTGTAGGATAATTTGACATCAACATCTGACGCGAAAACAAACTTGCATTCTCATCAAGCCAGTAAAAAAAAATACATCAAATTACCCTGAGAGTAGGCGGAAAACTATGAAAAAGGAACAAATGAGAAGAGATCAAAAAACTGAAAAATTAAAACTTTAACAGGAAAAACATGTCTGGCAACGTGTTCAAACTGTTTCCAATACTAACTTCATGAAAACATCACTAAGGAATGTCAACACTTGTTTTCTTGCCTTTGACATAATTTTTTTAAAACTTGTTTATTGTTTCCATTTGCAAATCCTTTTCACTTCCATAAAGAAGATTCAAATTCCCTCATCTTTCTCAGCAACCAAACAGATCATAATAATGGCACGGAACCTAAACCCGAAAAACAAAACGCAGATCCCGATCTACAAAACAACCGACTGATAAAACAATCGAGGAGTCAATTAAAAACAAATCAAAGCTATGAGCTTCCAACACGAGTCTAACCAATTGCCAAAAACAAAATCATAGCAGAATCCATGAAAGCAAGCAACCAACCTTATGAGAGAAAAGCAAGATTTGAATGGAATGGAGTGGAATGAGCAAATCGGAGATCTGATCCTCCAAAACCTCAATAAATAAAAATAGATATACAGAAGTTGAATGAGAAGATGGAGATGGACGACGGGGAGTGGGCTTGAGGTCTGGAGTTTATGGCCTCAAGAAACTAAGCCAGCCGCCCCTGGATTCTTTGGTCTTCGATTCCTTCTTTCAAATTTCATTTATTCGTTTGATGTGGACGCAATCTACACGCTCTGTGCTTATTTTAAATTATATGTATTTATTAAATTTTTTCCAAATCGCTAATCTCGGGTGTGTGTCAAAATGTGGGGGCATTAAGCTTGAATTAAAACCGAAGCCACCCTAAATATTGAACCAAATCAAGTTTATTTAAGACTCATTTGGATCAACTTATGAGAAATTCAAATTTTTTTATTATTTTATAAGAATTTGTACACCTATTTACCTAATTTTGTTTAAAGAATTTCATATAAAAAGTTTAAAAATGAAATATTTTAATAGCCTACACAAAAATATATGATACTAAGAGATCGTTTGACAATAATTTTAGGACACATTTATAATTTTTTTAATGCTTGAAATTTTTTATTATTTAAGTGTGAAAAATATTAAAAATATTTTCTAAAATCACTCTCAAACGCATTCTTAATATTAAAATAAACTCCTAGTATTAAACAATTATATATCATAACAAATGAAAGTTTTAAAATATCAATTTGATACAATTCTTATCAACTAGTACACAAGGAAATTGAAAACAATTGATTTTCAAAATTCTCAAATTAAATCTACCTTTATAATTGAAATTCATTTAATTGGTTTTAGTTCGGTTAAATTGACTTTAGGTTTCTGGCTTTTGCTTACATTCCTATATTTGTTCCTTTAAGAAAATATTTTGTAATTAGTAATATACTTAGCAACCATTTTGCTCATGGGATTTAGAAGATAAAAAATTGTTGTTAAAAATTTATAAGATTGTTTGGCATATGTGAAAATGGTTTCTAAAAACAAAACAAAACAAGTAATGAATTTTAAAGAACATTTTTCACCTATTTTAAAAAATAAAAATAAAACATGAACAAATAACAAAAAAAAGGTGAACAAATAAAAAAGTAAAATATTTATTTATTTTTTCATTCTTCTCTCTAGCACCTAATAGCAAAAATCTTCAAATATGATTGTTTTTGAACTACTTGTATGTTTATTTTCAGAATCAATTATCTGTGTTTTTATGATTAAATTTTTGCAATAAATTAAATAGATTAGACAGTAATTATTTGAAAAATCTCTCTCTTGCTTTTGTAATTTCCTCTTTCAAAAATTTAATCCTTTGTATTCATCTCTTTGAGTCATCCTTCTGCTGTCAATAAACCTATATTTAACAACTCTCTGTAATCAAAGTATATTTTCAATAAACAATATTTTCATGTTCAAATATATGTGTTTTTATGATTAAATTTTTGCAATAAATTAGATAGATTAGACAGTAATTGTTTCTATTTTTATGCTTGGAGTTCATTAGACATAATTAATTTATGCATGCATGAATTGTTGTTCGTCCGGGGTGCAAATTTCTGAAACAAAGTTTGACATGTTTTTTAGTTGATTTTCTATTTGACTCATTTCTTCATCTAAATTTGAATTATTAAATTTTATGTGATGACTATATGATGATGCAGCTGATGATGTAGGTGATGATGCAGTTGATGATGCAAGATTTGTAAATCTGTTTATCTCATATGAAGAACTTTCTAAATTATATGCAGAATTATTTGAAGTAGATGCAGAACTATCATGTAACCTAAGAGATTTGGAATAACTAGCTTTGCTTAATTTCCTTATAATATTACTCATTGTCACATAAAATAATCACGATTTTGTCCTTAATCAATTCAAATAATTTCCTAAACAAGGACCATCACAAGTGGATCAACACGGGACTTACGCTTCTTCTGCCCTTAAACACCGTAATTTCCTGTGAACGGCTTGGTCAGCCTAGATAGCGGTGTTTGAGGGCAGAAGGAGCGTAAGTCCCATGTTGATTTGCTTGTGGTGGTCTCTGTTCAGGAAATTATTCGCATTGATTAAGGACAAAATTGTGATTATTTTCTGTGACAATGAGTAATATTATAGGGAAATTAAGTAGAGCTAGTGCTTCCAGATCTCTTAGGTCTAATGATAATTCTGCATCTTCATCAGATAATTCTGCACACGCATCACTTACACAAAATATTGTTAATAGTCAAAAAATAAATGTAGCACAAATAGAAAATCAATTACATAATTGGTCAATTCCATACTTGAACCTAATTCTGAGGTTATTATTAAAATTCTTTTTTAAATATTTTATGAGTGTTTTATTGCTAATTGGTGTCCTTCTTTATTTCTTAAAGTTATGATTTGTTTTCTTTGTTTTTTAAGTCTGAAAAACCAATAGAAAAAAGGAATAGTAATTTTCTTTTGATTCATATATTTTTCATATTGTTTTCTTAATGCATTTCTAGCATTTCTTTTCTTTTCTTTTTTCTCCACGTTGTCTTCAAAGTATTAAATTCAAAATTTCCTTGTTGATACATTGTATTAATTTTTATGTGTGGAATTGACCGTCATTTTCTTTTGATTCATATATTTTTCATGTTGTTTTCTTAATGCATTTCTAACTCGAGGAGGAAGTGTTTGAAAATAAGCTCCTTTAGTATTATTATGAGGGGAAAAATAATATGATTTTATTCATTCTATATTAGGAGTAAAATGAGTCTTTTTATAATTTTTCTTATGAATAATGTTGACTTGATTAGGATACATATCAGAATGAGTAGGAGACACATGAGGAGATTCTTGTGGTTGATATACAGGAATAGGAATTTTTTGAGTAAAATCGACACTTTTTAAGCTAATATTTGAAGTGGAAGGTCTTACAGACATAAAATCTTGATTAAATGAATATCGATTTAATCAATTTTATATCAAGAACAAAATGATTTCTTTTAATATTTCTTTTTCTAATGATATTTATGTTTAAAGGAGGTTTATTATTATTAGAGAAAATAATTGACTTAGACTCTTCTTCAAAAATAGGAATTTCCGAAACAAAGTTTGACCTATTTTTTAGTTGATTTTCTATTTGACTCATTTCTTCATCTAGTTTTGAAATATTAAATTTTATATGGTGACTATATGATGATGCAAGTGATGATGCAGTTGATGATGCAAGATTTGTAAATCTGTTTATCTCATATGAAGAACTTTCTAAATTATATGCAAAATTATTTGATGTAGATGCAAAACTATCATGTAACCTAAGAGATCTAAAAGAACTAGCTCTGGTTAATTCCCTTATAATATTACTCATTGTCACATAAAATAATCACAATTTTGTCCTTAATCAATTCAAATAATTTCCTGAACAAGGACCACCATAAGCGGATCAACACGAGACTTACACTCCTTCTGCCCTTAAACACCATTATATAGGCTAATCAAACCGTTCATAGGAAATTCAATTCGAACATCACTCGGTTCTCAAGCAGAATGTGGCTTTGATACCATTCACGCCCAGGACATACAACAGTTCATTCACGCATAAATTAATTATGTCTAATGAACTCCAAGCATAAAAACAGAAATAATTACAGTCTAATCTGTCTAATTTATTACAGAAATTTAATCTTAAAAATATAGATATTTGAATCTGAAAATATTGTTTATTGAAAATATACCTTGATCACAGAGAGTTGTTGAATACAAGTTTGTTGACAACAGAGTGATAACTCAAAGAGATGAATACAAAGTACTAGATTTTTGAAAGAAGAAATTACAAAAGCAAGAGAGAGAATTTTTTAGAACACTCTTGAGCTCTTGTCCGCTCTTGTCCACTCTTTTTCACTCTACTTGATGAAGAAGGTTACAACTCTATTTATAGGTGAAAATTCGAACTTGAGACGATTTTGAGTCTTCATGCTTGAGAAAATTCTTAAATCCGTCACCACGTGTTGAGATAGCTGGAGAATTGTTTCTTGAAGTCTGTATAAGGAGAAGAGATTTCTTTTCCTTGTCAAATGGCTTCAAAAGATAATAAATTCTTCGTCTTTTTTCTCTTTCTCCACGTTGTTTTGAAAATCATAGTAGTAGACAAATAATAAATTATTTTCAACAACTTCCTCCTCAAGTTAGAAATGCTTTAAGAAAACAATATGAAAAACATATGCAACAAGTTAGGATTACTATTCTTTTTTTCCTTTGGTTTTTCAAATTTAGGAAACCACTTAAAAGAATTGCAACATTAACCTCAAGAAAAGCAATAGAAAATTCTCCACATAATAAAAAATTATTATAACAACAAAACTCAAATCAAGAAGAGTCAAGTGAAACAAAATTTAATAATCAAGAAGAGTCAAGTGAAACAAAATTTTATCAAATTTTGTTTTCTTCTACACCGGGAGAGGTAGAGGAAACATCAACATCAACATCAAATATAGAAAAAACAACAAGTGAAATTAATGAAGTACAAAAAATAGAAAATAAAGAAAACCCCAAAATAATCAAAACAATAAATGTAATATCTTCAAAAGTAGATAAGTAAGTATTTTTTTTATGTTATAGATAAAATAAACGATGAGGAAACACAAAAAAATTATTTACAAAACTTAAAAAATGTAATTCTCACGAAAAATTCAAATAAAACTCAAGATATTAACCCTACCCAATACTCAATGAATGAAATTTATAATAGATTCAAAAAGATTCAAAAGCCTATAACTATTGAAGACTTAGAAGAAGAAATACAAGAAATAAAAAAGCAAATAGATCAATCAAAACAAAAAAACAAACAAATAAAACAAGAAAATGAGCTAATTAGAAATATAATACAATACAAACAAGATTTTGTTGAAACATCTGATAATCAAGATTCAGGAATAATAATACCTAATAAACAAACTCTCATAGAATCATTTATAAATACAATATTAAAAATAGATTTTCAAATATGGTATACAAATGTAAAACTCATAGTTGAAGATTTTGAAATGGAAACAGTAGCATTAATAGACTCAGGAGCTGATATGAATTGTATTCAAGAAGGATTAATTCCTACTAAATATTATGAAAAAATGGGACAAGAACTTTTTGCTGCAAATAAAGGAAAATTAGAAATAGAGTTTAAACTTCAAAATGTTCATATATGTCAAAATAATTATTGTTTTAGAACTCAATTTATATTAGTACAAAATATGACTGGACCTTTAATTTTAGGAACTCCTTTTATTACATTACTTTACCCTTTTCAAGTAAATGATAAAGGTATCAAAACTACAATATTAGGAAATACTATATTTTTCCCTTTTATATATCCATTAACTAAAAAAGAAATACATCAAGTCCATAGTGATTTAATAAATAAAAGGATAAATTTAATTCAAAGAAAACAAGCTCATATAAATTTTTAATCAAAAGAAATTCAATATAAAAAGGTAGAAGAATAACTTCTAGAAGATAAAGTTCAAAAGAAAATAAAAGAGATTCAAGATCTTTTTCAAAAAGAAATTTGTTATGATCTTCCAAATGTTTTTTTGTCCCGAAAAAAACATAAAATAAGTTTACCTTATATTCAAAATTTTGATGAATCTAACATTCCCACTAAAGTTAGACCAATTCAAATGAATGAAAAACTTTTAGAATACTGTAAACAAGAAACTGATTTATTAATAAAGAAGAAATTAATAAGACCCTCAAAATCTCCTTGAAGTTGTGCCGCTTTTTACGTTCAAAATGTTGCTGAGATAGAAAGAGGTGCACCTAAATTAGTCATTAATTATAAACCTGTAAATAAAGTATTACAATGAATAAGATTCCCTATTCCTAATGAGCAAGATTTACTCAAAAGACTTCATAAGGCTATAATTTATTCAAAATTTGACATGAAATCAGAATTTTGGCAAGTTCAAATTAAAAAAGAAGATAGATACAAAACTGCTTTTACTGTCCCTTTTGATCATTGTGAATGGAATGTCATGCCTTTTAGTCTTAAAAACGCTCATTTTGAATTTCAAAATATTATGAATGATATTTTTAACCCTCATTTTCAATTCATAATTGTATATATTGATGATGTTTTAGTACTTTTTTGATTCATTAGAAAAACATTTTGTTCATTTAAAGAAGTTTTTCAATGTAATTAAAGCAAATGGAATGGCATGTTCTGCTTAAAAAATGAAATTATTTCAAACAAAGATTAGATTTTTAGGACATGAAAATTTTCAAGGTAAAATAAAACCAATTCAAAGGTCAATAGAATTTGCGAACAAATTCCCTGATGAAATACACGATAAAAAACAATTGCAAAAATTTCTAAGTTGTTTAAATTATATTTATGATTATTTCAAATATTTGAGAATCATTTGTAAACTTTTATACAAAAGACTTATAAAAAATGCACCTACATGGATTGAGCATCATACTAATTTAGTTAAAGAAATCAAATATTTACCATGCATTAACATCCCTCATCCAAATGCATTGCTCAATGTAGAATCAAATGCATCTAATTTAGGATATAGAGGCATATTAAATCAAACTCTAAAAATATTTATGTTCAGTGTCAGTCTAGCCCTAAAACTATTTCAACACTACCTTCTCATTCTCCTTCTTTTTTTTCAACTAGTCAATATGTCAAAAAACAAAAAACCTTAGAAATTGCTTTCATTGAGCCAGAGTACAATTATGAATAAATCTCTAAAATTCTTCCTTACATTTTTTCTCAATGAGTCACCTTCAATTCCAATGATCCTTTGAAAACTTGTCAATTTTATGAGTTCATCTTAGTGGACACTAATTTAATTGAAATTACTCATAACACTGATAAAAACAATCCTCAGAGGATTGCTTTTTCCAAATGTCAAGTTCTCAGAGTCATGACTATTGCTGATTAGAATAAAAAACCCTTCACTTGAAAGGCATTTAGTCAACCTTTCCAGCCCATAAGCTACAATTACATAGATTATATGGATGCTTGGTACAATATGTTTTATTTGCAAAGCTACCAACATTCTTGGTTCATCCAATTCTTAAGAAACTGTAATACCCAATTTCCTACTTGGTTTAAAAAATGGTGGACTTTCTTTGGTCTACTAGACTCAATATTTCCTCCTGAAATTCAAGAAAAATTCGACTTTTACAAGAAAATACCTCATCTCAGTCCATCACTTAGCGGAGACTCCTAACGTTTTGTTCGATATTAAGAATTCCATAGATTCTCACATGGAATATTATCAAGAAGCAAGAGTAAGCTCATCCTTTTCCATTATCTCTTTCTAGAAAATTCAGCATCAAATGGTGGGACAAATTCAATCATGATTTTGTATGTCAACAGAATTTTTTGCAAATAATTTCAACAAGACCCGGATCTTCAAATTCAAAAGATTCATCAAGCTCTTCTCAAGGACCGACTCAAGAAGAATTTCTCACTTTGAAAAGCAAATGTCAAGCTTCATTAGCCGCAACTACTGATTTAGAGCATTGTCATCAATAACTCATTCAAACCCTCAAACAGTTTGGAGATCATCAAGAAAATAAAGAAACCGAAGACACAGCTTTATCAGATGATTCATACGTCAACCTTGAGTTAATCATTTACGGAAAACCTATGGGTCAATCTAGATAAAAGATTTCAAAAATCTTTTATATAACTATATATTTGTATAATTGTCTCTTTGTATTTATCTTAGTAAAAAAAAAAATTGTGAAAAGTATGTAAATAAATGATTGTGAAGAATGTAAAAAAAAAAAAAAAAGTCAAAAAGTAATGAATAGTGTCTGAATAGTGATAAATAGTAGAAACGTTTTCTAAAATCACTTCCAAACGCATTCTAAATATTAAAAAAACTCCTAGTATTGAAGAATTATAAATCATAAGAAATGAAAGTTTTAAAATATCAATTTGATATGATTCTTATAGACTAGTACAGAAGGAAATTGAAAACATTTGATTTTCAAATTTCTCAAATTAAATCAACCTTTATAATTGAAATTCATTTTATTGGTTTTAGTTCGGGTAAATTGACTTTATAGGTTTCTGACTTTTGCTTACACTCCTATATTTGTTCCTTTAAGAAAATATTTTGTAATTAGTAATATACTTAGCAACCATTTTGCTCATGGGATTTAGAAGATAAAAAATTGTTGTTAAAAATTTATAAGGTTGTTTGGCATATGTGAAAATGGTTTCTAAAAACAAAACAAAATAGATAATGAATTTTAAAGAACATTTTTCACCTATTTTAAAAAATAAAAATAAAACATGAGCAAATAACAAAAAACATAAAAAATAAAAAAGTAAAATATTTATTTATTTTTTCATTCTTTTCTCTAGCACCTAATAGCAAAAATCTTCAAACATGATTGTTTTTGAACTACATGTATGTTTCTAAATTTCCTTTAATTTCTCTAAATTAAAGGTATCGTTTACATTAATATATGCTTTTGAACTATGTGTTTGTTGAATTTCTTTAACAAGGGCATGTTTGGTATATGGAAGTGAAAAATGGAAATTGACATTTCATTTATTTTCTTTTTTGGTTATAGGCTTGAATAACTTAAATGATGATAAAAATTGAATTAAAAATGATTTTAATGGAAATGAAAACTCGCTTATAAGTGAGATTTTAATTCATCCTAATTAGAAGGTATTTTGATTTCCTAATACAAGTTATTTTTAAAAAAATAAAAAAGTAAAAACCTTTTTAGATAAGTCGTTTTAAAAAAATATTTTTTTATCCTAACATTGTAAAAAACACCAATTGTAAATTCAACTTATATAATGTAAACTAAATTTAATTAAGGTCTTATTAAAAATAAAGATAATTATAAATTATAAATAAAATAAAATAAATAGTTTTTAATAAATATGTGAATATTAATAATATAAAAAAATCATAAATTATATTTTTTGTAAATATTATAAAAATGTAAATACCGACATTAATTGATTTATTTTGTTAAAAATAAATAATAATTGTTCAAAATTAATAATTGTTAATACTATTCTATTTTAACCAAACATAAAAACAAATAAAATTTAATTTTTTTAAAGTATAAATGAATCAAAATTTTCATTACATGTATACATTTATTATTCAATTATGCTGATGACATTCGTAATTATTTTATTTAATCTATAATTAATTAATCATTTTTTTCAATTTAAAATTATTCTTAAAAATTACAAGATTTATTAAATAATTTAAAACATTAATTATGTCTATTATTTTTTTAGTCATTATATATATATATATATAGTTTTAAATTATTTTTTAAAATTATTAAACTTATTAATAATTTCAATACAAAATTTCACTTAATTTAAAATTCATTTTCTCTAATGAAAAAGAAATTGGACGAACAATTTTATATTTTACTTTGCTTTTAAAAAATGTTTCTAATAACTGAATAGTGGTATAAATTTTTAAAAATAATTTTATTTTTAAATAATAGGTTTTTATTATTTAAAAGAAAAAAAAACTTTCAAGGATTTTTTTAAATGAAAATAAAAATTTATTTCAAACTATATACAATGTAATAATTTTTTTAAATAAAAAATTATTTTAAACCATATGTATAGATATCATTGCCAATTTTTTTTTTCATTTTTATTCCCAATTTTACTCAACATTAAAATTGAGACAAATTATCATTCCAATCTTATATTCTTACATGCATCCAAACACAATAATTTGAATCACCAAATTCATTCTTACTAAAAAAGGAATAAAAATTGAAACAAAATATTCATTTTTATTCCTTATTCTCGAATACCAAACAAGACCTAAAGGTGTTTTTTAAAATTTTCTTTAAATTCTTTCATTAGACAAATAAATTCCAAATAAAATGACATTTATATTATTTACTAATTTTTAAAAATAAACTAAACCTTAAAAATTGATCTTTAAATAATAGGTTTTTATTATTTAGAAGAAAAAAAAAAACTTTCAAGGAATTTTTTAAATGAAAATAAAAATTTATTTCAAACTATATACAATGTGATAATTTTTTTAAATAAAAAAAATTATTTTAAACCATATGTACATATATTATTGGCAATTTTTTTTTTTTTTCATTTTCATTCCCAATTTTACTCAACATTAAAATGGAGACAAATTATCATTCTGACCTTATATTCTTACATGCATCCAAACACAATAATTGGAATCACCAAATTCATTCTTATTAAAAAAGGAATAGAAATTGAAACAAAATATTCATTCTTATTCCTTATTCTTGAATACCAAATAAGACCTAAAGGTGTTTTTTAAAATTTTCTTTAAATTCTTTCATTAGACAAATAAATTCCAAATAAAATGACATTTATATTATTTACTAAATTTTAAAAATAAACTAAACCTTAAAAATTGATCAAATTCATATTAGAAAGTCATGCAACTCAAAATCAATCCAATTAATATTAGAACATCATAGACCAAAATTCATCATAAATGACTTTGCTATTTTTATCCTTTACACATAATTTTTTTTTTTTCATTTTTTTTTCACTAGGCAAATAAATTTTAAATCAAATAATATTTAATACATTTGATTTATTAAGGAATCTAATAATTATTAAAAATAATTTGAGATTTAAATGTTTACCTAATTAATGTAAAAAATGTATGGACAAAAATTGATTAAAAATTAATTTTATTGTGCATTTCTTTTTTACAAAAAACCATATTTTTCCATTTGTTTTCACTAAAAAAATTCAAATCAAGCAAAGTTTAATGTATTATATTCTTATCAGATCTATTATTGACCATTATTGGCATTGAATTATGAGCATTCATTTAAAAAAAATCAAATTATATCTATATTAATATATACTAAAATAGCAGACCTTACTAATAATTTACAAAATGTACTACAAAGCTATGGCAAACCCACTCAAATCTCATCTCCTAGGTGGAGAACTTTGATTTTCAAAGCAAATGATTAGCATGTATTAACAATGGTTCGTATGTGGTTATTGTCACACCCAACAAAATGACTACAATTTTTTCTTTTTGGTAAGTGTGCAGTGCTAAGACACAACCTTAGCTAATATAGGCAACCAACCAGATATAAGAACATTCTATTACTCAACAATTATAAGATTACAAAACTTTTTCTAAGTATCCCAACACTTACAAAAAAATTTCCAAGTAAGAGAAACCCATGATATTACATTATTATTACTCCTCTTTATCTTTCTACAATGTAAAAGCCTCAAGGGAAATAAAAATAAAAAATAAAACTCTAAAATGACTCATTTTAAAAAGAAAACACATATTTACGAAAATTAAGTTATAGACCAATGGTCGGGTTACTTATTGAAAAGACAATATGACATAGTATCTATTTAAGCCTTGAAGAGGTATTTATTAAACTAGTGAAGGGAATTAAGACAATTGACTAATAGACATTAATATAAATAGACAATAGTAGATATTTATAAGGCATGGTCATAAAAAATAAGAAACTAGTGAGTAATATTTGAGCCATGTACATCATAAAACCATAGGATTAGGGTAAAACCAGCAAAAGTCAGACACATGCATATCAAAGAGATCCAATATTCAAAGGTGGAAGGAAGTGTGTATCAATAATGCTCAAAACAAGGGCAACAAGCTTACATGAAAAAGAATTAGTTAATTTACAAACATAAAAAGTGATAAAACACCATAACATAGATCAAATAACATGTGCAGGATACATACAACTCATATCAAATATCAAAAGTGGCTAAATTAGTATAAAGAGAGACCGATTTACATAAACATGCAAGAGGGTTAGAACATGACTACAAACATGTGTTTACAAAATAAATTTATCTAAAATAGGTAGGAGGTGATCATACTACAAGAACGAGCTTGTCTAATAAGTGCAAGATGTCTAAAACTCAAATCAAAAGCCAAGGAAGGCCGAAAGTGCACCGATTAGAATGGATTCAATGAGATACACAAAAAGTGTAAAAACCGGGTAGCAATTCTAGTGTGTGAAAGGTGGATTTGTTTAACGAAGCTAAAGGTGAGATAAAAATCAATGAAAAAAAATTATATGACATATACAAGGTTTCTAAAACATATTTCAGTAGCTCAAATATAAAAATTATTTTTTTTATTAAGAGTGCGTTTAATAATAGTTCAAATAAGTGTTTTTAATATTTCTAATACTTTAAAATTTTTTATCTTCCAAGTATTAGAAATGTTAAAAATACTTCTTAAAATCACTATCAAAATGTACTTTAAATTAGAGTTTGTTTAACAGTAATTTTAGAAAATACTTTTAATATTTTTAATACTTGAAAAAATTTATGTGTTAGAAAGATTATAAACGTTTTCAAAATTATTATTAAACACATTGCTGTTTTTCTTAAAGAGATTATACATTTATATATAATGTATAAAAAAACTTTAAAGTAATTTCCATATTTTTAATTATTGGCGAGAATGCTCTAAGAAAATAACTAAAAATATCCAAAATTTATTTAAAAAATAAATTATTTTCAAAACAAATTTTGAAAAAACCCTTTTTTTTTGTCAAAAATTTATTAAAGTGTTTGTAAGGTAAAAAACTATTTTATATTTTGAAGAATGTAAAAATCTGTTTTAAGTAACACTTACCAAATTGGCCCATAATAATAGAGCTCTTTTATTATTTAATTTTTAATAAATTTCAAGGAAATCAATAAAAAAACTTTAAATTTGCAAGTAGGTTTGGATATTCTCATAACTTCCCAACCGATTTAAATCACAATAATGAAGAATATTCCTAAGAAGGACGGCAGTATTGCAACTGGGAAATTCATGCTCGAAATGAATTCCAAATTCCAAAAATAACCCCACAAACCAGACTACCAAATAGGACATTTTGGTAATTTAAATTACTATATAAGGGTACCGGTCCTGACTTTTCTTCGTCTCCCTCCTCTCTCTCTCTCTCTCCCGCTCCGTCACGAATTAGAAACCAGAGAAGAAAGCAGTGTGTTTATGGAGAAGGGATGCCGAAGCAGATGCCGTTGTTCTTCTTCGAAGTTTGCAGTCGTGTACAAGCCGTCCGTTTTTCTGTTCTCGTCCTTGTCTCAGCCCTCCGATCCCTCTCGTTCCTCTCGATTCACGCCTTGGTCTCGCTACCTCCGATTTAGTGTTCCCAAATAGTATCAAATTCTTTAATTCTTCGCAAACCGAAGGTATTATTATTATTATTATTATTATTTTTTAATGTGAATGGAATTTGAACTCTACTTTGTTAGTTTCTTTCAATGTTATTATTTGGAATTTTTCGTCGGTTCCTGTGCTAGTCGTGTTTTATGTAGAAGATTTCTGTAGAATTCCGTGCATTTCAAATTTTGTTATTTTATTTTTATTTAATTATTTAATAGTATTTGGAGATGCAGACCGTTGAAATTTGGTTTGAGAATTATTTGCCTATACATTCAAGATCTCTTTGCAATTTTTGTTCGGTCCGATTTACGATTTCGGTAGATTCTTGTTCCTAATGAGTAGGACAGGCCGAAAGGCCATGAGGATAAGACTAAAAAAATCCAGTAAATGCAAAATCCAGATGCTGCCTCAACCATGAATTTAGCCCTATGTGACTTTAAGGCTTCTGGGTCAGGGTCCATCATGCATGGAAGAGTGATCTGTGAGTAAGAGGGACTAGACGGGGTTGGGCAATATTGGCTGTATACAAGTACCAAATCATGAAAATATCACTAGGGGCAAGGAGTATGCATGGGTGTGGCACCTTTGGGGTTGGCAACCTTAATTACATGCAGAGGCTAAGGGATATATTGTTAGCTGTAAAAACTTGAGTGAGGGGTGTAGTAAGAAGGTGGCTCACTTTTTGGCCTAGGGGAGCCTTGACTGCTTACAATTACCCAGTGGTGATAATGATAATAGGCTCAACAAAACAAAGGTGTAACCAGGTATGATGCCTTTAAGGTAGGCAACCTTAGTTGTGTTTGGACTGGGTTTACGATGGAGAGATATGCCTAATTTTAGCGCATGGGAGAAAGTATATGAAAGTATTGAGTGAGGGACATTTGTCAACACAAAGGTGGAATTGATTGCATACAGGCATTGAAATAATAGTAATGCCACAAGAGTAGGGGGCATGCCTTATTGGTTTAGAATCTGATTAAAAATTGCTACATTATTCACAGTAGAGTGTACATATTTATATAAAAGAAATAATCTAAGAAAGGAAAAAACATAAACAGATCAGTGCTACAGGTGTTTGTCAACCTAATTACAAAATTGACTACATCAAAAGACTTCCTAAAATAGTCTTAGACTAGTAAAAAAAGACAAATAATTAACCCATGGAATCAAGAGTGAGATTAGTAGATGATTTTCAACAATCAAGGGTGAGATTAGTAGCCAATTTCCAACATTCTCCGTTAAGTTGGTTTGAAAATATCCTTCGTTCCCAACTTGTTGATCATTGAGCTGAACCTTGGATTAAGAACCCCTTTTGTGAAGACATTTGCTAGGTGCAACTTGAAAGAAATGAATGAAGTACAAATCATTCCACTAGCAATTTTCTCTTTGATGAAGTGTCTATTTTTCTTGATTTGTTTTGTTCTATCATTTAGCGTTGGATTGTGTGCAATGCTTATGGCTGCCTCGTTATTATAATGTAACTTCATAGGACCCTTCAATTCTATCTACTACTCCCTTAATAAGTTCTTTATTCATATTAACTCACATATTCTAAGTGTCATGACCCTATATTTAATTTTCACACTTAACTTGGTCACTATAGGTTGCTTCTTACTCTTCCAGGTTACTAGGTTACCTCCAACAAGAGCATAGTAGCTGACCAAAGGTGGATATTTTGTAGGTTTTAGATCTATCCCAATCAACACCCATCCTCATATGCTTCCACGTCCATATGACCATTTTGAGAAAATAGCCATTCTTTTTCCCCATGCATAATGCAAAAGGTTCCACGCTTGCTTTGTTGCGTGGGGAAAGCAGGGTAGCTACCAACAGGTGAGGTGTCGACTTCTGGAAGGCCAAGAGCTGAAGGAGATACGATTTCTTCAGGCTTTTTAGAGAAAAGGTTGCTTATGGAGACGATGGTTATTGTGGGGGTTGCGTGGGAGGAGGGCAAGCAATCCACTGTTGATCTTAAAGTGGGACTGGGTTGCTCTGATTCTATGGGTTGTGGCAGAGAGGTGGGTTGGCCTTTAAAGGGGGCCCCACGCCTTTTTAACGCTGGGTGGGCCAGAGAAGATAGTTTAGCCCATTCCCCTTCTTTATTTTTGGCCCAGGACTGCTTTATGGACCTTGACCCATCGCAAGAGAGAGGTGGTCTTAAGGCCTAGGCGAGCTTGCTTCCTTCTTGCAAGGCCGATCTCTTCCTTAAAGCTGTCGAAGAGCAAGGCGGTAGCTTGTTGTCTTCAACGGAGGGCATTCTCTCTCCCGTTGATGAAGCTTTGGTGGTGGAAGTAGCATCTTTTCAATGTACAATGAACTGCTTCTCTCCTTCTTCGAGGTGGGGCTCTTGTTCTTCTACTCCTTCATCTTTCTCTCCTATGGGTGAGATTGATGAAGGCCGACGAGAATTGTGGATGATCTATTGGGGGGAAATGACGTCAATGGATAGAGGGGTGGTGATTGAAGAAGAGGAAGCATGCGATGTCCCCTTTGCTATGGTTCTGAAGGATGGGTCGTTGTTGAACTTTAAGCCAAATTGTGACGTTGTGGAACTAGATAACTTGGGTGGGGAGGAGGAGGCACAAGCAACTCTGGTCAAGGGTTGTGTCCCAGTGGAGGTGAGGAGGAACCTCGCCTTTTCTCAGGGCAGCTTCAACAAGTTAAGTGTCTTTTAGCAAATTTTTGGGCCTTTCGATGGATGGTTTTGAGGAAGAAATTCTAGGCCTTTTGAGGAGATTGGAGTTCCGTGCAATAGGAAGATTGTGGGGCAGGTGTTAAAAAAGTCTAGTTGTGGAGGGTCTAAATTTGGGAGGGAGCTATGTAAATTGGAATGCTCTATTTCTTATAAGACTAATTCGTTTGGTCGGAGAAGAGGAAGGAAGTCTTCTGGCAAATTAGCCGAAGTGTGCCAATGAAGCTTAAATCTTTTCTTGGAATGTAAGAGGGATAAATGAGGGGGATAAGCACAAAATCATCAAATCAATGATTCGGTCTTACTTAGCTGACCTTGTGCGCCTTCAAGAAACAAAGGTGCAACAAATGAATGATAGTTTGGTAAAGAACTTAAGGGTGGGGAGATGTCTAAATTGGGGGGTAGTGGAGGCTAGGGGTTAAGCAGGAGGTATCTTGGTTTTTTGGGACAATTGGGTTTTAGAGCTGATTGAGATGGAGTTAGGTGTCTTTTTCAGTTTCTTATCGCTTCAGAAATTGCAAGGATAACTTTGTCTGGATGTTCACTGGGGTGTATGGCCCTATTTTGGTAGAGAAAAGGGAAGACTTTTGGGATGAGTTGAGTGCCATTAGGGGACTCTAGAACGATCCTTGGTGTGTGGGAGGGAACTTCAATGCAGTAAGATTCTCGGAGGAAAGGAGGAGTTTTCGAAGGTTATTAGCTTTTATAAGGTGCTTTTCATAGTTCATTTAGGAGATGTGCCTTAAAGATCTCCCCTTATCTGGTGGGTTGTTCACCTAGTGTGGTGGGTTAAATAATAGGTCAACCTCAAAGCTGGATCGTTTTCTTGTCTCTAATGATTGGGAGAATCATTTCAACGGGTTGTATCAAAGCTCCCTTCCTAACCTAATCTCAGATCGTGGGCCAATCTTGCTTTACAATGGAGGGATAAGGAGAGGTAAGATATCTTTCAGATTTGAAAATATGTGGTTAAAGGTGGAAGGATTCAAGGGCCTTGTCAAGAATTGGTGGGAGAGGTACAATGTTCAAGGTTCCTGTAGTTACATTATGGCTGCGAAGCTTAAAGCCTTGAAACAAGCCTTTAAAAGTTGGAATAAGGAAATTTTTAGAAATGTGTCCACCAAGAAACTTGAGGCTTTGGCACAGTTAGGTATGTGGGATGCTAAGGAAAGGGAACGAACTCTTATAGTGGAGAAAATTGAGGTTAGAAGAGGAAGAGGGGTGGTGGATGAGTTTAACAAATGGGCAGAGATGGAGGAAATATCATGGAGGCAAAAGTTAAGAGAGTTGTGGCTAAAAGAAGGGGACAAAAATGCTAGATCTTTTCATAAAGTTGCCAATGCTCAAAAAAGGAGAAACTTTTTGGCCAAGCTAAAGGTAAACAGTGAGCTGCTAGTTGGGGAGGATAGCAGCAAAGAAAGGGTGACAAACTCTTTTCAAAGGATTCTAGCTGAGGCGGGGGGGCGGAGGCTGGGTATAGATAGGCTATTATTTGCCTCCTTGCAGCTAACAGTTTCAGCAGCTTTAGAGTTTCCATTCTTTGAAGAGGAGGTCCTTGCGACTTTATTTGATTTGGATGGTGACAAGGCCTTGGGCCCAAATGGCTTCTCCTTGGCCTTTTGGCAGTATAGTTGGGATATTGTGAAACTTGAGGTTATGAGTTTTTTTAGTGAATTTTATGAGTTTGGGTCTTTTGAGAGAAGCTTAAATGCTATGTTTTTGGTATTAGTTCCTAAGAAAAAGAGAGAAGGGGGGTGGGGTGTAGAAGACCTTAAGGACTTTAGATCCATTAGCTTGATTGGAGGGTTATACAAGCTCTTGGCTAAGGTCTAGCAAACAGACTTAAAAAGGTGGTGGGTTCTTTAGTTTCAAAATTTCAGCATGCTTTTGTGGAGGAGAAACAAATCTTGGATGCGGTGCTGATAGCAAATGAAACTATTGATTCCAGAATTAAAGACAACTTAAAAGGAATCTTATGTAAGTTGGACATCGAAAAGGCCTATGACCATACTAATTGGAGCTTTATACTTGTAGTTATGGAGAAAATGGGGTTTGGTTCCAAGTGGATAGGATGGATTAGATGGTTTATTTCTACAACTCGTTTCTCTGTTTTGATAAATGGTTCTCCTTCAGCCTTTTTCCAAAGCTCTAGAGGTTTGAGACTATGAGGCACTTTTGTCTCCTTATTTTTTCATCTTGGCGATGGAGGCTTTCTCTCGCTTGCTCTCTAGGGTGAATGAGAGTGGTTTTATCAATGGTTTTCAAGTTAGAGGAGGGCATGATGTGGGAGTAGAGGTGTCTCACTTGTTTTTTGCAGGTGATACTCTCATTTTTTGTGATGCTAGTAAGGATAATCTTGAGTATTTTAGTTGGGTTTTCATGTGGTTTAAGGCTTGTTCAGGGCTAAAGATTAACCTAGGGAAAAGTGAGTTGATTCAAGTTGGGGATGACCATGATCTGGAGGAGCTTGCTGAGATTCTAGGTTGCAAGGTGACAGCTTTCCTAACCACCTACTTGGGCCTTCCGTTGGGTGCGTCTTACAACTGCTCAAGGGTTTGGGAAGGGGTGGAAGGAGATTTCATAAAAGGCTTGCCTTGTGGAAGCGACAATATCTCTCAAAAGGTGGAAGGTAGACTTTGATTAAGAGCACCCTATCTAGTCTACGAATTTATTATGTGTCCCTCTTTGTTATCCCTAAGAGTGTAGCGGCTAGATTGGAAAAGATACAAAGGGATTTCCTTTGAGGGGGGAGAGCTTTGGTCAACAAGCCACATCTGTTGAGTTGGTCTGTTGTGTGCATGAGATAAACGAAAGGGGGTTTGGTTTTCAGAAACCTTTCAACCTTTAATGAGGCCCTTTTAGGAAAGTGGTCTTGGAGATATGTGATTGAAAGAGATCCTCTTTGGAAACAGGTAATTTTTGGCAAGTATGGGCAAGAGGATGGGGGTTAGCACATGAAAGGGGTGAGAGAGAGATATGTAGTGGGGGTATGGAAGACAATCAGAAATTGTTGGGAAGCATTCAAAGTTAGACCTTTTACTCTTCCTTGGTTAGTAGGGGAGTGGATCCTTTTCCTCATGGTATGGTTTGGAATCCCTGGGCTCTAGTTAGGGTATGCTTCTTTTCTTAGGAGACAACTTGGACCAAGATTTTGACTCAAGATAAGCTTAGAAGGAGAGGTTGGAAGATACCTAATAGATGCTACATGTGCAAAGAAGAAGGAAACATGTGATCATATTCTTCTGCGTTGTTCAAAAGCTCGCATTTTGTGGTAGTTGATTTTTGCTTTATTTAATGTATAGTGGGTGATGAACTCTTCGGTGAGAGGGTTGCTTTTGAGTTAGGGAGACTCCTTTGTTGGTAGAAAAAAGAGAAGGCTTGGAAAGTTGCTCTTTTATGCCTTTTTTAGACCATTTGTTGGGAAAGAAATAGGAATGTCTTTGAGAATTGTGAAAGTTTAGACCAAACTTTTTAAAGCTCCTTTTTGTATCTATTTTGGGACTGGGCTAGATTGTACATTGGGGATGACTCTATGTCCTTGCTGGATTTTGTGGATTGGTGAGGTTCTTCTCAGGGTGCAGTTGCTAGTTTTTGCGTATTCACACATTTTTGGTTGCTTTGTATATGTCATGTACACCATATTCTTTTAATATAATTTCCTTTACTTATCAAAAAAATGTAGTGGAATTTGGATGATTAAAATTAGATGTTTTTGGAAGATCGACAAGAGAACTCAAACCCAAGCAAGAGTGGGATAAATTGGATAATGAGGGTAGTGAGGCAATGCGTGGGCCTTGTATAGCTTATTTAATAGGGTGAGCCCTAGCTAGTTTTGTAGGATAGCCACTTGCAAACATGCTAAGGAGGCTTGGGACACCCTTGAGGTAATCTATGAAGGCACTTTAGCGGTGAAATTGTCTAAAATTCAAAGGCTCACCTCCATTTGTGAGAGTATAAGAATGCAAGACAATCAAACCTTCTCTGCATTCTATTATGAGCTTAGCGATATTGTAAATCCTTTTTTCAACCTAAGAGAAAGAATACCTGAGTTTAAAATTGTTAGAATGATTTTGAGATACCTTCTTGAAAGGTTTAAACCTAAGGTCTCAACCATAGAGGTGAGCTAGGATGTTGATGTTGTGAAAGTCAATGAGGTTGTTGGTTCTCTACAAATCTATAAGATGACTTTTCTTGATTCTACGAAGCCTAAAGTGTCTATTCTTAAGGCTTTCAAGAGTGAAGAAAAAGAATTTGAAAATTCTGAAAAAATAGGAAGAGAGGAACTTGCTCATATTACTAAACGAGTCAAAGAAGCCATGAAATTTTATAGAAGAGCAAATAGGAAGCAAGATTCAAGAAAGGGCAAAAAATCTGAATTTTTTTTTAAAGAAATAAGAGATTTTCTAAAGGGAAAAAGATTAAATGTTTTAATTGTGGTGGTTTAGGGCATATTTCTTCTGATTGTCTTAGTCCCAAAGACATTAAGAAATCTATGTTGGCTACTTGGAGTGATACGGACTCCAACTTGAGTGATTCCACAGCTTTAGAGGACACTAGGTATGATTAGATTGATTTTCTTGCATTTGTTGCTTCCATAGATTCTATGCATGATTCAAAGAGTGATTGTGAATTTAATGATGAAGAGAATGCTGACTTTCTTGAAAATATGGTTCATGAGTATAAATGCTTGATTAAAAAATTCATAAAAATCTAAAATTGATATGCTAAATGAAGAAAAATGAATCATATTGAAAAAATTCGTTTTCTTGAGACTAAGTATCAATCTCTTCTTCAGAGAAATGATACTCTAACTTGAGAAATTGAATGCCAGAGAACATTTTTTTTCCTTCAATAATGAGACCTTTCATTTTGGGACTAAACTTTTGAATGATATTCTTGATAGATGTAAGTCCCATGGAGATAAGAGAGGCCTAGGCTACATTAATAAAATTGAGACTCCTTCTAGAGGAGACACAATTTTTGTTAAGGGTAAGGAGGAAACTCCTAATCATGTGGCCCCTTCTAGCACTTCTCCCTTATGCACTTATTGTAAGAAGTCTAGACACTCAGACTAGATGTGTCATAGTAGATTATTTGAGATATATGAGTCTCAGTTGAATAGACTAGTGGATGAGTTTGACTTTCTAGAGAACAAATTCTGCATACTAAGAAAGGAAAGAAAAACAACCTTAAACCTAAGACTTAAAAAAACTCCTCTAGTTCTTCACCTAAGGTTAAACAAATTTGGGTTAGAAAGGATAGGCATAAGTGTAATGTTGTCTTTACTGCTCTTACAGCTAGAGCTCCTAGTGAGTGGTATAGTGGGTGCTCTAGGCATGTAATGGGTGACAAGTCCTTCTTCACCGCTTTTGAAGGTTTCAATGGGGGAAATGTCACTTTTGGTGATGGTAGTATTGCTCATGTGAGAGGTAGGTATAGTGTTTTTATCCTCGGATACCCTGATTTAGATGGAGTTCTCTTCGTTAATGGACTAAAGGCTAATTTCATAAGCATTAGTCAAATTTGTGATAGTGAGTTTAGTGTTAAATTCTCCCTAAATAAGTGTGAAGTTTTGAATGAGGGTGAAATCACCTTCACTAGGCAAAGATTCGTGGATAATTGCTATGCAATTAATCAAGGTTCTGATACCTCTTTAGTTTGTAGTAGGGCTAAAATTGGTGTTACTAAATTGTGGCATAGAAGATTAGGACACATTAACTATGGGGACCTTGTGCACTTAACAAATAAAGATCTTGTTAGAGGAATCCCTAAGTGATCAACCTAATACTCTTTATGGTGAGTGTATGAAGGGTAAGCAAGTTAGAGTGTCTCATAAGGAAATTTATAGGGATAATACGTTTAGACCTTTGGATCTACTTCACATGGACTTCATGGGTCTTATGAGAACTAAAAGCAAAGGTGGAAAGAAATATGTCCTTGTGGTTGTTGATGATTTTTCTAGATATTCTTTTGTATCCTTTTTGAGAGAGAAATCTGAGACTATTAAGCACTTGACTCTTTTCATTAGGATTCAAATAGAGAAAGGGCATCACATTGTTAGGATTAGTAGAGATAGGGGGAGAGATTTTGATAATATGGATGTTGATAATATTTATGACTTTAAGGAGATTAAACATGAATTTTCAGCCCTTAGAACTCCTCAACAAAATGGTGTGGTTGAAAGAAAGGACCGTGTTCTTCAAGAAATGGTCCGAGTGATGCTTCACATGCATGACACTCCAATTTATTTTTGGGCTAAAGCCATTAACATGGCTAGCTATACTGTCAATAAAGTCTTTCTCAAGCCTAGAACGAATAAAACTTCCTATGAATTGTGTTTAAGAAAGAAACCTAATTTGAAGTACATTAGGATCTTTGGCAATGAATGTTATTTTCTCAAGGATGGGGAAAACTAGGTAAATTTTATCCCAAATCTAATTTAGACATTTTCCTAGGTTATTCCTCCAAATGTAAGGCTTATGAGATAGACTTCTTTTGTTATACCTCCTAATTAGAGCCAAAAAATGTGGAGGAAGCCAATTTTTTTTTTTTTTTTTTTTGGTCTCAGGACAAAAGGCCTCATTTTTGGAAGAAAAAGATGTTCTCTAGCTTTCAATTTCTCGAGTTAGAGTATCGTTTCTCTCAAGGAGAGATTGATACTTAGTCTCAAGAAAACAAAATTTTTCAATATGATTTATTTTTTTCTTTCATTTAGCATATCAATTTTAGATTTTTGTGAATCAACAACAATATTGACTTTTTTGAATTTTTTAATCAAGCATTGATGCTCATGAGCCATATTTTCAAGAAAGTTAGCATTCTCTTCATCATTAAATTCACAGTCACTCTTTGAGTCATGCATAGAATCTATGGAAGCAACAAATGCAAGAAAATCAATTTGATCATACTTGGTGTCCTTTGAAGCTATGGAATCACTCACTTGGAGTCCGTGTCACTCCAACTAGCCTGCATAGATTTCTTAATGTCCTTGGAACTAGGACAATCAGAAGAAATATGTCTTAAATCACCACAATTAAATCATTTAATCTTTTTCCCTTTAGAAAATCCCTTATTTTTTTCTTTAAAAATCAACTTACATTTTTTGCCCTTTCATGAATTTTGCTTCCTATTTGCTCTTCTATAAAATTTCATAGCTTCTTTGACTTGTTTAGTAATATGAGTAAGTTCTTTTCTTCTTATTTTTTCAAAAATTTCAAAATCTTTTTCTTCACTCTTGGAAGCCTTAAAAAGAGACTATTTAGGCTTTCAAGAGTCAGGAAGAGTCATCTCATAGGTTTGTAGATAACCAACAAGTTAATTAATTCTCATACAATCGACGTACTTACTCTCCTCTATGGTTGTGACCTTAGGTCTAAGCCTTTTAGGAAGTGATATCAAAATCTTTATAACAATTCTAAGCTCAGGGATTCTCTTTCTTAGGTTAAAAGAAGAATTAACAATATCACTAAACTTAGAATAGAATGCAAAGAAGGTTTGATCCTCTTGCATTCTTATACTCGCAAATCCGGAGGTGAGCATTTGAAGTTTAGACAACTTCATTGTTGAAGTGCCTTCAGGGGTTACTTCAAGGATGTCTCGGACCTCCTTAGCACGTTGACAAGTGGCTATCTTACGAATGAGAGGACTCACTCCATTAAATATGCTATACAAGGCTTGAGCATTTGCCTCACTACCCTCATTATCAAATTTATTCCATTCTTGCTTGGGTTTGAGTTCCCAGTTGTTCTTTTCCAAAAACATCTAATTTTAATAGGAGTCTCCATTCAAATTCCATTGCATTTCAGACCCTTTCACCTTATATTTTTAGGAAAAATTCCATCTTGGCCTTTCAGTGGGGATAGTTACTTCCATCAAAATATGGTGGATTATTAATGGAAGAACCCTCCTTTGGTAGTTCCATACTGGATTACTAGGATCAAGAAAAAATAAATTTTCATCAAAAGACTTGCTTTGATACCAATTGAAAAACCTATATTCCAATAGGGTAATGCCTAAAAAGGGGTGAATGAGTGTATTTCAAAGATTTTAATATAAGAGTTGAGATTTTTAATCCAATTAAACCTTTGAGAATTATTTAATTCTCTTTAACTCAATTAAACCTTGTAAGAAATTAGGAATGATCAATGACAATTCAGCACATAAGAGACAATAGGTTTTTTATGTATAAAACCCCCACACAACGTGTGGAGATAGAGAACCATGAGATTTAAGACCTCAAATCTAAAATCCATTTTACGAAATCACAATACATAGTTTTACCTGATAGACGGTACCTAAGACTTACTTTCCAACACCTGTATCATGATTCACGTCCACGACACAGCACTTTAAGTACTCCAATGAATTCGCCTCAGCCTTTGAGGGGATGCATATCTCTTCAACAACCCAAAGTTCGTTCAAAGACCTTTGAGAGCTTTTAGGAATTGTAGGGCAAGTTAGGGTGTTTTCTAAATGAGAGCATCCACCTTTGAAACATATTTAGGTAGGGTATATATAGGCCTAAGAGCCTCGAGGATTGGAAGTGAAATTTTCTTAAAAAATAAAATATCAACTTTCTTAAAATTAATTAAGACATTTTAGTTCAATTTTAAAACTTGTGATCCAACCTTACCTTACCAAAAAATTAACTTGCCTTTACTCAAACCTTTTCAAGCTTACTTGTGACTGTTTGATTGATTAAACGACAACCTCAAATCTTCAATGGAGAGTAAGTCATTGTCTAAAAATATCCCATGCTAAAATGAAAAGGAACAAAATTGCCAACAACAAAAACAAAACATAATGTCCTAACAAGGCCTTCCACCAACCTAGATTGCTCCTGAGGTCTTTTTATTTTCAGTTGTATCTCCACTGTCCTCCTATCATTGTGAGTGGTCTCCAAGGAATTTTCCAAGTTCTCCCCATTTTCTTGAATCCTTCAAATTGTGTTGGAAGTTGGATTGAACAGTTCTGTGACTGATCTTCTGCTTCCATTTTCCCCCCCCTTTGGGTTGGAGAATATCCAAGGAAAATGCATATAATTGCCTTTAGGTCAAGCTTAGATCTATCTTCGTTAAGGAAATGAACAAAGAACCTGCTTCCAAAGACTTTCAATGGTAAAGAATTGAATACATATAAGTGGGGACATCATTCTTTCAATGTTCCAATAAGAGTTTGAAAATTGAGTACCTTTGAAGGCATCCTATTAATAAGATAGACTATTGTCAAGACAACATCTCCCTAAAAATGTTTTGGAATGTTTCTAGCAAACATTTAGTCTCAACTACCTCAAGAAGATGTTTGTTTTTACATTCTGCCACTCCATTTTGTTGGTGAGTGCTTGCACAACTTGATTGATGAAGAACACCCTTTTCTTAGGAAACAATTCCAAGTCTTTATTGAAGTATTCCCCACCATTATCAGATCTAACAATAAGTATCTTGGTGTTAAATTGTGTTTGGATCATTAAGAAAAAATTCTGAATTGTTGCAATGGTTTCAGATTTATCTTTTAGTAAGTAAATACAAGTAGTCCTACTAAAGACATCAATAAGACTAAGGAACCATTTAGCACCACACATATAAGTCACCCTTAAGGGCCCCCAAACATCAGTATGTATAATCGAGAAAGGAATTTCACTTCTTTTTACCACTAATTGGATGTGAAACCCTTTGAATTTTAGCCAACTCACAAATTTCACACTTGAGTTTGAAAAATCTAGACTATTACCAAGATCTGGATGCAATTTCCTCATGTAATGGAAACCGGGGTGCCCTAATCTTTCGTAACAACCAGTAGTCTTCTAAGGTTCCCTTTTTTTTCGAACTCCCTTTATTTGATAGGCTTGAGGTGTCTCCTTCTTCTTGGCATCTAGGTAGTAAAGACCATTGTTTTCCTTAGCATTGCCAATCATCTTCCTCGAAATTTGGTTATGAAAAACATGGTAGTTAAGATAGAAAATTATAGAATAGTTTCTAGTTTTTGTGAGTTTATTAATTGACAGACATTTTGGGCACATGAAGAACAAAAAAAAGAGTGGTATCTGATGATATATAGACATTTCCTTTGCCATGAATCATAAGAAATGATCTATTAGCAACATGGACCTTTTGATTATGAGAACATGGTTCAGAAGGAATAAAACAGTTTGAGTCTTTGATCATGTGATTAGTGGCTGTTGAATTAATGATCCAGGAGCTTGAATTTAAAATAGTGGTTGAAAGTAGAGGTTTACCAAAGATTTCAGATTGGGCAAATGCCCAGGAAGTAGGATTGGAGGTCACCTCATTGTTTCTCATGATCTTGTATAAAAGATGTAGTTGTTCCTTGATATTTTGAGGATTTCCTCCAGCCTTGCTAGCAGCATTGGTGGAAGGAAGAGTCTTGGCTTGGAAGTGCTTGCTGCCCTGTGAAGCTAGAGCTGTTGCAGGATTTTGGGTAGAAGATTGATTGGCCATATTTCTTGAATGTAAATACAAAAGAATAGAGATAAGAAAAATAAGACAAAAATGTCTAAGAACAAGATTTTTGTGTATGGCGTAGAAAGAATGAAAGAGCCAACAATGAAGGCTGGCTTGAAAAAAATTGAACAAATAGCATTGAACGTTGTATATGACTGAGCAATGAGGCTCTATGGATCTTGGCAATGTTAGACTGCCTACTCTAGTATCATATTGGTTTAGAATCCGATTGAAAATGATTACATTATTCACAGTAAAGCATACATATTTATATAGAAGAAATAATCTAAGAAAGAGAAAAATATAAACTTCCTAAATTAATGCTACAAATATTTGTCAGCCTAATTACAAAGTTAATAAAAAAACTTCCTAAAATGGTCTTAGGCTAGTCAAGGACAACTAATTAATGCTTGGAATCGAGGGTGAGATTAGTAGATGATTTCCAACATGCCTAAGGGGTGGGTAGGCTAAACTTATGGAGCATGCATCTGGAGCCTTGAAGGATGTAAAAACCACGAGGGCTACTGCAATAGCAACAAAGTGTATAAAATGTGACTATAGTACTGAATGCAAAGATAAAACCAATGAGGGAAATTTTTTGACACTATGGTTATTTATTTTTGCAATAAGTTGTGAAAAAAAAAAAAAAAGGAACAGTCCAAAGGGGAGAGTGCAGAAAGAATGAAGAGTGGAAGAGACATGGTTGATTTGCTGCATATCCTCATGGAGCTTGATTAGATTCAGGCCCATTTGACGAAGGCCAAAAATCTTAATATTTACATTCAGTGCTGCAAATTTGGAACATATTTACCGGTCCTTGATGTTTTTATGTTTATATACCATATGAAAAGTTGTAGACTAAACAGATTTTGAATTAGCCTTGTCATTTTGTTGACTTCTAATTTAAAATGAGAGTTTGCTTTATTTGGAAAATCAATATTTTTTGAAGTTCTTTTATTGATGAATGAGGGGCAATTTCTACTTTACATTGAAGAACTTAAAGTAAATGGACATTAAATACTTGAAGGGCATTCACTTGTTCTCAAGGTAGATAAATTGCATAGAAACTTGACCAACAAGACAAACTATTAAGTCAGCACTCTTGGCCCTTGGGAGGGTTAGGTAACCCTGGGTGGGCTTCATCCCTATGCCAATGCTTTACACTACATCTATATCTTGCACATCGTGCTATCACCCTGCACGACGTAGGCCTCCTGGTAGTTGGTATTTCTTTTCATCACATGGAGGAATGTGTTTGACATGCCATTTTGTGGTGCTATCTTTGAAGGCCATGTGTCATGGTCCATATTACCCATTATGAAATCCATTGCATGCTCAATGAAGATTAGTTTTGAATCTTGGTCCTTTTGATGCTAACATGACAGGATTTGATGGTTACTGAAACACATGGGACCTGTATTAACTCAAAGGGAGTCCAATTTGGTTTCCATAGTTGGTGTAAGCGAGGTGGTGAAGTGTTAACCAAACCACACACACAAGTAGAAAAACAAAGAAAAAGACAAGATTTTTAACGTGGTTTGGCGATCAATGTGATCCCTACATCCACGGAGTGCACTAACACTCAACAATCCACTAATTAGAACAAAAGAGAAGAGTTATAATGGTGAAGCTCTCAAAAAATATCTCTCAATTGTGGCTGCGGTCTCAAAAAACAAAACCTTAAACATAAAAGGGTTAAATATATAATAGGGGCAAACTCGTCAATCAACACATAAAAAAATAAATAAATCAATAAATTCTCCAGGGGGCGCTGCCCCCTTCAACCCCCGCAAGCTGATCGGACAGCTCAATCCCAACAAGTTGACCAAGAAGCTCGACCTTCGACATTTCGAATGAAGCGCAACAAAACTGATTCAGACTTCTCAATCCAACATAAAGGAGGTGGGAAGGATAGTATTTATCATATATTTGCAATTTCACACTTTGAAATCCTTTGAGCAGCTGGCAGCAAAGTGCTTAAGGGTGTTGTTTTGGTTGTGAGCTTCTAGTGGCATAGTGTAAACTGTAGGGAGTTTATCCCGTGGGTTGTCTGAGAAGGTAAAATTTATAAGAGGGCAAATGGTTGCTAACTTGTTGGAGCTGTAGTGGTTGAATGTGTTATTTTCTTTTCATGGCATTACTCAGTAATATATTCATGTCTATGTATAAGTGCAAAGCTTTTTCCCTATATCATTTTATGGAACACATTTTCTCCATCTTAACAATCCTTTGTTATGGATTGAAAAGGGAATATCTTTTGATTGTTAACTTCTTTGTTTTAAAAATGTTGCATGGCAGGTTCCTCAGTGAGCAGCATATCTGAGCTGTTATCTTCCTCTACAAGTTAAAGACTTATCTCAATACTGAGTAAATACAAACAGCAGAGGGACACACAATGAATGATTGGCTCCACTTTATTCCTTGAAACAAAATGACCCCTTTCTGCCAGTTCTTTATATAAGAAAATGTCATCGACAAGTGGTAAATCTCCTGGTTGGGCTGCTTTTGACCTCAAGCAGCGACAGAAGCAAGGGCTTGAACCTGAACTTGACA
The DNA here is from genome assembly GCA_030254885.1 of Vitis rotundifolia. Lineage (NCBI taxonomy): Eukaryota > Viridiplantae > Streptophyta > Magnoliopsida > Vitales > Vitaceae > Vitis > Vitis rotundifolia. The sequence continues at coordinate 12,938,377 of CM058170.1, forward strand.
AAGAGCCTTACCCACCCATTCCAAGCAGTTTCACCTCTCTACGTCCTTGCAGAAACTCTGCATCAAATGGTCACTCAGGGAGGTCTTTCTCATCACTACTTGTACCTTCTGTGAATTTCCCAACTTTGGAAGAGAACAAGGATTGCAAAAAACCAATGCAAGGTGGCAATTCTGGTAACAAACAACAGACCAAGGTTGCTAAAGTAAGCAATCTTGTTATTGCCTTTAATAAGCTCAAAGAACTCTACTCCTGGGCTGACAATAGCTTAATTGAGGATATCATGGCTGCTGTAGATAATGACATTGACAAGGCTTCAACTTTATTAGGAGCAATGGTTTCCACCGGGAGCTTTGAGGAGAACAAAGAAACCAGTATAGCGGAACTGAATTCTACTTCTGGGAATCCATATGAAAATTGCAAACTACAGGCAGATAGTGGTGTTTTTTTAGGAAATGGTACAGTTTTTTCAGAGCTGAGCTCTACCATTGGGGATCTTCTTATTGATAATAACAAAGAGTTGACAGATGAATGTGGTTGTAGTGGGAAAAATCTTTCTGATGATGCTGCAGACATGAAACTGATTTTGGGTCGCATGAAGTCTATACCCATTGAGCCTGAGTGGGAGGAGGATGATGTTTACTTGAGCCATCGGAAAGATGCAATTAGGTTCATGAGGTATGTGATCTCCGTGTTTAGATCAATTAGGTATTTGCTTGCACATGATCAAGATTTTCAGGTATCTTACAAAATCTTACTGTCCATCATTACTATATGTTATATCTGTACATGCATACCATAAAATGTGCTGTTATGCTGTCTCCATTCTGAACTTTTCTGTATTATGTGGGGTGATTTGTTGATGGATGCCATATTGAAAAGCAAAGTAATGGGATTTTCAACATTTAAATGGATTTCTTGAAACCTTCTTCTGTGATCAAGTCCACAGCCTTAATGGCGTATCAATGACTATAAACAAAATGTTGCAAACTGTACCAAGTACCAAATTCTGTGTTCTGATGTGTTAAACTCGTGTCATCCTTACGTATAAAATCAGTAAGATATTTTGATATCCTGGATATGTCAAAGGCATGCTCAGTATAAGTGGGATATTTTTACCGTGCACCTGCTTGTAGCATCAAGTTTGTTCGTTATTATTCATCTTAGCGACAGCCTGGCCAAGGCAAATCCTGGAGGGGTGTGATGGTGACTTGGGAGGATACAACTCCAACTTAACAAAGACATAGATCTCAACTACTTGGGGTTAATATATTTCATATGGTTATGACTATTATTTCCAGGAGAGGCTTTTCTGCTCAGGAAGTTGAAATCCATTGTATGTTGAAACAGACTATGTTTTTTATGGAATTAAATTTATGGAAGCAACTAGTTGTAACTTGATGGCATGGTTTCAATCATCAGAAGAGAAATACAATTTCTTTATGGTTTCAGTCTCTCAGAATTTTTAAAGATCTGCTGATATATTAAGTTGAGATTACAGTCAAAGGGGCAAGACAGAGCTACACTGACTCAACTTAGAATTTAGAACTATGAGACTATCTTCTGTGAGATTTTTTAGTCTCATTAATCTAAAAATGTTGAGCTCAAATACCTAGATATGTATAATATTAATATATATATGGTTAGGTTTTCAAATGGAAAGAAAATGACTAGTTATTTTAAAGAAACTCATGAGCTGATTATTAAAGTGAACTTTGTAAAGCATATATATAATCCATCAGATTGAGAATGCATCAAAGATATATTGCTTTTAAACTCAGCTTGGTCATGTTGACGCTTATGCATACTGATCTTTTTCTGTTTCACCCAACTATGGCATCCGGAATGTGCTTTCCTTTTTGCTACCATTAAAGTGGAGTGGTTGAGCATTTTATACTCTGAACTGTTCAGCATCAGGGTGATTAATTTTGCTGACAAAGACATAGAGGTTAGTTCACATTGACAATCTCATTGTTTAGACCAGACTGCCCCATAGAAGAATGTGCCTGTGTAGTGCATGTTGCATGAATGAGCTAACATTAATCCTCTTGAGGCCTTCTTCAACTCACACTTGCATATCAGACACAGGAAGACCAGCTGAAGAAGGTAATTGGAGCAGAGAGGAAATAGAGATTATCTTCCTGAAAACCTTTAGCCAGTAGGATGATGTCCTTCAAAGAAAGCATGAATACAGAGACCCAATAGCCTAAGAGCTTAGGTTGATTGGAAAGTTAAAACTGAAGCAGGAAAGTGAAAGAGGCACTAAACCAACAAAAACACAAAGAACCAATCTCCATGATCAATGGGGGGTAAAATCCCATAAAAAAAACTCCCAGCATTTAGCGCATCACTCAGCATAGTTGTGTTAAAGGCCAGGCCCAAGGCGCAACCACTCTTAGTTATAGCACCTTGCTTGCCAAGTCATGCACCTTGTTGGAGAAGTGTGCCTCGTCTACTTTACTTTTACTTTTTAAATTTCTGACTATATATTGAAATTGATCTAATTTTAATACTTTTTTGGTGAGCGCTTATTTATTCTTTTAAATATTTGGAATATTAATTTTTTTGTTGCTTGGATTGTATTTTAGATCATATTTTCTAAAATTGATATGCATCTTAGGTTGCATTTCACTTAGCTTAGACGAACGCCTTTTGTTGCCTCTTGCGCCTAAGCCTTAGGAGGCTTTTGCACTCTTGGTGCACCTAATGCGTTTTAAAACTATGCATTGGCCAATTGATTGGGATGATCTATGCCTCTGGGTAAAGAGGAGATGATCTCCCCTAAGAGTGACTTAATCCTCCTTAACCAGTAAGCCTTGGAGGAATCCTCTTTCACAAGGAGGTTCCTGATGCCTAAATAAGAAGCTAAAATCAATCTGTCTGACCCACGTTGAGCTATCATTATCTGCATTGCTGCATCTAAACGCATTCTTTTTCAGCCTCTAGGCTTTGGAAACATACTAGTTAGTGTGTTTGTTGTTCTAATTACCCTACTGATATGTTCAAATTTCGTGCAAATATCATGGTCTGTTGATTAATTTATAGTGCAAACGTCAATTGTTTTGATTAAACAGGTCAGCATCTCGGCATTCAAGGACAGCCACTAATGCTTTTCTAAGAGGAGATCATGTATCTGCAAAACAGTTCTCACTGAAAGCTAAGGAGGAATGGGTCAAGGCTGAAAGACTCAATTCTAAGGCAGCTAATGAAATTCTGGATATCAGGAATAGCAACAATGATTTGTGGAAGTTAGACTTACATGGTCTTCATGCAGCGGAAGCTGTTCAAGCCTTGCAAGAACATTTGTGGAAGATTGAAACCCAGATGCCATTCAATCGTTCAGTATCCCCTAACAGAGCCAAGACAAAAGCAGGGATTTTACGTTCTCCGTCACTTGAGTCCTTTAGTTGTGTAGACAATGAGGAGTTGGATAAACAACGGACATTGTCTAGGCAGAGACCAACATCTCTACAAGTCATAACAGGTATTAAGCAGTATTCAATATCTCTACTTTATATACCTATTGTACATATTGAGTTTCTTTTTGCTGTTCTGCATGTGCTTGCAGATACATGTAAAATTGGGTGAGCCAAGTAGTGAATGCATGTTTCTCCCTGTTCATGTTCAGAGTGTGTAGGGGGATGCTGCTCCTTTCTTTCTCTTAATTTTTCCAAGTAGCATGTAATAGGGTATCTTGGGAAGATCCATTCTGTTTTGCAAAGCATTATTGTCTCAAATCCTTTGTTGTGCATAGCTTCATTGCAGAAGATAGCATTTAATGCCAAATTGGCAACATTGCATGTAATTCTAAATACAATTTTGACTCTAATAATAATAATTGATTGACTGTAGTGTTATGATTTGGTTAGTTGTATGAATGGTAGAAGAGAGAATAATAAGACAGCCTTTGATTGGTTGTGAGAGGAATTGGAAGATGAGAATAAATCCTACACAAATAGATAATCTTTCGCATAGAATTTAGAAATTTTATCCTCTATCTTGACTAGAAATATTATTTGTTTTGAAAAACAAATTAAGTCATAAGAGATTAGGTTTGGAAATTTTAGTGTTGGTGAGTTTTTTATTATTTATTTATTTATTATTGTTATTATTATTAATTTTAATTTTTGTGATTTACATGGCAGTTATTGCATGACAGTTATGCTATCATTAGAATTGTGTGAATAGAAATAATTACTGAGGGAAAATTAGTACTCATTCTTGTGTTATCACAAGAAAAAATTATTTTTTTATGCCTTATCATTCCTGGAGTTGTTTCCAGATGCATCTTAAAATTTTGAATCTTGGACCAATCCACATGGTTACCATAAAACTATATTTTGATTCACTGACACATGCCTGATATACATTTAACCATCAGAATGAGCAATCCATACTTAGAACTTGATCAAGGTTAGGGTACCCATACATGCCTGATTCTGTGTGTTTGTTTTCTCCAACAGGTAGAGGTAATCATAGCCGAGGCCAGGCAGCACTGCCAACCGCTGTGAGAAGTTTCCTCAACGAGCACGGGTGAGATTCTATCCAGCCCATGAACCCTTATTTATAGATCCAAAAAAACTCAGTGGTGCAATTTGTACATTGTTTTGTAGATACCGTTTTGAAGAGGCGAGGCCAGGGGTAATTGCAGTTCGCCCGAAGTTCCGTCACAGGTGAATCCCTGAATTCTCAATAAGTTACATAAGCATGGAATCCACAAATGTTTTTCGCTCAGGGGTCCTGTCATCTATGTTGATAGTGAATTAAGAGCTAGGTGATGTCCTATTTATATAACGCATTGGTCCAAAGATCTGTAGTTTTAGTTTTGCAGTAAGTTATAACTCAGACATTTATATCAGCGGTGTGTATATGACAAACCGTTTGCCTAATGAAATATGTGCCAATTCATGGACACAAGTTCTGTTGTTTGCCAGGGCCAACTGCGTCTTGCCTGGCTGTTTACCATCTCTTCAAATGCTTTATGGAGCCCCCTTAGCAATTCTCTTCACATTAACACAGACCAATTTTGAGATATTTTGTTCATGGTTTTTTAAAGGTGCAAGTTGTTTTTAAAAATAAAAATTAAAAAACTTATTTGGTTTAGTTATTATTATTATTATAAAAATAATTTATATAATATTAATTAAATTTAGTTATGGCCTGGTAAAAAATGAAAATAGTTTTGTAATTAGAGATAAATTAAAAAATGAGTACTTTTTAGCAAAACATTAATAGTAATACTATAATATAAATATATATATTTAAAATATATTATTTTATTATATGTTAAAAACACAAGGATGTTAACATCTTAAATTTTTCTTTTGGTTAAGAATGAATAATAATAATAATTTTTAAAAGTAATTGATAATAGTAATTTATTTAAAATGAATAACAAATAAAATTTAATGTTTCTAACACGTAAATGAGCCAAGGTTTTTATTACATGCATACATTTAGTACTTGATTATAAATGTAATATTCTACAATGTTTAAATTTAATCTACAATTAATTGGATCTATTTTTTTTTTATTCCAAGTTATTCTTAAAATTTATTTAAAAAGTCATTAAAAATTTAAATTATTAATTATATCTTAAATTATAATTTATTTACCTAAAGTCATTATAAATCAATTTTTATTCATAAATTTATAATATTAATGAGTTTATTATTTGAGTTTCAAACTATTTTTAAAAATTATTAAACCCGTTAATAAATCCAATACATTTAGTCTTGTTTAATTTGAAATTCATTTGTATAGTGAAAAAAATTTGAAAAATAATGATTTGAGTTGTAAGTTATTTTTAAAAATTACTAGACTTATTAATGAAACCAACTCATTAAGTAAAACAAATTAGTAGAGAAATAATAGAGTCATTGTAAACTAATTTTTATTCATAAATTTTTAGTATTAATTGGGTCATTATTTGAGTTTTAAGTTATTTTTAATAAATTATTAGACTTGTTAATAAATCCAATGCATTAAGTCTTGTTCAAATTGAAGTTCATTTTCCTAGTGAAAAAATTCGAAGAATAATGATTTTATGTAGAAGAGAAATGATAGATTTATTCTAAATTAATTTTTGTCCATAAATTTTTTATACTAATTGAGTTACTATTTGAGTTTTAAGTTATTTTAAAAAATTACTAAACTCGTTAACGAATTCAAGTATTAAGTCTTGTTTAATTTGTAATTTATTTGATCAGTGAAAAAAATCGAGAAATAATGATTATATGTAGAAAAGTAAACGATAAAGTCACTATAAACTAATTTTTTGTCCATAAATTTATGGTATTAATTGAGTTACTATTTTTGGGTTTTAACGTATTTTAAAAAATTATTAGATACGTTAATGAATATATATATATATAAAATAAATTTTGGTTTATGATTTTTAATGTTATAAAGTTTCCATCACTTTTTAATATTAATTAAATTAGTTTTTGAGTTTTAAATTATTTTTAAAAATTTATAAATTTTATGTGTCAAGTATGATTTGATTTGACATTTATTTGCCTGATGAGAAATTTTAGAAAAGTTAAAAAAAATAAATTAGAAAAGTAAATGTAATTAAAGAAAAATCGTATTTGAAAATTTTCGGTATTGATATTACATCATGGAGGGAGAAAAAGAACTATATCATATTCAATTTTATTTATTTATTTATTTTAAAATGTCTTTATGTTTTTTTATTTTTAAAAATGAGCGAAAACAATTTATACTTGTTCTTTAAAAATTATTTTTTATTTCACTTTAGTTTTAAAAATTGGAAATAGAGAATAATGGTCAAATAGCATTATGAATCTTTAAAAATTGTTTCCTATTTTTAAAAATAGAAAACCGTCTTTTAATCACATGGCCAAATGAGCTCTTCCTAGGTTGTTTTTGCTTTGGAAAACATTTTTTTAGTTTTCATTTTTTTAATTTTCTAAAAAAAAAATATTTTTATTTATTATTTATTATTATTATTTTTAAATGCACTTGATTAAGAAAAGGTTTTAGAAAATGAAATTTGTAAAATTTTGTTTGATTTTGGGTTTTCCCTAAAAATAAAATAAAATTAAAAGCTTATATGATACACATATATAAGATATATTATTAAAAATGGTAATATTTTTATGATATATATATAATTAAACAAATAAATCATTATAATATAATAATACATAGTCTAATAAATAAACAAAGAATTTATATCACACTTCTAAAATAATAATTGATATTTGTTTATTCGTACGAATATTTGTTTCATCTTTGTAATTATTGTATTCCTTCTATATTATGGATTCCACATGCTCTTTCATTTATTTATTTATTTTGAATTATTTAGAAAACAAACAATTTTCACTTTTTTTTTTTACAAAAAAAAAAAAAAACCAAATTAATGTTTTCACCTTTTGTTTTCTAGAAAATAAAAATAGAAAAATATCATCCAAACACGTTTTAGATTTTCTTGGAAAATGAAAACAATTTAAACAAACATGGCCTTAAGATTTCACAAACAATTCTTAAAAAAGAACAACTTTTAATTATTTTTTTAGGAATAAAACTTTATCTAAAAACTTAAATATAGAAAACAATTTTCTCAAGATGATGTGAAGTATTAACATATTTGATTTTCTAGAAAACTACTAAAGCAAAAGGAAAGATTTAACATATTTCATCACACTTGCACCTTTTCATGGTTTCTTGAAAATTTGACCTTTATTGAAGGCTTGTATTACAAGTATACAATTTGAAGAATTCCAAAATTTTGTCTGTTTGTTTGTTTTAATCAACGAAACAGATCATCATCTGCAAATCTTCTGTACAAACTATGTATGTAAGAAGTGAACAACAACAACTTCAACTTGTGTATAAGGGAGGAGCAACCTCACAGCTGACCTTCTTCTACATGGGCCCCTCTTATTTTCCCACTGCTTCTTTGAGCTTCCTCCCCAATGCAAATGCCAGAGGAGGTGGAACAGCATTCCCTATCTGCCTGTGCTTGTGTTGAATGTTGCCCGAAAATTTATAGCTATCTGGGAAACCCTGTATCACCAATCAGTAAAAAGAAACATTCAACAAATTTAAAGTTGATAATGAGTAGATAAGCAAAATTGATGGGACTCACCTGAGACCGAGCACATTCACGAACTGACACAATTCTATCCTGCTCAGGATGAAAACACATGCCCACCTTGCCCATTGGCTGAGGATCTGTAATAGAAGTTGGAAAGTTCCCCTCCCAGTCCAGCCTTCCAAACAGCCCCTTCCACTGGTTGTGCCTCTTCGCCGTGTTTGGCAGGCACCAAGGTATCAAATCCACCACTTGCCCAGTCGACAGGGCAACCTAGGGTTTATAAAATAATGGATTAATAAGTACATAAATCGTATTACACCCAATAACCATGGGTGATGGATGTTACCTTTTCATCTGGAAGACTACGCCAATCAGCCCCTGGCTGATTTGGGATTTTCTGGCATCGAATGAGATTCAGCTCATTCATCTCCTTCGATATATGATCTGTCAAGACCATCATGTTCCCCCGAATTTTCTTCTGGAACCATGAGACGGGGCCATTTTGATACTGTGCAACAAAAGGAAAGGCGACAAGGTGAGTTGGACTGCAGTCAGTTACTGTGAAACAAACTTTTGTATTTTAGATTACCTCTAGACCTGTTTTAGATGCCCCATTTGTAACAGCTGGGAGATCACCTATTGCATCTCTCACAGTTATTGCCCGAAATGGAGCTCCGGTTGCAGTGCTCCGAACAGCAGCATACTGCATGTTTTTGGATAGGGTGATTTTCAGTTCTGGAACAGCAAAGACATGCATGGGCTCTGGCCATTCTGGCAGAGTCTCTTCTGGGGAGGCTGCCCATATAAACACCCGTTTCCGGGATTGAGAAACTCCATATGCTCCAGCTTCCAGAATACCAAACCTCACCTGATACAAACAAGCAATTTGATACATGTTCTTCTAGGAATATACCACACGAAATTACATGATCCTGTTCGTCATCATTTCATGACAGAGCACTACCTGATAGCCCATTTCAAGGAGTGAAGCTACAGTTAAACGGAATGTCTGTCCTTTGTTGAAAGACACAAAGTTCCTCACATTCTCGAGCAGGAAGAACCTCGGCCGGAAATAGTCAGCAAAGGATAAGAAGGCCAGGATCATTTCACACTGAACTTTGCTCCAGGTACTTTGGTTAAACCGGTTCATCCCAGAGAACCCCTGTGAGGACAGCAGCCTTGTTTTAGGGGTAATAGGTCACTAGAATTTCAAGGTAATAAGATCCTAGAACAGAGTAAAAACCAGGTAGAGGCTGGACAAACCTGGCAAGGAGGCCCCCCATTGATAAAATCAACTTGTCCAGGCAGTGGCAAATTATTGATGTCTTTCTCACCTAGTGATGTAGCTAATTCGGCAGCCTCTGAAGTGGAGACACAGTCATCTGCATCCCCACACTTCTCCATGACAGCCCTGCATTACAACCAATTTACTGGTTGATTACGGAGAGAGTGAGAGTGAGAGAGAGAGAGAGAGAGAGAGATTCATCTTAATGAAATCATTCACCTCAGGATCACATTGCAATTGTTAATAAACATCAATGATTCTGGATGATTGAGTTTAAATGCATCCCCAGCAGGCTCTTCATATTCAATAGCCCACTTGGTTACTGATACACCTGCAATCCAAAGCAGCAGGAGGTAAATCATTCAAATACGATTCTTAGGCCAACATGGATAAAAATAAAGGAAAGACTACCAGATTGCTGCAATCCCTCCGACAATCCACCACAGCCAGCAAAAATATCTAAAGTGGCTAAGCAGTTCTCTTGAAATGCAGTTTTTTGTCTCTCAACTTTTAAATCATCTTCTCCTACTTTACCCTTGCCCTTTCTCTTTCTTGTTGCAGCATCATCAACTGCCTTTCTAGCTGAGTACCTCATTTTAATGTGGACTGGCAGCTGTTTTTTCACAAATGAGATGGGAAGAAGATTCACACTCCAGTGAAGAAAAGCTTTTTAGGGATGGAATAAAAGCTCCAAGAATTTTTTTTTTAGTAGAAATTAGCTTAGAAGATGATGGGATATCATCAGCATGTATTACGGGTGCAGGAATTAAGAACAAACTACCTGTTTGAGGGACCCTTTAGAGGGCTCAAATAGATGTTCACAAAAGAAAATGTGTTCAAAGGTTGCAAGGACATCACATGATGGCAGATCATGCTTCTGTATGACCTCGCATTTCCCTTCTATCATCTCAACAGGAACAAAATGGGTCTCTTCACTGTAGAACACCTGCACGTTCCACCCTTCAAATATCTTAGGAAAATAATATAATTGTAGTTTTATGTTATAATAAAAATACAAGGAAAAAAGAAAACAAAATCGTTGTATTGCTGCAGAAAGCTCAGAGAGGTAAATGGATGTAGATATATCATGCATGATTTCTAAACAGGCACCTCACGGATGTCAGAAGTGTATGCCTTTTCTGCTGAAATATCCTCAGGCCTGAAAAATCTTCTTAATTTGACCAGGGTAGATTTTGCTTCAGCTATTTTGGGTGCCTTTGGGACAATGATCCCCATCATTTGACACACCACATAAGCCTTCAATCCTACATTTCTTCCAGCCTTGAAAGTTCCAATCTCCATCCTGTCAGCAGCAAAATATTGGGGGCTCACATAGACAAATTCATCAATGGAGTACTCAGTTCCTTTGTATACAAAACTGGTTTTACAAGAATTCACTTTAATAGAATCCTTCTCCTTCTGGGATTCCTTTATTTTGCAGGAGTGACAGAAACCAGTCCCAATACCCACAGTATCAAAGGGAAGACTGAAGAAAGCACCTCTTTCTGGCCAATATAAGCTTTTACAGTAATAATCACTTGGCAATCCTTTCCTTTTTCTCTCTTCTGAATTGGCCCTATCAATTTTATCAAAATTAGCATTTTCTTTCCTGTGCTGATGTCCCCAAGGCATTCTTCGGATATCCACAACAACCATTTGCTTAATGCCCTGCAATTCAAATTCCAGACACTCATTTGTCAGAAATAATTCCCTGGCATTAGCAGTGTTCCCAAGAAGAGTCTGAGACCCATGCTGCATCATTCTTCCATGAAACATTTTTCTTCCATCTAAGGATTCAAACATGTACTCAATGAGATAGATGACAGGAAGTTCATCTGATCCATCAACTTCCACCAAAACAACACCTCCCACAGTGACCTTGTCTCCACCAACAATGGCCTGTTTGTAGAGTGTGTCACCAGAATATGTTTTGCCAACAAATTCCCCATCCCACCTTATTTCCTTACTAGTGGAGTGCAATTTACTTCTTCCAGGCAATAAAGAAGGCCTCTGGGTTTTCTCCAAAGCTGATAATTCCTCTTCTTCTGCATCATCCTCTTCATTTTCTTCTTGCTCCTCAACTTCTTCCTCCTCTTTCACTATACAACTAGCTTCGTCTTTTGAATCTTCAGGTGAGTAATTTGAGTAGTACTCCCCCCAAACTCTGCTGATCATTCTCGTAGTTGTAGCTTGCATAACCTTCTTTTTTGACATCACAGGAGCCATTGCTGCCCTTGGGTTCATGTTTGGCTCATTCTTGTGCACAACCTTCTTCTTCTTAACCACCCATTTGGTATGGTGTCTCTCCTCCATTTTCTTTGTTAGACCAGTCACAAACGCTGACCTCTTAATATTCCCATCCGGAAATTCAGCAAATTGCTGCAGTATAATTTGTCCATGGACAATCACATATCTTTCCACATCTGCAGGGTTGGAGGAAATGTATGCAGGATGGTCCTTCTCAAACTCAGATACTCTCTTGATAGCTTCTGCAAAAGACAACCTAGCAACACGACTCTGCTCCTTCAAAAGTGTAATTATGCTTATTGCAAGCCTTGCTGTTTTCAGAACCGGTTCATACCAGGGAGTATACTGCTTTGAGGGCTTCCCAAGCCTATACCTGAAAGAAAAATGGAGATTTTCAAATAACTTAATGTAGTTCAAAAGTTCATGAGTCATTATGGATATTACTTTTACTGTCAACAACTGCTGTATTACTCATAAAACATATTTTTGTTTCCAAAATTTTACTGATTCCACCCAATTCAAATCCATTATTGAAATTCACCCAACCTTTTCATCGTACTTTTCAAAATTACTTCTAGGTGCAAAAATCTAGAATCTTGAATATTCACAATGCGTGCAAAAGATTATTTAAAAAAAGAAAAGAAAAGAAAAGCCATCTGCAAAAAATTGCTGGACTCTTTTATGGGCAACACCATAATGAACAATACCAAGCCATGTCTGAGCGAATTGAAATGAAAACCATTGAGGATCCAAACTCGATCATCCACTCCTTAATTGCACTCAAATAAATCGGGATACCATCAACATCCTGTGGTCCCTGATCGCTAGATGAAGAATGACCGAGATCAGTGTCAAGACAGAATCCACTTCCATCATCGACGGTCATAACCCCTGATCCAAAGATGGTAACATCAATATCTGCACATGGTTTCATTGGAAGAAGCTCCAACGATATCAACCTTGAGTCTGAGTTATAAAGGGACCAATTATGGAGCATGCTACGAGGAAGTTTATCTGTGTCACACATATAGATGTCACTGTAAAAGACTAAGAACTCATCAGTTTCTTGATTAGATGTCTTGTAGTATGCAGGTAACGGGTAGTCATTAGCAATCTCATCTTCATTTATTTTAATGTAGTATTTATTTGACAAAGGAGCAGAACCCTGACTTTTCCCATGTTTGATTGATTTCCAGTACTCTTCTTCCTGCAACAATCTTGCCAATTTCACATCATCATTTTCCTCAGAAGCATAAATTGATGAACCAGATTCATCCACTTCATTCTCTGCATCTCTAATTTCCATATCACTCATATAACTGCCACCAGAGGAAGCTGCTTTAGCTTTCATTAAGCCCCTTCTTTTATAACCTTCATATCTAAGGGCTAGAAGGACAGGCAACTCTGAAAATGTCTGATCATTTTGATTGGATGTCTCATCCAAACCTATCAGCTGATTATGAATAAACTCACCCTGTAAAATAATAAAATCTTTGATTGATCCCCCACTGGAAAAGCACTTGCTTGCACTCATTGAGCGAACCACACTAGCAAGAAGCTCGTCAAGACTCAAGTCAGGGTTCCCCCCAGAAGATTTTGACAGTTTCCTGTAAACTTCAACACAGGCACGAGCTTTTTCAAAGAAATGATCATAAAATTTCTTGTAGCTATTGGCAGGTTTAATACAATCATAAGCAGCAACATCAGTTGACACCGATATCACTGGAGATCCATCTTCATAACCAGAGATTGACCATGACTCTATGGGGCCAAAGCATTCACTTCTAAAACCCTTCTGCTTCTGCTTGTCTGAACTCTCCTCAAGAGGCAAAATGAGGCCAGAGATGAACAAGTCATCAACCTCTGAAAACGCAAAAGGCTGGGGCTGTCCATCTGAATCATGGAATATGAAATCTGTGAGCCTTCTATTTGGACAATCTTCAAGTTGTCTGGAAGTCAGTTGTACAGCCACATCCTCTTCATATACAAGTTGATCCCTTTTTGTTTCCATAGGAACGGATTTTTCTGAGATGTGAACAGATGTCTCCTTGAAATCTGTGCATTCAGCAGCTCTCTTTGGCATTTTTCGAGAACCAACAGGATGTTCACTGCTCTGAGACACATTTCGCTTTTCTTTTTGCCCAGTTGCTGCAGGTTTTAGTTCACCTTCATTCTTCTTCATTTCTATTAAAGAGACAATCAGTAAAATGAGGCCAAAAAATAAAAACCAGACCTCGTAACAGTGAAAGGCCAAAGAAACATGGAGGACCAAAATTTAAAACCCAAATGAAACAAACCTCTCTGTAAAGCAACAGATCACAAGAAATTTAAGTAAAAGAAAAAAAATGAAAAATTCAGGGAAACAACACAAAAATGACTAAACAAACAAGAGTACTTGTGCTCATACCATTTATCAACACCAGCAAGCCACATTATAATATGATTGCACACACACTAGGTCAGATAATGTGATAACTATCAGCTCCAAGAATAACACATTGATGTTGAATTCTTATCAGTCCAACTAGAGAAATATGGGTATTAGGAACTATGATAAGAAGGCAAAAGTATACAAAAACAATTAACATTAGGTAAACCTTCAATTAGAAAACTAACTATGCTTAGTATCTACCCATAGAATGAGGAACTAGTACTTTTAGAAAAGTAAATGTTCTGTTGGCCACCAAAAAAGGGTAGGAAGTGAAAAGAACTCAAAACTTCGAATCTCTTGTGTGATATCTCACATTAGCAACAAGGAGAAATTCCTAATACTACATATGTAATGGGTTCCTCTTAATTGTATGGACACGTTTTAAAGCCATGTAGGCCACAAACTAAGATGAACAATATTTACGTGGAAGGGAGAGAGTCGTTATAAATTATATCAAAGTCGATCCCTGATCTTGATCCCAATGTGGGGGCCTATTTGTTGGCTCTACAAGGAATGTTTGTCCATTTGGTTCTACAATCCTATGAGACACAACAAGCACATTGTGTCTATATGGGGAAAGGGTTCATGATATCCCACAACCGACTCTATAGATGTAGATCACTACTCTTGATTTTTCATTATGCTTGAACTTTAGTTGTTAAAAAACAAGCATTCAATTGACAAAATAAAAGGTAATAAGATATGAGAATTGAAATAAAAGGAATTAGAAAGATGCTATTTTGGTTTGGCAAAGGAAATGGAAAAAGAAGGTTCTTTTACCATTATGTTATTTCTTCAATTACAAGAAAAACACACATGCTAATAATTATGTATATCATTATTCATTTATCACAAAAATCAAAACAATGAAGCATTTACTATGAATAAACATAGTTGAAAAAAACTTATGATATGATACATTTTTTATGAAAATAGATACGTATCACAATCCGTATCTTATTATAAAGCATATCTTATGATACATATATGATACATGGTACAATGCATGATATTACGATAGAATGAAACATACATCTTGAACTATTTTCTATAATTTTTAAGAAAAATCAAATTAATTTTTTTTGTTAAAAGATTTTATTATATTAGTTGTTTAAAATGTACTAAAAGATTAAAAATTAATCACAAAAAGGAGAAATAGGTAAAATAATTTTATATGAAAAGCTACGTTCTTTTTGTCGAACATAATCTATATGAAAAACGGTGCATAATTTTTTTTTTATTTCTTTTTTTGGTGGAAAATGAATGATGGTGAACTTGAAAAGCTAGAACTTTAAAGATGACACATAAAGTCATACATATATCAATCAACACAATAAGTACATATGCTTAGTTAGAATTTGGAATTAAAAATCATAGTTAAAAATTGAAGAAGTTTATATTTGTGGATTATGTGATGAATCTATATATTAAATTAATATTTTGTTAATTTGAACTTGTCAAGACTCTAACATTCAATGTTTTTCATATGATATGATATAGTTTAACTCTTTTGATCCTACTATCTTTCATAAATTTTGTTATATATTGCTCTATACTTCATACTTTCAATAGATATATGCACATATACATATCTTTTCTATTTATTTTTTGCTGTCTAAAAAAACTTATGATACATGATATGATACAATACAAGATACAGAAAAATAGAAAAACGATACACAATACATTTTACAAGTTAACAACTATGCAAATAAATTGTGTAATAATAATAGATAACCCTTCACATAAAAAGAACTAACCCATGATTAGTGCCAAATGTTTGAAGCATAAAAAGAACAAGTACAGAATATAACATCATTATTGATGAGCAACAATTAACACAACTAAATAAATAGTAGGAATTTTTCTAAGACCCATGATCCAACCAAGACCTAAGCATTAAACAATATGATTTTTTTTTCCTGAAACATGTATATTCATTACATATCAATTTGTAATAATAACTTTTTCAAGGCCAATACTAATTATTTTAAGCATAAAAGGAACTAATAAGATATAGCATTATTAATGAAAACTGAAGTTTGAAGCAACCATATAAATAGCAGCAATTGTTCAAAGATGCATGATCTAACCAACGCTAAGCATTATCTACAATGAACTTTTCAGAATATATAACAACATAGAATCTTGCTTCCAAAAACTATCTTGTATTGTTATTAGATGAAATCATTAACTAGCAAACCCAGAAGTAGTTCAAGGGTTTCTGAATTTTTGAAGAACTAAGCACACAAACACCCATATTACAATCCAACCAAATGGTCACGCAAAATAATGATCAGAGCAAAAAGTAGAAATGATTAGCCAAAACAATGGTTTGCTACTAAAGAGGAGCGACTGCCTAAAGTAAAATAGAAAACTAGAAACCAAAACAAGGAAAAACAAATGGATGCCTTCAGCTGCCTTCTCTCTACTCTTTAGTGAGTGAATTCCAAACAGGAATCCGGAAATTGTAGGGGGGAATTATACCTCTCATCCAAACACAGAATTTAGCGTTAGCCCTCCTTTTTCCTCCATATTTTCTATTTTTCCTCTTCTGGGGTCATTAAACGCAATAACAAGAACAAGTAATAACAACAAGAATGATAACATGGTCCAGGTGTGACATGATAGGAAATGATACGTGATCGAACCCAGATGAATAAAGAGGATTTGGGAGATGAAACCGAAAGCCAGAAAGCCAGGGTAGGTAGATGTAGTCCACAAGAAAACAAGAAAAAGAAAACAAAACGGCAGAGAAATGCCTCTAGAGTCCAACATAGCAGCAGACCCCATTTTCCCTTATTATTGAATTTTCTCAAAGTTGGGTCAAGAACATAAAGATGATGAAACAGCTTCAGAAGAAGATGGGTGTTTGGGCATTGGGTATTTGGAAATGTGGCTTCACAGGTGAGATTTGAATTAAGAATTCGGGGTTTTGCCCCGCCTCTCTCTAATGAAACTGGAAATGTGACAAATGAAATGGGCGGGAACACCCGCTGTCCAAACCCCACAATCAAACTCTTGTTCATCTCCGTGAGTGGAGACTGGAGAGTAATGCTGCATAGACAGTAGACACTAGGCACTAGTGAAGCGTGTGATGCTCTTTCTTATAAGGTCCAAGTCACAACCCAATGAGGGCCTGGCCCAAATCCTCTTTTTCTTTTTCTCTCAAGCAAGAAAATTATATAAAATTTTCTTGGAAAATGGGGAGTTTGAGAGCCTTACTTGAGACTATTTATGGAAGAAAATGCTTTCAATGTCAATTAGGATTGCCGATTGCTTCTCAATACTCGATCAGATTTCAGGAATTTTGAGAAAGAAATTGAGAGAAAGAAAATCTCAAAAAGTTTGAAAGGAAGAAAATAGGAGGAAGTTTGAGAGAAAAATTGGGAAAGAAAATCTCAAGAAGTTTGAAAGGAAGAAAATAGATGGAAATAAGATATGAGAGAAAAATACTAAGAAAAATAAAAAATAGATTTATGTTATCAAAGTTTCAAAATTTACTTATTTGGTTAGTTAAAAAGCCAAGATTCCCAAATTTATTTATTGATATGTGTACCTAATAAAAAGTGTCTTTGATTAGTTGAGAAAATGTCACTTTTTTATTACTTTAGTGATATATGTATCCATTAAAAAGTGTCTTGATAGTGTCTAATTTTTTCATTTAAAAAAGATATTTGTGATATTTGACATGAATAACATTACTCTTTTATCAACTGCGTTTATTATCAATATTTTTATTTTTATTTTTATAATTAATAAAAAAGAAGGGAAATAAAGAAATAAGGGAGGAATGAAGAAAATTAAAGTCAACAAATTTTATTGAATTTAAACCTTTTTATTTTTTATTTCTCTTGGCTTTGTCTTCCCTTCAACATTACTTCTTTTTTTTTTAATCACTTGCAATTTCTTTCCACATCCATGGTAATCTAATCTAAAGAATGATATTTACAATGTTACATGGCACAAACAATAAATCAGATATAAGATAGAAAATAAATGAAGTAGAATTAACACATTATATTATAATCTTGGAACTCTATATATATTTCGTTTTCTGTGTAATAATGTTAGTAAAAGAACAAGAATAATGAAATTTATTTATTAATCCTCATTCAAATTTTGGGATGTCAAGCTTATAAATTAGGTAGTCACATTATCATCATTTTTTTCCCTAAAAAGTAGTCTTAGTTATTAGTGTGGTGAATACAAATACTTGGGATATCCTAAACTTCTTATCTTGAATGAGTTTGTTTATTTTATTATATTTGTTGATACTTTCTTTCAATTGAAATGATTATTTTTAAAGAAAAAGTGATGCATCTATATCTAGCTTATATTGTTTCTAAGTACTACTACAATTTTTTTGTTAAATTTAATAGACATATAGAAGTTATTTGATGATAATTCCTTAAATTATACACATTTAATCATTTTATGTTGATTATCATACTAGTCATTACACTATTTATGCTCACGACGCTTTCTACCAAATGGTGTTACAAAAAGGAAAAAAACCAATGCTCCAATAGGATGACACCTGAAAGGGGATGGGGGTTGGGTGATTTTTTAAATATTTTGATATAAGAGTTGAAATTAAACATTTATAACTCAATTTTAAATGAGATTAGTAATGATATATGAGAATTCAATCCCACATAAGAGAAAGATTTTACGTGAAAAACTCTCACACTAATTATGGAAATAAAAAGCCATAAGGCCTAAAACCTCATATCAAACATTCACTATATGAGACGCTATAACATGATCCACGTCTGAGACGCTAGACCTCAAATGCTCCAATAAATCCGTCTTAGCCTCCAAGGAGATGCAAGTCCTTCCGACAACCCAAATCCGATTAAACAAATTATTAAGAGTTTTTGGAAATGGCAGTGCAAGCTAGGGGTTCTCTCTATGGAAGCATTAGTTTCAAGCAAACCAATGGTCAAAATGCCAATACGATTGAGATATGCCTGCAAGTGTTCGTAAAGAAAACCAACTGAGCAGACAAGAAACAGAGAAGAAATGAACATATTTTACTCTCTTTGCTTATGGGGGTGAATAGAACATCTTAATGAAGCCTCATACAAGTATACAATGTTGGAGCTTTTCCCCTTTTCAAAAAACAAAGTAAAACGAAGAATTCCAAAATATCTTCAGTTCCTCAAGAGTAGCATCTGCTAATACATACAACCTATATCCTTGATTCCCTGTTACAAGTAAGAAGCCTCTGCACAATGCATATCAAAAACAACCTCACAAGATGGACCTCTTGCTGTCCACTGCTTCTTTGAGTTTCCTTCCCAGTGCAAATGCTAGAGGAGGAGGAACGGCATTTCCAATCTGCCTGTGCTTGTGTTGAATGTTACCAGCAAATTGATAGCTATCCCGAAAACCCTGCATTCATTGATAATAATAAAAGGAAAAACCAAATAAAAACAATCTTCCAGTGAGAAGGTTCCAGGAAATATCAGGCAAAGAGTGAACACAAATCTGTAGAAGGTACTTTTCCTTGATCTGTAGATACTTTGTTTTATCAGGTGTACACAGTTACACTCTTGGTTGTATACTAAACCTTTTGATTTATTATCTATTTGATTGCTAAACAGAGCACATATGTTAAGAGTATGGAAACTTGATAACCATCCAACCAAAAGCAAATTTTCAAGTTATAAAAATCCTCTTGCTTTCGAGTCTCAAGGACAACCTAGATGGACAAGTCAGTTAAATGGTCTGTTTATCAACTATTCCTGGGTTAGGAACATTTCAGAATTGCAAGGAGAAAAAAGAAAAGAAGAATATGTAGATTTCCACAGGTTACTCAAGAAGTTCAAAAAATTTTCATTTAGTTTTGAGGACAATGAAAAAAATGTTCTCAATACTTATTTTTATCATTCCCATTTCCTACATTCTTGACAAATCCTATCATTAACAGTGTTTCTTGACATAGCATTTTCCTGTTTAATTTAAAGATTCCATTCCCTACATTTCTAAGTTCCCACAACTGGTTAAGACACATCCTAACTATTTATGATAATAAAGAAAGTTATTTTTAAATAGAAGAAATTGAGGGACTTACTTGAGATCGAGCACATTCACGAACAGAAAGAATCCTATCCTGCTCCGGATGAAAACACATTCCCACCTTACCCATTGGTTGAGGGTCTGTGATGGAAGTTGGAAAATTCCCCTCCCAATCCAGCCTTCCAAACAGTCCCTTCCACTGATTGTGCCTCTTTGCTGTGTTTGGCAAGCACCATGGTATCAAGTCAACCAATTGCCCGGTAGACAGTTTAACCTGTAGTACGTTAAATAATGGACTAATAAATCAAAAACCATTTCACAATGGCAATCATGTATTAATAGCTTTGCATGTTTCATAGAAGAACCCAAGGGTTAACACATATGTACCTTTTCATCTGGAAGACTATGCCAATCAGCACCTGGCTGCTTTGGAATTTTCTGGCATCGAATGAGATTCAGCTCATTCATTTCTTTTGATATGTGATCTATCAAGACCACCATGTTACCCCGAATTTTCTTTTGGAACCATGAGACAGGATCATTTTGATACTGCACAACAAAAAACAAGACATTAAAACATGCAAGAAAAAGTTGGACTGCAATCAAATACGCAAAACAAACATTTCACATTTTAGATACCTCTAGATTTGTTATAGATGCCCCATTTTTAACGTCTGGGAGATCACCTATTGTATCTCTCACAGTTATTGCACGAAAAGGAGCTCCAGTTGCAGTGCTCCGAACAGCAGCATACTGCATATTTTCTGACAAAGTGATTTTCAATTCTGGAACAGCAAAGACATGCATAGGCTCCGGCCATTCAGGGAGAGTCTCTTCTGGGGAGGCTGCCCATATAAATGCTCGTTTCCGGGACTGAGAAACTCCATATGCTCCGGCTTCCAAGATACCAAATCTCACCTAACACAGATAACCAATTTAATATATATACTTTTGAAATTATATCATAACAAATTACATATTTCCATTTATCGTCCATGTCAGAGCACTACCTGATAGCCCATTTCAAGAAGAGAAGCTAGAGTTAGACGGAATGTCTGTCCTTTGTTGAAAGACACAAAGTTTCTCACATTCTCAAGGAGGAAAAATTTTGGTCTAAAGTAATCAGCAAATGACAAGAATGCCAAGATCATTTCACACTGAACTTTACTCCAGGTACTTTGATTAAACCGGTTCATCCCAGAGAAGCCCTGCAAAAATAAACAGCCTTATTTTAAGAATAATAGCTCACTGAAATTTCAAGATAACAAGGTATCAGAACTGAGTGAAAACCAGGCCAGAAGCTGAACAAACCTGACATGGAGGCCCCCCATTGATAAAATCTACTTGTCCTGGCAGGGGCAAATTATTAATGTCCTTCTCACCTAGTGCTGCAGCTAACTCGGCAGCCTCAGAAGTTGATACACAGTCATCATCATCCCCACATTTCTCCATGACAGCCCTGCATAACAACCAATTTACAGGTCAATTACAAACTTAGTGTGTGTGTGTGTGCGCGCACGCGTGTGAGAGAGAGAGAGAGAGAGAGATCATTAACCTGAGAATCACATTGCAATTGTTAATAAACATCAACGATTCTGGATGATTGAGTTTAAATGCATCTCCAGCAGGCTCTTCATATTCAATAGCCCACTTGGTTACTGACACACCTGCAATGTTGGAAGCAGCAGTGTGTAAATTAAGTCCTTTACCGGTAAACCTGATCAAGATAAGATCCTTTGCATCATGTAGATAACTGATAAGAATATAAGCATGATGTATATAACTGATAAGAATATAAGAGAGATTACCAGATTGATGCAATCCCTCTGATAAGCCACCACAACCAGCAAAAATATCTAGAGTGGCTAAGCGGTTCTCATGAAATGCATCTATCTGTCTTTCAACTTCCAAATCATTCTCTCCTTCTTTACCCTTGCCCTTTTTCTTTCTTGCTGCAGCATCATCAACCCCCTTTCTAGCTGAGTACCTCAGTTTAATGTGAGCTGGCAACTGTCCGCAAATGAGATAGGAAGAAGATTCAGATTCCAATGGAGAAAAGTGTTTTAGACATTGAATAAAGGGTTAAAGAAAATTATTTTCTGAAGAAATCAGCTTAGAAGATAACGAGAATCAATCAGCTGAATGAGGGAACAAAAGACTACCCCTTTGATACCTGTTTGAGGCACCCTTTAGAAGGATCGTATAGACGCTCACAGAAGAAAACATGGTCGAAAATTGCAGGTACATCACATGGGGGCAGATCATGCTTCTTCATGACCTCACATTTTCCTTCTATAGTCTCAACTGGCACAGAATGTGTTTCCTCACTGTAGTACACCTGGGAATCCCATCCTTCGAAAATTTAGAAAACACGACCCACAAGTAATCCAGCAAAAAATGCAGAACTTATGAAACACTAAAATTACATAATTGTAGTATAATCTTATAAAAAACAGAAGGAAAGAAATAACCATTATATACTGCAACAGAAAGCTCATAGAGGTAAGTGCATGTAAATAAATACATTATGCATGATTTCTCAGCCCTTACCTCTCGGATATCAGAACAATATGCTTTTTCTGCTGAAATATCCTCAGGCCTGAAAAATCTTCTCACTTGGACCTGGGTAGATTTTGTTTCAGCTATTTTGGGTACCTTTGGAACAACAATCTCTAGCATTTGACACACAACATAAGCCTTCAATCCTACATTTCTCCCAGCCTTGAAAGTTCCAGTCTCTGCCCTTTCAGCAGCAAAATGTTGGGGGCTTACATAAACAAAGTCATTGACGGAGTATTCAGTTCCCTTGTACACAAAACCGGTTTTACAAGAATTCACTTTAAAAGAATCCTTCTCCTTCTGGGATTCCTTTATTTCACAAGAGTGACAGAAACCTGTCCCAAGACCCATAGTATCAAAGGGGAGACTGAAGAAAGCACCTCTTTCTGGCCAATATAAGCTTTTGCAGTAATATTCAATTGGCAATCCTTTCCTTTTTCTCTCTTCTGCACTTGCTCTATCAATTTTATCAAAATTAGCATTTTCTTTCCTGTGCTGATGTCCCCAAGGCCTCCTTCGTATCTCTACAAGAACTGTTTGCTTAATATCCTGCAATTCAAATTCCACGCACTCATTTGTCGTAAACAATTCCCTCTCATTAGCAGTGTTCCCAAGAACAGTCTGAGACCCATGCTGCATCATTCTTCCATGAAACATTTTTCTTCCATCCATAGATTCAAACATGTATTCCACAAAATAGGTGATAGTAAGTTCATCTGATTCATCAACTTCCACCAAAACAGTATCTCCCACAGCAATCTTGTCGCCACAAACAATGGCTTGTTTGTAGAGACTCTCACCATTACAGGTTTTTCCTACAAATTCCCCATCCCACCTTATTTCCTTGTTTGTGGAGTGCAATTTACTTTGCCTAGACAATGAACAAGGCCTCTGGGTTTTCTCTGAACCTAATAATTCCTCTTCTTCTGCATCATCCTCTTCATTTTCTTCTTGCTCCTCAACTTCTTCCTCCTCTTTCTCTATACAACTAGCTCCCTCTTTTGAATCTTCAGGTGAGTAATTTGAATAATACTCCCCCCAAATTCTGTTGATCATTCTCGTTGTTGTAGCTTGCATAACCTTCCTCTTTGATACCACAGGTGCCATTGCTGCTCTTGGGTTCATGTTTGGCTCACTCTTGTGCACAACCTTCCTCTTCTTAACCACCCATTTGGTATGGTGTCTCTCCTCCATTTTCTTTGCAAGACCAATCACAAATGCAGACCTCTTAATATTCTCATCTGGAAATTCAGCAAACTGCTGCAGTATAATTTGTCCATGGACAACCACATATCTTTCCATAGCTGCAGGATTAGAGGAAATGTATGCAGGATGGTCCTTTTTGAACTCAGCTACTCTCTTGATAACATCTGCAAAAGAAAGCCTAGCAATGCGACTCTGCTCCTTCAGAAGTGTAATTATGCTTATTGCGAGCCTTGCTGTTTTCAGAACCGGTTCATACCACGGAGCATACTGCTTTGAGGGCTTCCCAAGCCTATACCTGAAAGCAAAATTGAGATGAACAAATCACTTAATGTAGTGAAAGAGTCATTACAGATATCAATTTTACTTTGAACAACTCCTGAATTACTCATAAAAACACATTTTTGTTTCCAAAATTTCACTTATTCCACCACTTTCAAACCTATTCTTGAATTTATCCCAACTTTTTCATCATACTTTAACCAATTACTTCCTAGTGAAAAATTCCGGAATCTTGAATATTCACTATGAATACAAAAGATTATTAAAAAAAGAAATAGAAAAGCCATTAGAAAAAAATTGCCAGACTCTTATTTATGGAAGAGACTAAGGGCAACACTGTAAGGAGACAAATATACTATTGGATAAATTCTATTATGAGAATAAATTGACAATACCAGGCCATGTCTGTGCGGATTGAAATGAAAACCATTGAGGATCCAAACTCAATCATCCACTCCTTAATTGCACTCAAATAAATTAGGATCCCATCAACTTCCTGTGGTCCCTGACCACTAGATGAATGACCAAGATCAGTGTCAAGACAGAATCCACTTCCATCATCAGCAGTCATAACCCCTGATCCAAAGATGGTGACATCAATATCAGCACATGGTTTCATCGGAAGAAGCTCCAATGATATCAACCTCGAGTCTGAGTTATAAAGGGACCAATTATGGAGCATGCTTCGAGGAAGTTCATCTGTGTCACAAATATAGATGTCACTGTCAAAGACTAAGAACTCATCAGTTTCTTGATTAGATGTCTTGTAGTAAGCAGGTAACGGGTAGTCATTAGCAATCTCATCTTCATTTATTTTGATGTAGTATTTATTCGACAAAGGAGCTGAACCCTGACTTTTCTTCTGTTTGATTGATTGCCAGTACTCTTCCTCCTGCAACAATCTTGCCAATTTAACATCATCATTTTCCTCAAAAGATTCATCTGCGTCATTTCCTATATCTCTAATTCTCAAACCACTCATTGAGCTGCCACCTGATGAAGCTCCTTTTGCTTTCATAAAATCCCCTCTTTCACAACCTTCATCTCTAAGGGCCACAAGGACAGGCAACTCTGCAAATATCTGATCATTCTGATTGGATGTTGCTTCCAAACCTATCAACTGATTGTAAATAAACTCGCCTTGCGAAATAATAAAGTCTTTGATTGATCCCCCACCAGAGAAGCACCTGCTTGCACTCATTGAGCGAACAACACTAGCAAGGAGCTCATCAAGACTTAAGTCGGGATTTCCCCCAGAAGATTTTGACAGTTTTCTATAAACTTCAACACAAGCACGAGCCTTTTCAAAGAAATGATCATAAAATTTTTTATAACTACTGGAAGGTTTAACACAATCGTAATCAGCAACTTCAGTGGACACCCATATCACTGGAGATCCGTCTTCATAACCAGAGATGGCCCATGACTCTATTCGGCCAAAGCCTTCACATCTGACACCCTTCTGCTTCTCCTTGTCTGAACTCTCCTCAAGAGGCAATATAAGGCCTGAGATCAACAAGTCATCAACTTCAGACATCTCAAAAGGCTGGGGCTGTCCATCTGAATCATGGAGTATGAAATCTGTGAGCCTTCTATTTGGACGATCCTCATGTTGTTCGGAAGTCAGGTGTACAGCTACATCCTCTTCATATACAAGCTGATCTCTTTTTGTTTCAATGGTAGCAGATTTTTCCGATATGCGAACAGATCTCTCCTTGAAATCTGTACATGCAGCAGCTCTCTTTGGCATTTTTCGAGAACCAACAGGCTGTTCACTGCTCTGAGACACATTTCGCTTCTTTCCTTTTTGTCCCATTGCTGCTGTCTTTTTAGTACTGGGAGCCACAGATTTTAGTTTAGCTTTGTTCTTCTTCATTCCTATTACAGAAAAAAATCAGTAATGAAACAAACCATATGTACAAGAAACAGCAAAATAATGATAAGATAAACCCATACATATAGAACATCTCAGTTATGCAACCAAAAGAAAATTCGAACTAAAAAAGTGAAATAAAATATTCAGGAAAACAACAAAAAAAAATGACTAAACAGACAGAAATGCTTGTGCTCACACCATTACAAAATAGACTTCCATCCTTTCATACACGTAAACAATACAGATGTGTAACAATGCTGCTAAGATCATGGTTTGGAGGATTGCGGCCATTCGGTAATGTAAAATTTATGTCAATTCTTCCAGTAGATTGTATGACACCCACAAAACCTTCCACAAAAACTAAAAAGTTCCTGTGTTTGCACATGTACATGCATGCCCGTTGCATGTGTGAATGAGAGGGAAGAGTGTGAGGGGGGGACAGTGATTCATTTAACAAGCAGCATGGTAAATACAGATTGTGGGAACAAAAATGAACAATATGAGAACTATCAACCCTAAAAATAACATGTCATTGAATTCTTATAGGACCCAAAAGAGAAAAATGGACATTAAGAACAATGATGAGAAGAACTAATTACACAGTTACACTCAGCACCTACCAAAATCGAATGCAGAATAAATACATCTTGGAAAAGCATATGTGTTGTCGGGATATAAGAAAAGGCGGGAAAAGAAAAGAATCAAAACCTTGAACCTTACATCTTTCACGATTTGGAAATTATTACTGATATGACTCAACTAAGCTTTTTAAACTATATTTTGCATCAAATTGTGAAGAAGAAAGAATTCCATTGATGAAATGAAAGGCCAAAAAGGGATTTCATTTCTTTAGTTTTTTTACATTAAGGGAATTGATATAGATTGCAGTGTTTGGTTCTAAAAAGAAAATGGAGAGGAACAGAATTTTCTTTCACAAATAATCAGAAAAATAAGTTCTTTTTTTCATGATGCCGTTCCTCCAATTATAAGAAATACATTCATTTTAATTACTATTTACTAACCTATGATCACTCATTCATGACTAAAATCAAAACAATAAGACATCTTTTGCTAAATCAATCATGTAATAATGACAATAATACAGCACCATGCATTAAAAACAATTAGTCCACACCCAGTGATAATCATGTCAAGCATAGTAGGAATATTTCAAAGAACTAAAATAAAATTTAACACCATCGTCAAAAATCGACAAGCTTACACAACCAAATAAATAGCATCCACACGTCAAAGATCCATGATCCAACTAAGAACTGAGCACCAAATAGTATGTGTTCTTTGGAACATGCCCATTACAAATCAATTTGTAATTTCCATGCCAAGAACTAATTATTCAAAGCACAAAAAGGACTAGGCACAAAATATAACATCATTGTAGTCTTGTAGATAACCGACAGGTGATGCAACAACCAAATGAATACTAGCGATCATTCAAAAATTCCACAATCCCAGCAAAAACTCAGCATTAAATAATAGCTTTCAGAACAAATCACAGCATACATATAAACTTGCTTCAAACACCTTCTTTAATAGTTTTTAGACTAAATCATTAACTTGCAAAACCTAAAAACAATTCATTATCGAAATCTTCACTTGAAACAACGATGAGAATAAAATAGAGTTGATCAGCCAAAACTAAGTGGCCACCAGACGAGGGCAATTGCATGAATTAAAATGCTAATCTAGAAACAAAAACAAAAACAGAGAGTTGTACCACCAGAAAACGTTACTTTTTCCCCTTATACTTTCATGGCTACTCTTAGTGAGTAAATTTCCAAATGGGTTTGGAAATTGCAAGCAAATAACCCCAGTGTTGATATTGTGGGCGACTTAGGGTTCGCAACCCCTTTTTCCTCTATATGGATTTTCTATTTTCCCCTTTTGAGTCCTCTAAATACAATAATATACCAATAATAAGCAGTGATGATAATACGTACAGGAGTGATATGATATGAAATGATACGTGGCTGACTCAAATGAATAAAGAGGATTTGGAAGATGAAACTCAAAGTCATGGTAGTTATATCAGTATATGTAGTGTGCTTTTGTGATTGATTTTCCCCGAAAACATACAGAAAGAAAAACAAAGGAAAGGAGAGAAATACCTTTCGAGTCTAATAGAGCAGCAGACCCCATTTTCCCTTTTTGTTTGTTTTTCTCAAACCTGGGTCAAGATTAGAGAGATAAGGAAATGGCTACCGGAGAAGATGGGTATTTGGGTGTTTGGGTAATGGGAAATGGGATCTCCCAGTTGAGATTTGAATGAAGGGTCTGGCATTGTGCCTGAAATTTACAAATAGAATGGGCGGGAACACCCACCGCCCAGCGCCCACTGCCCAAACTGAAATTTTGTCTGATTGCTGAGAGTGTGAGGCGGGTCGCGTGGCGGTTCAGCTGTAGGTCCTAGTTCTAAACTTCCAAGTCACGAGGGCTTGGCCCAAAAAAATTTTCCCACCCAACAAGAAAATTCGGAAAAAGAAAAGGGCCTTTCCGCCTTAATCAATTCCATTTATCAATAGAAACACTTTTTGAATTAATATTAATTTTTTAGATTTGGGTGAAATTAAATCAATTTTACGTATTTGATTTTTATTTTAATATTATGAAGAGTACAATGAATCTAATAAAAATTATATTTTGGGGTAGGCAATCGAAATTCTAAGATGATTGGTTATTATATTAAAAGGGTATTCAAGAATTTAATATATTAAAACATGATTTCCTTTGGGTGGGAACATTCCCGCCAAAGGCTGAAAGTGAAATTCCTCTGGTTGACGCTGGAGGGGCTATGTTTTTTCAACTTCACCTTTTCCTTCCATTTCAATATTTTAGAGCATGATGTCACAATTGAATCCACCCCCCCATCTTGCATACAACTACATTTTGCAATTCTATAAGGTTCGTGTCGGCCCAAAATGTTCTACAGTCTTAAACTATTTGTTAGGGCAATTTTTGAGGAGCTTACAAGTCTTTGAAGCCATTTAAGATTATGTTTAGTACATGCAAATAAGAAATTAGAATTTTTATTTTCATTTCTTTTTGAATAAAAATTGATATGATGATTTTAATTCTTATATTTTGATACATATAAAAATGTAAGGTTGGAATGATTATTTGTTTTTATTTCAATATTAAGTAATAATAGCGATGAGAACGAAAAAAAAAATTAATTAACAATAATATTCATACATGTGATTTCAAATAATGTTTTATTTTTATTTTTAAAAAATTATTGCAATATACACAGTTTTAAGTAATTTTTTTATTTTCATTTGGAAAAAAAAAAACATCTTTGAGAGTTTTGTTTTGCTAAATAATAAAAACTATTAAACATGAAATTCAATTAGAAAATCAATTTACTCATTAAAAGATCAAAAGAGTACGAAATTGAATGTGCATGAAGAATATTTACATCTTATAATTCAATGTAAGATGGATAGTTTAGTGCACTTAGGAATCTTAATTTGTTCAAGCATCATTTTGTATACTTAGTTGTTTCCTTAAAATATTATTTTATCAAAATCCGAGCATGTCTTAAAAAACCTTAGACAAATTCTTTTAAAATTAGTCATAAAACATTTCTAAAGTTATTGTCTAAGTGTTAGAAAATATTGGTTTAAAAAAAGAAGGGTCTTGCGCATTTTATGTCCAATAGGTCAAGGTTGTATCCAATCAAGTCAACCGATTCCCTTTCATGGTCGAAAATGGATCAATAGCGCACAAAAATTTTCTCCCTTCTAGAAGACTTGTCTTCCAAATCAAAGGTAATCTTTATCCAATCAAGGTTCGGACAAGCCTTAATGATCACCTACTAAGAAGACAAATCCTTGGATAGTCTTCAACCTCTTTACAATTTGGGAATAACTTACAATTTGTTTAAATAATTACATTTTGCTTGGATAATCAAAATATTAAATTTTGAAAAATTATTTTTATTTAGTTAGAAGATAACTAATCTTGTTTTTGTGTCCCCATTCTTAAAATATATATATAGAAAAACGTTTTTATAATTTTTCTTACTAGATAAATAAACTTCAAATCAAACCAACTATTTTTAGAAACAAATTTTATTTGAAATTCGAATATGAAAAATAGGTTTTTTAAAATCATCCTACACTTATGATAATTATCATAACACTAAAAAAAATAAAAAATAATGCAGAACCTTGAAAATACCTTAAATATGTTTTGAAAAACAACTTAATTTATTTATTTTTAAAGTAAAAACTTGATGGGATGCGATTTAAAATTTTAATTAGAAAAGTATTTTCAGAAACGTTTATCAAAGAGGCCCTAGATTCAGAACCCCTAATTTGGTAGCTATGGCCCTAGATTCAGGAGGTTGTTCAAACATTTTTAGGAAATAAGGTGTCATGATTCATTTCCTTGTGGTTGAGAATACATTATTGGTTTATTACTAGTTTGATATAATATTCAAAACTACAATCAATAACTATGATCTTGAAATAATATGTTTGAAAATCATTATTAGTGACTATAGTTTTAATTTTATAAGCACGAATGTGGTAACAAGTCTCGGAGACGAAAGATTACATCTCATTTGATTGTTTTTTGCCTTTAAAAAGCAAGAGGTAGTAATAATTTTAATAAAAAAAAAAAAAAAAAAAGAATGTCTTATATTAAAAGTATAAAATTACTTTAATTTTTTATTTTTTATTTTTTAAAATTTAAGTTACTAAAAACTTTTTAGTATTTTAAGTTTTTGTAAACAATGTTGGTAATGGAAAATTGTAAAAGTTGTCATATGGTATCCAAAAGTTACTATTATTTTATATTTTTAAAAACCAAAAACAAGAAATTTAAGCAAAAGGATATTATTTAATTTTTTAAATAAAATTTAAAATTAAATAGTGTTTAATAGTATTAAGTATTAAATTATTTATTTTTATTAAATATTAAAAAAAAATTAACATGTTATTTTTTTTATTTAAAAAAAGTAAAATATTTTAATTTTTTGTATTTGACAAAAAATTTACAATAAATCATAAAAAAGTAAAAAACAAAATAATTTAAAGTCTGAAAGTAAATTAATTGCTTTAAATAAAAATTTAAAAAAATAAATACCTTCTTAGTTTTATAAGTTGCTCATTATCCTAATTTTTTATTCAAAATGGAGGATTTTTGTGAAAAAACCACACACGCGCACAAATAAAATAAAAATTAAAGGATACCCAAATTCTGGTTTGTAGAGAAACCATAACCATTTTGCTCCCTTAAAGGGGAGAGATGTAGGGCATATCCACACTGCCTAAGCTTTTGGGTAAAAGGCCATTTTGGGAGAAGAAATCAATTTGCTGCTATAAATTGGCCTAAATTCTAAATATGTTACATAAAGAGTTTGCAAACACCCAGAACCCAAAAAAAAAATTCTGATACAAAACAACAACTTGAAACAAACATATCCGCAGTTCTGGGGAAGCAAATTACTTGTGAGGACTCAAATGAGGGTAGAGTCCCAATATGTGCTCTGGCATGAAGTCGTGCCGTGTCAGGATTCCAACAATTGGAGGCCTCTGCAATGAGCAGACGAGTCAGAAATGATAGGCTATTTTTAGCCATGCACCTCAAATAACTTCATGACCATCTATGTGTGTGTGTAAAAGTATGCAACTTCCAGGGAAAACAAAAGAATTGCAGAAAGAAAGAGATGTTACCCCTTGGCTCTTTGGTACCACACACATGTGCCTAAGGCCCAGTTGCCGAAAGAGAATTGCAGCTTTTGCTAACGACATCGTCTCAACCACGGTGTATGGAGATGCATTTGTTATAGGATGGAGATCAACATACATTTCCATCTCTTCCTCTTCAATATTCAAATCCTCCAGTTTCATCCCCTTTCCTGATCCTGCCTTGGCAAAGTCCAATGCTGCATACTTTCTCAAGATCTCCCCTCCACAATGCACCTGATTCCTAGAGAAGCTCTTCCCCTTTAGTAGAACAAGCAAATGAGACCTCAGCACAATTCCACACAGTTCTGATGCATCTGTGAAAGGTGGCTCGTCAATCACAGGGAACCCGTTATGCCCTGTAGTCCTCAAAGCATGCATTATGTTCCCCACCTTTTCAATGCCAGAGAAGGTAACCAATGGACCTGAAACAACATCACGTGCAGCCAAATGCTTCATGTAGGGCTCTGCATGGGCCTCCATGTAAGGCAATCCCTTCAGTTTTACTATCTGGTCATAGACACCTTTGTTGAAGCAATCAGCCACTGTTTTTGAGACAAGGAGAACAAGCATGATAAGGGGCAGCAATAGTAGATCATTGGTAAGCTCTAGCAGGATTACACACAGGGAAACTGTCATTCTCATGGTGCCACCAAGGAAGGATGCAGCTCCAAGGAGGGCAAAGAGTCCCGTATCAAGTTTAGATATAGATGCAAAGAGTCTCCCAACAAGACGACCATAGCAAGCTCCAGCTAGTATAACTGGAATGAAGAGACCGGAGGGGACAGCAATACCATACGTGATAATGCCAAGACAGTAGATGGCAGCAAAGAAGATGAAGAGGCTGGAAATACGAAATTCATCCCTAGTGCTGGTGCTGAATAGGTTGCGAATAGCATCATCATTAGTATTCAGGAAGAGGGAAGCGAGGTCATTGTAGTAACCTGATTGGCACTGGAAGCGTTTAAAGTTGCCAGATTCTGTGGAGCAGGTCACAGCCGGATCAGTAGGGCAGGGTATACACTTTGAAAACCATGGCAGGCCAAAGGAGCAGCAGGTTGTCAAGATGCAGATAGTAACAACAAGTAATATTTTGAAACGGGCACCTTTTCTGCAGCGATAGAACCAGTGGATATAGCAGAATTTAGTATCAGAGAAAAATAAAAAACAACCCCAGTATCATTGATTACTGCCATCTCATCTACATTGCTCTGTGACCTGAATAAAAGCACATGCTAAACATGGATCACATCCATGGTCCCATGTTTTAGTGCTTTATTCAAAAACTAAGTGATAAGAGCATCAAGGATGATCAGTAAACACAAATGCCTATGATGCTGGAATGTTGAGCTAATTTGATGTTTATAAGTGAGAAGTTCAATAATCTGGGATGAAATACAATGACATACTCATTGATAATGCTATAAGTTCGAAGAACCTTGTCCACAAGATAATTGTATAGGCTTCCAAAAATGCCGCCAACGACTCCTAGAAATAGTACTGCTAGTATATCTGGGCCACTGTATGTTTCTGTAGCAGCACTGACATCATACATTATCAGACCTCCTTGCCCAAATAGCCCACATTTTCCAGTCCAGCAATATTCTATGAAAGTTCTCAAAACAATAGCAACCACAGCTGTTGTGAAAAATGTCCTCCAAAGAAGAGCACTTCGCCACCTGAAGCATGTCCAAGAAGAAACTAAGCTATTCTAATAACTTAAGTGACCTCTTCTTTGTTTTTCATCTATGGCACAAGAGGTAAACAGTTGATATCATTTCAACTATTGGATGTACAAATAGATTTCCCTAATGCTGCATCCAAAGAAACTAGGATAGTGATGAGAGAAAGAGATGTACCATGAAGCTGCTTCTTCAAGGGCAAAGAGGACACCCCCCACTGGAGCACGGAAGGCAGCAGCCACACCAGCAGCAGCCCCACAAGTGATCAAGTCTCGTCTGTCCTGATCATTTTTGAAGTATTTTAGCCAACTCCACGTTAAATGATACTTGCGAGAGCCTCCCTGCCCAAGAAGAGAGGCAATGCAAGCACCTGTGTGCACCATTGGCCCTTCTTTACCCACCACAAATCCAGCAGAAACACCAAGAATGGAACCAAAAATCTGACAAATCCAAAACGATAAAGATAACAAAGAACTTAGAGTTTGAGGAACAGGGAGTGTGGAAGGCTAATAACTGACAACAGAAAATGGAACCAGGCAAGAGTTTGAAACCTACGCAAAATACACAACATAGATCAAGGAAAGCTTATTCACTTCATTTGATGGAAGATGTACCACAACAACCGGTTTCATGGAGAGCCTCCACTGTGGTAGTAGCAAATGGTAATGCAAATTCAATTTGCTTAAGTGGACAGGTTAGGAATAGACAACTACATGATCATGCCTAGATTTTCCTAAAAACCAAAGCCAATAACTTTTCCCATTAAAGTTGGCAAAATTTAACCAAATTCGCAAACCTGTCTGGTCTAGCCAGCTCTGGCTTTGGCAACAGGACCCAATTGACCTGCATCCCAATGAACAATTCTTACATCCAACATTTTCTAGATACTCATAAACAGAATAGATTGGGAAAAATAATCTCACTTAAAGCCGCTCAAATCCAAGTCATTGCCATCTCTATTTTCAATATCCTTTTGTTTGAGGGGTAAGCATGCAATCTTAGCTTCTTAGGACTTATGTTGCAAAAGCAATATTAATGAGAAAATTCAATTGACTGAAGAAAGATCATGAACACTATACCTAATTTCTAGAACATGAACATGAATGTATGCATGCACTCAGACACACACATGCATAGACAGACAGGAGGGTGGGGGGGCGTACTGGAACTTCTTATATACCTTTACAAAGAGGGTACTTGGAGCCAATATTGAATGAGCATCTATACCATTGAGATATGCTTTCACTTCAGGAATACCAGACCCTGCTGCTGCTGGAGCAATGAAAGCACAAAGGGCTGCAGCAGCAGCTGCCAAACCTATATTGCAGCCAGCATATGCTGCAAAAGCCTTGAAATATCTGCGCTGGAACACATTATCACGTCATAATTACTTTGATGTGGCTTATGGAAAATTATTAAGTTCCCATATGCTTTAAATTGGCTTAAGAAATGAAGGTACTTTTGTAACATGACCAATGAACAGATAAGAAATAAACTTGTAGTTAGGAATCGGTAAGCGATTTATTTTTATTGATAAGCTGAAAGAAAGCGATTTATTTTTATTGATAAGCTGACAGAAACTAGGTGTTGAAGATTATATATCATGAAGAAACTTCATCAAAAACAGGATTCAATTTTCTTTCATGAAAAGACTACTGGGAAGTGAGAAAATATCACACATCCAAGAGCCATGGAATAAAGAAAAAACCAATGAATTTAACTAAGACATCTCATTCAAAAATTTCGTAAGGACTTATACACTCCGGTGCATTATAGTCTTCCAACCATGATAAAGCATAAACACCCTCTCATCCATACACAACATCTTGAATCAAAAGCTTTTATAATAAGGTGCAGCAAGGAAATCCTACCCAACATGATCATTGGCTTTCTCAAATTCCACCTTGAGGACCATTTCTTATTTCTCAGATAGCTTTTTCTCTTCGAGGATTTCATTAGCAATCAACACAACATTTGAGATTTGCATACCCTTAACAAACGCCCCTTGAGCAGGAGAAAATAGTGTGATACCCTACTTTCATTCCCCACCAAGGATGAACACACTTCTGTTAAGCTCCTCCCTCCACCACATACTAGTCCAGAATGATACCCTACTTCCATTCCTAACCAAGGATGCATGCCCTGTTAACACAATTCAAATTTCCTTTTATTGTACCTTTCTACAACCTCTTTATGACTAGCAGGGAATTAGGGTCTGAAACCCAACCTGCTTTCCTTTGTACACAGGCACACTGGACCAAGGTCAACTTAATAATCCCTTACCAAATTTGTTTGAAGCTTCTCAAATCTTCAAGCAATTGGA
This sequence comes from Vitis rotundifolia, assembly GCA_030254885.1. NCBI lineage: Eukaryota > Viridiplantae > Streptophyta > Magnoliopsida > Vitales > Vitaceae > Vitis > Vitis rotundifolia. The sequence continues at coordinate 12,974,060 of CM058170.1, forward strand.
AGAGAGGCAGTGAAGATCAATGAGAAAATGATAGTAGATCAAATAATAAGACGGTGATATTATACCAACAAACACATACATGTCAGAGCAACTTAGTATTGAATAACATTAAAACCACAGATTAGTATATCAAGCCCTGTTTATATAATTGTGATTACTTGTAAACTATTAAGAGGGTGGAAACTAGGCTCACTTTTTCTTAGACATGAAATCACTAGTCAGCAGCAGTTTGAAACCAGCAATATTCTCAACTGCAATATTGTTGAAGAAGCCAACAAGTCCAGTACCAAGCCCTATAAGAAGTGCAAGTGCCCACTTGAGTACCACATACTGAAATATCTGAGCCTTCTTCCTTGACCTCCAGTCTTGCTTAAATAGTTCATTTTCAACAATCCTGAAATACCACAATTAAGTGAGAGGAAACTTACTTGATGTTTGCCCAGCCATCTTTAAAATGAAAGAAGGAAATCCCACAATAACCATGAAAAGGTGATAACAGAACTCTTTATACTAAAAAAGGCCCCAGAAAGTGAGTGAAACTAATGTGGCTCTAATGTTACAGTGTAGAACAATAAATAATAAAATACTTATAAAAAATTATAATTTTAAGACTTATCACACAAAAATTGCAAAATTATGTCTGCTGAACTGGAAGTAATCGCAAGCTGGATTTTTACCAAACCACATATATGTAAACATATTCTCCAATAAAACTAAGGGACGTTCAGAAGTTCTGATCAAAATGCCAGAGATTCCAAAATAGAAAGCAGCATAACCCATAGTTTTAAAAGGCGTGCTTAGGCTCAAGGCGCAACCACTCCCTAGCTATAGCGCCTTGCTTGCCAAGACATGCGCCTTGTTGAAGAGGCGTGCCTTGTCTACTTTACTTTTCCTTTTTAAACACTTTTATTCCTGCAATTTCTAATTGTATAATGAAATTTATATAATTTCACTACTTTTTTATTGAATGCTTCTTTCAATGTCTAGATTCTTAAATTTTTTATTGATTGGATTAGATTTTGGATCATATTTTATAAAATTGACGTGCAACCTAGGTTAGGTTTCACTTCACTCAGGCTCTCGCCTTGTATTGTGCCTTGTGCCTAAGTTATAGGAGACTTTTGCACCTTAGGTGCACCTTGTGCCTTTTAAAACTGTGGCATAACCAACAGATATAAGATCCATTAACACAGTAAGGTGTTCCTTCACCTGTTGAGCAACACAAGAAGTACAAGATTTTCATTGAAGTTACATGATCACTGAATACAAAAAGAATGATTATTTTATTTTGTTTTATAGTAAGTTTATCAACTTTCCAAAAGTGAAAATTCACCACTCTTGTTCATTATTATTATTATTATTATTTTAAATCACATAAGTTGATCAATGAACAGTAAAAAAAAAAATGGTGAAGGTAAGATGACGTTAAAAATTTCTTGTTCATTAAGGATACATCCCATACTTATTGACAAAATAAGATCCATTTATATGATTGTATCACAGATCGACAAAGTAGGGCATGCAGTGAAGTTTTTACCATATCAAATGAACTAAACTATACATCTTATCAATACTGAAATAAAAACTTTTAGAGGAGCCTTAGAGATTGTCCTCTGTTTTCTTATCTCAACTTATGCAGTATTGCTTCTCTCTTGTTTTCCCTAGAGAGTTCTATCTTCTTCACTTGTTCTTTGAATGAATGATGTTGGTCCCTGAAAGCTCAAGCTTAGTTTCCTTTCTCCTCTCCAAAAAGGATGTCCAGATTAGTTTTCTACTAACCAAATTAATCTGGGTTTCTAAAATTTCTTCTAATGTCAAAGCAATTTGCAAATATGGTGATTCACAAGAAAGTGAATACCCGCAGTTTGCTTTGGACTAGGAGATCCTACAAAGCAATTCACTCTGACAAATGAATTCTTTGCAGGAGAAAGGGGGATCAGTCCACCACTTTTTTCTCCATCATCCTTTTACCTTTGAATTGAGGTTTCTCTTTGGCTGAGATCCAGTGGATGGCCTCCAAATAATTCCCATACCTGTAGGTTATTTCCTTTCAGGGTTTTGCCAAGGAGTCATGGGAAGAGTTCTTAGGCATCACACACACTAACCATGCAGAGGATTTGGACAGAGAAGAGCAGACATAGCAAGATTGATCATAGAGTGCTATGCCAGAATCTGCTCCTTGACTTCTTATGTCTTGGTGACTTAGGAGTTTGTTGGCCTTCCTATCGGGTTGATCTCCTTGGAATGGGGGGCATTTTGCTCTCCATACCAAGAAGAAGAGGTATTTTGTTCTGTAGTAAATGGTGTTGACTGGCTATGTTTTGCATAACTAGAATGGCAAGCAGAATCAGAAAACAAAATGGAAAATGGAAGCAAGAACTGCAGCCCAAAATATGCATGGAAAATGTGATATAGGAAAAATATTTTGGAATTGGATGTGAAACTTACAAGGAAACCTTAAGAAAAAATTTGAAAAAATGAATAGGTTCAAATTGAAAAGATTATGGGATCAAAAGTTGAAACTTTTTGAGAGATGATTAAAGAAATCTGTGAACAAATTATGCAAAGTGCTCCCCAAAAGTACCCCATATGCTTCCCAAAAGTTTACAAAACATTTCCCAAATGCTCTGTACGTGTTTCAGAAATACATTTCAGGGAAATTTTCATCCAAATTTCCTGCTTGGAATGAATTTCATGGTAGCCAGGACAGGCCATAAAGCTCAAAAATTGACACTGAAAGCTTTGGGTGCGAATGTGCAAGGCTAAGAACTTCAAGTAACTGCGAATTAATTCACAGTTAGGCTAATGAATTGCAGGAAGATTTCTAACACTGGCTTGGCAGTTTGAATTTTCCAATATGAAGCACATTCAGAGTTCTGAAGTGTGTTAGCGAACTTCCACTAAATTTTTAGTCCCATTTCCTTCCCAAGTGGAAATTTCAGCAATTACCACAGCATACTATGACAAAGCCTTATCACATAAGATATCAGTGTTAACAACTGCATTAGACATGTTTGATACCATGAACTTGGAAACTCCACTTAACCTGAGATTTGATGCCACGTCGAACTACCAACTTTCCTAAAAGCTTAAGTTCATAAGATTTAGGCTCATAATGTATATCATGCTCTAATAGAGCAAATGTGAGAATTTTGAGAAGAACACATCGATACTCTTCTTCCAAAATATTTTATTATCCTTTTTGCTTTTTATTTGCCTAGTGAAATTATTTGTTGTAAAGGAAAGGAAGAAAGCAGGTGTGTGCATATATGTAGAAAGGGTAGATGCTTACTCATAGTCAAGGCTCTCAATGGAGCAGACATTAGCACCAACAATGGCAATCTGGGAGGTAGTGTTCCTCCTCTTTGTCAGAAGTGGCTCTTTATACATGATCATGCTTTTCTCCGATATCTCTGACCAGTACCTCTCAATCTCCTTACCATCCAGGAATCCCTCATTTTCAAGGTCATTCATACCACCAATATGGTTCGAATTCCCTTCTCCATCCATCTTCTAATTGCCTCCAATTCTTCAATAATTCGATAAAATGGTTTCCTTCTGCTAGAGCTTATTGTCCTTATTTAATAAATCCATCTACATAGAGACACAACAACATGTGAAGCATGCTTTTGGAACTTTGTTCATCCATTCAAACCCCAATCAGAAACAGTATAAAAACAACCAATTCACAAGATAATGCCAACAAATAAAACAACTACCACAGTTTCTGCTGATAATGAGACCGAACTCATGATCATACAAGAAAAAACGAAGAACACAACCTCTATTCACGCTGCTGCTGCTGTTATTACCATCACTTCAAAAGGGGCACCAATCATTTTCCTCTATGCCAATGTTGCAAACCATGAATTCAATTATTTGTCGGTTTTTTTCTAAAGGAACAAATGAAAAAGGATCAGGTACCATTGTCAATGACCATTTGTTTGAGGCTATGTTTGTTTCAGCTTGAAATCAATTACATGTAAAATCAAATCTTGATGGAATTTGGCTATCTCCTCTATTTCAAATTTTCTAGCACCCCTCTCTCATCAAATTTCCTTCTAAGTATTGGGATTTCTTCAATTCCTTTGTTTTTTGCATTTTTGTAAGTCAACAGCCAGTTCCTAATCAGATTCAAAACAAGGTCAAATTTTCCGAAACAGAAGAAATATCTCACCACAAGCACAATGATAGAAGATCAAGTTAGTCCATGACTGAGTGATTACTATGGTATAGTATAGTATAATAGGTATCCACCTCAGAATTCAGAGAAACAAAAAGAAAAACACTTACTCAATCCGATCTCCTTACAACCATCGTACTGGTCTACAGATTGATAGAAAGCTGCAAAAAGGAAAAAAAAAAAAAAAACGCAGCTTGAAAAGAATAATCTGAAAATGCATAGCCCAGTTCGATATCCAAGTGTACAGATTATGCTCATAAAAAAAGAAGTGGAACAGACCCACAAGAAACAACCACGTATCAAAGCACTGATTGGATCTAAACAAGAATAAAGAATGAAAAGAAATGAAGGAAAGAGAAAAGGCTAGAAATAGAAGAGAAGAAGAGATGACAATAGTAATAAACAAAATTATTGAAGAACCTCGGGCATGTGGCATCCAACACTTTCAACTTGCCGCCCCTTTTTTATCTTTGATTGATACTTTGATCTCGCCTACACGTGACGTTAACCATTTTTTTTCAAATAAAAAATAAAAAATAAAAAAAAACTCCGTAGCTGGCATGGGTCATGACATGGGGGGTCATACATAGAGTTTGAGTTTGATGGGTGTTTTGGTGTTTAATGAATAAATGATGATGGTGGAGCAGGATACAGCCGCCTCCATGAGGTGTTATTATTCAGAGGAGGCCAGCTGGCACGATGAGGTGTTAATAATTGACGAAAGAGTGGCGTGGGAGAGAAGAGGGTGTTAGAGATAGTGGGGTAGGCAAACTGTGGATCCAAATAGTAACACCCCCCATTATTAGATCAAAATTCAACGTGGAAGGTTTAAACAATGGCACGTGTCATATAAAGGCTTGTTCCAATCGAGGCGGGTTGGATTCGTGTTAATTCCCATTTCACTGGCCCGAGCGTAGTCACTGGACAAGCCCTTGAAAGTGAAATTTGTGAAAATCTCCCTTTCTTTAGTCGGAAAGAAAAGGCAATCATTGATGTGTGAAACTTTTCGGAGATGATGTGTCATAAAGATACAGTACAATGGTTCCCTCTTCCACTCATTCGACCAAAAACAAGTGCGATGCTTGGTAAAACTCACCCTGATGAACCTCCAGTCGTAGTGCACCAAATCAAGTCTCTCCGAGAATGCCAACTCTACCTTCGAGTCTTGCTCCCTATTTGAACATATGTATAACTATACGGGCCTTGTGTCAAGGGTAAAACATTCCAAGGCAATGTAAGAAATCAATTGGGTGTAAGTATCTTGAAGGAGACATCTTCTGTGTAGCAAGAGTAAAACAATTAACCTTCTAAAGTATATATGAATTCATCTTTCATCGAGAAATAGAGTTAGAAAAACCCCTTAAATTGTGTCATGACGGATATTCTACGGTGTATATTAGACAATGGTACACTATGGTTGGCCCACATAGATTTTAGTAATAAAGGCATTATCTTTTGGATGTGTATTGAAAACATATATTTGAATAAAGTGGTTAACACCATTCTTCCAAATTTAATAAAATAGAATGCACAAGAAATCCCAATCTAACCACTATTTTTGTTTGAATTCAATGCAAGCCTTTGAGAAATCTAAAAACGTGTCTTTGAATATTATTAATATATTTTTAGTTAGATTAAATGATACAAGTAGTTGAATAGTTTGATTGGGAAAGGTTGGTGGTTGAATTGGAGATCCCTTAATCTTTAAGTTTGCTATTTTAGAATTATTCTACTCTTATTTTTGGAATTATTTATGAACTTGATAAAAAAGGACAATTGTAAAATTTTCTTATCCAAAGACCACCATGAAAACAGATCATGGTTTTCATCCTACTTTTTATTTATATTGATATTATTTTTATATATAAAATGAATTGCATCATTATATTCTTTGTCGGAATTAATAAAATGACAATAATTAATGGATTACTTAAATTATATGGATGGAAATTTTCATGATAGCGAATATTTAATTCGAGTATTTGATATGATTATCAAATTTTGAAACATTGAATAAAGATAATAAAATACAAAGAAATAAAAAAATTGTATAAAGAAATTGGATCATTATTAAAATTATGTTTGGTTCCCAGAAAATTTGGGGTAAATTATGAACAAAATAAAATAGAAAGGAAATAAAAAGTGAAGAAAAATTAAAAATAAAACATAAATTTAGATATAAATAAATAAAATAAATAATAAAAAACAAGAAATTTGTGTAAAAAAATCATATCATTATTAAGGTGTTAAAAATGGAACCTAGGTAGTCTTTGGTCCCTTTTCTCCTTTTAATTAAGGGTTTATTTCACTTTGTCCCCAACCTATAGTGTGTTTTGCATATTACCTTATCAAGTTTGAAATCGAACAATATACCTCTCATCCTATATAATTGTATGCAATATGTATTTTTTGAGAGACGACATTAATTTTTTTTAATAGAAAGGCATGTGCCCTTCACTTGATCGAAGGCAGAATGATCAAATTTTAAACTTTATTACACTTTACCCCCCAACATATAGTGTGTTTTTCACATTACCCCATTGAGTTTTAGAATTGAGTAATGTACCCTCCATCATTTATAGTTGTATGCAATGTACATTTTTTGAGAGACGTCGCTATTTTTTTTTTTATATGGAAAAACATGTGCTCTTCGTGTGACCAAGGGTAAAAAGGTCAATTTCTTTTAAAACCCTAACCAACCTTTTCTTCCTTCGTTCTTCTTCTTTTTCTCTCCACTCTTTCTCTCTCATTCCTATTTCCATTGTGATTGATGCTAGATAAACATTTGGACATTTGTTTTTCACCTATCAAAAGATACCCACCAAGGAAAAGTTTTTGTTTCGCTAAGATTTTTATCAAAAATTTGCAAAATTATGTGATATGGGTCTTCCAAATTCTTGATTTGGGTTTTTTTCAAAAAGCTTGGTCTTTTTTGGATCTTTGGTTGTTGTTGTTGCACGATCCAAATGGATGTTTTCGTCTAGCTTCCAAGAGCCGAATGAATGGCACGACCAATGGTTCAGTCTAGCTTACTCGAGATGCGGATAATTGCGGTATTTGCACAAAAGGCTTGTTCGGATGGTTTGTCTGGGCGCGCCTCTCTAATGCTAAAGTCAATAAATGGCTTAAGTAAGTAAAAGAATTAGTAAAAAAGAAAGCGTCTACCATTTGTAGAGTCTACATGGTTATTTATACTTATTGCAGTGTAACGTCTTTCCAAGTGTCTTAATAGCACCTTAACTGTGCTTGATTGCACGATATTATGACATTAATGGTCGATGCATAACGGTTATCTTGCCTTGATGAGCTGCTAAGAATGAAATATTTTCCAATTACAGTTGTATTTAATAAAGAGTGTGCTTAGTGCACAATCTACGCATTAATGGGTGAGTAAATGCGTGGAGGACAGTTGGATGCCAGTTTTGCTATATCCGTGTAAGATTTATCCATTTAACCCACTTTGAGACGAATCAGTCACTCAGCCCAACGGCCATACAATTGAAAACGATCATCCAGACAGCTTGCACACCCAAACGATTGTGAGCGAGTGAAGGACATAAGATGACCTTGTAGAGAGGGTCCCCACAATGCCCCCCAAATCTTGCAGTTGGGCTTAGATAGAAATCAGACAGCTAACTACAAGAGTTGTGACTTTTAGTAAGAGGCCAATCAGATAATTGCTGCCTCATGTTCTTCATCTGCCCAGTCTAGATGCATTTCAACATTCCTTGCATTGGTTTTCGATTCTTGCACTATTGTTTTGATAATAGGTAGTCCTATCTCGGTTGGAATGACGACCTCCATGTTGTATGCCAAGGCAAATGGGGTGACCCTAGTAGGCTGTCTGCTGGTGGTTCTATAAGCCCATAATAAACCGGGTAGTTTGTTTACCCATTTGCCTTTCGCCCCTTTTAGTCGTTTCTTTGAAGAATTTAATAATGTCTTATTTGTCGCCTTTGCTTGCCCATTGCTTTGCGGATATCAAGGCATTGAGTAAACATTTTTTATCTTTAGTTTCGAACAAAACGTTTGGAAGACACTACTATCAAATTGTGGCCCTTTATCTATGACAATGGCATGAGGAATTCCGAACCGACATACAATGTTTTTCCAAACGAACTTTGTCACGTTTTTATCTTTGATACTAGCATAGGCCTCAACTTCCTCCCACTTGCTGAAATAATTTGTGGCCACAAGCAGAAGCTGTTTGTAAGCCGTGCCAATTGGTAATGGGTTGACTATGCCAATTCCCCACTGAGCAAGCGACCATGGGCTGGTCACTGGGTTAAGGCAATTTGGTTGAAAATCGGGGGATAGGTGTATGCCTTTGACATTGATTGCATTTTTGGACATAATTTTCAGCATCTTGTTTCAGTGTAGGCTAGTAATAGCCTTGAGAATAGGCTTGATGCAGTAAAGTCCATCTTCATGGGTGGTTGCCGCATATACCTTCATGCAATTCAGCTAAAACATATTAAGCTTTCGAATCAATCAAGCATTTCAGATAAGGCCCCTTAAAGGACTGTCTATACAATTGATCATTGATCAAAGTAAATCGGATAGCCTGAACGCAAAGCTTATGTGCTTGTTTCTCATTCTCAGAGGCTTCACCGGTGTGGAGGTAATTGGCGATAGGTTGCATCTACCCTACATCTATATGATCTATATCATAGACCCGTTTTGATGCAATAGAAAATGTGGGTTGGACGTAGATGGGCAACATTATGGATTCGGTGATTGGCAGAGCAACAACAACTCTGACCATTGCATTTGCTTTTCTATTCTTTTCACGGGGAACATGCTTGACTCGCCAATCGATCGACTTGGCTAAACGGGCTTCCACACTAGTGATGCTTTATTGAAGCCAGTTAGAATGCGATTAGGATTTTCTAAAACAAACAAAGAGTACCCCATTTGCTTATAAGTCAACATTTGTTGGAGGTTGGCGAAGCTTCCTGGATCAATTAGAATTATGGGCACGTCAAAACCGTCGACACCAAATGTTAAGATTAGGGCATCCTCGTGTGGTAGGATCACCTGGTTGGAGTCAATAGGAGAGAAGGTAATAGGCTCGTCTATTGGATGGACACTTTTGTTAGTGAACATGCACTATTTCTCTTACAAAAGTTGTGCGAACTAACCTTCACCTCTGCCTTTTGGAGTGGTGTTTATCATCTACAGGCCCACCGTGTATATAATTGATAACCACTCTAGGTACTGTAGGAGACGGAGGGACCTATTCGATTACTTCTACTTCATCTCATCCGCCAGGAGCACAGATATACTGCTTAAGGTGTCCAGCCTTAATGAGTTCCTCTACTAGGTAGTGTAGATTTTTGCACTACTTTGTGGCATGTCTATACTCCTTATGGTAGGAGCATCATCACTTCTGGTCTCACCTGGCTGGATCAGTCTTCATTGACTTTGGCCATTTGAACTTGGGCAGCTCTTGAATTAGCGGAAAGAGCTTCTTATAAGAGACGATTAGCAGGGTGAGCCTTAAGCGCTGCTACTGCCGTCCATCTTGTTTTCATTACCCTTGTTTGGACTAATTGCTCGGGGGCTTTGAGCTTCCAGCTTTATTGTTTTTTGCTGGCCGGTTAGTGACCATAATCTATTGGGAAAATGCTCGAATATCATCTTCGAGCATAGCATATTTATCCGCCCGCCTTAATAAATCGTCTATTGAGACAGGAGACTTTTTGGCGAGAGACTCAAAGAATGGAATGTCTAGGCTTATGGTTCGTTTAAAGATCTGGAGAATGGCATCCATGCTGTAGAACTCAACCTGGAGTACCACATTGCCAAATCGCTTCATGAAGTCTCTCAGCGATTCGTTCTCTTGCATCTTAATATTCTGCAAGGTGCTTATATTCTGTTTTTAGTGTGCATAACACAAATAGTAACTGAAAAATGCCTTAAAGACATTACAAAATGAATTGATCGAGTTCTGAGGGAGCTAGTGAAACCATGATAGGGCGGAACCATGGAGGTTGGCAAGAAAGACCTTGCAGAACAATACGTCGTTTTTAATATCCAGTGTCATCAATTGCCGATAGTGGAGTCGATGATTGAATGGATCACTCGTCCCATCGTACATAGTGAACTTGGGCACTAGGAAGCCTTTGGGAGACTTGTAGTTGATTATATGAGGGCCAAATGGCGTGGAGAGCATATCATCCAGTCTTCGATTAATAAAGCTGATGAGGGCCTTTCATGTGGGCTCGAGGATTGCTGATAGCTCCGCCTGAGGCTGTTGGAAGCTTGGTGACACCTCATGATTTGGTTTGCCCAATTAGGACTTCAAGATGTTGGATATGCGTGGTGGTGCCTACGCCCATTGGTCTTGGGGCCCCAAGTGGGCCCTCATGACGTCAGACAGGATGGAGCCCCGTCAATGTCCCCTCTTTCACTTTCCTCTGATGGAGTTAGTGGCTTCGTCAGGGTGAGACTGGTCAGTTGAGGGATAAACTGGTTTGGGCTAGGTAGGAGAGCGATTAGAGGAAAAGTCTTCCTCATATGAATGATAAGACGACTCAACGTGTCGTTGGGATGAGTGTGTCGTCTAGCTGCGACTTCGATTGAGGTTAGTATGCTAAGGAGGGGTGTGACAGCTCTGCGAGCGACGCCCCTCAGCCATCTAAGCTCGCAACTCCTAGTTTCCCTGTCTCAGCTACTTAACCTATTGGAATAGTGACTACATATGATACTCGTTTTCTTCTTGTGTTCTTTCCATTGTAGCTTGCCAAGCCTGGAATTGGTTAGCCACAATGGTTGATTGGGATGCATTAAACATATTAGTCATCGTGCTAGTATGCTTTTTGTGTGCTCTCACAAACAGTGCCAATGTTATTGCACGATCCAAATGGATGGTTTTGTCTAATTTCCAAGAGCCGGATGAACGGCATGGCCAATGGTTTCGTCCAGCTCTCTTGAGATGCAGGCGACTATGGTATCTGCACAAAAGGCTTGTTCGAGCACGCCCCTCCGATGCTAAAGTCAATAAGTGGCTTAAGCAAGTAAAAGAATTAGTCAGAAAGAAAGTGTCTACCATTTATACAGTCTGCATGGTTATTTATACTTATTGCAGCGTAACGCATTTCCAAGTGTCTTAATAGCACCTTAACTACGCTTGATTGTGAGATATTATGACATTGATTCATAACGGTTGTCTTGCCTTGATGAGCCGCTAAGAATTGAATGTTTTCCAGTAATGACTGTATTTAATATGAAGCGTGCTTGATGCATAATCTACGCATTAATGGGTGAGTAAATGCATGGAGGACAATTGTGAAAGAGTGAAGGACACAAGACAACCTTGCAGAGGGGGTCCCCACAGTTGTGATTGGAGGTAATCATCACATCCTTCTTCAAAGCCCATATCTGAACACTTACCCTAGTTAGGTTTTAAGGTTGAAATTTCAAGAGATGCAGTAATCAATTAAGGGGGAATAGAGAAAGAGTGGATAGAAAAGAAAAATAATGAAAGAAGATGAGGGTAGGTTGGTTAGGGTTTTATAAATTGACCATTTTACCCTCAATCACGTGGAAAACACATGCCTTTCTGCAAAAAAAAAATGTTGTCTCTCAAAAAATACACATTGCATACAATTATAAAGTATAGAGGGTACATTACTTGATTTTGAAACTCAAGGGGGCAATGTGCAAAATACACTATATGTTTGGGGGTAAAGTGTAATAAACCCAAAAATTGACCATTTTACTCTTGGTCACGTGGAGAACATATACCTTTCTATTAAAAAAATTAATGTCGTCTCTCAAAAAATGCACAATACATGCAATTATAGAAGATGAGAGTACATTACTCGATTTTGAATTCGATGGGGTAATGTGTAAAACACGCTATAGATTAGAACTAAAGTGTAACAAATCCTTTAATTAATTACTAATTTTTTTATGTATTACCATTAATGGATCCCATTTGTCTCCCCTTATATGATAAATGACCTACTTAACTCAATAATGTGATTATTGCTTTCATACAACATGAGTCATTGATTCAAATCTAATGGTAAGTAGAGCTTATTAGATACCAAAGTCAATAGTATCACTTTCTTTTATCGATTTTGCATCTTTTCCATCCTATTGTATATTTTTTTTCGGTTTTATTTTTTGCTTTCAAATGTAATTTATTTTTGGTAAAAAAAAATATTATGGGCTGCCAGATTAACCCAAATGGAAACTGTTAAATTAGATTAGAGTTTGGTTGAAAGACGTGAACTAAAGTAATAAAGTTGAAGGTGAGAATGGACACATTGGAGTTGCATGTCATGAATTTACACCTTTTCTAAGCTTACGTGCGTCATTTAGACCACTTAGACACTTGGTACTGTTTAGTCAATCTTTCCTTTTGAGCAGGTCGTGACATGCAAGCCCTCCTGAGAGGGTAAAATGGAAAAATGAGAAAAGGATAGAGCTCACGAGTAACACCTGAGAAGACAGCTGGTGGTAAGTGGTAAATGTGTTCAAACTTAAAAGGCACCGCCTTCTGGTATTGCCCAAAGGGTGGTGTCACAGACTCACAATCTACGCCTTCTGATATCAATGGATTAATATCGGATTAAAATAAATAAATAAATGGGCGGTGTCAGAATTCACGTCAAACAAAATATGCGGTCATTGAGAAGCCAACCCAATCCCATCCATGGATAAATAACATCAATCAACACATCCTCAAAGTCTTATCACTTTTTTATTTCAATTCCATTGTTTAATCATCTTTCCTTTTAATTTCATTTCTTTATATTTTATCACGTTTACTTTTTATTTTATATTATCATTTTCTGCCTGGCTTGGTCACTTGATCCTATTAATATTTATATCTGATAAGTGATAACATCCTGTTATATCTTTATCTAATTATTCCACAAACTTATATATTTTCAACCAACGACTTTCCTATTCATTAATTGTACTACATCCAATCACTTGCTCAAAAGTTAACTACCATTTGGATTCCCCTTTTCCTTTTTTTTTTTTTGTTCTTACCAGTAATAGAACGCATCCGGTGGATCATGTTTTTACGATTTAATATTATATTCATTTATTTTTTAATAATCATGCAAACTTTTATTGTTTCCCGTAATCGAGGTGGCGCTTCAAAAAAAAAATTAATAATTATGAAAATTTAAATTTATTATTTTAGATAAAGAATACTCGAACGAATTATCTTATTTTACATAAATTTATTATTTTTTATCTACATAATACAATGATACGAAGATAATTTCATCATTGAAACTATCACAAAAATTTCAAACCTCATCAATGACCCGATAAAATATCAAATATTTAAATAAATTTTAGTTTTATTAGTAATTAAATAACATACATAATTTAAATAATTATAGACTTATTTGGTAAATTAATAATCACATGATTAAACATAAAAATCTAAATCTAAATGTATAAAGCATCTCAAAATGAAATAGAAGATAACCTACCACTAAAAAATATTTAATAAAAATTAGAATTTATTTTATGTATATGGGGATTTAAATAAATTTAACTATGTAAACATTAAATAATATTTAAAATAAAAAAGAACAAATATTTTATATAGTTGATTTAGTATCCATACTTTTCTAATTTTTTTATTAAATCTATTTTTTTCATAGCAAATTATCTCGAGGTACTTATGACATATTCATATAACTACTTTGACAATTTTTACCATTTTTTGAACCTCGTTGTTGTATTAAAAGGAAAATAGGATAAAAAGAAAAAACCATGGATAGTGATAATTTATAATGAAAATATAAAGGATAGTGAAATATATAACTACTTGGATAATTTTTACCATTTTTTAATCAGACTATTATTAATTTAAGAGGAAAAGACAACAAATAATGATAGTTTAAAAGGAAGGGAAACACAATGATAATGAAACATATAAGAAATTTAGAATTAAATGAAAAGATAAAACATATTAAGAGAAATAAATAAAGAAAAAAAGCAAGTCTATCTATATAATAGAAATAACATTAAGATAAAATAACAAACTTGAAAAAAAAAAGGTAGAATATTCTCTAGTTGTAATTTAGCATATATATAGATATATAGTAATTATAATTTAACATATTAATACAATAATCATTTAATGACAGATACCCTAGAAAAAAAACAAAAAATAAAAAACAAAATACCATCATTGAAACAAGACAAAAGATGCAAGCCTTTTTTTTTTTAAAAAAAAAAATTATATTTATAAAGGAGAGATTCAAACTTACAAATGAAAAATACAAGGGAAGCTTTTCTTACGTAAAGAAAAAAAGATACAATAGTTACCAAATATAGTTGAGTTTGAAAAAGGGAATATAAATAATGGTCAAATAGGGGGACAAAAAATGAATGAATTAGGTTTTTAACTTTTTTAAGGTTTTCATTATTTTTATGAGAAATATAAAATAAATTGATGATAATTCCTTAGGGAAATGAAAGGAGTGGATGAGTTTTTTTAGATATTTTTTTGAATGTCAATTAGGAATAAAGTAAAAAAGGGAATTGAATGAGAAATGAAGAAGAAATGAATGATATGAACGATAAGTCTAAAGATGGGGGGAATGAATGGGTATGAGAATTATATAAAAAAAATGAATGAATGAATATAAATGATTATGCATGAAAAGTTATGATGAATGAAACAATGTGAAAAAGACCTTTTTTTTTTTTTTTTTTTTTTTTTTTTTTTTTTTTTTTTCTCAGAGACTTTTATTTATTTATTATTTTTAATGAAAAATATAAAATAAATAGATAATGATTTTTAATATTTATTTTGGTAAATAAGTATTCAAATAATTTAAATTGATATAATTATAAATACTTTGAATTAATATAATAGTGAATGTATGATATATACATGATATAGGAACAATTTATTAAATTTTTTTAACGAAAAACTTATATCATCTTCAAATATTAATTTTTTAAAAAAATTGAAATCAACTATTAAAATAATAATATATTAGTATCATAGGAATTGAACAGGCATTCAAAAAAATTCATGTTTGAAATTTGGATTTGTTTTTAATTCAAAACAATTATTTCTTTATTTATTTGATTTTTTTTAATGAATAAATTAAGAATTAGAACTTAAAATATGATAATTTTTTTTTTAAAAAAAGAGAATTATAATCTAAATCAAGTTTTTTTAATTAAGAAATTTCGGGAATAATATTTAACTATCCATATATTAACATAATTTTAATTAAATTATAACAATTTTTAATAGGTTATCCAGAAATGTTATCTAAAAATAATGATGGATGCAACTCTACATAAATGATAAGGTCATTTTAGAGAAAAAAAAATAGTTAGGCTTTTATATATAATATAGATAATGTAGAAAAAATGTTATATATATAAGAGTTTTTTCTTTTAATATTTTTGTATAATAAGTAAATACAAAATAAAAAATAAACTTACAAATAAGTTAGAAACACAATTAAATGGTACCTATAGGTATCATGCCTCCATTTTATTTGAGCCATTGAATGAAAAAGATTTCATCTCAGCCATCCAAATGATAAATTTAAAAAAAAAAAAAAAAAATTCCTGACTGAAACCGAATACATGGAGAACAAGCTTCCTTTCCTCTCCCCCATTTCCTTCTTTCCCCTCTATTTTCCTCTCTTCTCCATACTCATTTCCCACTCATCTCCATATCTATGTGTTTTCTTTTATATTCAATATATTTAGATCATATCTCGTCATTTTACTATCATTTTTAAAGTAAATGTGTTCACAAATTCTTTATGAGATGAGCATTAAAAATTTCATGAAATAATAAAACAATTTCAATATATCTATTATCACTTAATTTATTATTTTTTTCAAAATTTTCCAACATATTTCTACATTTTGATTCATTTTTATCTCACTAATAACTTTTCTCAAAATTTTCATTTAATAAACAATACGTCCGTAATTTTTGATATTTTAAACCTTTATCGAATGACCAAAAAAAAAAAAAAAAAAAAGAGGTTGGACTAAAAACTAGTAAGGAAGAGAGACCATCAAATCCCATAATACACTAGAAATCCCACTTCAACTATTAAACCAACAGAAGTCTAGCTAACAATTCAGAACAGCACCAAAATTTGAAAAATAAAAAATAAAAAATGTCCCATAATCAACAGCTCACTGAAACTCATATATAGCCCATAAAAGCAAAACCTGCAATTTTGTCAAATAATGCCGCCTATCATATGGTTGATATCATCACTCGGGAAGTATTTGCTCGTTGTCTGCATCTCCTTCTTCCTCGATCTTGGGCTTCGATGGTGCTTGCCCTGCTCCAGGAGCCTGCTTTTTCTTGATCCCGCTCACTATGTCATCGATCCTAAGCAGCATGCAAGCAGCTTCAATGGCTGTCTTAAAGGTCTGTGCCTTTACATTGTAAGCATCCCAAATCTGTCCATACATTGGTTCAGGGATTACTAGCCAACTCACAGTTTGTTATTCAATCACAACTATATCACTAACTTCTAAGGGAAATCAAAGAATGAGATCAGAAGAATGTATCACACATAAATAGGTAAACATCATATTTTCATTCCATAAATATACATTATGGGCCACTTTTGAAACAAATATTCAAAATGACCATTTTTTATCACATAATTCATCTTTTATTATTATCATTCTTTCAAATTTGCTGCAAGTCATATTTTAAAACTATGGTCTTAGTATAAATTTAGAAACCGCATCTTAAAATTATAACTTTAGTACACATTGGGAAATCACATTATGAAATTGCAATTTCTAATTTCTATGAAGTTGTATTTTGTAAAGGTGGTTTCAAACCAATTTAAAGAACAACAACCAAAAAAAAAAAAAAAAAGAAAGAAAAAAAGAAAAAAAAAAGAAAAGAAAAGAAAAGAAAAAACCCAGAATTCCAATAACTATGTAGAACGTATTCACAAAACTATGCAAAATGAACTTGGGGTCTACACACTTGATTTAAAAAATGAAATCTGGAATAATCTAGAAATTCTCAGTATGGAACAGTTGAACTATTATTTATTTAAAAAATTCCACACAGAGAGAAAGCAAAAGATGACCAAGCTTTTACCTTGCGCTCTTTCATATCAGTGATTGCACCCGTGTTCCCATCTATGCCCATCCATGCATTTTCACCATTTGCATGCTTTTATTAAAATTTGAATTTGAGAGCAATGAAGAGAGAGATCAGCGTTCAGGAGGAAATGAAATCATTATTAATATTCAAACAAAAAAGAAAAAGGAATTAGATACGGGGAGAAGAATATAATTATTTTTTTACCTTTCCTTGGAGTGCAGTCATGGTCCGTATCACATTAACCCCACAATTCTGTGCCAATGTCCGCGGTATAGCCTCAAAAGCCACAGCAGCAGCTTCATAAGGCCACTGAATCAACAATGAAAATGGTTATTGAAAGAAATTAGTGGAGCTGCAGCCAAACTTCATTCAACTTTATCTTTTATATTATTGAATCTTTAAATTCCTAGACTGTTACTCAAACATGACTGAACTGATTCGTGTTTAAAATGGTTCACCTTTTCTATCCCTTCAATAGATGAACTCTTCTGCTTCAGGGTAGCAGATACAGTTAACTCTGTTGCACCACCTCCCGGAACTAGTTTAGGATTCTTGATTATGTTTCTAGCTACACACATGGCATCCTGTCATGCAGACATGCTTCAGAAAACAAAATTTCATTCTCGTTTGAAAATTTGAGTCCTAAATAAAAATAAAAAAGAAAAAAAAAATACCTGCAAATTTCTTTCCACTTCATTCAAAAGATCTTTACTGGGACCTCTCAACAGCACAGTACATGCTTTTGGATCCTTGCAATCAACAATGAAAGCAAAGAACTCATCCCCAATTTTTTTAACCTCAAATAGTCCAGCCCCAGTGCCAACATCAGATTCCTGCAATTCATCAGGTCTGTTCACGATAACAGCACCACATGCCTTTGCAATTCTATTATTGTCTGTCTTCCTCAACCTCCTTATCGCACTGACCCCAGCCTTGCTCAGATAATGACATGCAAGGTCGCTAAGGCCTTTTTCTGTGATCACCAAGTCTGGTTTGAACTTCAATATCTGCATGCAGATACTCTCAATATATTCTTCTTCCATTTTTAACAGGACTCCCCAGTCTTCTTCTTTAACCAATTCAGCATTTGTTTGGTTCTCGCCCTTCTTGTACTCAAGGGGACAATCAAGAAGAATGATTCGTGGGTTGACAATCTTTCTTCTCATCTTTCCAGGGGCAATTACATCTTTGTTGATCATAACTCCTTTAAGAACCTTCGAATCTTCTAATTGGCCACCAGGGACCTTCTCAACCTTAATGTACTTCTTAATGTCAACTTCTCGTAACCCTTGGCCAAGGTCCACACCAACTGTCGTGGTGGCATCTATTGCCAAGTCCTGAAATTTAACCAAAGTGATATCCCAAAGCATAAAGCTCAATTAACCATGTAAAATGAGAATTGCAATGAGGTATTAGAAATTTCTGATGAGTAAGGCTCCAAATCCCCAAATTCTGCTTATTTTTCTTACGTACTTTCTACTTTTCAAAGCATGAAGAAAAAGGAACAAAAAAAGGAGAGAGAGAGAGAGAGAGAGAGAGAACAAAGAGAAAACAGAGAAGAAAGATTCAGACTGGCATCAATTTGAGTGTATTAAGGAAATGATTTCATGAACTACCCGCTTATGACAAAAGGGGAGACAAAGGAGGATAAGGAAAATATGAAACTAATATTGTGGTTGGAATTCAAGGAGAGGGAAAACATTGCACAACTAATATGCAATATTACTTCTAATATCTCCAAACCAGAAATGGTCTTTAAAAAGTGGGAAACTTAGATATATATTAAATTCAAACATTAAATCTAAGTTAATAAACAAACAAATAGGAAAAAATAAAAACGCAAAATAACAAGCTTTAGTTCCATGGGTAAACTTAGTTTCTATGCTCAAGGTATAGGGGGTACATTCAGAATTTTAGTGGTAGACCATGGGTGGGAGGTCTGTGTTTTAAGGCAATGTTTACAATATAGGATCGAGATTTTATTCCCTTTGTTGAAGCCTCAAAGATCAAGATCATAGGGAAGTTTCTGTCAAAATTGGAAAATTTAGAATCAAAGAGAACAATTGTCATTGACACATCCATAAAATGTAACTTAACATTACATATACTTACAGCAATTAGATCCCCAAATTGACTAGTGAACTTTGTGCCTATGCAACTCTTCACCAACCCCAACACCGTTGAACCTGCCACATTGATCCATACATCACTTGCATGCCAGGGAAAGCAAAATAACTTTTAAATAATGATTTTGTATGCCTTATTCCATAAAATAAAATTAAAAAAAAAAGGATATTTCTTTGTTTCTATATAAGGTTTACCAAAAAATGATATCTAATGGAGGAGAAGGAAGAAGAGAGCCAGGTTTGAGGGGCCATGTCAGGGTATTTGTTTAACAAGACAAATCCTAGGCACAAGGATTGGACACTCCAAAATCTTAGTTCTGAACACCAAGGACTTGCTTGGATTCTAAGATTGGTAAATCCAGAATATGACTGAAAAAATTCTTTAATGTTATGCATGGAAGTAAGGCTCCACAAAGGTCAAATGTTTTTAGACTCCCCATCAGTCAATTTTGTGCTTCTTATACCAAAAAGACAGTCCCACTCTAATGGAAAAAAACCTATGAGTATCAGTCAGTCTAAAACCAATAAATGAGGTTCCAAATGCCTAATTTCTGTCCCAAAGAAAAAGAAAAAAGACAAGAAAAAAAAAACTGCAACCACTCTTTTTTTTTTTTTTTTTTTGATTGATAAAAAATGCCATGAAAAAAAAAAAAAAAAAAAAAAAAAAAAAAAAAAACTGCAACCACTCTTAATCTCAAACTCTCAATTCATAAAAGCTCTCCCTTTTGTTAAATGAATTGTATATTTTACAACTATCATACCTGGATCCTTCAATTTCACCTACCGTGCCCATGTCAACATGACATGACATGGGTGTGGGTATGCGATCCTTGTTGGACACTCCTATTTTACTTTGGGTGTGGCAATTTGATTTTTTCATCGATATCCTTATATTCTTTCAAATTTTTTAGTGGTAATCACATTAGAAAGAAAGAAGAGTTAGATGAAAAGTGAATTTTTGTAAAAATATTTACTGATAAGAGGGAAAAAAGGGATTAGAAGGAAAAGATGAGAGCTTTTAAAATGGATATCTTTATTTCCAATTTACTTGGAATTGATTTTTCTATTATTATGTTATCCATGCTTGTTTTTGGGATCCTTTTTAGCCAAGTTCTTGTATCCTAAACTTTGAGTTGTGAAGGATCAGACACCTAGACACATATCCACATTTGACACTCATACCCAAACCCATACAATGTAGCTTTATAGTAAAGTGGGTAGCATCAATATAACACGGTTGGGGAAACTTGAAGGAATTGAAGCATTGGTCATTCATGATGTTCGAATAACTTACTAACATACAAAATTTGGAATAGAAGTTTGTTAATCCAATAAGAATAATAATTAACAAAAGGATTGATGGATAAACAAGCCTCAAAAGGCAGCTCAAGCTTGATTTGTTCTTTGTTGAACAAGCTTGAGCTAGCAGCTAAAGGAACCAAGTTTGAGACACTAGTCAGCAGCTCAGTTCTTTTACACCACCACTACTCCCATTTCTAGATGCTTAAGCTCTATAATTCCATACATCAGCCAGTTGAACTGCTTAGACACCCAGGAACAAGATGCTTTTCCAAACTCAATTTCAAAAGCTAGATCACTAACCACACCATAAACAGTACACAATTCAATTCATTCCTCACCAAAAAAAAAAAAAGGCTATATAAAATGAATGAAATTGAAAAAATGTGAACAATAAAATCACTGGTTAACAAAAATAAATAATATAACATAATAAAACAAAATATAAGTATTGAATAAATATATTTGCATGCAAAAGGTTTCAAAAGCAAGATAGATACACTTCCAAAAAAATTTGGGCCTAAACTCCTGAATAGTTGAAACCACAAAGTTATTTTAACAGCCGTATGCATGTGTGCATATGTTTGTGTGTGCGTGTGAAAGAGAGGGAGATTAGCATGTCAAACGTAACACTGAATGTAGAAGAAAGGAAATGTAGTCCAGGAACTCACGGTCCTTCACATCTATGGACATTGCAATTTTGTCAAGCACAGCAATAGCATCCTCCAGAGCTTTATTGTATGCTGCACAACAAATAAAGTTTCTGTAATGAAAAGAGAAGTTTTAATTTAACAACTGAGAGAGTAGTATCACAATCAATTTCTAGAATACCTCGGCAAATGACCGTGGGATGATAATTCTTATCAATGAAAGCTTCAGCAACATGGAGCATCTCACCAGCTTCAAAAAATATCATTAAAAAAAGAATAAATGGAAGAAATAGTACTAATTTATTTATATTTGACTATATGATAATAAAGCTACTCAACTCAAGCAATGGCAAATAAGTGAGTTCCTTACACAATTAAGGAAACACACAACTTGTATTCAAAAACATATTTAAGGGTTGTAAGAGAAGGTAAGCCTACGAATCAGTTACTTTGAATTATCTGTAACAATCACCTTGTTCAAAAAAATGTCATCAAAATCAATAACAAGAATAACCATGTAGATGACCATTTTATCCTAAAATGATGTCTACATATATGCTCAGAACATACCAAGAACAATGACAGATGTTGTTCCATCTCCTACTTCCTCATCTTGTGTGCGGCTTAGCTCAATCATTGACTGTCACCACTCAAAAAGAACACATGTTAGAAGAGTAGAAAACATATAGGCAATCACATAACAAGAGCAGTAACCAAACAACCTAAAAGCAAAATAAAAGAGTACAATTAAAAAAAGATGTCATATTAAGAACCAGTGGGGCACAGAAAGAAAGAGATCATACCTTTGCTGCAGGGTGTGCAAGATCTAATTCCCGGAGAATAGCATTTCCATCATTAGTCACTACAATTCCTGTCAGCAACCAGAAAAAGGAGATCTCAATGGTCAGATAAAGATACAGATAATGGCATCCAATAAAGGTCAGTACAGAAACAGATAATGATAATGGCTGGACAAAAGCACAAAATCTCAGTCAGGAGGAAACTGAACAAATCTATGATGAAAAAGCAATATGGAAAACATTAAGCTTTGCTTTATAGTCAAACCTTTCTTATATTATAAAATCATTTACAATGTAAGACATTTTGGAAGCTAGAGCATTTTCTAGCATTTCCAAGTGTTTGTATGTAGGCCCAAAAAGAGTTTGGGAACTGATATTTACATATTTTTCCTCTCTCAATTGTTTGGACACCCACAAACTTGAATGGGAATTTCTTTCTGATGTGAAAATAATAAGGTACTGATTCTGGGAACACAATCATATTAAAGCATGATTTCAAAAAAAAAAAAAGAGGGGAAAACACATGGATCTTGGTAAAAGCACAATCAATTTGAATTCCAGCCAAAGAAGCTGGTTGCGAGCTAAAATTCCTGAATGCATAGAGAAGTTTGGAAGTTTTAGAAAGAAAAATGGCTGACTGTTTTATTTTATTTTGATACAAAACACACTAGATCTTTCTATTAATTAACTAGATAGAGAAGGACGAGACATCCTTACACAACATACTTCACCGTTCTGAATTTTTATAGATTTAGCTAAGATTTTAATGTAAATTTAAAAACAGTATGAACATTAACTGAACAACTAAAAGAAATTA
The DNA here is from genome assembly GCA_030254885.1 of Vitis rotundifolia. NCBI lineage: Eukaryota > Viridiplantae > Streptophyta > Magnoliopsida > Vitales > Vitaceae > Vitis > Vitis rotundifolia. Next base: position 12,997,034 of record CM058170.1, read on the forward strand.
GTAAATTGTTGCACAATTTGATGTGGCTCTAAAACTTGAACAGATATTAATTTGAGGGGAAAAAATGCAGATATTTGCTAGCTGCCAGTTGGAGAAAAAACAAATTCACATATTTGTTAATTGCTAATTGTAGACAAAGATTGAGAAAAAGAAGTTCAAAGATTGATAAATGCAAGGCAAATCAATTGCAAATACAGGTGCATGCCCGTCCCAAGAAAAGAGATAAATAGGTTGTCCCCAAAAAGTTAAAACAGGGCATGATCTGAGCTACATTCTTTTTTGTCTAATTGCACTGAAATATCTGATAATTTGGATATAGAATATATATCATCTAAGCAAGATGATCACCTCCACCAGCATCAAGTAGCATCTTCAACATGGATCGTGGACCCAAGGTAGTACGTATTATGTCAGCAACAGCCTGTCAAGCATTTGTAAAAATGTGCAACATTAGTTCATTGAGCAGCACAATCGCACATGCCAACCTACATATTCGAACAGGACCTAGTAACTTTATCAGTCTATCCTGTTACTTGTATCATAACAGAGATTGACACTCAGGATCACATCACAAACTCCATATAATTTACTAATTCAAACAGAAAATTAATGATAATAGAATTTTCGGGATCCTATCTTGAAAGCACTGATAAATAGTTTTTCTGGGTTCTTCACTGAATGTATTTTGTTGGATGGGAGAACTGTGGTCCAGCAAAAGGTTTGCGAAATTCACAATAGCGCCACCAAAAATACTATTGTGGAAGTCAATCTTCAAAATTTTATTTTCTTACTAGATTTACTCACTTGGTTCTAGGTTGGTTTATTAACTATATTTACATAGGTTCCCAGTTTACTTTTTTTCTTTTTGTTATTCTTTGTTATTTTTTGCACAGATTTTCTCCTTGATTTCTCATTGTAATTTAGGAATGTTATAACTGCAAATCTTCCTTCCCTAGGCAGTTCCCATTGTATATAAGTGAACTACAGCAATTTTGAGAAGATATAAAAATGATATAAATGTTTTCCTTCTCCAACTAAGAAGTTTTTTGTTACTATAGATCTCACTTTCTTTGAGGCACAACCCTATTTCACCCAAACTTCTCTTTAGGGGGAGAGCAAGAGTGTGGAAGATCAATTTTGGGATGGCGAGGTATTACCAAAGACTTGTTTCTGATCCTGCACCTACATTACAACCATCTTCCACCTTATCAATAACTGAAATTAACCACCAAAAAACTTTTCAACTAATGATCAGCAGGGTGTTGGGGAAAAGGAAACTGAAAATGAAAAGCCCCATAAGCTACAAGTGTATTCTTGAAGGGATAAATCTAATACAAATTATCAATCTCTTGGCTCGAACATAGTGCCTCTGGAGAACACAGGTAACACTGAACCTTGTCCTAAATATTTCGGTCTCGGATCTTGATTTACCTATTGCTCTAAGGAAAGGTGTTAGATCTTGTACACAACACCCTTTAAGAAACTTCATTTCTTATCATAGACTAAACCCCTTTTTTAAAACTTTTACTACTAATGTTTCAATTGTATCTATTCCTAAAACCATATAGGAAGCTCTTGTTGTTCAAAAGTGGAGAGAAGATATTTAGGAGGCGATGAGAGCCCTGGATAAAAATGATACTTGGGAGATAGTGACGATAGTGACTACTCCTTATGGAAAGAGACTTGTTGAATGTAAATGAGTGTTTACCGTAAAATACATGGTAGATAGGCCAATTGAAAGATACAAGGTAAGACTTGTGTCAAAAGGTTTCACACAAAATTATGGAATTAACTATCAGGAGACTTTTGCCCTAGTTGCTAAGATGAATTCAATCAAGGTACTGTTATCTCTTGCAGCAAATCTAGAATGGTAGCTACTTAAGTTGGATATAAAAAATGTATTTCTACCTGGTGAATTAGAAGAAGTGCATATGCCTCCTCCCCTCCCCACCCCCACCCCCCCTCTTCCAAAACCTGGTTTTGAAGAGATGCATGGAAATGGAAAGGTTTGCAAACTTAAAAAAATTCCTCTATGGCCTCAAGCAATCACCCAGAGCCTAGTTTGAAAGATTCACACGATCTCTTCTCAAATATGGGTACTGTTAAAGTCAAGGCGACCACACCAGGTTTTTTAAACACTCTAAGAATGGAAAGATATCTATTCTTCTAGTGTATGTAGATGATACCATCTTGACCAGCAACGATATGCATAAGATGGAAAATTTGAAGCAACTTTTGGCTAAAGAGCTTGAGGCTAAGAATCTTGGGGCATGAAGGTATTACTTGGGAATCAAGGTTGCAAGGTCACAAAGAGGAATATTTATATCACAAAGGAAGCATGTGATAGGCCTTGTAAAGAAGATTGGCATGATGGGAGGCAAACCAAGTGATACTCCGATTGAGCCAAACCATAGGCTAGGGACTTGTGTTGAAAGCAAATCAGTAAACAAAGATTGGTTGGAAAGCTAATTCATTTATCTCATACCAGGCCTAACATAGCTTTTGTGGTCAAAGTAATTAGCCAATTTAAGCATTCACTAAATGAGGCTCATATGGAGACAACTTTTAAGATTTTGAGATACTTGTAGGGCGCACTTGGGAAAGAACTTCTACTTTTCAAGAATGATCACCCATGTAGAGGCTTACACAAATGCAGACTAAGCCAAATCCATTGATCACAAGAGGTTGTATTGCACTCTAGTAAGAAGTAATCTAGTCACTTGGAGAAGCAAAAAGTGAGCCATTGTAAATAGGTCTAGTGCTGAAGCTGAGTTCAGAGCAGTAACACAATGAATTAATTAGCTATGGCTGAGAATTCTTCTAATAGAATTATAGAGGGAAAAAACAAATTTTATGAGGCTATACTATGACAAGGTGACTATTGATATTGCTCATAACCCAATTCAACATGATAAAATCAAACATGTAGAAATTGATAAAAACTTCATCAAGGAAAAATTAGAGAGTGGTTTAATTTGTATTCTATTTGTGATAACACGAGCAATTAGCGGATATTCACAAAAGACTTATCAAAACAAGCATTTCACTCTCTAGTAAGCAAGGGTATGATATATATCTTTGAACCAACTTAAGGGAGAGTGTGACAAGTCAACCTTCCAAATTTTATTTTCTTACTAGATTTACTTCCTTGATTCTAGGCTGATTGATTGACCATATTTAGATGGGTTCCTAGTTTACTTTTATTTTTATTTTTTATGTTATCTTAACTGATTGTAATTTAAGAATGTTATAATTGTAAATCTTCCTTCCCTAGGTGGTTCCCATTGTATATAAGTGACCTATTGTACAATTTTGAGAAGATATACAAATACATTCAGAATTTGCACAACAACTACTACTACTAACAATAATATAAGGAAACTGATATTCAATGACCTTATATACAAAATAAAAATGCATATTAACCTTAGTAAAAATTTAAATTTACTACATTGTTTTGTGACCAATTTCCATTGTTTCAAATTGACATGTTTGCTGCACTAATAATTAGGTAAGAACATGAAAAGAAATGTTTACAAAATTCACTACAACAAACCATTAGATGAATTTTCTTAATAATCTCTATGGTCAAGTGTATGATAGATGCGATGGAAGTGCACCATAGACTTAGGTAGATATAGAATGCACTTCCAAGTTGGCCCACCTACTTGGGAGGGCATTATTCATTCTAGCCGATTTGGCATATCTTTTGGCTATCCCTTTTCCTCTTTTATTTTTATGGCATGGTAATGCTTTCCCACTCCCCTTGTTATTTTCTTAGAATCTTTGTTTATTTAAAAAGTTAAAGAATGATGAACCTATTGGACACATTGTCCACGAATCCATTCAAATAGAGATCCCAATAAGGAGAATTAAACCATACCAAATACCAATATCCCTACAACCATAAAGATAAAAGGTGTGATGAATAGCTTGTTACATTGTAAATCCCACCACAAACCCCTCAGAATGGATTTATGACAAATAAATTTGGAACAAAATGGAACAAATGTTTCGAGGTCAGACAAAGATGCATGGAACCGGCAATCATTTAAACAAGTTTCATCATTCTAAATACAAGTGAATTTGACTCTAGAATCCCTACTTTCACTGCAAAAATGCTTTGAAACTGCTGTTATTGATAGGGTTGGGTCACCCACTCAATACCATGCAAGAACAACCAAAACAGAAGCACAAAGCATGACAACGAGTGAATGCTAAGCACCGTGATGAAAGCACACAATGCTTGCTTTTCAAAATTCATTATCTCAAATCTCAAAAAAAAAATATAAAAGAGTAATGGAAAAGGAAAAAAAATAAAAATTCAAATCTAAGCTATGATCAAACCACAAAACGAACTTCAATCTCACCTTTGAGGCTTGGATATTAGCATGCTGCACCTTACTTCCAGACTCGCGTTTCAGAGAATCTTCTGCTCATTTTATTTCACAAAAAATCCGCTAATAATCAGTTGAATAGATCACGATGAAAGATGAAAAATGACATACAATGGTGCATTTCAAAGATGTATTCGAAATAAATAAAAAATAAAAGCTAATCAAGCCAAGCTCAAGGAACATCCTAGGAATCTCTGATATATGATACGAATGTAAGAAAAAGAAAGCATCATTTCGTATATTTGCAAAACCCTCAGAACGTTTGGTTACAGAGAAAACTGAGGGAGAAATAAAAAGAAGCCCAGGCTGAAGCAAGAAAATGAAGAAGGAATCGAACAAGAAGCTTACTGAGAACGCGCACTGGTGCCTGCATGATTTTGGATTTTGGTTTCAAGATCCTCAAACCCTAAGATTGATTAATAAATAAATAATAAAACAAAACCGTAAATACAATTGAAATTGAAAAAATAGAAGGGTCTCTTTTTCTGCTGCTGCCTTCTTCTTCACTACCAAAGCCAAAGGGGTAAAACCCTCCACCGCCAACCTCCAAGGGTTTTTCTGTAAAACGGGCTGGGCATTTGTCTTTTTTTCTTTTTTCTTTTCTTTTTTTTTTTTTTAAAAAAAAGGATTTATGACAAATTTATCTAATTATAAATCATGAATCATCAAGTCTATTGATGCTTTTAATTAATGGTAAGTTTCAAATAAATAAATTAGTTACCCGGAAAATTACATGGTGCCTAAGAAGGAACCATATTTTTAAATATGATATTTGAAATTGAATTTTAACATGTAATTTTAAAACTTCTTTTATGGTAAAAAAAAGAAAAAGAAAAAGTCAATGTGGTAAAAAAAAAAAAAGAACAATATTTCCATCATATATTTTCAAATCCTTTTTTTAAAAAAAAAAGAAAAAGAAAAGAAAAAGAAAAAGAAAAAAGAAAAAAGACAAAAACCTATATTAACCTTATAAATGAAAAAGACAAAAGCACAGCCCGTTTTACAGAAAAACCCTTGGAGGGTTGGCGGTGGAGGGTTTTACCCCTTTGGCTTTGGTAGTGAAGAAGAAGGCAGCAGCAGAAAAAGAGACCCTTCTATTTTTTCAATTTCAATTGTATTTACTGTTTTGTATTATTATTTATTTATTAATCAATCTTATTTGGGGCTCATTTTCAAGAGACTTCTCCTTACATTTAATGTTAAAACTCTATCCAATTGTTGGTAGAAATGAAAAAAAAAAAAAAAATGAAAGAAAAAAAAAAGTGTTGGGATATTTTATAGAAAATTTGGCTCGGAGGAGAAGAAACTTTATGATATTAGAAGTCAAGTATTTCACTTGAAAATAGATTCTCAAGTAAGTAATAAGTAACAAGTTCGTCTTCATTTCATTTCTTGCGTTTATTTTCATTGTTCTTTTTATCATTTTATTCATTTTGGATGTTAGATGAGATATTTGTTCTTTTGTTTAGTTGTTTTTCAAGCTTTATTTGATTTGATTTTTTTTAATTTATTGGATTGTTCCCTTTTTAAAACTCATGGAATTAATCATGATATAAGACTTCTTTATATTTGAAATCCTTGATTTTTCTTTTAATACTTCTTTTGAGAATTTAATTTTCCCTTTTGTTTTGATGCTTTTTGGAAGCATTTGTGTTTGATTTCATGTGCTTGATATTTTAGCAAATGATTTTCCTATACAAAAAGTTTTTTTCGAGCCATTTTTTTTCCATTTTTTTTTTCACTCTTTTCAAAACTAGTTGTAAAATCTTATTTTCAAACCCTTTTTGAATGAATTTCAAGCCCCTTTTGTGTTACTGTATACAATTTTAGGAATTTATATAATTTAGGACTCTATTAATATTAGTTGCATAGATTGGCTTACCATGTATAGATGCTGAATACTAGGAATCAGTTAAACTCCGTGTATAGATGCTGAATTTTAGGAATCAATTAGACTCAGTGTATAGCATATATTTCTGTGTATAGATGACACTCACAATATAATGAAAAAAAAGAGGAAACTCATTAGGGCATTTTTTTCCAAAAGGTTCTCGGTTTCTCTTGGGTTTTCTGAGTATTTTGACATGGTATCAGAGCAGGTTCATAGATTACCTGTCTTTCACGAATGTTTTTTCCTTTCTTGCATTATCGGCATCTTCTGAGTGGAGTTCGTGCTTCTTAGAGGTTTTGACACTTCCTGTTGGTGCATTTGTGGTTTTTGGTGATTGCTGTGGGTGTTTTTTCTAGGTTTCGATCCCTTCAGTAGCAGCGTTTGAGGGTATTGCGCTATTTGTGGCTATTTTTTGGGTCTTTCTGGTCTAGCATCATGTTTTCGACGCCTCTGCTGTTGATTTCGAAACTTTCTGTTGCACATTTTTGGTTCTAGGGTGTATCTTGGCAATTTCTGTTCCAATTTTCTGGTGGGCTATTTTCTTTGTCTTTCGATTGCATTATGTCATCAAATAAGTTGGAATCGTTGCATATAAGATTTACTGCCAAAAATTATTGTGTTTGGGAGTTTCAAGTTAAATTATTTGTCAAAGAAAAAGAATTATGGGGTCATATTGATGGGAGTAATCCCACACCTCGCGATGTTGAGGCTTTGTCTAAGTGGGAAATTAAGGATGCTCGAGTTATGACTTGAATCCTTAGCTCGGTTGAACCTCACCTTGTTCTCAATCTGAGGCCTTATAAAATTGTTGCTGCTATGTAGAATTATCTCAACACGGTTTACAATCAAGACAACTCTGCTAGGCGTTTTATGGTAAATTTTTCTGGTTTTCAAACTCTTTGGACTAATTATTCTGACATTTTTTATGTTAATGTTCCCACTGCAGCTCTCTCTGCTGTCCAAGCAATGCATGCAACCAGCAAGTGAGATTAATTCTTGATGAAACTACAACTCGACTTTGAAATTGCACGATATAATACGATGAATTGTCATCCTGTACCATCTCTGGATGCCTGCTTGAGTGAACTTTTGCGTGAGGAGCAGCGTATCGTAACTCAAGCTACCATGGAACATTGGGCTAATGTTAGTGCACCTGTTTCTGTGGCTTATGTAGCATAGGGGCGGAGTAAGGGTCGAGACATGTGTGCTGTCTAGTGCTCCAGTTGTAAAGATTTAGGTTATATTGCTCGGGATTGTCTCAAGAAGTTCTATAACTACTGCAAGAAACAAAGTCATATCATCTCTACTTGTCTCATTCAGCCTGAAAAGAAGCAGGGTACTGCTTATCATGCCTCCACTGGTGCCTCTAGTTTTTCTACATTGCCTACTGCCTCACCGGTTGGTCCTATTCCTGCTCCTACAGCCTTAGCAAACCTGAACACACTCACTCCTGAATTGGTACAACAAATGATCATTTATGCTTTTTTTGCTTTTGGGCTCTCAAGTAATCATACAGTTTCTTCTAAGCCATGGTATTTTGACTCTGGAGCCTCTAACCATATGACCAATATTGTTCATTCTCTTTCCAATATCAGAAATTATGATGGAAATTTGAAAATTAACACTACTGATGGTAGTTCTCTACCTATCAATGTTGTTGGTGATCTTTCCTCTTTCTTAACGAATGTTTTTATGTCTCCTAACTTCTCCACAAATCTTATTTCTGTAGGTCAATTGGTTGATAATAATTGTAATGTCAATTTCTCCCGTTCTGGTTGTGTTGTGCAGGATCAAGTGTCACGGAAGATGATCGCGAAGGGACCTAAAGTGGGACGACTCTTTCCTCTTCACGTTTTTCCTTCTACTATTATTCCTAGTTTTCTTTTACTTTCCTCTGCATGTAATGTTGTTAGTTCTGAAAATAAGATGTAGTATAGACGTCTTAGCCACCCAAACTCTGATGTACTTCGTACTTTGTTTAATTCTAGATTATTGGGAAATAAAGCATGTTCTTCTCTTGATCTTTCTTTTAATTGTACATCATGCAAACTTGGCAAAAGTAAAGTTCTACCTTGTCCTCATCATGCATCTTGTGCCTCACAATGTTTTGATATTATTCATAGTGATGTTTGGGGGATTGCACCTATTGTTTCTCATGCGCTTACAAGTACTTTGTTGCTTTCATTGATGACTTTAGTCGCTTTACTTGGGTTTACTTCCTTCGGGCTAAGGCAGAAGTTTTTTCAATCTTTAAGCATTTTCTTAAACTTATTGAGACTCAATTCTCTGCCAGCATCAAGGTATTGCACCTTGATTCTGGCAGCGAATACATGTCTAATGAGTTTCAAGACTTTCTTCAAAGCAAATGGATCATCTCTCAGCGTTCTTGTCCTTCGACACCACAATAAAATGGTGTTGTTGAGAGGAAAAATTGCCACCTTCTTGATGTGGTAAGAACTTTTTTACTTGACTCATCTGTTCTTTCTCGTTTTTGGTGTGAAATACTTTCTACTGTAGTTCATTTGATCAATCGCTTACCCTCTCCTATGTTAAATCATGTTTCCCCTTTCTCTAAATTGTTTGGTCATTCTTCTTTATATTATGATCTTCGTACATTTGGTTGTGTTTGTTTTGTGCATCTCTCTACTAATGAACGACATAAACTTATTGCTCAGTTTGTTAAGTGTGATTTTCTTCATTATGCTATCCCTCACAAAGGTTATGTTTGTTAAGATCCTCATGCTCGTTGTAGACGAGTTTCCTGGAATGTGATTTTCTTTGAAAATCAATATTTCTTTCCATCTCATGTTGAGTTGCCATCTGCATCTGTATCTCTTCTGCCTAGTTTTTTTGAATCCCCAACAATTGTGAAAAGGTTCAAACCTAGTTTTGTGTATGAAAGATGTAGTTGACATGAGTCCGGTTCCACTTCCTCTATGCCTCATTCCAATCTTGACCTGACGCTTAATCCTGTTCCTACTTCCACCACTCTTTGTTAGTCTAATCGTCTTTCTCGACCCCCTGATTGGTATAGATTCTTCTCTCCTGTCTCTTTTCTTGCTACTTTATCCATTATTTCTATTCCCTCTTGCTATAAATTGGCCATGGAACATGAGTGTTGGCAAAATGCAATGCAAGCAGAACTTCAAGCACTTAAGGAGAATCATACTTGGGATATTGTTCCTTGTCCTCCTATAGTCAAAACTATTGGGAGTAAATGGGTTTTCTCTATAAAACTTCGTTCTGATGGCTCTTTGGACCGATACAAAGCTCATCTCGTAGCTTTAGGTAACAAGCAGGAATATGAGGTTGATTATGAGGAGACATTTACTCATGTTGCCACAATGACCACGGTTCGAACCATCTTAGCTATTGCCGCTTCATAGTCGTGGCAACTGCATCAGATGGATGTGAAGAATGCTTTTCTTCATAGTGATCTCCAGGAAGAGATTTACATGAAGCTTCCCTCTGGTATGGCTAATTCTTATCCTTTTGATGTCTGTAAGTTAAAATGTTCTTTGTATGGGCTCAAGTAGGTGCCCCGGGCTTGGTTTGAGAAGTTTCGCAGTACAATTATTTCCTTCAGTTTTACCCAAAGTCAGTATGATTCTTCCCTCTTCTTCCACACGTCTGCGTCGGGTCTAGTCCTTCTTTTGGTTTATGTGGATGATATTATCATTACTGGCACTGATTGTGGTTTGATTACTAAGCTTCAGCGGTTGATATGTGCAACTTTTCATATGAAAGATCTTGGCCAGCTCACATACTTCTTAGGATTGGAAGTTCATCATCGGGCTAGTGGTATTTTTGTGAACCAACATAAGTATATTCAAGATCTTATCACTTTGACTGGTTTGGAGGACACTTCTTCTGTTGATACTGATTACTACTCAAAAAGTGATATTTTATAGCTTGTAATTAACTCTTTTAAACACTTTTGAGTAGTAGTTATTGCCTTTTAACCCAATTAACATATTAAGGACCTTTGCAATCATTTCTAATCAAAGTGTGCAAGTTTTGGTGTTTTTGTTAGTATTTTGATCACCAAAGCAATCCAAGATTGAGGAGAGTTCTTTGGAATCCATGGCAAAGCTTTTGGAAAGCTTAGAAACATGAAGAACCAAAGCCTTGAAGCTTTAAAGTCCTTTGCCATAAGCAAATCCGGAATGCAAGGAGGGAAGCAAAGAGAAATTTGCCATGAAGCAAAACAGAGGACAACAGTTGCAGTCTTCTTGGGCACTTTTGGAGCACTTCTTGGAGTCCATTTTCTACATTTATATACCATTTCAAAGCTCAGGAAGTCAAGAATCCAATGCTTCAAACGGTGCACGATTCGGAGTTGAAATGAAGGATTTACAACCATTGGAAGCCGATCACTCCAAGTTGAAGGCAGAATGTTGCACGGCTGCGAAATCAGCCTTTGGCTGCGAAAATGTTGTCCTTTTGCTGCGAAAATTTCGCAACCATTTTGCACAGTGACGCAGTGTTCTCCTGAAGCTTCCCGATATTTGCGACCGACATTTTGAGATTTTTTGCTTTAGATATTTGATATCTAAATCCCCAAACTCTCCTTGTAACCCACCTATCATAGGATTTCTTAGTCTTTAAGTAAGAACAAAGGGTGAATAACCTCTTATATATAGTTTGTAATTTTCTTTACATAAATCTCGGGAGCTTGTTCTCAGAGACAACTTTTTGTATAGTTTTGGAATGAAGTAAAATACAGAGCCTGCTCTGCTTTTTCTTAGCATCTTTGTTTTCTCTTTTATTTTCTTTCTAGCCAAACATACTCTGAGAATTTTTCCTCAGAGGATGAGTGGTTAGGCTCTTTGTCTCTTGGAGTGAAGAAAGCCGGGTAAGTTTTCACATGCAAAAATTGGAAGTTTTGTTGTTTCAATTTTTAATGAAGAGAAAGTGTGACCCGTTAATGGTTTTTATCTTTTTAGTTAACTTAAAACGCCTTAAAATCACTTGGGCCAACACTTGGTAAGGCAAGTGATCTCCATCCATTGAGATGCACTAGTTTATCTCTTGCGAGCCTTTGGGAGGTGGTTTGAAGGTAGGATTTTCTAGAATAGCCAACACTTGGTAAGCTTTTGGACTCTAAGGAGACATCCATTAGTTATCTCTTGCGAGCTTTTGACGGGTAATCCAAGGTTAAAGATCCCCTTGAATGACAAATGCTAGGTGAGAGGCACGAGCCATTGCAAGATGGATTAGTGAGAGAGATTTAGTGTTTGAACCCATTAATGGTAAGCATCTGTACCACACCGGTTCGGGAAATAACTATATGTTAAATCCCTAATGTGAGGAAAAGAAACAAGTGACCGGAACTCCCTTTTTGTACAAGGAACCTGAGCCTAGTGATCTGAAACTCCAAGAAACACTTTTCTTCGTGATTAAAATCAGTTACTATTTTTAGTTAGCTTAAAACCAAACCTTTTTCACTCAAACATCTTTATGTTTTCTTTTAAAGCTAACTTAGAAAGGAAAACCACCAATTCAGCTTTTGAACTAATATCATTTGTGAAGTGAAAACCCATCTCTGTGGACGATCCTAGAGCCACTATGCTATGCTAGCTATGCTACCCTAGTATATGGTGAATTAGGTTTAGAAATTTTGTTGATAACTCCCGTCTAAGGACTGAATCAAGAGTACACCAATTGGGGACGAATCGGATACTCCTATGGAGGTAAATGTCAAATATAGGAAAGATGAAGGGGACCTTCTGAATGATCCTACTCTCTATTAGCGCCTAGTTGGGAGTCTTATCTACTTGACCACTACTCGACCTGATATCTTCCATGTTGTTCATCAAGTCAGTCAGTTTATGTCTTCTTCTCGGCATCTCCATCTTGCTGTAGTTTGATGCATCATCTACTATCTTTGAGGTTCACCTACTCGTGGGTTGTTATTTCCTACTGGCTCCTCTTTTCAACTTGTTGCCTATAGTGATGCTAATTGGGCTGGGTGTCCAGATACACGTCGATCTACTATGGGTTGGTGTATGTTTTTAGATGATGCCTTAATTTCTTGGAGACGTAAGAAACAAGATCGTGTTTCTAAATCCTTTATTGAGGCCGAGTATCATGCCATGTCTATTGCTTGTTCTGAAATTGTATGGCTACGTGGTCTTCTTGAGGAGCTTAGGTTTCCTCAGACTACTTCTACCCCTCTTCATGTTGATAACACTAGTGCTATTCAGATTGCCACCAATCTCGTTTTCCATGAATGCACCAAGCACATTGAGGTTGATTGTCATTCTATTCGAGACATCTTGGAAAGTCGAGTGATATCTCTTCCTCACATCTCTTATGATCTCCAAGTGGCTGATGTCTTCACTAAAGCTTTGACTCGACAGTGGCATCAATTTCTTGTTGGCAAATTGTTGATGGTTGACTTACTAGCATCAATTTGAGGGAGGATGTTACCGTATACAATTTTAGGAATTTATATAATTTAGGACTCTATTAATATTAGTTGTACAGATTGGCTTACCATGTATAGATGTTGAATATTAGGAATCAGTTAGACTTCGTGTATAGATGCTGAATATTAGGAATTAGTTAGACTTAGTGTATAGCATATACTTTTGTGTATAGATGGCACTCACAATATAATGAAAAAAAAAAGGAGACTCATTGGGGACATTTTTTTCCAAAAGGTTCCCGATTTCTCTTGGGTTTTCTGAGTATTTTGACATTTTGATGGCTAATTTCATAGACAAATGCCAAGTCCCTTATCATGAACTTTGGTCTTACTATTATGCTTAAGAAATATAGATAGTTGCTCTCATTTTTTTTCTTTTTTGAAGTTTTTCTAATGATTTTTAGAGGATCATTTTCAATCCTCATGAATCCTTTTTCATGGTTATAAGAGGCTTGAGGTTATGGTCATTTTATGGCTAATAATGATTGTCATTGGTTCTTGGCATACAATATTTGGTTTTACATGAGAGCATACATTTCTATGGATGTTTTCATGTGCATTCTAACATTTTTTTTTTTCAAATGTGAGTATAATTTTGGCCTTCCATGTCTCCTACGAATTCAAATTCATGTTCATTTGAGAGTTGTATATGAGTAAAAACCTTATAGTTGAAATATGGTCAAGGATTACGATATTGGAAATTAAGATACTATCAGTCCTTGAATTTAACATAAATATCGGGAAATATAAGAAGTATTGACAAAATTTTGAGAAAAATATCAATAGGAAAAAAAGATTTCCATAATTATATTTGATATATAAAAAAATGATGATGTATATAATTATTTTTTATTTAAAAATGTTTATGACTTATTTATTAGTTTATATTTATATATCATATGTTCAATTATAAATTTACTCATTAAAAGGGTTATCATGATGTTTTTATATCATCAATAATTAGTTAAATAGACTTTAAAAATTAGATAATTAAATTTATTTGAAAATGAGATAATTAAAATAAACTGATTTATTAAAATTTTATCTTATATTTCATTTTTTTAAAAGCTTTAAAATATATAATTAGTATATATTTAATTTATTACACATTTTTTAATTGAGAATAGCTTGCCTTCGTGATGAGATTGAACTGTTGCAAACCCAAGGTTGTGGTTTAAGTCGCTATCTTGTTTTGAATTTTAAATGTGGAAATTTGAGGGAAATTGTTGAAAAATTGGCGAAATTCAATCCAACTTCCATGCCCGATTTCTGGTCGATCCTAACCGATATCCGATTTTTTCAATGATATTTACTCGACAAAATCCAATTTTTTAATCCATGACTATGACTCACTTTCTTAGCCCGCATCACTCATTTTTCCCAACCTATGATTTTCAATTTTTTATTTTTTATTTTTGGAACATGGATTATCCTTATGAATCTTAAATTAATGAGATTATCTCAAACCCTTATGAACCTTTTCCTACATCCATTAGAGGGTTGAGATGTAGATTTGTTCATAGAAAATAATTTGAGCTTATGGCCAAGCCAACATATCTTGCTTGTTTAGTTTTGTATGTTTGCTACCTATTTTTTTACCTTCAAGTTGTTTTTGCAATATGGACTTTTCAACTTGTTTTAATATATATATTGTCTTGAATTGTGTTTTGGGCACATTGAATGCATCAAAGAATTTTTGTTTTGTCAAAAAAACTCTCTCCAAGTGTGTTGAATAATCTAGTTTTTCCAAGTGTCCTGTTGTTGCCCTATTTCTGCATGCCAAAATTTTTTTACAAATTAGTCCAAAATTCTTTGGTTTTTAATTAATTGTGAGATTTTTTTTTCTATATTCTAAACTTCTTAAATAAACTTGGAGGATTTAGGCCTCTTGAAAAATCCTTTGTTATGCTTATTGAATAATTCAATCTTTGCATGCTTGCTATGCAATTTTATTTTTGAGTTATTGAGATATTTTATGAAATTTATACTATAAGGTGCATGTTTGGGCTTTTCACATATGTTTAAACATCTTATATATGTTGTATATATATTTTTTTGTTTGATTATTATCTCATCTCTAACAATTTTAAATAGACTTATTTTGTAAATACTTCTTTGTAGTCCTATTTTTGTACTTTTTTTAATTTTTTTTTTTTTATAACTTGTTGAATTAGCCCCTTTTGGTATGTTTTTAGCCTTCTTTGACTATTGATTTGTATTCTAAACACATTTTGTATGTTAGACAAACCCTCCCTTGTAGATTAGCTTCCCTTAATTATTTTATTTAGATTTATTTTGTAAATCGCATGTTTCTGCCCAATTTTGCTCCTCTTTACATGTTTGTGTAATTTAGTTTCTTTTTATAATTAGTTTAGCTATCCTTGACCTTTGACTCAAGATGTATATATCTTTTACATATAGGTTGATGCTTGTTTTAATGTCATCACTTTTTATACTTGTACAATAATTCATTTTTCTTATGTAAGTGTGTTGCCTTGTTTCAGGCATTTTTTAAATCAAATAAATTGATGTTCTTCAACCAAAAACTATAGAACTTGAAATAAAAGAAACCTTAGAAAACGTCCAGAAGAATGTGACTATACTTAGAGAATTTCAAGAGATTCTTCAAAAGCAGTTAGAAGAATTTAAAGGATTGGTCAATGGAATCTAATCGTTAGGTTATGGAAAAATGATATAGCATATAAAAAGGCCTTGGATGAAGCAAAGAAGACTCATATTGATCCAATAGTGCTAAGTAAGCTAGATCCTCAAGGACAGTTTGATAAGATAACTGTGAGACAACAAAATTTCAAATGAATTTTGTTACTTGAGTTAGCAGAAGAAGTAAGAAATCTGAGAAGAGAAATACAAAATATTTCTACACAAATAAGATAGTTAGAAAGAAAGAATACAGTATTAGATAGTAATGAAACAAAAGTCAAAGATATTATAGCCAAACTCAGCAGTTTCAGTCTTAATAGTTCGACTAAGAATCCCTCAACTCTTCCAAAGAGAGAAAAATGAAAGTACTACTAAAATGGCACTTTCTATGGTAGTATCTTCAATGGAAAAGAATAGTCTTCCAAATAAAATACTCTCTCGAAAAAAAAGTAATGAAATAAAAATTGAAGATGTTGTAGATATCAATGCTCAGTTAACAAGTTTTAAGAAAAACAAGTTAGACATGGTCAATGCCACAGATCTCTATAATTCTTGGAATCTTTTCTCAAAGGCAAAGATTTTTAGACATTATAGTGAAAGACTTGTCTCTTGCACTCAAGAAGACAAAACCATTAGGCTAGACTTAATTAGCAGTCATAGCTATAATGAAGTGAAAAATCTAGGATTAAAATAGATGCACATGGGGCTAATTATGTTAGGAATTAAAGGAATGCATCAAGAAGGACTAGGTGCAAAAACCTTTGTTTCCCTTTATAACTCTAGGTTCACCAACCTAGAGAAAGCAATCTTAGGATGCATGGAAGTAGACATGCATAGCAACAAGAAATTGGTATATTTTATCCCTAATTATCTTATTGCTACAAGAGATTTCTTTACAAAAATCAAACTAGCAATAAAGACAAGAGGGTATGAAGTGAAGAAAAGAATAGAAAATTTGCTTATTCGTGTTGGCTTTATTGGAAGATTGAGTAATAATAGCAAAAGTAATTTCAAAATGTGTGAAAAAGACCTAATCACAACACTTACCTCAAAAGGTATTAAGGCAATACTTGCAAAACAATTCTCATTTAAATGCAAGATTAGACTGGAAAATAGACACTCAATCTTTCATAGGAAATCATATTTTGGTTCCTCAAAAATCACTGATGTATAAAGATACTCATAACAATATTAGTGTTAGATTCACTAATTATACGAAGCAAAGAACATCATCTAGTAATCCGAACTTACTAGAAGAAGAATTTGAAGAAAACATCTTGATGGCATTAGTTGATAATTCTCTATTAACTATTGAGAAGATGAAAGAACTATTAGAACATGAGTTTGAACAACTTATGATAATACATAATCAAGATCATAACACGGTAATGAACATTTATCATGATATGTATAACCTAGACTATCTTGATGACATTATGAAAGGAGTCAGACCACTCTCTGACATTCTAAAAACCTAGACATCTGAAATCATGTTTATGGAAGTAGAATCTTCTGTAACCGGGCAGTCCAGACCAACTTGGGTTGTTTCTCCTCCTAGGAATATAGACTAGGATCATCTAGCAATATTTCCAAGAACTCCAGCAACTCATCAGTTGCTTAATAAAGGAAATTCTTACAAAGGAAAAATATATCCTTTATAAGCCATGAGAAACCTACCAGTCGCCAATGCAAATGGGAGTATGCTAAAGTTGGTAGCTTATGACCCTCAATCATAGTTAGAACTGATAGATGTGTGGGAAGCAGATGTTGTGAGAGCATGGTTTGCCTACCATGGTACCACTAGTATGTAGGAATTTATGACCACATTACTAGTAGAAATAGTTATGAATATCTTTGACTATTTTAAAAGGGATTATCTAGATAAATTAAATGATATCATAAGATTAGGCGATGACCCTTACAATTTCACTTCCTTCATTAGAGAACTCTATATAGGAATAGATCCAGGAAGAGGAAACACAACCCAACCAAACATTGCTCTAGCATATCTAGAACAATTATAGCTTCATGATTGGCCTTTCCTCATAGAATTCTTTACAAATTTTATTTCCCTTCCCAGCAAAACTGGTTGTTTCTTTGATGAAGAAATTGAGAATAAATATCTTAGAAAATCACTTGGACAATTAGGAAGAGAGATAGAATTAGGATGACAACAATCTACCATTAATCGGATAGGATTAGGAGTTGGACCTAGAATAAGATATACGTACATGATTGTACATGAAAAATGTTCACAAGCTGCAATCCAAAGCACTCTCAAAAAGCAAGATTTTGGATTTTGTAAGAACATAATTTATGTTCCATAAGAGTATAGAATCTAGAAAGCTTAGAAAGAAATATAAAAATTTGAAAAAAATAAGAAAAATTGCCAAAGAAAACAATAGAAAAAGAAAACAATGGGTTCAAGGGCGTTCCCCAAAACCTAAAAAAAAATTCCTTGGGAAAAGTACCACCTTCAAAAAAGGAATTAGGAACTCTCCTCATTTAGTCAAAAGACCATTTAAAGCAAAATGTTTCTATTTCACATGTGGTGATCCTAAACATTTTGCTAATAGTTGTCCAAATAAACAAATAAGTCACAATCAAGGGATAATAAACCTTGTTGCCAGAAATTATGGCTTTATTTTCTGATGACTCCGAAATATCTTCAGATGAAGAATTTATCTTCAAGAATTCTTTGATTGAAAACGGTACAAATCATCATTAGCTACACTAAGAAGGATTTAATAGCAATCCATGTTATCTTTGTTCTCATTTTCTTGTCAGGCATCTAAGATATAAATGTTCAAAATACGCTCTCGAAGCAGACTTGTTTTGTCTCAAAATGATAGATAAGATAGAAGAAAGTTCCCAAACTCATGTAAGAGGGTCGTGCTCCAATGCAATGTTAGAGCTAGAAATTCAAAAGCTTCAATTAGAAATTGAGAAGCTTACCCATATGATAGAAAAAATGCAATGGGAACATGAAAAAGAATTAGATATTCTTCAAAAAGAACTATCTAAAAAGCCTACCTCTAAAGGTAAAGGAATTGTTATTTCATAATCTAATGACATTGATTTTGAAGATAATGATGAAGATTTTCATCAAATCAGGATGTCTCAACAAGACAATCCTAATAATAGCCTACTAGCACCGATAACGTCAACTAACCTTCTACAGGTAATTTGTCGTTTAAAGCTCCCAAATGGAGCTATTTAAGTGCTCAAGGCAATGACAGATACAATTAGTTCAAAATCTCATCTAGATATATCCTTAATTTCTCTAGAGTGTAGATATAAGCTTACCACCCCTCAATTAGCCTCCACAATGACTAATAAGAAAATGGTCTTCACAAAATGTCTTAAAGATTCGCAAATCTCTTTCCTTACTCCTAATGATCATATAGAATGGTACTTCCTACCTCAAACTTGGTTTTCACTTGTTAAACATAGTTTAAATTCTTATTAGGGCTCAACTTTATCCGATCTCATAAACTTCTATCTTTCAAGATTTTTTTAAGGTTTCTTGAGATAGTTTGTGAATTTTTGTTGAAATGCTTTGAAAAATGATGCTAAAAGTACCCGTGTTACCCGCTTTGTGACTAGATGATGTTTAGGGTGTTTTCAAGGGATGAATAGCTAGACGTTTGTGACATTCTCTTTTATTTTTCAAAAATCTTTTCTTTAATAAAAGTAATAGTGATTTAATGATTTTCAACTCTAGGTTTCTTAGAAGAAGATGAAAGAGAAGGAGAAATTATCAGTACTTGAAAACTTCATCTACTATTAACAATGAGTTTAATGTTTACATGTGAGTAAGATATACATCTTTAAACATTGATATATTCACTTTATTTTCTCGTGCATCTGAAGCTAAAGCTAGATTATATAATTCTATGATCTTAAATCCTGAGCAAATATATTGTATAAATAATTGTAGTTTAGTATCTTTTTAAAAATATGTGGATCAATATGACTCTGTAGCCTATATTGCTAGTATAAAAGCGTGTTTAATTGTGAATGAAGAAAATTTCCAAAAAATAGCTCTCTGTAATCAATAGATAAGTATAATCCACTGTAATATTTTGTGCAATTCTGAAAATTGTCCATAATTGGGTGACCGAGGAGAATCTTCTAAGTATGGGCTTAATAAGCCAAATTAGAATTTTTTTTCTGGATAGCTGCTTTGAGGAAAAATATACCCTCCTCATGATAATGGTATTAGAGCCACACGATGGTTACTGAATTGATATTTAGAATAATTGTTAGCATTTTATATTTGTTTATAGTAAGTTCTTGGTGCATATTAATACTTTGTGTCATATTTTGCTTCTTTAAATAGTTTAGAATTAAAAGTCTTGTAGTAAAAATAGATATTACTAAGACATGTGCACGATAGTAGTAATAATTGTATAGATAATTTTAGATATCTAACTGTTGGGAACCTTGGATCGTGTAGGGTGCATGCAAATCTATCCTTGGCTCTCTAAATCTATCGCAACGGATAAACATGTATTAAAAAACAATAAGAATACCATAAAAAATATAGATCTAGAGAATAAAGCCACATATCTTTGATTCGAATGTTCTTAGATTGATTTTAATCGATGTAGATAATTCCAAAGTTGCAGTAGATCTCGTAAACCTCATTATCTTCCGCCTAATAACTTGAACCTTGATCTTGGCACATTTTAGGTGGGGAGGAAAAGAGGGTGGAGGCTATGACTCTCAATCTCTTTGGATTGTAGAAGACAAAAGCTATAAAAACCCTAATCCCTAGGGGGTATTTATAAGGTTCCTAAGTGGGCTTGAGTAACTTGAGCCCACATGGGCTTGGGTAATTTAATCTAGCCCAAAACGAGTCTCAATTGATTAATTAACCCAATAGGGCCTACTAATTAATCAATTAGCCCAATCTAGAGACCTTGTTTACTTACCCCTGTGCAACCTTGCATAATTACCAAAACGCACTTATGCACAAAAGTGAACCTAGAGCCAATTTAACCCTCATAATCTGTGTCATCAAGGTATATGAGATTAGAGTGGGGACCATCGGGACCCATAGGAATACTGGCTCCCTTAGAATTCAATTCTAAAGTTGATTCAACATTCCACTACAAATAATCAACTGAACTCCAGTATCCTATGTAAATAACAATGAGACATCAAGTGCTTGAATCCATGACCTGCTATCCATTGTGTTCGGTCTCCCCATGAACTGATGTCCGTAGCCTAACAAGGTGAAAACTATCAGCCTTTCAAGACTACCTTTACCATTCTCGAGTTATAGATCTACCTATTGTGTGTTCAATTGACATATCTTAACTTTCAAAGACCCTATGTCAAGTTCCACTTAAGGAACTACTATGACCATAGTTTCCATGAACACACCTCTTTAGGATCACCCAAGGGGACACACTGTCTCAATTCTAAGAGATATCATGGTGTCTCTATTGAGAATACCTATTGCTATCGGCTTCCATTAACAATGACCTAATTCATATGGAATATATGATCAGCTTACAATCTCACTTGTAAGTCAAAGTCATTGCTAACTTTAACACAAACTCAATATTCTCTCAAGGTTGAGAGACAACATAATGAAGCAGTTTGGTTAGGTCATGACTACTTGATAGCCTTAAGTCATGACTCACTTTAGATCCTGTTCAATGTGTAACCATACACACACTAGGGCACTCACCATGAGAAACTCATCCTGATAGCCAAGACTAGCCATCCCTCCAATTAAGAAGTGGTGCATTACAATCTCTAATGGGTTGCCTAGACCCATGAATTGGTTTTGAATAAGTCATCTATTCGCAAGGAACCTATGACTTAGATCTTCTGTACAACTCCTAATGCACTTAAGTTACGTACAATGCAAAATATGCAGACAAGAATGCTCATAAAGTGTAATACATGGAATAAAGATAGATAAAAATGAAATTGGAATATTATTAAATAAATAATAAATTCCAAATTTATTACAACATGTCATGCTTTTAAGGGTTCTATCCTAATACTAACAGGTATAATCAAATAGAATACTTAGATCTAGACATAAATATAGAAAAATATTTTTTAAAAAAGAGAATTATTGCATTAGAATTCCATCGAATTCAGTGCAATTTTGGGACTTTAGAAGAAAAATATTGCCATACTTTAATAATCATATCTTATTTTAGAGTGTATGAGATTTCTATATATTAACTTTAGAGTATATTCATTATTTTTGAATTTATTAGTCATATATTTATATAAGGATTCACAAAAGATACACAATAGTATTCTCTCTAAATTAATAAATATTTATTTATTGATAAATCAATAACCCCCACTGAGATAATAATTCCTTTTGATTTAAAGAGTATTATTTTATAGAGATTACAATACCTATTAATCTTTTAATATAGACAGTTCAAAGTGTAAATTGAAATTTAAGTCATTAAATGAAAGTACAACCTTATGGAACAAGAGTACAAACTAAAATAAAATTAAAGAAAATCAATTAAATATACAAAATAGTAAGATTAATTACAAAACAATGAAAAAACTGAGTTATTCAAATGTTAAGACCCGTGACACCACAAATTGATATATTGGAAAGGTAGTTTTTGGAAAGCATAGCCAACCCTTTTCTTTACATGTACAGGTGTAGCATCTCTTAATTTAGAGGGGTACGAAAAGGCATTGTATTGTCATGACGGGTAATGTTGGTGCATGAGAATATTAAAGAGATCTATTCCTTAATAAAAGAAAAAAAAACATGAACAATAATCTGATTGATGATAAAATCAAATCTTAGGTCGTGAGTAGTTATTCAATTGATGATGAAGAAAGATAATTCTTGGTTCAATTCTTTACCTTAACCACAAAAAAAGGGATTGATCAAATTTTATTTTGACTTATAAAAAAAAGGGCTCTAATCATTATGTCCTTATCTTGATGAACATATCAAAATCTTAGGAACAAATAAAATCCTAGGAACATATAAAATCCTAAATTCATAATATATATGCAATCCATTGAATAGAATGTAAATTTCATCATTGCTAGATCTTTGATCAATCCATATGATTCGATGAAGAATGAACAAATTCAATAATAATATGGGATTTTTTTTATATAAATGGGAAATAGGGAATGTCGACAATACCGAGTTTAATTATATACAATTTAAAGGATTTTGTAGGTTTATTGATTGGGGCTTGATAGAAGAGCTTTATAAATTTTCAAAAAATGAATATACAAATTAAAAAATTGAATTTCAATTATTTGTGAAAACATATCAATTTGTGGAATCATTGGTAAAAGAAAGAGATGTTTATAAATCACTTTTATATTCTTTTGAATTATATGTATCAATAGTATTAATTTTGAAAACCAACAAAGATATGCAAGAACAAATGATTTTTATTGGAAGCATTTCTCTAATGAATTTCCCTAGGAACTTCTATAGTAAATGGATGGTATAGAATTGTGATTAATGAACTATTGTAAAGGCCTATATTTATTACAGGTTGGAATTGGACCATAATGGAATTTTGATCTTTATTGACACTTAGTCTTAGACGGGGGAAGAATATTATAATTAAAACTGGATTGAAAAGCAAAGACATGTGCTCATGTGAGTAGAAAACAAAAAATATCTATTATAGTTTTATCATCAGTAATGGTTTGAATCTAAGAGAAATTCTATCAAATGTTGGCTATCTTGAGAATTTTTTTCTCAAAAAAAAAAAAAAAAAAAAAAAAAAAAAAAAAAGGGTAAAAAAATAAGTGCCATTTTGAAAGTAGTACTTTCAAGACCCCCCAGGTATCAAAGGCCTTTTGTTTTTCTTGGCTTATGTTATTTTGATACAAGTTTTTTTTGTTCTAAAAAAAATCAAAAACAATTTAGGAAGGTACGGTTGTCTCGAATGAATTTCTAGGACTACAGATTTATCAACATCAAGCTCATAAAAAATAAAAAATAAAACTAAACCAAATTCTTACCGGCAATTATGTATGATCAAAAAATAATTATGAAAATCCTTTTTCGTCTTTATATTTCTTTTCCTTCAGAATTAATTGTGTCGCATTCCTAAATTTGGCAACTTACATGATTTTTGCATCCAAGGACTTTTGTTCATCTTGGCTCCTGATATGTTGACATAAAACTTTTTACATTTTCCCTCGATTTTTTATTTTTTTGAAAACCAAACACAGTATAAACTTCTAAAAATCATTTAAAAAAATCCAGAGAATCACTCAGAGGGGATTCATGAACATGATTACTTAACCAGACAACTGTTAACTCCAAGAGTGCTTTTCATGTTTATTTAAAAAATGTTTCAATTTTGACTTAAAACTTTTTGGTTGGTTTCTATTTCTTCTTGGTGGAAGGATTAGGAAATGAATCTGATATTCATGGTGCCACTCTTGCAAAGATAATATGTGAAAAGATGTATGATCTTGGATTCAACAAAACTTACAAATTCCCCATCTCAAGAACAAACAAATTTGAGAGGCAAAATCCAGCTTCTACTAGAGTCCTACCCTGCACAGCTGCTCCATATCCAGACACAAAAATATTGAATTCTCCCCTCCCCTCCTCTCCTCTCTTCTCCCTCGCTCCCTTCATTCTTTCTGCTTCCTTGGGAACCCCAACACCCAAAAAGACAATTAAGGAGATCTCAGCCTCTTTAAAACTCCAGCATTTTTATTTGCCATATAATTGTATTCTGATCTGACAATCATCACAAAATAAAGAAATGTAGCATTGCAACACGACGAAGACGTGAAATCCAAAGGAATAGCAAGGAGGGTGCAAACAAATTATCGTTGCATACAACAACAAAATACAACTACTCGGAGCTCATTCCTCCCTGCAATAAATTGGTACACAAGCCTAATCTAAAATATGAACCCAGCCCTCATCTATGTAATTACACACCCAGATGGATGAACAAATGTCGTTTACTTGCTAAAAAATATTCTCTTCTTTCCTTTTCTTTTCTCACCAGCCTGTCAGAAGAGTTGAAAAACCTCATTAAATCACATTTTGAGACAGCAGTGAGCAAGGATTAAATACAAGCCAAATAAGATTAAACTACTAGTGATATATCTCAGCTGATTGAACGGAATCACAATGCATCACTTTAAAGAATTTGCACATTTACCGGTTTCAATAAATGAGCAAGTGTAAACTATCTATATCTTCTTCAGCAAAATGCCACAGCACTACAATGCCAGTAACTATAAAAGAGGCCACCTGAGTGTACGATATCATGATTATCAGAAATTTTCCCCTTTTTCCCCTCAAGTAACTCCCCTACCAAAATTGTGGAAAAAATATATGAAAGGTTTAGGGGACTCGTAAGTTCAACAACAATGTTTCCTTATCACTGAACTGAAACTGGAAGTCTATTACATGTTTCCCAACAATTACAACTCCTTTTGATGTAATTTTCCTGTTTTAATCTCTAAATGAGTGAACCGTATCATGTTTGACCATCCCTTTCTCTGTTACTGGCTTGCTCAACAACTGCACAATAGAAATTGGGATCCTTTCTGTGGTCAATCAGACCATCCATTAATAATCTCTGTTTCCCTACAAGCTTGCAGAATGTAATATATTCGAGGGATAAGACTCCTTGCTTCTAAAATAATGGTATAGGATGAGATGAGAGAAATGAGTGAAAAGAGAAGGGTTCCTCCAGTCAATGTTAATTGTAGCAAGACCTCAATTGGGCAGATTATGTACTAGAAATATATGTTTTGAAAGCAGAATATAAACAGAGGCAGTCATCCAAGTTTCATCTAACTGCACTGGAAATAGTTAGGCATAGCCAGTACAATAAGCTCAGAGGATTTATAACAATTTTATGGATCGGTCAGAAGATCTTTGTTCCCTTTCAGCAAACATCATACTAGAAATCTAGAATATCTTATAGGAGGTGAAAGAAGTAGGTAATTTAATTTTGACCATAGAAGCCAACACATTTATATTGGAAATGTGCTCATTCGAGTATTACAATTGCACTAATCAGAAAATATTCACAACAATGTGTTAGATCTATTTACCAAAAGAGAAGGAAAAGAGAGCATGTTAGAAATAAGATTAAGAGACCAAACAAATAAATGAAATTCACAGAGGTCTACACTGAGTGACAGGGAATAAGAAATATTGGATTGATGCCAAGTAAATATATAAAAGCACAGAGTTATTTTCGGTTATTAAACCATAATTAAGAGCAAAAAGTTTTACCCTTCTGATGAAGCATCTCAGGATAAGTACAATTGCATCTCTTGAACTGCAAAATGAATGGAGGAGTCAAGATATATACAAAACAAAGAAACAAATCACAAAACCACAGACAGTCCCTAATTCATGAAATATCAACAGAACTACATGATAAAAGGACATATCTTCAAAGATAAATAAAACATGATTTTGAACTTCAATTATAATCACTCAAAACTCTACAAGGTGGAAAAATCACAGGTAAAGATGCACAAGGATCCACAACACCTGTAAGTTTTCAAACACTAGCTTTAAAGGTCTTTTGGAGACATAAGATGGATGGGTATGGATGTTGCCGATTTCAGTATTAAAGTATCATGAATACTAATTCTGAGAGATGAGAGGCACACTTAAGGCACAAAGATCTTCTAAGGCCTGGGCACAAGATGCGCAATGGAGTGAAGTGGGATGCAACCTAGGGTACAAGTGAATCATTTTATAAGCTGCCTTACTTGGTGGTTCAAATCTTCATGCTCTTTGAGAATCATTTTATAAGCTGCCTTACCATGTTAACCAAATCAAGGAAAGATGCTAATGCAATATTAAATGTCTCTCACTGGAGAGTGAGATCATTTGGAAATACATCCACAGAGTGCCTCATTATTGGCTCTTCTTATGAATAGAAGGGGATACAATTCCTACATCTTTCTACCAAGGCTTAAACCTGCCCATATCTTGGGCCTTGACAACAGACTTGCTCGTAGAAAGAACATTGACATATCTTTCTACCAAGGCTACAATTTAACTTTTTCATTTGTAGGCCCCAAAATTATTTTCATGTTTTCTATTTAGAAAGAATAATCATCTTCTTTCTAAAATAGAGTACTTGTTTTTTGTTTCCCTCCCCACCCCTCCCACCCCCACCCCCTGGCCACCTCAATAAAGATGGTGGTTTTCAGCCAATCATATTGATGCTTTGAAGTAACGAACTCTTCTGCAGAACTAGAGCCTCATCTTTGTCACCACATAAGATGTTATCTTTGTACTCAATAGCAACCTCATTATAAAGTGGTTTCTTTAAAATCATCTCTAGATAAAATTTTTCCTCTTTAATCAACAATTGCCCTTTATCCCTATTGGAGCATGATATACATTGTGCGCTCAAATCTCAACAACTTGAAAAATAAATAGCAAATACATGAATATATATTCACAATAAATCAATAAATAGTTTAGTAATTTTAGTTGTGATTATAAATAGATAGATTACTAAATAAATAAATAAGTAGATGATTAATGCCAAACAAATAAAATAAAATAAAAATATTACCTAACTCAATTAAAAAAAATGAAAAAATATTCAAATAAATCAGTAGTTTCACAATTTAAAACTTTTATTACATAATTATCATAATAAATGAATAACAAATAAAATAAAATTAATTTTTAATATATTCAGTTTTTAAAAATTTAAAAAATTGACAAATATGTAGTTTCAACTTTTAAAGTGTAGTTATCTAATTATCAATTTATCATAAAATAATAAAAATAAAAATAATTATCAAGTTATCACAAAATAATAAAAATAAAATATAAAAATTTGAAAATAAATCCCAAAATACCAGTGGTGGATCATGAGTGCGCTATGCAATGGAAGAATCTAATAACTATAACTACTGCCAAGTATGTTGTATGCCACACTTCTCAATCTCCATCTCTTCTCTCTTCTCTCTCTCCATCTATTCTTCTATTTTTTCTTCTCCTCCTTGCTAGCATTTGCCCTAATTTGGGTTGTGTTCCTTCACTTGTAACTCAAAATGATGCATTTTGATGTTCGCTTTTAAAAAGGAAAAAGAACAAGGTCAAAACATCATTGTTCTGCTAATTTTTCTTTTTTCTTTTTTTAAACCTAATTCAAAATGATGTTTTGGCTAGGAGGAAAAAAACAGAAACGGCAGAGGCACACCTTTGGAGAGCATTGCGCCTGGCTCAAGATGCATACCTTTCGTGCCTAAATAAGTCCTATTTTGCTACTTCTGACAATGAAAGGCCATTAGTACACCCCAAAATTCACTGAATGAGTGCAAGCTTAATAGTTACTCTATGCCTTGCTGTAGGCACACCGGTTAACCATGCTACTGGCATTCTTCACTTTCAGAAATCCTTTTCTAGCCACCAACTGATGAAACTCTTCCAACCACCCATCTAGCAATTTGTTTCTCTGCCACAAATTATACAGATACTAGTAAATGATTAATAAAGTGCAATGCAGTCCTCTCTCAACTTCTTCATTTTTCAAATATTAATCCTCGGTTACTTTCCCTAATTAATTTTTGTTGCACATACTAGGTTGATGCAGCCCCTAGAAAATCTCAAATGTATCAATATTAATGGTGACTCATTATTTCAATCAATGATATTTTTGGACAAAAGAAGATTATTTCAATTAGATAGCTAGCAGATTTACCTTCTTGTCATAAAATTTTACATATAGCAAAAGATCTCTCTACAACATTTAGCCAATCTACATATTCTGACTTAAAGGCCACCACAAAATATTGGGATATTGATGTTTAGATTTGACTCCAACAATTAATCATCCCCAACAGTTGGATCTTTACAGTGAACCCAATTATGAAATGGATTCTCAAGGAAATCATCCAACATAGAGATTTGACCTTCATGAACCAGATTTCAAGTAGCAGTACTCATTAGGTTAGGATTTCAACTTGCTTCCTCAGTTGATCAATCTCATTTTGGTTGTGAAGTAGTGGATCAACCAAGGGTTTACTCATTTTCATTGTCTAGTAGCAGATCAACCAAGGGTATCCACTTCCTCTAGTTGGCATGATGGCGTACTAAAGAAACCATCCTAATGTCCAAAGTTGGGAAGGAAAAAAAAAAACCCTGGATTGCAACGAAATTAACTAAGCTCTACTATCTCCAACTACAAAAATGGAAAAATGGTAAAGCATGAGCAATGGTAAGATATAACCAAGGAGATCGAAGATACTTATGTTAACAAACATAGGACACCACCTTGAATGGAAAGAAAGGCTATGTAAACTGTCTTTTATTTTAAATCAAATCTGTAAAAAGACTTATTAGAAAGGATACTAATAAATATTTGGGTGGCCCTGAAATATGTAAATTCTAACCAATAGGATGTCTCAATATGAGACATTTAATACCTTACAAAAATAAGAGACTTAAAATGTCAAAATAGTGACACACTATGATGCACAATAGAGCCTCAGACTTTCTATATTATCTGCGGAAAAATTTAAAGCATCATGGACACTGCCAGTCCCCTAGGGACTAATTGGCCATGTCAGCTACTGTACTAATTTTCACCAAAAATACTATGCTTATGGCATAATAGAGATTTTGGAGTTACCAGCTAACATCGGTTGAAATGTTTTCAACTCGTAAGTGATGCTCACGTCCGCCAGAACCAAAAACTAAGAACTCTTCTGGATGTCCATAAGGAATGCTAACCTGAAGAAGGCAACAGAAAGAAAATAAGTAGAAAAAGATGCTGTTATAAGAAATATGGTTGAGAAGATAATTGGAGTTTCGTATTAAAAAAAAAAAAAAGAACTGGAAAATGTTGATAAATGCATACACATGCACACAATTTCAAATGTCAGAGAAACGTTCTTTTCCTAGCCACAGAAGCTGTTTTCTGAAATACTTGCCATTACTCATGCAACTGTGTGCATGTGCGTGTCCTAATTATTCCTATACTTGTGTGCGTGTGCGTGGAAGAATGTGATTAGGGAAGTTTTAGCAATATAATTTCATAATTTAGGAGAGAATTTGGACTAACCTGTAGTCAAGGGGATCTCAAGTAATTAGGTTAGGAAGGTTCCTGTTTTTGGTGCTAGGAATAATTGTATAAATATGTAGGTCTATACAGAATGAAATCAAGGAAAAATTCATTCTCTTTATCCCTTCAATTATTTAGATTCTTCATTTATTAGAGCCCTAGGTTTGTGAATCTGGGAATCAAGAAGAGAAGTATTTTTTTAGCTTTCATAGCTGAGTTCAGAGTTCAATGTTGACCTTCATTGTCAACTTTAAGAGTTTACCTTTGTTTGAACCATGCCAAGGTTGTGAACATAGACTACAAACAGCATTCATATCCATCTTGCACTACCATTGTGCCTTGTTGCAAAAAATTGTGTCATCACCTTTGTCTCAGACTTACTCCATTGTCACACCATTGACATCGTGTCGCCGCCCTCACCTTTACCTCATGTTGCCATCTTTGGGCCATCACTACAATCCTTACGACTATCACTAGAGATACAAATTGCGAACCCATTGAGAAAATAATAGGAGACCATCGTCTTTGTTGCACCTCCAACACAACTGAAGATTGGGACCTTAGGATCTTCGATGAAGACCATTGATTGCTATCCACTACGGTTATAACGACTTAGCGTGTCATTTAAACCCTTAGGTTTGTTTTATATCTTAAAGAAAAAAAATGTCAGAAGTATCACAAACTCCTATTATCACCGCTTAGTCTTAAGGAAGTGATAACCAGTCATACCACGAGAGAACTGTAGAATATTCAAGCAGCATACAAATTGAATGGGAAGAATTATCTAAAATGGTCACAACTTATTCATACCTTTTTGAAGGGAAAAGGAAAAGTAAGTCATCTCTTAGGAATTGGACCAAAGAGAGGAGATCTTAGGTTTAGTGCCTAGGACGAGCAAGACTCTACGATTATGGTATGGTTGTGGAACTCAATGACACCTGAAATCAGTGACACATTTATGTTCCTGACCACTGCTAAAAACATTTGGGATGTTGTTCACCAGACATACTCGAATCACTAGATGCAGCTTAAGTATACAAAATAAAAGTCAAGACCGGAGCAGCAACATAGGGAAACAAGATAGTAACAGAATACATCAATATGTTGAAAAATATATGATAAGAACTCGATCACTATTGATGCATTGAAACAACGTATCCTAAAGATGCAGTAATCTTGAAGAATTATATCAAGAAGGATCGGGCTTATGATTTTCTAGTTGGTCTTAATACTGAGTTTGACCAAGTCAGAGTTCAAATACTTAACAAAGAGCTCTCAACTTTGAATGAGACTATCTTTATTATTAGAGAAGAAGAAAGTAGAAGTGTCCTGCTTGAAATTAAGAATTTGGAAGGATATGCTATGGTTACAATGGAGGGCAACAGAAGGATAATGAATAAACACACTTGTCTTTTGTACAACCAATTGAAGAGAGACCCTTGGAACAAGACGGATTCAACCCAGATGAGATTGAAAAATTGAGAAGTTTGTTGGGAACGCTTGAGAAACCTTCAACTACTTGCTCATTGGCACTTTCAGGTAAGTTTCCTATTTCCATTGGATTAAAATTCGTGGATGAAACCATTGTCAATTCATGGGTTATAGATTTAGGTGCTATGGATCACATGAGTCATTCATCACACAATTTCAACAAATATAACCCTTGTCCAAATAGTAGGAAAATGATCATAGTTGATGGTTCATTAACCACCGTTACAGGTGTAAGAGATGTCCAAATTAGTCCTACACTTATACTCAGAAATATGCTTCATGTTCCAAAGTTGTCCACTATTCTTGTCTTTATACAAAAGCTTGCACAAGACTTGGGTTGCAATGTGATTTTTTACCCTACTTACTATGGATTTTAGGGCCAGGATTTGTAAAAGATGATTAGACTTGCTAAGGAACAGAATGAACTATACTACCTTGAGACACCAAGCAAATTATCCTTGTCATTTCTTTCTAAGCACCATCGTTTCAATAAAGAAAAAAATTAGCTTCATCATTGTAGACTTGGACATCCGTCATTTAGAACCCTTAAGGTCTTATTTTCTTATTTATTTAGGAGAGGAGATGTTGAAAGCTTTCAGTGTGATGTATGTCAAATGACTAACCACAAGCGAATAACTTTTCCAACCAACAATAAATGAGGTTCAAATTCTTTTCATTTAATTCTTAGTGATATTTGAGGTCCTTCTACTGTCCTTAATATATCTAGAGTGCGTTGGTTTGTGTCTTTCATTGATGATTGTAGTAGAGTCTCTTGGGTCTTTTTGCTAAAAAACAAGTCTGATGTGAGTTTAGTTCTACCCAATTTCCATAACATGATTAAAAACTAGTTTGGTGCCAAAATCAAGAGGTTTTGATCTAACAAACACTGAAGATTATTTAGATGAAGTCTTAACTCCATATTTTCAATAGTAACGAATAATTCATTAGTCATCGTGTGTGAACACCCCATAGTAAAATGGAGTTATTGAGAGGAAAAATTGACCACCTACTTGATACAACCCAAGCTTTCTTGTTCCAAAATAATGTGCCTAGATCTTATTAGGGGAAAGTTGTCTCAACCGCCACACATCTCATAAATCGCTTGCCCTCCAAAATTTTAGGTTTCAGAAGTCCTATAAAAATGCTCTTAATGTTTTACCCTCATATGAGAACCATAAACCATCTCATTCCTAAGATATTCAGTTGTATACTCTTTATTCATGTTCATAGTCAAAACAAGAGAAAATTGGGTCAAGGAACAATCAAATGTATTTTTTTGGGATATTCTTCAACTTAAAAGGGATATGTTTTTTTAGATAAAGAAAAAAATATATTAAGAAGAGGCGCCAAAAGAATGACTCAAGGTATACAATACCCATACACCCCGCCAAAACAACAAAAAGAGGAAAAAGCACAACCAAACCAAAGGGGCTAAAACAATCTTAACAAGAGCCCAACCAATCAACAAAGCTAACTAAAGTTAGAGGATAATCATTTATAAAGTATAAACAACTTTTTCTTTGACTAAAGGGAATAAACAAAAGAACTTTTTAGTCTTTGGATTGAAAGCATGTCATCATTAAAGGCTATTCTATTCCTTACCTTCCACACTGTCCAAAAGATGTGTAAGGGAGTTGCCCTCCAAACCTTCTTGCGCCTTTTGTCCACAAAAGAACCATGCTAATCTAGTAGTAGTCTCTTTGACAAACAATGGAAGCACCCAAGACACCCTGAACAAAGAAAAGAGTATCTCCCACAAAACCCTTATTTTAACACAGTGACATATAAAACATCTATTTGCTAGGGCCCACCCTCTTTTTTAAACTAGGTTCAAAGTTAAAACTTTACCCCATGTTGCCTCCCAAGCAAAAAGGTTAATCTTAGGTTGCATTCATGAGTTCCAAATGCTTCTTGAAAGGAAAGAAATGGAGCCTCTCGACTCTAAGGCATTGTAGAGAGTTTGACAAAAAACTTCCACTCTTTGTTTCAGTCCAAAGCACTGTGTCTTCCACATCCTCACACACTCTCTTTCTATGAAACCACACTAAGAAGTTGTTCACAACATCCACCTCCCAATCATTGAAGGATCTAGAGAAGCAAGGATCCCATCCCCACAGTTGAGATCGAGATCTTGCCACAAACCTAGCATCTCGGTGTAGTATTCCGTGACTTCCCGATCTCCTTGCTTCATCTGCCAGAGTCACGTCTTGAGTTCAAAAATTTGGGAAGCATTCTCGGCATCAAAATATGTTTCCCATATCGCATCCCACACATCCTTTGCCATCGAGAGGAACATATAGGTTTTGCCAATGGCTGGCTTCATGGAGTTAATCAAGCATGAGGTGATGAAGGAGTTTTCGGACCGCCATTTCTGGGATGCTGCTACATCGGTCGGAAGTGGTCGCCGAGTCTTGCCGATAAGATGACCTAACTTTCCTTTTCTGTCAATAACAAGCTTGATTGCTTGCGCTCACTCTCTGTAATTCTTACCGTTCAATTTTTCAATGGTAAGATGGAGTGGGGAGTTGTCGAATGCATCGACGGGGCCCATTGACGAGTGTATCTCCGACACTCTTTCATGGATTGCTGATTGACTAAACTCATGGTTGTCTCCTCTTTGGGCAACCATGGATTGATTAGGGTTTTAGAGCAAACACCGGTCTGATACCATGTAGAAACTGAGAATTCCTCCAATATTCATTCAAAATTGTATATGTTTACATAATCGGGTCCCTATTTAACATATACACAGAGAGCAAAACATGGAAAAAATACAAATATGAAAAAAATTAAAATCACACAAATTACTCACAATTAGGGTCTCAATCTTTCCCTCAATGTCCTACAAATCACCATTCAAATTATACCGGATTTCCAAAAAAATATATATTTATGACGTCATCGATTCAACCGCCAGTCCGACTAGTGAATCGTGAACCGGTAACTTTTCTGGTTCAATGACCGGTCCAATATGAAAACATTGGTCTGTATAGAATGAAATCAAGGAAAAACTCATTCTCTTTATTCCTTCAATTCTTCGATATCTATATATATATTTCTTTTATTAGAAACAAAAGATGTATTAATTACGAATAAAAAGTACATGAGAAGGATGAGAGTTCCTTCCCACAAATTACAAAAAAACTAATTATAGTATGACCAAACTCCTCCACCATACAAGGAGACCTACACAAAAAGGTTTAGTCTACATAATGGTATCCGTAGGTGTCATCTCCTCTGTTAGAGCAATAGGCTATGTATTGACAATTTTGTTTCATTCATTGTGGCATAGGACATTTCTAGATTTATGTGTCTTACTCGTCATTGAAGACTCAAGGTTGTTGCATGACTAATACAAAATGAGTATGGCGGCAAAAATCCTGGTAACAATGAGATATAGCTTTCCAACAACACCAAAGTGGAGTTCTAATTACATAGTTGGCATCCCACCCACTGTTTTGCAAATTGCAGTCGCTTGTAGTCACCTGATAGTGTAAAGACCGATTCTATCTAGGGAAACACCACAACCACCTGCCAATAGAAGGTCTCTTCCCCAAAAGAGATCTCCCCTAAGCCTAACACAACAGTAATCAAATAGCCTCTGTTATTCCTAAGACCACAGGAAGTCCTTCTGACCACCATTTTATGTGGATAGGTTTTCAAACAATAGAAAAAAATTGAGCAAATAAGTAATCATACATTTGTAGCTGATGAAAACTTCTCAGAGGCTACAGCACCACTAGCTCCAGTACACTTGATGCTGTAACCTTCCCTCTTAATGGCCAAAGTAGCTGGTTCCCATATATCAAGATATCCAGCCTGCAAAATTAAAAGATTCAGGCTAAGCTCTTTAAGAAGGTGAAATTAAAAAAATATGTTTCTGATAAGACCTTGATAGCAAAACAAGATCAACAAAGAATTATAAACTAGGGGTATTTGTTGTAATAGTCATACCGACAGGGATACTTTGTATGAAGTATGACCAGTAACAAGGGTCTTCTCTATGTGGCTCTGCATTTCAGAATCTGTGCCCAGCAAGGGGGAAATAGACAGTATCAGAACATTAAAAATGCAAATGCAATGTGCCCAAGAAAACATGAAAATTTAATAAGAGAAATAAATTGAGGTTATTCATTATATTCCAATGTCCACGGAGCAAAAGCAATGATTTATCACCCAAGAATCATATCTCAAGCGACAGAAGAGAATAAGACATCCAGAAGAAGGTGGTTGTGATGGTTGTATTTAATAAAGAAAAATATAGCATTTGCTCTTCCAAAGAGGAAAGCAACCTAGTTTTTTTGCCTTTTTCTCTCTATATTCCTCAAACTTATTTACTGTCAGATCTTTCTTTTCAGATGTATCTAAACTTTTGTCTTTTGCGTCTTTCCAACCAATTTCATTTGGAAGTTTGAAGCTCTTTCTTATGTTAAGAAAAAAGTCGATAACAATGACTTGCTTCAATTGAGCAGACCTTACAAAGCTTCCAATGTAGGCCCTACAGATAGGCAGATAAAATAGAAAACCCTGGTCGAAATTATTATACCTTTTTAATATCCAATTTACAATTCAAACCTGGCAACCCAATTCTCAACCTTGAGTTGACTACCCAAGTCATAATCAGAAAAGCATCCAGAATCTGATGCCCTCCTATGAAAGCATTCTAATCAACATCCTTCCTAATGCTTATACAGACCCCCCATTACACTGATTGGTCCAGTGTTCCAGTCCCACCACCCCCTCCCCTTCCCCCTGCTAGACGGATCACTTAGAAGACTGAGATTTTTGAACCTGGACTTAACCCAATTTCAGCCAATCTCCTAACCACCCAAAGCCATGATCCAGGGATATTTTAGAGTAAGATTAATAAAAATAAAAAGTAGAAATGTTATCATGAAGAAAGAAAACAAATAATTCACAATAAACTTTCATAAAGAACTTAACTAAAAGAGGTACAGAATGTAAAAAAATTGAAGTGAAAAGATAGACTACAGTACAGAAAAACATCATTATTAAATAACAGTTTGCATACATATGTATCCATCATGCGCAAGCGTGCACACGCCTGCGCGCACACACACATAAGGTGCAATTTAAGGCTTGCACTTGAGCAAAGTGAGGTGCAACCTAAGGTGCATGTGCCATTTTATGCAATACTGGAAATTTTGACATGCAAACATTTGTCATGAGCTCATATATTATCAAATATGTTCAGTTCAAAAATAGGACCAAAATGATGTTGCTCTACCATGAGCAGCTTAAATAAAAAAATAAAAAATAAAAAAACAAATTTACTAAAAAGACAAAAGCAAGATGTGTGGCTAGGCAGTTTAGGTGTCACAGCTAGGGAGTTGCTGTACCTTGGAACTTATTGAATATAATGTATTTATAGTGTACAATCTTTCTTTCCTTTCTTAATATAGGTCACATATATGGTAGTTAGTTCAACCTAGCCTTGTATATATATATTTCTCTATTGTAAGAAGTTAATATATGAATGAGAATTAAGGTTTTCTCTCTCTCTCTTTCAACAGACCTAGTGAACCTTTAACAACTATTCTGATAAACCATTTTTCTCTTAATCGGACGCTAATGAAAAAAAAAAAAACGAAGGATGGGCAGTCCTTCCAGAAAATCACAATCTTGCTTATCTGTTGTTTTCTCTTGAGAACTGTCTTATCCCCTTAAGAGAACTTGATCCTTGGATAGGTTGGGCATCTTTTCCATGAAATCTCTCTCTTTCTCTCTCCCTAAGGATTCCCAATTTGTTTGCTACACCATTTAATTTGGAATTCTAGAACTCTCTTGAAGGTGAAAACTTTTTCATGGTTGATGAACCACAAGACTACAACTGATTCAATTTAGACTATGATACCTTTAAAGCAATCAGCCTTCTCAAATAAAATAGAACCTATACGGTAACATAAAAGGGTCTAGTGAAATTCAAAGGTTCGTACACAAAAAACCCTTTTTCATTTTCTTAATAGATGCACTCTTGGTGGAAGTGTAGGAAATCAGTGGATTGTGGTAGCATTGTCCTATTGCATTTGGGAAGTGGCACCATCTTTCCTACTTAGCTAGAGTCCAATGGGTGCCACCCATGGACAATTTGGATTGAGAGGAAGGCCTAGCTATTAAAAACAGACAGAGCTACATCACAGAACTATGAGACAAACTCCATTTCTCGTCTTCTCTTTGGGGTCAGATATAGGAGTTTTATAGTGGTCTTTTAGTATCATTGCAATGGACCAGGGAAAATTTGCTATCATCACTGGTGGAGGGGTCTTGTTGATCATTAGTGCTTGGTAATAAGTCAAACTTGTTTGAAGTTATTTGCTTGAATGCTATATACAAGAGTAGAGATTTTAGTCTTCTTTTATTTCCTTAAAGATCTCCACCCTTTTTTTTGATAGGTAAAGTAATTTCATTAAGAGCCAAAAGGCTAAGGAAAGAGTATACACGGAGTATACCAAGATACAAAAGAGTAAAACACTAAGGGGCAAACAAGCCTCACCCTTACTTGGTGGCTAGCCAATCTACAAAATCTATCAAAGATAAAGTGTGTTCCTTTATATACACCCTAGCCCAATTCACAAAAGTGTACAAAAAAATGGACTTAATATCTTGGTCATTTCTTTCAATATCATCAAAGGTCCTCTTATTCCTTTCTTTCCAAATGGTCCACATCAGGCAGAGAGGGGCTGCTCTCCAAGCTTTCTCCCTTTTCTTGCCCACAAAAAGACCCATGCCAACCCAGGAGGTTCCCTTTCACAGAGGAGTGCATCACCCATTGCACTCCAAAAAGGGAGAAGATCAAAAGCCATAACATTTTGGCCTTCTCACAAAACAAAAAAAGGTGATTTGTGGTTTCCTCCTCATTTTTACACAAAAAGCACCTGTTGGGAATGCTCCAACCAAATCTCATCAGGCGATCAGTGGTGAGCACCCTGCTCCAAGCCACCTCCCAACCAAAGAAGCTAGCTCTAATTGGGACCCAAGGCATCCAAATAGTTCTGGCCGGGAAGGGGGGTTTGATGCCGCTTGAGAGCGAGCTATAGAATGATTTGACTGAGAAGGTTCCATTCTTGTTCTCTTTCCACTGGAGCAAATCATCCACACCTCTTCTAATGGTCATAGGAAGGAGCTTGCCTAACAAGCTTTCAGCTTCTCACACCTCCCAATCATTAAGGTGTCTATTAAAACGAGACCCCCAACCACCCTCCTTTATAATCATTTTCTTTTACCTACAAATTTTTCTGTTTCTATAATAATTAAGTATAAAAAATATATATTTTAAAAAAATATCAATGTATTTATTTTTAAAATTATGTGCCTATAATTTCTTTTCTTTCTTTCTTTCTTTTTTCCTTTTTTTTTTTTTTTTGATAGGTTAAAATTGTGTGCCTATACTGCTTTGTATATATATATATATATATATATATACGACCTGGTGGTTGGACCATTGACCTAGTCCTCTGAATGGATTAGGGGTCAATCTCAGGTCTCATAAAGATGATTAGTGATACAACTGATGAATACATTACTTCCAATCAGCCCCTCTCTTAGGTCCTATAATAGATACAGAGAGTAAAAAGAGGAGTGTTTTCACAAAAGTGGAGGGAGAGGTGGGGGGAGATTCAGAAAGGAAGCTTTTATAATGTTATATCTCAAAGGAAACTTTTATAATGTTATTCATATCTGTTATTTATTTTTCTTTTTTTCCCTTCTTTAATAGGAAAGAACACCTCAATAATTTATTAAAAAAAGGCAAAGAAGGATAAGCCACCCTTTGAATGGAATGAAAACAAATATGAAAAGATTACAAATGAAGAAACTTCCAGACTCTGCCAATCAATACTAACAGAACCTACATGGGGAACCTCTGGGGCAAACAACCATCCACATAATCTGTAGCATTGGAGCTCCTCTCTTTGCAAACCTATCTGCCTTTTTTCCCTTTCTTTCCTTTTTTTTTATAGGCAGACAGACAATATATTAAATGGCACCTAACAAACAGGGGGGCTTACCCAATGTACATAGGTACTGTACATAAGGTACATAAAGCAAAAAAGCAAAAAGCAACTTCAAAAGACAGCCAACAAAAAGACCTATCCATCCACAATTAAGGCTATGTAAAAGATTCAACATTGTATAATTGTCCGTTCCCAACGAAGCCTAAGATCACTCCAACAAGGAATCCCAAATTTTATAAATCAGTCTTATCTTTATCCATTTAAAAATATTTTAAAATATATGCACTTTTTCATAAGTCAGATAATTACTTCCTGAAATGACCCTTTTACTTGTCAAGTTAATAACACCAATAGACAATTTTTTTTTTTTTTTTACCATGAGAACTGATTTGAGATCAATAAAATATGAAATTTTAAAAATTAAAAATACAATTAAAACTAAAAAAAATTTAAAGATAAAAACATAGATATCAAGAAAGAGTTGGAAATACAATGGGAATCAATATTTTATTTTTTAAATTTTTTGGTTTTAATTGTATTTAATTTTTATGTATTTTAGTTTTAATTGTATTTTTAATTTTTAAAATTGTGAAAAGAGAGAAAAGGGAGAATCCCTAATTTTTGTTATTGAAAAAAAAACTATACAATAATACACATTGGGTTGTATATATATACATGCTAGTGGGACCCACAATACAATAAGAAGAAAAAGGAAAAGTAAATAACTAAAAATAACTGTACACTATCTAACACTCCCCCTCAAGCTGGAGCATATATGTTATATGCACCAAACTTGTTACAAATGTATTTAATTCTAGGACCTCTGAGAGATTTAGTAAAAATATCTGCTAGTTGATTATTTGAATTGACAAAACTAGTCGCCACACATCCTGATGCGATCTTCTCCTTAATGAAGTGACAGTCAACTTCAATGTGTTTGGTCCTTTCATGGAAGACTGGATTGGATGCAATATGCAAAGCAGCTTGGTTGTCACAGATGAGCTTCATCTGTTCATCCTTTCCAAATCTCAACTCTCGAAGAAGATGTTTCAGCCATATGAGTTCACATGTTGCCCTCCATAGCTCGATACTCGGCTTTAGCACTAGATCTGGCCACTAGATCTTGTTTCTTACTCTTCAAGGATATTAGGTTACCTCCAATAAAAACACAATACCCGGAAGTGGAACGTCTATCTATGGGTGAGCCAGCCCAATCTGAATCTGTGTAACCAACAACCTGGGTATGACCTCTGTTCTCGTACAACACACCTTGGCCTGGTGTGCTTTTGATATATCGAAGAATGCGAATTACAGCATACCAATGGCTATCACATGGTGACTGTAGGAATTGACTAACAACACTTACAGGAAAAGAAATGTCTGGACGAGTAATGGTGAGGTAGTTCAATTTACCTACAAGTCGCCGATATCTCCCAGGATCTCCTAAAGGCTCCCCCTGTCCTGGTATAAGTTTGACATTTGGATCCATAGGAGTGTTTACCGGTTTACAGTCTAACATACCGGTTTCTTCCAATATGTCTAAAGCATACTTCCTTCGGGAAAGAACCACACCAGAACTGGAATGAGCTATCTCAATCCCTAAGAAATACTTGAGTTTCCCCAAGTCTTTAGTCTGAAAGTGGGTGAAAAGGTGTTGCTTTAGTTTCTGAATACCATTCTGATCACTGCCTGTAATGACGATGTCATCCACATAAACTACCAGATAAATACACTGCCCCAAAGAGTTATGATGATAGAAAACGGAATGGTCTGTTGTACTGCGAAACATGCCAAACTCCTGAACAACAGAACTAAAATGGCTAAACCATGCTCAAGGAGATTGTTTCAAGCCATACAGAGAACGGCGTAACCTGCACACTAAACCAGACTCCCCTTGAGCAACAAAACCAGGTGGTTGCTCCATATAAACTTCCTTAGCAAGATCCCCATGAAGGGAAGCATTTTTAATATCTAACTGATAAAAAGGCCAAGAACGCATAGCAGCAATGGAGAGCAATAGACGAACAGAAGCAATCTTGGCAATAAGAGAGAAAGAGTCACCATAATCATAATCATAAACCTGAGTATAGCCTTTAGCAAGTAAGCGGGCCTTAAGGTGATCAACCTGACCATCAGGGCCAACCTTAACTGTGTAGACCCAACGACAACCAACTGTAGATTTACCAGAGGGTAAAACAACAAGATCCCAAGTGCCATTGGAGTGTAAAGCAGCCATTTTTTCTACCATTGCCTGTCGCCAGCCTAGATGGGAAAGAGCCTCAGGGGTGCTCTTGGGAAGAGAAACAAAAGATATAGTAGAAACAAATGCACAAGAGGGTGAAGATAATCGATGATAACTCAAAAAATTGTAAATGGGATGAGGATTACGAGTAGATCGATTACCTTTCTGAAGAGCAATGGGTAAGTCAGCAGAAGGAGGCAGAGCCGGGGCAGGAGAAGCCTAAGGGATAGGAAGTGAGTCAACAGGTACCTCGGCCAAAGAAGGAGGAACAGCGACACGATGACGGCGATGATAAACCTGAAGTGGGCGAGAAGGCACTGCATCAGGTGAGGAGATAATGGGAAAGGGTAAGACTTCAGAAACAAGAAGAGACTCAGAGGTGGAGAAGAATGGTGAGTCCTCAAAGAAGGTGACATCAGCGGAGAGAAAGTAGCAATGAGTCTCAGATGAATAACAACGATAACCCTTTTGAAGTCTGGAGTATCCCAAGAAGATGCATTTTGTGACTTTAGCAGAAAGTTTGTCCTGTCTAGGAGTGAGAATATGAACAAAGCAAGTACAACCAAAAACACGAGGAGGAAGGAAATAAAGTGGTTGATCAGGGAAAAGAAGAGAATGAGGAATCTGATCGTGTAATACAGATGAGGGCATACGATTAATCAAATAACATGTTGTAAGAACAGCGTCCCCCCAAAAACGAAAAGGAACATTACTATGGAGAAGGAGAGTATGAGCTGTCTCAACAAGATGGCGATTCTTACATTCAGCTACCCCATTTTGTTTAGGAGTATGAGCACAAGAAGACTGATGAAGGATCCTATGTTGGGACATAAATGAAGTAAATGGTGCAGAAAAATATTCCCTGGCATTGTCATTGCGTAACACATGAATAGAAATATTGAACCGGGTTTGGATTTCAGCATAAAATTTCTGGAAAATAAAGAATAACTCAGCTCGATTTTTCATTAAAAATAACCAAGTACATCGAGAATAGTCATCAATGAAAGTGACAAAATACTGAAATCCTAAAGTAGACGCGGTCTGACAAGGACCCCAAACATCAGTGTGGACAAGTTCAAAAGGAGACTTTGCCCGATTATTCAAACGCTTTGGGAACGAGACACGAGTATGTTTCCCAAGCTGATAGGACTCACACGCAAGCGACGACAAAGATGAAAAACGAGGGACCATCTTCTGGAACTTGGACAGACTAGGGTGGCCCAGGCGACTGTGGATGAGGAGAGGAGCATCAATGGAAATGCAAACTGTAGGAGTGGAAGGAGAGGTGAAGTGATAGAGGCCTTGAGACTCACGTCCTATGCCAATCGTCTTCCCCGTATGCCGGTCCTGCAAGGTCACAAATTTATCAGAAAAAGTAATAAAGCAGTTAAGAGTACGAGTGATTTTGCTGATAGAGATAAGATTAAAGGAACACTCAGGAGTATAAAGGACAGAAGTGAGAGGTAGAGAAGGGAGAGGATGTGCCAAACCAATGCCTTTAGCCACAGTTTGAGAACCAATAGCTAAGGTAACAGTAGGTAAGGCAGAGGTAGTAGTAATAGAAGAGAAAAGATCCTTATTATTAGATATGTGATCAGAAGCGCCAGAATCTAGAATCCAAGGTCCAAGAGAAGATGTGTGGGTAAGACAAGCAAAGGA
Source organism: Vitis rotundifolia (assembly GCA_030254885.1). Taxonomy (NCBI): domain Eukaryota; kingdom Viridiplantae; phylum Streptophyta; class Magnoliopsida; order Vitales; family Vitaceae; genus Vitis; species Vitis rotundifolia. The sequence goes on from CM058170.1 coordinate 13,039,832, forward strand.
ATTACCAGTTTGGGCATCAAAAGCAACAGAAGCTGACTTGGTGGCCCAATCATACCCACTGTCAGTGAGGGAAATATCCTGAGATGTGGAGGAGCTCGGAGGCTGAGGCGGTTGAGGATCAGATGACTGGGCCACGTGGGCAGTGCGGGGAGGCCGCCCATGTAACTGATAACACCGATCACGAGTGTGGCCAAGCTTATTGCAATAGGTGCAATGAGGACGTTGGCCTCTACCTCGGTTACCACTGCGTCCTCCTGGAGAGTTAGTTTGAGAAACTAACACAGAAGAATCTGAAGTGTGATCAGATGGCAAAGTCTGAGTGGAGGAGATACGGAGGAGGCGAGCAAACACATCATCCAAGGATGGATTGGAGGAACTGCCAAGAATCTGATCGCGGACAGTCTCAAGATCTGGACGGAGGCCAATAAGTGTAAGAACCATGAAGAACTTGTCAATCTGTATTCGTTGATCCCCAACATCCGTAGTAAGAGGCATCACGGTCAAGAATTCCTCCTTAAGAGAGGCGATCTGGCCAATATAAGTAGATAAATCCATGTCTTGTTGTCTGACATTGACAATAGATGAAGCCACCTTATAAAGACGTTGGATATCATTCGTGTATAGCCCTTTCGCCTGATTCCAAATTTTAAAACATGTTTTATAGGCCCGAAGATGAAGCAGAATCTTAGGATCAACTGATTGCCATAACACACTACATAACTGTGCATCTATCTTTCTCCATTGTACTCTGTCAACCTCAGGGATATCTGTCTCCTGCGTAACAAGGTGATCCTCATAACCTTGACCCATAAACCAAAGCTCCACAGAGGCAGACCAGGACAAATAATTTTCACTGCCAACCAATTTCTCCGAAGTAATCATAGGAGATCCAAATATAACAGAGGAAAAAATGGAATTTTTAGTAGCCATATCTACTTATCTGGAGAACGAAATATGTTTGGATCGAAGAGAGCCCTAAAGGGAAGACGGATCACAGCCCAAACAAAGGAGAAAAGTGATTGGAGATGAAAAAGAGGCCTTCCCAAGGCACACACAGGTCTCGGCCAAGGAAGGGAGCTGCCGTCGGAGGCCGGAGGAGGCTGAAATGCCAAAAAATGGAGAAGCAGGGTTCGGAGAGGACTGAAGGAGGCTTAGAAGTGCAAGACGGTGCGGGACGAGCCTGCTGGTGGAAGCTCGGCACCAGAAAGTTGGCCACGCGCCCTTACGCGCCGGAGCGTGGGAGGCGCTTGGATAGGTGTTTGGCTCCGATGCTTTGAGGAAAAATGCAGATCTCCTCTTTGCGCTCTTGATGATGTGGTCGGTGTCGGAAAATATCGCTGAAAAAAGTTGACAGCGATGTAGGTTTTTTTAATGGCGGTGAGGGTCGAGAGATGGGAAAGGTGACCGGAATGAAACACGGTCACTGAAAGGTTCCCTAGAATTGATTCACGGATAAACCGAAAATAATTAGGTTTTTTCCCCAGTCTCTAATACCATGTGAAAAGAGAGAAAAGGGAGAATCCCTAATTTTTGTTATTGAAAAAAAACTATACAATAATACACATTGGGTTGTATATATATACATGCTAGTGGAACCCACAATACAATAAGAAAGAAAAGGAAAAGTAAATAACTAAAAATAACTGTACACTATCTAACAAAAATTTCTTATTTTATTGTTGATGTCAACTAATAAAATTTTTATTCAATTTTATTAAAAAAAGATGAGAAGGTGAGTGGATTTATATAACACGACATAAAATCATTATTAATTAGGGAATTAGAAAGATTTTATTTATCACTTGAGGATTCTAGGGAATTTTTCCACAATGATTTGTATCTCATATTATTTAATAAAAAATTTATAATACATTTGTAAGGTACTTTTATCAAATTAAAATGATAAATTAATTTTTTGATAAGTTTATTTAATATTATCAAGTAAAAGGGCATTTCAGGAAATATTTATTTGACTTGTAAAAAAATGCATGTATTTTAAAATATTTTTAAATGGATGAAGATAAAACCGATTTATAAAAGTTTGGATTCCCTTCTTCAATATTTTTTCAAATTAGCGAGTCAAAACCCACTTTTCCCCAAAAGTTTCCCTTTTTATCTTCTATCTAATGTATGTTGTCCACCCCAACATCTTATAGTCTCACCCATCCACTAAATGTTAAACCACTTCAAGAATCCTACTAAAAGAACAACCCAAGCCTTTTGAAGGATTGATATTTTGTAAATTCAACTATCAAAATTCCAAGGCCCCCTCTTTGCTTGAGAGACCCAAAATAAACACAAGCCTGGACCCATTCCATTTGTTTTTTTTTTTTTTTTTTTGATAAGTAATAAATTATATTATAAACATAAAAAGTGCACAAAAGTAGGCAGATCATATACAAAGAGCACCAAACATAAAAAAAGAAAGAGGGTACACAAAAAAATACTCCCTCCCTCATCCATGACCCAGCCAATCTATGAAATCAACCAAATGCATATATCTTCTTCCTAAATACACCCTAATCCACATAGAGAAATTGTTAAGTAAAAAATCTTTTAGCCTTTGATCTAACAATTCCTCACATTCAAAGTATCTCCTATTTCTTTCATTCCAAATCATCCAGAAAATACGAGTAGCTCTCCAAGCCTTAATATGCCTTTTATGTACAAAAGAGCCATGCCACCTAAGGAGATTCTCCCTAATCAACTCAAATACAACCCACCAAATACCAAAAATGGGACACCAACTGCCATAATATTCTCGCCTTGTCACAATAGGATATGATCAATGGATTCTAACTCCTCTTTACACAATGCACACTTATTAGCCAATGTCCACCCCCTTCTTTGAAGCTGATCCAAAGTCAATACCTTTCCCCAACAAGCCTCCCAGGTGAAGAAACTCATCTTTTAAGGAATCCATGAGTTCTATATTATTTTTAAAGGGAAATGGATGGTACAATCTGTCTCCAACATAGAATAAAACCCTCTTATAAAGAAAACCCTTTTGCTATCTCCCTTCCAAACTACTTTGTCCCCCTCCTCCCTCTTTACTGTCTATCCTTAGAGTTTAGATAGGAACCGCTCCACGACACTTAACTCCCAATCATTCAAGTTTATAACAAAATGGAAGTTCCAATTTCCTTCTTCCCCACATTGCTCCCAAAATCACCTGTCCGTGCCTCCTTTGAATTAGATAAGGTAAACAAGGATGAGAAAGTCTCACACAAGGGATCCTTATTGCACCACCTATCTTTCCAAAGCTTCACCTTACTCCCATTATCCATCGAAATGGAAATCTTTCTTTTAAAAAAATCCCATTGCTTCCTAATCTCTTTCCAAACCCCAACCACGTAGGAACCTCTCACCACTCCTAACCTCCAACCCCCTTCTTCCTCAAACTTTCCCTTGATAATTTTCTTCCACAATGAATCTCTTTCACTAGAGAAACACCCAACACCATTTGCAAAAGAAGGGCCTTATCAAGCAAAGAAAGAGAACGAACACCTAGCCCTCATTTTGATTTTGCTTTACAAATAGTTGACCACTTGACTAAGTGTATTTTCTTCTTTGACGCTCCTCCTCCCCACAAAAACTCCTTTTGAATCTTCCCTAATCTCAACTTTACAATTCTTGGAAAGGTGAACATAAGACATAAAATAGATTGGTAAACTGATTAAATTACTACGAAGTAAAGTGAACCTTCCCCCTTTTGACAGGTGTTCTCTCTTTCATAATAACAACCTCTTACGAAACCATTCTTCTATCCCATCCCAAACCTCCATCGACTTGCATGGGGCCCTCAAGGGAAGCCCTAGGTAAGAAGAGGACAGCTTACCCACCTTGCACCCAATTTCACAAACAAAGTCTTCCAAAATGTCCACCCACCCAACCCCCCCAAAAAAAAAAAACAAAATGGAATCATCTCACTCTTTTCCAAGTTAATCTTCAACCCCAACATGACTTCGAACCACATGAGCAGCCAATATAAGAAAGTGACTTGCTCTTGAGAGGCCTCACAAAAAACAATAATGTCATCAGCAAAAAGGAGATGAGAGTTTTCCTTACCCCCACCCTCTCTTCCCCCAACCTTGAAACCTGAAATAAAACCACCATTTTGAACTTTCAAAAGCAATATACTAAGGGCTTCCATAGCAATCACAAACACATAGGGGGAAATAAGGTATCCTTGTCTTAATCCCCTTGAGCTTTGAAAAAATCATGTAGGGGAGCCATTAATTAAGACAAAGAAACTAGATGAAGAGATACACCATTTAATCCAATTCATCCATTTTTGCCCAAATCCCATCTTGCCAAGAATTGTTAACAAAAAGCTCCTTCACATGATTATAAGTCCTCTCAATGTCAAGCTTGCACAGCAACCCACAATCTCTCTTCTTTAGCATTGAATCAACTGCCTCATTTGCTATCAACATCGCATAAAAAATTTGTCTTCCCTCAACAAAGGCTTTTTGAAACTTGGATACCACTTTATCCACCACTTTCCTAAGTCCATTGGCTAACACTTTGGTCAACAACTTATAATGACCTCCAACCAAACTTTTGTCCACTTGAAAATTTTTGAAGGCCAAAGTTGTCACCTCCATCAGAACGTATATTAAGGTTAAGGTTTCTTCTTCTATTCTAAACCAAAACTAATTGGTTTTGTAGAAGCTCTCACCATATTGCCACAATGGTCTCTAAAACCAGACTGCCCACACCCCACAATCGCTCTAGAGAGAGAGAGAGAGAAAGAGAGAGAGAGAGAGAACTATCAAAATTAAGCTTAGAACATCCAAATCCATGTGAGAGGTCATTCTAGTGAGAAGCAATGCATCTTCAAACATCCACATCCAACTTTATAACAAGGAAAACTGAATAAGAAATTATACTGATATCTATAATTGATTATGAAAAAGTCCAGTCTCAGAAACTAAATGCAACTCAACCAAGTATTGGAAAATTGAAACCAGGAGAGTCAATACAAATGCCAATTAAAGCTTTTTACTAGACTACTTTTTTCCAGTTTCAGTCAGTGATATAAACAACTCAGTCTAGACTTTTCAAAATGACAAGACTCACAGTCAGGCATGACAAGAATAAATATCTATTCCAGAAAAAGAAAAGCAAAGGTCAGAAGTACACAAACTTTATTCAAGACCTGTAAAATTAACAATGTTGTTACTTACCACAAGTGATCTTCCTGTGCTCATTCGCAAAGACCTTTACAAGTTCTCCCTGGAGTTCAAAAGACAAGTTAAATAACAATCAAATTGTAAAATGTAACCATAATTGAAATGCCAGGATCTGAAGTCAGGACTTTATTGTTGCATTCAGAGAGGAGACGTTAAATGATTTCAGATTTTATATGAAATAACCCTGAAACATTGCTAATATAGATACAAAGAAATGCAGCAATGACTGATATGTCTAGTATATATTATATGAAATTAAATAGGCAGCAAAGGAACGATACAAGGGTTATCCTTCTCAAGACTTCAAAATCCAATGCCTGAAAGTTATGGTCATGAAGGAAATGGGAAAAGTTTTAGAGACCAATGGAATTCTTATTGATGCCTAAAGTTATGGCACTGATGGTATAGTTTGATTATCTGGTTAAATGATATCATAAAGATGAAGACGATTGAGGGAATAAAGGAAAAACTTTGGCACCAGAACAGGAGAACAAAGATGACACCAAAACCTAAACCAGTGTTTTTTTATTTATTTATTATTCTTTTTTTATGACAGGTAAAGATCATATCTATAAACAACACCTAACAAAAGGATGCACAAAAGCATATAGGGTGTATAAAAAAGGCACCAAAATGTCAACCAAAGTATAGGGATGAACAAAAAACAATTCCCTCACCTTACTTAGAACTCAACCAATCAATAAAGTCCATCATGGACAAGCAACAACCCCTATATACATTCTAATCCACTCCAAAAAATTATATATAAAGGATTGTTTGATTGCTTGATCTGCTTGTTTGGTGTTATTAAATGCTCTCATATTTCTCTCCTTTTAAATGATCCAAAATAAGCATAGCAGAGCAGTTTTCCAAGATTTCATCTTCTTTTTGACAAAAGATCGATGCCAACTCAAAAGGACATCTCTCACTGTGGAGTGCATCACCCACTCTATCCCAAAGAGTGCATACATTAGTTGTCATAGCATGATTGCATTAGAGCAATGTAGGAGGATGTGATAAGCCATTTCTTCTTCTCCTTTACACATTGAGCTGTTCCAACATCAATATCCTTCCCATGTAACTTCCCAAGTGAAAAGGTTAGTCCTCACCAAGAACCAAGGATTCCAAACCATGCTTGCATGGAATACCTTCATTCTTTCATTAGATAAGGAGGAATGGAAAGATTTAACTAAGACTTTGCCACATCTTATCCTCATATCACTACAAATCACCTACACTTGCAATCTCCTAAAAAAGGCCTTCACACTGTCTAGCTCCTAGTCATAAAGTTGTTTTGTGAACTCAAGGTTCCAAACCACTCTCTCCCCTTCCGTCTCCCACACCTCAGCTACCCATGCATTTTTGGTTGTGGCTATTGAGAATGTGGGAAAAGCCTCCCCTAAGGTTCATCAGCACACCCCTTATTCATCTAAAACTTCACCCTCCACTTGTTTCTATTAAAGTCCTCCCATCCCCTTTTAATAGCCTTCCACAAACCCACCTCATATCCTTTTCTCACTGTTTTAGAGCACCATCCCACCCCCCCCCCCCCCCCCCCCCCCATCCCTACTCATCCTCCCCATACTTCCTTGTAATAGCCTGCTTCCAACAAGAGTCACTCTCATAAGTGAATCTCCAACACCCTTTGCCAAGAAGAGCTTTGTTGATGATGGATAGACTTCTAATACCCAAGCCCTCAATCCTCTTGTCCATATAAAATATTGACCGATTCACCATATGCAAATTTCTCTCAAGTGCCCCCCAAAAGGAAATCTCTTTGAATCTTTTCCAACTTCAAAGTAACATTTCTTGATATGACAAAGAGACAAAGTAAATTGGCAAGCTAGATGGAGTACTTTTTATTAAAGTCCGCCTTCCTTCTTTTGATAGGTATTGTCTATTCCACAAAGTGAGCCATTTCTAAAATCTTTCCTCCACCACATCCCAAACCCTAGTTAATCTGAAAAGAGCCCCCAATAGAAGGCCCAAAAATTGGTGGGGAGAGTTCCCACTCTACAATTTAGAACCTTAGCAAGATCTTTTGTATTGGAGACCCACTAATTAAAATCAACTCACTTTTTTCCATATTGATCTTTAGACCTAAAATTGCCTCAAACCACATGATTGCCCAACTCAAGTACTCCATATGCTCCTTTGTCGCATCATAGAGAATAAGAGTATGATCAACTAAGAACAGGTGGTAAACCTCCATTTGTGCTCCTCCTCACTAAGAACTCTATGATGAAGCCCCCTTCCTTTAACCTCTTCAAGATAATGGAGAGTGCCTCCATAGTCAAAATAAAGCGATGCAGTGATAGAAGATTGCTCTATCTCAAGCCTCTAAAACTCTGGAAAAAGGTTGTTCAGGTCCATCGACCAATACTATAAAAATGACATTTAAACTTCGCTTGAAAGAGCTTGGCTAGTAGAACTCCCTAAAAAAACTCATTACTTCACTTTTCATGAAGTCCAAATGGAATTGCCAAAAAGCCAAGGAGAAGTCATCCAAGCCTAGGGCTTTATCTCCACACAAAACAGAGAGATCTAAAAAGACCTACTAAAAAAATAGTCTCTAAAGTCCCTGAATCTTTCCTACCTAAAGCTTCAAAAGTCATTCCATTGACACTCAATTCTCCAATACCTTGATTAAAAAAGAAGACTATGGAAAGGAATGCCCCTTGCTTTATGTCTACGTCCTCAGATAACATTTCTCTGTTCACCCTTATTTTAGCCAAATTATTTCTTCTACTAGCATTGGCATTTTTGCGGAAGAACATTGTGTTTTTATCTCCCTTTTTAAGTCATAATTCTCTTGATTTTTGCCTCTAGGAGATGTCTTCCATCGTTGCCCACTTACTATACTCCTCCATTGCCTTCCTCCTAGCCTCATTCTCCTCATCTGAAACAACAGTTTCCCTCCCCTTAGCATCCCAAAAAACAATCTAATTTAAAATTGTAGCTGTATTGGTAGTGGCATTCCCACATACCTCTCTATTCCAAGTTTTTAAATCCTGTTTCAGGGCTTTCAACTTGGTAGCTAAGATGTGGCTATACAAACCCCTAACAGTATAGCTCACCCACCAATTTCCAGCCAAGTCTTTGAACTCTTCTACTTCCAGCCACATATTTTCAAATCTGAAGGGCATTTTACCCCTCCTCATCCAATGATCAGGACTTTAATTTAATGAGTCATATAAGACAACTTTGGGAAAGGAGAAGACTAGGGCATGGAACAATGTTTCAGAAATTAATTTGGTTTTTATATCAAAGAAACATAACACCGAAGCTATTTTCTCAAACTGGTAATTAATGGGGAGATTAGAAAGGGAGAAAATTGCCTTCACATGGTGGATATAGACTTGGAAAACACATATTATGATGCACCCTACAAGATATAGTGATGAGTTCAAGAAACAAAAGAAGCATCGATCAGATGTGATGATTCAACTAAATACATGTGTTGCCTAGAATACTAACTAGTGTGAGAATAATCGAAAAAGGGAGATGAGTGAATTTCCAAATGTATAAGTTTATCTCAAGAACCAACATTGAGGTTTTATATTTTTTGCATTAGTTAGGAATGAGCTTTATAAACTTGCTTCCTAAACAGATCCTCCTACATCTATTATATTAACACTAACTTATCAAGAATATGCAAGAAAAGCACTTCTAATTGTTGATTCATCGTCAAAGATGGCTAAGAACCAATGGTTCCATTTTGGTGGCACGGTTGAGCGGTAAGGCAAGGGACTGCAAATGCTTTTTCTCAAGTTCAAATCAGAGAGTCTGGCAATTAAACATGAGGGTTGCACTCATTACGTGTAAGTAGATGCTAACGTGATGGTTTATTGTGGGCTCATCTAGGTGCATTCTGTTTTGTTGATGATATAGGTTTAGTTGAACAAACTAGAGTTGACATTAATTTCAAGTTAGAACTACAAAAAGATATATACCAGAATCTAACGTTTCAAGTTAAGCACAACTATGTACATAGTGTATCTAACTTTGGTTAAAGTAGGGATGAAAAATGAGCTGTAGAAAAAATTAAGGGACAAACCATACCTAATTGCAACAATTTTTGTGAAATGTAACCCGACTAAGCTCACTTATAGATGCAAGTGGTTACCTTGGAACAATTATCATTAATAACAGGACATATCAAAGAGGACGCCACCCACAAAATTAGATCTTGATGGATGAAGTGGATAAATACTGGGCAATGGAAAGATAGGTGTTAGAGTGCATGATATACATTGTGGGCCTAAATCCTACAAGCTTAAGCTTTTAGGAAAATTGGTTGTTCAACAATTGGTATCAAAGCTAAGGGTTATGGGTTTGAGTCAGGAAGCGCCAAGTTGGGGGAGGGATTGTTGCGATACAACAATGTCGCTCTTAAGCCCGAGGATGGGTCACCTAAATGATGACTCTTAGAACAGGCCCATAGGGTGTGATGTTGAATGCCATAAAATGTTTGACTTAGCCTCATTGAACACCAATTGGTTTTTAGATGAGATTGTCAAAGACCGATTCAGCTATTGGTATTAGAGCCTTGTTTGGTGGGAAGTCATGTATTCAAATTCCCCATTGCATATTTATTTACCCAATTTATTAAACCCATGTGTAAGCCAAAAAATAAAGGCTACATGTGAGGGAAGGTGTTAGCGCATGATATATATTGTGAGTCTAAATCCTACAAGTTTAAACTTTTAGGAAAATTGGTTGTTCAACATGGAATCAAAGCCTTGTTTCGTTGGAGGTCATATGTACAAACCTCACCATCGCATATTTATTTACCCAATTTACTAATCCAATGTGTAAGCCCAAAAATAAAGGCTATACATTAGAAAGGGTGTTAGAGTGCATGATATACATTGTGGGCTCAAATGCTACAAGTATAAGCTTTTAGGAAAATTGGTTGTTCCACATGGTATCAAAGCCTTGTTTAGTGGGAGATCATGTTTGAACCTCACCATTGCATATTTATTTACCCAACTTATTAAGCCCACGTGTAAGCCTAAAAATAAAGGCTACATGTGAGGGAGGGTGTTAGAGCGCATGATATACATCGTGAACCCAAATGCTACAAGCTTACAATAATGCTGCTCTTAAGCTCAAGGATGGGTCACCCAAATGATGGCTCTTAGAACAAGCTCGCAAGGTGTGATGTCAAATGCCATAAAAGATTTGGACTACCCCCTCTAAACACCAATTGGTTTTCAGATGAAATGGTCAAAGTATGATCCAACTATTAGTATCGAAGCCTTGTTTGGTGGGAGGTCATGTGTTCGAACCTCACAATTGCAAATTTATTTACCCAATTTATTAAGCCCATATGTAAGCCCAAACAACCTACAATTAGAAATTACATAGGGCTAGCTATTCCTTAATTGAAAGAGATACTACCTTCCGCATCCTATGATCCAGAGGCTGTACTTCAATTGCAAGGTATGTGTCAACATCATCAGCCGTGACAAGATAATTTGGTTGTTTGGCTCCTGTCATCAGAAACTTCTTAAATCCATTCTTGAGTTAGGACAAAAAATGATGCTATGAAAAGAAAATTTCCAAAGAGAACTGGGGAAAGAAAAATACCATCAATGTAATTGACAGATCCATCTTCCAAATGGCGTACCCACTGGCAGTGGAAATATATAACACAAAATTTTAAATAAGGAATATAAACATCCTACAGAAATACTTTCTGATAGCAGGCATTTTAAGGCACATCCAGAAAATTCACTAGTAGGAGAGATACAAGCAACGGGAGAGTTTCTATCCTGTGCACACCTCAAAGTTACAACTGGTTGTTCCATTAATAGAGTATCCACATGCCTGGAGCTCCTGTCCTGGAAGAGCATCACCAGCAATTTGGAGATCCCTTATTGCTGGTAAAGGATCATCATCTGCAGCTGCAAATTGAAATGTATTTAATGTGCAATAGCCAAGTCAAAAAAAATTCTTAAATCTACAACTAAAGTTCAATGTTAAATGATTTTTCACCTTCAGAAAAAGATGAAGAAGGCTCTTCAAGAACTGGTGGTAAATAAGGAGAATATGAGCTGGGATCCTCAAGTGGGGCCGTGTAAGGAGAGCTTCCCGAAACCCAATTTGTTGAAGATTCTCTTTCATTCTGGGGTCCCTCAGCATCTGGATCATCCATCTCAGTGCTACTGACGGGATCACTGAATGTTACTTGTTTGCTAGCGGTTTCCTCGCTATATCGTGTAGCACGTGAATCACCATGAGTGCTAGCGATCTGTGCAGGTACTTCTTGGGCAGCAGAATTCCTAGAGAACAGCAGAAAGATTGAAGCATGGGCACCACATTAATAAAACCAGACCATGTGTATATGTGTGCACACTCTTCATAACATACTATTACTGTTAGTTAACCATTTAGCAATCAATATATATATATATATATATATTCAAAAACAGGGAAAAACAAATAACAATTTTGTTAAAAGACACCTAACAAAAGAGGGCACAATCCTAGCACACAGAATATATGGAAGGAACAATCAAACCAACACCCCCACCCACTACCCCAACCCACCCCCCCTCCCTCTCCAAAACAACCAAAACAAAACAAAAAAAGGGGAAAACAACAAAGAATAGACTAAGCACTGCTTTCCCCTAGAAAAGCTCAAGGTCCCTCCAATATCAATAAAATCAAGGAAAGAAGCACTCACATCCACCAAAGAATTCAAGAAATTTAGCTTGTGAACCTCAAAAACTGTGCACTCCTTGAAATCTACCACAGCAGCTAACAAGCTAAAAGAGTCCGATTTTTTTTTTAAATAATAGAAACAAATATTTCATTGCCATGAAATAAGTATAAAAACAAGATGAGAAATCTTCCTCCATAACACAGTTTACTACATAAATCTAATGAAAAACAAGAAAAACCACCTACCCTAGAAAGCAATGGTAATTACACAACTAAAGCATTTACAATTATAAAATCTCATAAAAGTAGAAGATCCCCTAAAAAAAGCAGTCAAATGTTGGGCACCTTGTTTCGCTATCAAATCCGTCATCTCATTAGCTACGCAAGGAATCCAACAAAAGAAACACCCCTCTCTGAAGGTATAAAAGTGTAAGCAAAGCCACCAACCAAACTTCCACAAGCCTCTTTCTTATTCACTCAAGATAAGACCACCACAAAATCTCCCTTTATTGTTTGTGGGAGGATTCCCAATCCTTCTATTGTACTTCTTTATTCCTAATTCAATATATCACATTGTTGTACTGGATAGACCCTCAGCTTTGACCAGCTTCAAACCTCCAAAAAGGTTAAAACTTTTGCCTCAATGGTCAAACTAACTCCAATGTGCTTAGGAAATGCTCTCTTTAGTGTTCCAAGACAGTCCATGAGCGTTCCTCCAATTCTTAAACATTCTGGGTTACCCAAAGAGCACCCATCAAAATTTAACTTCATAAAATCCACTACAAGAGAAGTTCATATAGGAAGTGTCAACGAGAAATAGATTAAATCTCATATTGCCTTAAAATCCTCAAAAAATAAAAAATTAAATTAAAAAAAAATTAAAAATTAAAAGAGTATCAAGCCATAGAGGCTTGATTTAGGTGGCAAGATGTTAGGGTTGAGATGGCCTAGGTTCTGGGTTAGATTCTATGTGCAAAAAAGAAAGTAGCATATCTATAAAAAAAAAAGGAACATAAAAGAGTTTACTTAGCTCTCAAGGATTTCTTTTCAATTGGAAAATGAACTTTCAAATATTCTAGTAATCAATTCCTTCCATAACATCCAGCAAACTGTTGTTGGCTAAGGTAGTGTCAAGCCACTTTCAATAAATTCATCTAGTTATTGGAAGCGCCCAGCCCATTCCAAACACTCACTGAATAAGCCCCATATGCACTGAATCTCTCCACATACAAAATGCATCTATTCTTTTAAATATAACATTTACTTATCGAGTATCTGTCACTGAACTCTTTTTCTGTAAGGATAAATTAAAAAATTGCAGGGGGCAAACCCTAGTACAGTGGGGAATACATGGGAAGTCCAAAGTAGAAAAAGGTAAAAGGAATTAAAGAAAGCAATTAAAAAAACTTACCAACTACAATAGAAAAAAAGTTCAAACCACCAAGCACAACCACCATCAAAGGAGACTGCCCAGAAAAGGAAAATGCAACCATACTACAAATTGTCCTTGCTTTAGGTATGCCTATTAGAGAATGACAAAGATGCAAAAAACTCCAAGGGACTAACCAAGTCCTGACAAAATAGTCATTTGAACTTTAAATAAATTAGGCAACCTGATCTAGCTCCAAGATGTCAAGTGTTCTTCTAAAAGGTTAAGTTCTTTTCTATAAATCGAAAATCGTTACAAGGTCAGAAAATCAAAATGAGTTTGTCTCTACAAACCTTCTAATACTCCACCTAATTTCCATGTGCACTGGAAACCTTGAAGATCTTCCTGAAAGGATGATGACAAATCCATTGGCTGACACCAATATCTTCTCTACAGTTCCTATGGAATCCACTTCTATCCAACCATAATTACTGTCTATATGTTTTATTTTTTATTTTTTGATAGGAAAGCAAAAATTATCATTAACAGCCCCTGGAAAAGAAGTGCACTGAAGTACCCGAACGGTATATAAAGGGTGTCAATGAAAAAACCAATGAGAGAGAACTAAAACACAACTCCTTTCCTCACATAGTACCCGACCAATCTACAAAGTCAACCATAATCATTGACACCCCATCTACAAACATCTTACTACATCAAAAGAGTACAAATAAACATGGATTTGAGTGTTTTGAGTCACTTTTAAATGATCTTCAAATTCTCCTTCCAAATAGTCCAAAAAATTACAGAAAGGAGCAACCTTCCAAATCTTCTTCCACTTTTTCTCCAAAAAGAAACATGCTAACCTAAGTCTAACAGATGAAGGCAACATCCATGCTAACACCGAACAAAAGGTAAAAACCAGCTGCTGTAAAACCTTGCTTTAGCACAATAGAGAAGAATAAGATCTACTGTTTATTCCTCACCTTTATAACTAAAGCATTTATTCACTAATATTCATCCTCCCCTTTGTAACTGGTTTTTTGTCCCTCAAGTTGTTCCCAAGTGAAAAATCTCACTTTCCTCGGGACCAAGAATTCCAAATTACTCCCACAGGGGAAGACATTGACCTTCTCAGCATTCCAAAAAAGAATAGAAGGATCTGACCATATTGAGCATGAGAAAAAGAAAAATCCCAACGAGTTGCCAACACCAAAGGAAAACACAATAAACAAACCTTATCCAATGACCATCCACTAAACCGTAGTTGTTATAAAGAATCCTAACCTTTGTTTTCTATCGAAAAAATTCTTGTCTGTAGCTGACATAGCACTAGGCCAAAGCACTCTACTCCTCACTTTCTAGCTAAGGCACTCATGGGAATAACAGCATATCTAAAACTTCTTAATAAGCCATCCACAAAATTCCCCAACTGTGGAAAACAACCTCTTTCAATGTGCTGAATAGAGGAATAAATGAAAAATTATAAACTGATTCTCCACTAGTTACACACATAAAACATGTTAGGGTAAGCATCTTCTAAAGCATTCTGACTTGAAGAATTTCATATCCAACTGTTTTGATTTTAGGTAAGACTTTGCTTTTTCCATGATAAGTTAACTGAAAGGGGCAATAACAGGTTATCATACTCAGAAAGAATCTGAAAAGAAGGATTTGGAAGAGAAAAGATTCCTTTATCCAAAGACCATCAGCATCAGATATATAAACCTTCCAGAGAAAAAGCAGAAGATAAGAAATGTCTTCACAATTCTTAAAAGTTCATAAAAGAATTCAAAGAAGGGAGAAAAGGAAAGGGGGAGTGAGGATTGGGGGGGGTTGAGAGGATGAACTCCACTCATCAACCTCCAAAAAGAAAATCATAAATTTTCCTCCATGATAAGCTTATAAAAAAACTTTAGGCAACTGCTTCTTTATATTCAATCCGAGCTTTCATTGCCAAGAAGCATCTGCAAGCAACAACTGACCATCTTAACAGAAGCAAAAACATTCTTCTGAGACTTGAGATACTCTCTCAATCGGCAGCTTTATAACAATACCTTGGCTAAAATCTTCTAGGCACAACCTACCTACAGTCTCTGATGTTAATCCTACCCCTTTTTCTCAGGGATTCATAAAATAAGTGCAGCATTAAGGCTCCTCTCAAACCAACCCAACCCATGGACCTCCTCAAATACCCACATCATTAGCTAAGCATTTCTGGAATGAGGTTATTGTACATCTTTTCCCGTAGTAGGTAGACTTTTATTGCCTTTTTTAGGTCCACAAAGGCAGCAATAACCTCATTGCAATGGTCTTTCTAGGCATCAATTTCAACCATCAAACATAGGCATAAATTTGATAGAATCTTGACAAATTTCCTCATCCTCTCACTAATTTAACTCTTCTAAAACCTTACCATTGAACAGTTGGGTCATGTTTTTTCCCCCAGTCAGCACTAATCATCCAGTGAAGGCCCTCTGTTTCTACACCAATCCTAAAGTAATCAAGTGATATTAAAGCTGCTAGACAAAGTGGAATTTAAGAGCACAGGGTGCAAACAAAGAAAATATAAAGAAAACAAAAGCTGAAGCTGCAGCGACCAGCCTTAGCTCCTAGAGCAGAACATAGAGCCTGAAAAGTCCAAAATGGAAAAGCAAACTATGAAAAATCTTAGACAACTCCTTTTAGTTTCAACATTGAGACCTCAAAACTTTAAAAGGAGTTGTCTTAGATCGTTTTTCATACTCGGCGTATACTAGCTGTGTTCGTAGGGTGCACCCCCTCTTTTGGTGCTTTTTAATAGATGTTCTTTTGTCCAAAAAAAAAAACCCTTAAAAAGGTCCTCCTACTGAGCCCTCTCTTGATAAAACAACCAACACATTGAAGAGCAGCTAGTTCCCATCCAGCTCAACATTAAATCCTTCATTAATAAAGAGAGAACCCCAAAAAGGCCAATAGAAAGATTCTTAGTTGCCAAGTCACTAAGCAAACCAGAAGGAGATTGTTGATATATTATATTAGGTTGACAATTTTGTTCCATTTCTACACTAGTCTGATGCATCATAATTTCAAGGGTCTTACTGGTATCCAATCAACATCAAGCAATTTTAGAGTTGATAATTTTCAAGGTATTTAAGTTATTAAAGCTTAAGGAATCACTATGGCATGATTACTAAGTACATATTTCGGAGAAAGCATGAAAAAATGAAGTTGGAAAACTTGAAAATGGGATACATATTTTGGGGAAAGCATGAATAACAAACTTGAAAAACTCGTACATAGGCAGAGCATTCAAATCAACTGGAGGACATTCAAACATTGCCCAAGGAATGTTAAAGCGTACACTACTTCAAATGCTGGACTTTCCTTTGGTTGTTTTTAATTTCATTCTTCATGTTTTAAAGTGTTTTTCTGGTAAGTTTTATGAAACTATAACTTTCCAAATATATATCCTAGGGTTTATATATAAATATGAGAGGTTTCTGATAAAAAAAGAAGCACAAAAGCATTGTCATCCTTTTTTAATAGGCAAAGAGAAAATATATTAACGCCTAAAAAGAGGGTGCAACAAGGTACACAAGAGCATAGTCATCCCTCAGCCCTAATACTCCATCCCTCAACCTTTCGAGAGTGATCTTGAAAGAACTCTTTAGCAAGGAAAATAAGGTGTTTGATCTGCTAGCCTCAACCCAAGGTTGAGGTGTCCACTAAGGAGCAAGAGGTGTTGCATCAAGCATGCGAAGGTTTGTGTAAGTGTTGATCAATGTAAGACCTTGTGGAGTAGGCACATCCAAAGTAACTAATCTATGTACATTCCTTTCAAGTTTAGTAGATTTGTTGGCAGTCAATTGACCACCCATGGTTTTTTGCATCAACAAAGTTTTTGGAAAACTCAATAGGTGGTTTTTCCATGTTAAATCCATTTTTTATCTATGTGATTGATCATACGTAAGTGTGGGATTGATCAACTTTTAATCATCACTAATATATCACTTAAAACAATTAAAATCTTGATGAAAACTAAAGATTTTAAGGATATCTTGCTTGGACTACCTATTCACCCCCCTCTAGGTAGTTCCATCAATCAAGACAAGAAATTACAAAGATGATTGGAAGATTCCTCATTTCTTTTGCACATAATATACTAGGAAGTTAGACACACTCCTCTTTTCCCAAAAGAAAAACCATTCACAACCTTTCTCACATTGATGCCCACATAAAAAAAAACCCATCTTTGAATGGGCACCTACCCACCTTGATAACCTTTTCTGAAGAGCACAACCTTGGAATGGATTTTACTCTAAAACATCGATCTGCACCTCTAAGGCCCACATCATAACATTGGTCCCTACATGCCAACCTTTTGAATGCCTCTATTAATATCCAATATTCATATCATCTCCTTATACAAATTTTTTAATAGGCAAACCATATATATAATACATCAAATGAAAGGGCATGCAACTTAAGTTCACAAGAAGTATACAAAGCACAAGGTGCAACCTAAGTTCCCAAGAAGTAAACAAGGCGCAAGGTTAAAAGAAAGGAGAAAACACATGAGACTTGTTTGTCTAAACCAGTCTCATATTTTCAGTGAAGTCTAACAAGGAAAAATTAGCGTCCCCTGTGACAAGTTAGTCCACAAGAAGAAAGACATAAAAAAAATCATTTTTCACTACTAACTACGACCACTACATTGCTTCAAACATTCTTTGTTTCACCCTTTCCAAAAACCTAGAGTCGGCATAGTGGGGTCATCTCCCAATCAACAATGACCTTTTCCCAAAGAACTCCCATGGGATCCCATAAGCACCTCCTTTGCTGCTGAGGATTCTCCAAACAGGAAGAAAACCAAACAACAAAGACTGAAAGACCGGTTGTGATGGATTAGAATAGGACCCATAGATCCACCGTTTCTTTGCACAGGCAACACCAATTAACCAAGGATCACCCTCCCCTCATAAGATTATTGAGGGAAAAAATCTCACACTACCTCCCAAACAAATTCAGGTTCTCCAAAGGTATCTTACAATTTCAAATCACTTTTGACTGGAAACAAAACAGTTGCACCCAAAGGACCAGAACTTAGCTCCTTGTGGTATGATCTAGTTGTGAAAATTCCTTTTTTTGGGAAGCCTTGTGCACAAACTTGTCCTTATGACTAAGTTCAGGCGTACTATAGAGAATCTGCATCCTCCAGTTCCCAGGAAAAAATGCCACTTCTCACTCTAGGATTCCAGACACCCCAAGACAGCTCCTCAACCCAGAATCCACAACTCATGCTTTGTTAAAAGAAGATTAACAAAGGAAAAAATGGAGTACTCTCTCTATACCAAGCATCAAGTCCAAAATTCAGGCCTTCGACCATGCCCCAAAGAATATGTACTCTAAATCGAAATCCTCCAACCTGTTCCTAAGAGCTTCTCAAAAGTCCGTGCCATAAGCCTCCCTCAACTCTTTCCAATGCCAACCCCCTACTCTCTTCTGCAAATCTCCAAAGCCACTTCCAAAGTGGAGCTTTCTTAATAATAGATAGCCTTCTAATGCCCAAACCATCCCTCAATTCCCAACACAAACAGTATCACATCCAACCAAGTGAATCTTCCTTCTCTCGGTGCCACCGCGCCAAAGAAAATCTCTAAATATTCCCCAACTTGTCTCTAACTTTTCCAAGATCACAAAAGAAGTAGGAGATCAAAGAGGCTGCTTTTTATGAGCATGAATCTCACAACCGCAGGTATTGTTTCCCACAAGAAGGTAACCTTTCCTTTGATCCCACACGAAGCTTGACTTAAGGAATGAACCAAATGGCAAAACTAAAGCCCAACTATATGACCAAACCTCACTTGTCAAAATTTCCAGATCCTCCACTCCTCCCATTGAAATAAGTTCATTCATGTCCAAGTTAATCCTAGGCCCTAAAACCACTTCAAAACAGAGAAGAACTGATCCTAGATAAGGTAGCCACTCAATATTTGATTCATAAAATAGCAGTATCACAACAAGAGAATATGGGAAATCTCAACCTCGTGACCACCTCTCCCTTCCAATTTGAAGCTACTGACAGAAACTCTTCCACAGCCACTGATATAAAGCAGCTTACCATCTCCACACCAGCAGGAACAAACAAAGAGAGAGAATTCCCCTGCCTCAGCCCCTCAAACTCTAAAGAAACCTGTAAGAGGCCCATTGATAAAAATCGAAACTGCACCATGGAGGTGCAAAAAATCTTCTCCATCCACTTCTTCAAAGCACCATACATCTTATCACCAAAAGAAAAGTCCCAATTCACATGATCATGAACTTGTTCTATCATCTATGCCTTGCACATCACCCATTCCTCAAGTTTTTGGTTTTAGAATTGATTAGTTTCATTGGTAATAAGAATTGCACCTAGAATTTGTCAACCATCTACAACAGCATTCTGCAATGCAGAAATTACCATTCCAACAACCTTGTTCAACCTCTTCAACAATCCGCCAAATTTCCTCTCCTATCAGTATTAACCATCCTATAAAAAATTTGGTACATATATTCCAATCTTTCAGCAATAGAACCTGGGGTTTCTATCTATATGTAGTCTCTTCCATGTCTAACAGGAGCCTAGTCTTGAATAGCAGAATTCCTAGACACCAGAAGATTGAGTTTTCTTGTCATAACAAAATTATAAATTGTAATACTCCAAATAAGCCATTGACTTATGATTTTGAATAGAAAAATCCTACGCAGCAGAAGCTTGAGCACTCTAGTTGTAACAAAATTATTGATTGTAATATCCAAAATATTCCATTTGACCTCACCATATAGCATCTTGTTAACCCAAATAATAAGGCTACACAATAACATAAGCATCTGATGAAATATGGTAATGCAAACTCCAAAAACGAGCCAATAGCATCCTTGAACTAAACTGAATGGAAAAGCATCCTCAACATACTATTTGACAACAGGTAACAATCACAAAATTACAGTATCAGATTCTTTTCTTCATATAGAGAGGTTCTTAGAAGTGGGTCCATGAGTACCAAAACTCTTCTTTCTTTACTAAATATGTTGTTTTCTTCATTCCATAAAATCAATTGATTTTTAATTTTGTAAAGAATAAGCTCATATTAACTTCCATTAGAAAAATTCTCAAATTAGAACATTCTCATAGTGAAGAAAAAGATTGCGGCAAAGTTTTGTAGTGGAGATAACTGGTTAGAAAGGTAAAAGAGTGTCAACTTATCCTTTCCATAAATGGGGGATGGAGCTGGTAATGCAAGAGGTTAATCATCCAGTGAGGTTAATAGCATTTTTGGACAAGAACTCATGCATACATGACCAATCAACAAAGAAATTCAGTGAAAACAGAACCCACCAAAAAAAGCAGATGGTTGTAATTTGTACATTCAGTTCACAGTAGCAGTCTCCATTTGACCAGGCTCACCTGCTTGCAGGAGGCGAATACCTCCCCAAGTCTTCGGATTCCAAATTTTTTGCCATGCCACCAAAACCACTCTGATGGTGACCCGGTATATTCCAATTGGAGGGTGTTTGCACATCAGAAGAACTTGGTATCATTCCAGGAGAATAGGCAGGCTGGGGCACCAGTTCAAGCCCATTTTTTATCTGACAGAAAAGACATAGGAATTAAGGAAATCATTATGATATACAGTGAGGAATTATAGAAAAAAAGACATGAGCATACAGAAGTTGTCAGTGCTGCACCAATAGAATGAGGTGGTGACTGTGGAGAAAAGTTTGAGTGGTTCACATCAGAACGCCATGGTGCCAATTGAAATTGAGACTCCTTTAGCTTTGTCTATGACCAGAGAAAGGAAAAAAACAGAAAATTAGGACAATCCCAATACGATTGGGGAAAAAAGCTTTGCTCCAAGGCATCTCAAACTATCAAATCCCCAGTTGACTTTGTTACTTAATTACAGATCAAAATCAGAAAACTGCAACAAATTGTGAAGTCCATTTACATAACATACCTCAGTAACATAAAGCTTCTCTTGTAAATGCTTAAACAGAACCTGCAAGAGAGAAGTAAAAGGAGTCATTGTCGTAGATGCAAATTCATAGAAAGAAATAGCTTCAAACACATTTATTCAGGCTAACATAATCTGTGGTTTTCTCTGTAAATCATAATGAGATAAAGACAGTATTCAAGATAAAGGCATCTTTAACTTCGTATTATATGGTCTTGAAAAATAATCAAATATTAAGAAGAAAACTTATCTTATGTTATCTAATTACATGTCTCCATTTTTAATTTTTAATTTTTTCTATGAAAGATTCAGCATATCTGGTAAGTGTTAATAAATGACTTTTTGTGGGAGAATAAAATACTACCTCAGTAATAACGAGAAGGACGAAGGACTTATTTGAAGCTTTAGGGACTTTTAAAATGCATTGTCTGTGTAGTTCACTGAGGGCCCTGCCTCCAGCAACTGAAAGAAAGTAACATATGGAAAAATTTGAGAGGCTATTTGACACTTGAATTGTCCCAAAGCCCTCTCATGTGTTTATCCAACTTAAGCCAAAGTTTTGTTCAGTTTCACTGCAGGAATAATTCAAAAAGAGACTTCAGATGGTACAGTCTGTCCTTTTGTCCCTTGTTGGTCTACCTGAAGTCCAAAATCATAAGTTGGAATACTAAAGGCCTTGGTTCCAGAAAGAAAAGAAGGGTAGTGAAGGATTTTCTTTGTCATGAAAACCCAGATATTATTTTGTTATAGGAAACAAAGCAGGAGTCTTGGGACAGGAGATTTGTAGGCAGTGTGTGGAGGGTCAGAAACAAAGAGTGGGCAATTCTTCCAGCTAGCAAGGCGTCGGGAGGAGTGGCAATACTTTGGGATGCTTTGAGGTTTAAGTGTTCGGAGGTCATTCTAGGGTCTTGCTCAGTAAAAGTCAAGTTGGAGTCAGAGGATGATGGGTCTTTCTGGTTATCTTCGGTCAATGGTCCCAACTTGTCATGGTTTAGAAAGGATTTCTGGATGGAGCTTCAAGATCTTTCAGGCTTAACTTTTCTAAAATGGTGTGTTGGCAGGGACTTCAATGTCATTAGAAGAATTTCAGAAATGCTAAAAGGGTCCAGGTTAACCCCAAGCATGAGGGATTTTGATGACTTTATAAGAGATTGTGAGTTAATTAATCTGCCTTTGAGGAATGCATCTTTCACTTGGTCAAATTTGCAAGAAAACCACATGTGCAAAAGGTTGAATGGATTCCTTTTGTCCACTAGTTGGAAACATGATTTCCCTCAATCCGTCCAAGAAGCACTTCCTAGATTGACTTCGGATCATTGTCCAATTGTGCTTGTTACCAATCCGTTTAAGTAGGGGCTAACACCTTTTAGATTTGAAAACATGTGGCTGATTCATTCAGAATTTAAGAATAATTTAGGGTGTTGGTAGAATAAGTGTCGGTGTGAAGGGTGGAAAGGTCACAAATTCATGAAAAAACTTTAGTTTGTCAAGTCAAAACTGAAAGAGTGGAATAAGGTGTCATTTCGAAACTTAAAAGAAAAAAAGAAAAATATTCTTCTGGACATAGTAGGACTGGATGAGAAGGAACAAGATGAGAACTTTTCTCCTAAATTGGCAACAAGGAGGTTTTTAAGAAAGGGAGATTTGGAAGAGGTGCTGCTAAAGCAAGAGGTGTTCTAGAGGCAAAATACAAGAATCAAATGAATAACAAAAGGGGATTGTAATTCTAAATTTTTTCATAGGGTGGCTAATGGAAAGAGGAACATGAGCTTCTTTAAATCTTTGGTGTCAGAAGATGGGGTAACCTGAGATAACATTGAAAGCATTTAAGAGGAGATTAAGCACCATTTTGGGAAGTTATTTTCCAAACCTTCAAGTCGGTCTTGGTGGATAGAAGGTTTGAATTGGTCTCCTATTTCAGCAGGAAGTGTCAAGTGGCTAGATTCAAAGGAAGAGATTCTCAATCTTGTGATGCCTTTAAATAAGGAAATGGCCCTTGGTCCAAATGGTTTCACAATTGGCTTTTAGCAAGAGTGTTGGGAGACGATTAAGGATGATTTATTAAGAGGGTTCTTAGAGTTTCACAATAACGGGATAATTAATCAAAGCACAAATGTTACCTTCATCCCTCCAGTGCCAAAAAAGAGTCAAACAATCAAGATCTCAAATTATTGACCCATCGGTTTGGTTACCAATTTGTACAAAATCATAGCCAAGGTTCTCTTAGGGCGTTTGCGTAAAGTCCTCCAAGACACCATCTATTTGACCCAAGGTGCTTTTATCGAGGGCAGACAAATTTTGAATGTTGTCTTGATCACTAATGAGGTGGTGGATGAGAAAAGGAGATCAAGAGAGGAAGGGGTCTTCAAAATTGATTTTGAAAAGGCCTATGATCATGTTGATTGGGATTTTTTGGACCACGTACTCAAAAGAAAAGGGTTTAGTTTAAGATGGGGGTCTTGAATGAGGGGATGTTTATCTTTGGCAAATTTTGCAATCTTAATGAATGGAAATGTTAATGGGTGGGTTAAGGCTTTCAGAGGTCTAAGACAAGGGGATCCCTTTCTCCTTTTCTCTTCACCAATGTGGCTGACGTTTTAAGCAGATTGGTTGTGAGAGCAAAGGAGAGAGATTTATTCAAGGGATTCAAGGTGTGTGGAAATAAGACCAAGGTGTTTCATTTACAATTCGCAGACGACACCGTCTTCTTTTCTAGAGCATCTTAGAAGAGTTGCATCACTTAAGCTAATTTTGTTGGTCTTTGGGCATTTGTTAAGGCTTAGAATTAACCTAAATAAGAGCACTCTTTTTGGAGTTAACATTACCCAAGACCAAACCATCAGGTTGGCTTCTTTGCTTGATTGTGTAGTTTCTACTTGGCTTTTATCGTATTTGGGCCTTTATCGTATTTGGGCCTCTAGTTAGGGAGGAACTCAAAATCAATTTCCTTTTAGGACCTCGTGTTGGATAGAGTCTCTAGGAGGTTGGATTGTTGGAAAAAAAAAAGCCTTTTATCCTTTGGCAGTAGAATCACCCTAATTCAGTCTTCTTTGTCGCATATTCAGAGCTACTTTCTTTCTCTTTTCAAGATCTTGATTTCAATAGCTTTGAGGATTGAGAAAATACAAAGAGATTTTCTTTGGTCAAGTTGTGGGGAAGGTAAAAAGGATCATCTGGTCAGTTGGGACTTAGTTTGTAGGCCAAAGGAAGTTTGTGGATTAGGGGTGGAGAAAATTTCTCTAAGGAATTAAGCTTTATTAGAGAAATGGCTTTAGAGGTACCCTAAGAAAAGTTCTACCATTTGGCATAAGGTCATCTTGAGTATCTATGGGACACACCCTAATGGATGAGACACCAATAATATAGTCAGATAGTCACATCATTGCCCCTGGAAGGCCATTGCACACATTTGCTCCACGTTTTTTCTACACACACTCATTTTGTGGCAGGTGATGGGTCTAGAATCCATTTTGGGGAAGATTTGTGATGGAGGGACCAACCTTTGTGTTTACAATATCCAAGTCTTTTCAGAGTCACCACTACTAATAACTATCCTATCTCAACTACCCTTGGTAATAACATTTCCTTGTCTTAGGATCTCGCATTTCGTCGCAATCTAACTGATACGGAGATTGAGGATCTTGAAAGTTTAGTGTCCTTACTATCCAATATCCATTTGACTCCTTTTGTTCTAGATGCGAGAACTTTGGTATTGTCCTCTTCAGGAGTTTTCTCAATAAAATCATTTTTTTCAACCTTATCATTTTCTCTAGATTCAATTCCCTTCTACCCAACTACTTTTTTGTGGAAATCAAGAGTTCCTTCTTAGGTCAAGGTGTTTGCATGGTTAGTGGCACTTAAGAAGGTAAATACCAATGACATGCTACAATTGAGAAGGCCTTTTAAAGTCCCTAGTCCTAATTGGTGCATTCTATCTAGAAGGAATAGTGAGAGGATTGATTATCTTTTCTTGCATTGTCCAATTACTTTGGGATTGTGGCATAGGATTTTGTCACAAGTTGGGATGGAGTGATTACAGCCAAGTAGTATTTGTGATATGATGGTGATCTCCTTCAAGTGTTTTGGGAATTCAATAAGAAGTAGGGCTCTTTGGAGGGTCGCATATCTCTCTTTGTTGTAGATTGTATGGAAAGAAAGGAACGCTTGGATTTTCGAGGACACAGGAGCCGTTGTGGGATTTGCTTCATTCCTATGCTTCTTTTTGGGCTTATTATACAAACATTTTTAAACTCTACCTTTTGAGTGTTATTCAACTTAGTTGGCTCTCGATTTGTACACCTTATGAATGGGTTATAGGCATGAATGAAAATTTCTATATATATCAACGATATTTCGCCGATATATTGCGTATCGACACTCACTGACACAAAACAAGCTAGCGAAATTTTTGAAAATATCGGCATTTATCGCCGATTTATTGGTATTTTACCTATTTTTCACCAATATTTCCCTATATTTTCAGTGGTCAACATAGGTCAAAATGGGCGGGTGCGCAAGTCAAAGCAATCAAACCGGGTGGGCAAAGTGGGACGCGGCGGTCAAAGTTAAAAAATGCTAAAATTTTCTTTTCTACAACAAAGGGACTCAAACCCCAGTCAAAATTCCCCTCATACCTTGGTCAAAAGGTTCAGCCTCCTCCTTGACTCACTACTAGGGCAAACTTGACCCTTGATAAATATAATGCACCAAATGTATATAGATTAAAGGTAATCATATAAACAAAATATTAAAAGAATATTTTAAAAAACAAATTAATAATAAATATTTTATAACTAAATGAAAATTTTTTCATTTAATTGATTATAAAAAATATAAAAATTATCATGATAATTTTCTTCATAATGTTTTTAATATCATTAATATATTAATTAAATATTAAAAAATTATACATATATCATTATTTATTTTATATCAATTAATACAATTAAATTAAATATATTATAATTTTAATATTAAATATATTTTTAAATTAGACATATTATAATCAAATATCACAATACTATTATCGAATAATACTTGATGTAATTTAATAATCAATGTACACTTATAAAATTTATATTTTTTATCAACACATATAATATTATTTTTTTTTATCAATAAGTAAAAAGCATATTGCTAAAGAGGCGCTAAAAAAGCGGCTCAAGTAGATACAGTGTAGAAAAACTCACCCCCTTACAAAAGAACCCAAACCACTAAGAAAGCAAAAAAACCCTCGCCCTTACCTCATACACACTCATTCAATAAAATCTATTAAGGTCGAAGGACCATCATTTATCCACAGTTTGGTTTCCGACCAAAGTAAATACACAAAAGAAATTTTCAACTTTTGGATGGACAGCACACTGTCTTCAAAAGCAATTGAATTCCTAGCCTTCCAAATAACTCAACACATATAATATTATTATCAAATATGATAAATTATATCACACACACACACACACATATATATATATATATATATATATATATATATATATATATCAATTTTTTCAACAAAACAACTTTAAGATGTCTATTATCCTTTTAATTTCATTTCTAAGAGTTTTTTTTTACATTTCTACAGTTCTGATCAAATTTAGGTCCATCGATATTTTATATCAAAATATCCACCGATATATCTATGATTACCGATATTTTCATCCTTGGTTACAAGGGTCGATGTTGTTATACTTGTATAGACCTTTTGTCCTTTTTGTATGGCCTTCCTTGTTTTGTGGAGGTTTACTTAGTTACTTTTGATCAGGTTTGTACATCATGGGGAGGACTTCTCATCCTTATGTTTTTATTATCAATTAATACTTTTGTTTGTTTCGAATAAAAAAATAATCCCACCATGACCCAAAGAACTTGGTTTTGTCAAATAATGCAAGACAAAAGATGACTTGATGTAAGAATAAGAATGGGAAAAAAAAAAAGCACTCAGCTTTGAAGTAGAATGAAATCCTCCTTGATTTTGCAATAGATATCTAGGGTGAGACATAGTTGCTTTCAAGTCCCAAATTTTTGTGTGCAAGACATGAGTACAAGGATAGGGGAGTTTACAATATCATTGGACTTGTTTAAAAATTAATATAGAGAATAATAGACTTGCTTAAAAATTACTATAGAGAATAACAGAATTGATTGTTTCCTGAAAATGAAACTATTTTAAAACCAGTTCCTACAAACCTTGAGATTACTAACAATAGACTGGGCATCAGCAACTGGTGGTTGCAGAGAATACTCCGCAAGAAGAGGCAGCAAAGATGATACAAATGTAGATCTTTCTTGTTGTGCATCCTGCAACAACCAAAATGTTAGGTTCAAAAAAATCTATCTACATTTTCTAAGAGAAAATGGGGGAAAACACGAAAAAATAGAAGCATAACTACTTCCATATGTTTATCCTAACACCAAGAACAGAACAAATTTCAAACAGGTCTTCATACTGACTTATCCAAAGTATGAAAGATTTAGCATAAGAAAGAAACTAGAGTAAGGCTACATAAATTGACATTTGAGTTTCAACAACATATGGAGAAAGATGCTTTCACTTGTACTAATTGCAACACTGACTAAATTATGCAAGGCAAATTAACAAGTGAACTCCTTAAACATTATGAGTTGAGCTTGTAACACTGAAGTTTAAAATGCATCACTCCTTCCCAAATTTTTTTGTTCATCAGAAACAAAAATCCTCCTAAAGTTTCATTGCCTTAAACTAACACCATTATCAATAATTTACAGAAGATCCCAATGTAATGCATCCATGACATTTGGACATTTTATCACTTTCTCTCAGTGTACCTTAATTAGGAGTTTTTCTTAAAGTCTCTCCAATAAAATTAACAAGGACCAATATCTGATGGATCCTTGTTATCCAACCAATAATAGGAGAGCAGAATAGTAAAATTATTTGTAGCAATCAAATTTCCACAATTCCTTGTAAAACATTCTTTACAATTCATCACTTCTCCATTAAAGTTAAGGGTTAAAAAAATCAAATGTGAGTGATGCTTCATAAGCATGATTGACTAAATGGTGGATCCTCATACTTCTTTAGTGGGGTTGAGCTTGCATGAGTACAAGTATTTTATAGATTAGCGACTTATCATGAGCATGTTCATCATCATTACAAACAAAAATCTCTGCCACTATTTGACAACTCAAAAATAGTCATCACAATAAGGACAACTTCGACCATCAATCCTAGAGTAAGGACATGCATCACTGAAACATAGGAAGAGCCGCTTATTGCCCTAAGATCTTTCCAGCCACACTAACAAAGAGTTAAGAAATAAATTTTTTAGATGTAGGACCGAGCACTCTAGCCTTCAAAAATTCTTTGGCTCAATTCCTTCTATAGTTACCAAAATAAGCATAGAAGGATAATAACATACATTTTTTTTTTATCAAAAACAAACATATGTATTAATTGAGAATAAATAAAACATGAGAACGATAAGAAATCCTCCCCATGATATACAAACTTGATAAAAAAGATATGAGTAAACCTCCACTATACAAGGAGTGTTATACAAAAGGTACAAAAAGCCTAAACAAGTATAAAAACTCTTAACCCTGTAAACCCAACTCTAGGATGTACATATCGAAAGCTAACTAAGCTGAATTACACTCAACAAATGTCCTTGAAGATCTTAGCGTTCCTTTCTCTCCACACAATTCACAACAAAGAGAGACACGATCCTTTAAAGAGTCTTGCCCCTCTAATAGAATTCCCAAAACACTTGAAAGAAATCACCATCATATCGCGAATACTGTCTAGTTGAACCCACGCCATTCCAACCTGTGAAAGAATCCTATGCCACAATCCCAAAGTAATCGAACAATGTAAGAAGAGATGATCAATCGTCTTTCTACTCCTACATAGGATGCATCAATCAAGTTTAAGGGCTTTAAAAGGTCTTCTCAACTATAGCATATCATTGGTATTTACCTTCTTATGTGCCACTAACTAGGCAAAGGCTATGACCTTAAAGGGGACTCTTGATTTCCACAAAAAATTAGATAGGTAAAAAGGAACAGAATCTGAGAAATTAGATAAGGCTAAAAGAAATTTTTTTACTAAAAATACTCCTAAAGAGGACAGTACCCAAGCTTTAACATCTGGAACAGAAAGAGTCAAATAAACATAGGAAAGTAAGAACATTGGTCTTTCAAGATCCTCAATCTCCACATCAATTAGATTGTAGCAAAAGATAAGATCCCAAGACAAAGAAGTGTCATTACCCAAGATGGTTGAAATGGGAAGGTTTTTAGCTGTGGTGACTCTGAAAAATCTGGGAAATTATAAGCATAAAGGTTGGTCCCCCCACCACAAATCTTTTCAAAAACGAATTTTGGTCCCATCAGCTGCCATAAAACAAGTGTGTGTAGAAAAAACTTGGAGAATATGTGCAATAATCCTCAAAGGGCAAAGATGAGACCATTTGACTAAATTATTGGCGTCTCATCCATTAGGATGTATCTTATAGATACTCAAGATAACTTGATGCCAAAGGGTAGGACTTTCCTTAAAGTACCTCCAAAGCCACTTCCCTAATAAAGATTGGTTCCTCAAAATAATTTTCTTAAACCCTAACCGACCAAACTCCTTAGGCGTACACAACCATTACAACCCTATCAAAAAAAGGCGTACACAAGCTTTACTTACCTATCAAAAAAAAAAAAAAAAAAAAGGGTTATGGCCTTCCAATGACAACAAAGACTCCACCTAACATGAACATTGGCATCACAACCATTACAATAAACCCAATAAGTGATTTTAGTAACCCTAACCATAGAATGACCTTTTTCCTAGGAAATCTCTACAACCAATTGCCTTAGTAATAATCATATATAGACTCATTAGTGTTTGGTTGTTTTTTTCTTTTTTTTATCAAAAACAAAAGATGTATTAATTAATGATAAGAAAAACATAAGGAGGATGAGAAATTCTCATCATGAAATGCAAACCTAATAAATAAAAAAATCAAGAAAAAACCTCTCCTTTACAAGGAGAATTGTACAAAAGGAATAAAAAGACTATAAAAAAAATACATCTCCAAAAGCTCATCTAGACTCCTCCATAGTTGTGAAAGGTGTGTTTCAGGCGGCACGACGCAAAACATCGGCACCTCACCTTTACTCTAGGCGACGCCTATTGAAGGAAGCGCAGCTTAGGCGCACAAGGCGCTCGCCTTCGACTAGGCACAAAGCCCTAAAAAGGTATGCTTTTTCTTCTCCCTTCTCCCTTCTTCTTTTTCTTCTTCTGTTCTTTTTCCTCCACAAACCATGACCAAGTTGCAGAGGCGGAGTAGAGAGCCCTGATCTGGGCTTTTTTTTTAAAAAAATTGGTTCAAAACATAACGTTTTGACCCAACAAAATTCAAAAAAAAAAAAAGAAAGAAAGAGCCCAACCCAAATTGGGGTTTTGACCCAACAAAAATGTTTAAAAAAAAAGGTCTAACCCAAATTAAGGCTTAAAAAAGGGCTCAGCCGGTTTTGACCTAGCAAAAATTTTAAAAAAATAGGGTCATCCTAGATTCGAGCTCCCTGTCTCATGCGTGCAGAAGAAGATGAGGAAGAAGCCACTAAGTAGAGGAAGAAAAGAAGAAGAAGAAAAAGTAACAGCGTACCTTTCTAGAGTGTACCATATAAAAATTATATATATAAACTAGGGTGCGCCTCACTTCACAAAAGCTCGCGCCTTAGTTGCAACTTGCGCCTTAGACTCCAGGAGGACTTTACGCCTTGGTGTGCCTTGAGCCTTTTAAAACTATGGACTCATCACCATGAGAGCCAACTAAACTAAATGGCACTCAAGGGGAAAGGTTTAAAAACATCAATATAGTAGGCCTAAAAAGAAACAAAGAAATGAATCAAGTCCCACATCATCTCAAACGTCTTACAAATATCATAAAAATCCTAGCATTCCTCTCTCCACACAATCCATATCAAAGTGAGAGAAGCAATCTCTACCTCTAATAGAATTCCCAAAACACGTAAAAGAAGTAACCATCATATCACAAATACTCAACCATCATATTGCAAATGCTCCTTAGTTGAACCCACACCATCCTAGCCTACGAGAATAGCATATGCAATAACCCGAAAGTAATCGGACAATGTAGGGAGAGATGATCAATCATCTCTCCACTCCCCCCACATAAGATGCACCAATCAAGACTAAGGGCTTTGAAAAAACTTCTCAATTGTAACAAGTCATTGGTATTTACCTTCTTTAGTACCACTAACCAAGCAAAGGTCGTCACCTTAGAAGGAACTCTTAATTTCCACAAAAAAATTAGCTAGATGGAAAGGAACTGAATCTAATAAATTGGTCAAGGCTAAGAAGAAAGATTTCAATTAGACTATGTAATGTTTACCAAGTGGATGAGTCTAAAATCAACAATGGTGAGATTTCTATCGGGAACAAGTACAATTTTTTTTGATAGGAAACGACAAAGGAATATATTGATAAAAAGAAGGTACAAATAGAAGGATGAGGAATCCTCCCAACAAAGAGAAACAAGACTACAAGTAATCAAATATAAGAAAGTACAAAAAGAGAAAAGTAGACACTCTAGTTACACGCCGCTAACCAATCAAGTTGTAATATGTTAAGAGGAATCCCCTTAAAAACCTTAGAACAAAAAGCCCAAAAAGAAG
Organism: Vitis rotundifolia; assembly: GCA_030254885.1. Classification (NCBI taxonomy): domain Eukaryota; kingdom Viridiplantae; phylum Streptophyta; class Magnoliopsida; order Vitales; family Vitaceae; genus Vitis; species Vitis rotundifolia. Next base: position 13,071,712 of record CM058170.1, read on the forward strand.
TAAGAAAACAAATAGAATCCCAAAGATACTCGGCATTCCTTGCTTTGTCCTCAAAAATCCTTGCATTTCTTTCTCGCCACACCACCCACATTAACGCGATGCATGCGTTTTGCCATAAGACAATCCCTCTCTTGGAAGATCCAAAACCATTAAAATTACTAGATAACATGTCAGAGATGCTCCTTGGGGAAACCCAATCCATCTTTGCTGATTGGAATAATCTGTGCCACAACCCCATCGTCAAGGAGTAATGAAGGAAAAGGTGATCTACTGTTTCTCCATGCTTCATACACAACTTACATATGTCAGGGCTAAGTGCTTTGTAGGGTCTTCTCAATTGTAGCAAGTCATTAGTATTAACCTTCTTGTGAGCCACCAACCAGACAAAGGACTTGACTTTGAAAGGGACTTGAGCATTCCAGACAATCTTGGTAGGGAAAACTAGAGGCAACTCAGAATATTGGGATAAGGCCAGAAAGAAAGATTTGACTGTGAAAAGACCTGAAGGAGATAAGGACCAGGATCTCTTATCTGGAACGGAAGGTGATATGCGAAGACGATCAAAAGACCGCATAAGGCCCTCTAAATCTTCTATCTCAAAATCAGAAAGATTTCGGCGAAAATTGAAATTCCAAGAGAATGGGCGGGTATATCCAAGAATTGATGAAATAAGAGCATTTTTATCCGTGACTACGCTAAGTAATCTTGGATATTGGACTCCCAGAGGTTGTTCCCCCCACCACAAGTCATCCCAGAACCGAATTCTATCCCCATTACCTACCACAAACCGAGTAAACTTGGAAAACTCTTGGTAGACTAGTGCAATGGCCTTCCAAGGACAACGATGAGACCATCTAACTATGTTGTTGGCATCCCAGCCATTGGAGTGTGATCCATAAATGCTTAAAATAACCTGATGCCACAGAGCTGAACCCTCCCTAGGATATCTCCACAACCACTTCCCTAAAAGAGCGACATTCCTTATAGATATCTTTCCAAAACCCAATCCCCCTCTCGATTTCGGCTTACACACTACGTCCCAATTAACCAAATGGTCTCTTTTGCCTTCCCCTACGCCTGACCATAAAAAATCTCTTTGCATTCTCTCAATTTTTGCTGCCACAGAGGCGGGAATCTTAAACAAGGAAAGAAAGTAACATGGCATATGGGTGAGACAAGATTGAATGAGGGTTATTCTGCCTCCAAAAGATAAATATGCCTTCTGCCACCCATCTAATCTCCTTGATATCCTCTCAATCACAGGATCCCAAAAGCCACACGCCTTAGGATTCCCTCCCAGAGGAAGACCCAGGTAAAGTATAGGCCACCCAGAAGCCTTGCAGTTAAGCATCTCGGCCAACCTAGAAAGGTGATTCTGCTCAAGATTAATACCATAGATATCGGGAACAAGTACAATAAAGGTGATATCGATGCTTTTGCCAACCATCCCACTCTTTTATATATATATACATACACATATATGTATGTATGTATGTATTTATGTATTAACCAATAATGTATGCCATATTTTGTCTTCCAATGCATTGGTTCTCAAATTTTGCAAACTTAATTCAATTGCTACATCACTTCTATAGTAAAAGTTTAGTCATTTTTTTTTTTTTTTTTGATAGATAAAACCACAGAAACTTTATTAGAAAAAGAGAGCAAAAAGGCAACCCGAAGCATACAGGGAGTATACACAAGAAACCTCAAGAAAAAACGCAAAAAAGCAAACACTCACCAGCCCTCACCTAGAACCCAACCAATCAACAAAGTTAATTAAGGAACAGGGTTCTCCATCTAAACAAGACTTAGTCCAAGAGAAAAAATTACAAACAAAGGAATTTTTCAACCTTTGGAGCGACAAAGCCTCATTATCAAAAACTATCTTATTTCTTACTTTCCAAACCGTCCAAAATAAATAGAGAGGAGCTGCCCGCCAAGTCTTTCCACGCTTCTTGTCCACAAAGGAAGCGAACCAACCAAGGAGAGTGTCTCTAACCGTAAGCGGAAGGACCCAATTAACCCCAAACAACGAAAACACAAGATTCCACAACACCCTCGCCTTGGAGCAATGAATCAGGATATGATTTATTGTCTCCTCTTCATCACAACACAAGAAGCACCTGTTTGCTAAAATCCAGCCCCTCCTTTTGAGTTGATCTTGGGTTAGAACCCTCCCCAAAGAAGCTTCCCAAGCAAAAAAAACCCACCTTTATAGGCACACAAGGGCTCCAAATGATGCTCCAAGGAAACGAGACTGCACCACTAGAATCAAGAGTATTGTAAAGGGATTTTACAGAAAAAATCCCTTTCTTTGAAGCATTCCACAACACTCTATCCTCCAGCCCAACAAGAAGCCTCTTTCCTTGAAGGATCGAAAGGAGTCTCTCCACCTCCTCCAACTCCCAATCATTAAAGGGTCTAGAGAAACAAGGAGTCCATCCCCCCACAACCCCCAAAGAGTCCCAACAATCCGCTACCCACACATCTTGAGAGACTGCAAAGGCAAACAGAAAAGGAAAAGCCTCACAAAGGGGAGTGTTTCCGCACCAAATGTCCTTCCAAAATTTCACCCTTCTACCATCCCCTACAGCGTAAGAAACATTTTTAAACATTAGAAAGCCTTCCTTTCTAATTTCCTAAAACCCCACCCCATAGCCCTCTCTAACCTCACGAGAAAACCACCCTCCACCTTCTTCCCCAAACTTCCTGCTAATAATAAGCTTCCAAAAAGACTCCCTTTCAGCTGCAAAGCGCCAACTCCATTTGCACAACAGGGCCCTATTGAGAATAGAAATATTTCTGATCCCCAAACCTCCCTTCTTTTTATGAGAACAAACGACAGCCCACTTTACAAGATGGGGCTTTTTCTCCAACGCAACCCCACCCCAAAGGAAATCCCTTTGGATTTTCTCAAGCCTCAATCTAACAACTCTAGGCATACACAGCAAGGACATGAGATAGATCAACATGCTAACCAACGTACTCCGAATGAGAGTGATTCTCCCCCCCTTGGAAATGAACTGCCTCTTCTACAACGCAAGTCTCTTCCGCATCCTTTCTTCCACACCATCCCACACAGCCACCAACTTATGAGGAGCCCCAAATAAGTGGAGGGGATAGAACCCACTTTGCAGCCCAGTTCAGAAGCCAAGGCCTCAAAGTTCTCTACTCTTCCCATCGGCAGAATTTCACTCTTATTCAAATTGATGCTCAGCCTAGAAATAGCTTCATACCACATTAAAAGTCAGCTTAGATTAGCCATTTGCTCTAAGGAATCCTCACAAAAAATCAGTGTGTCGTCAGCAAACAGCAAGTGAGACACTTGTATCCCACTGCCACCCCTACCCCTTAACCTGTAGCCGGTAAGAAAGCCCCCCCTAACTGCTCTGTTAATGAGGCAGCTTAGGGACTCCATCCCTAAAACAAACAAGTAAGGGGAAATGGGGTCCCCTTGCCTTAACCCCCGAGTGCTCTGGAAAAAACCCACAGGCGATCCGTTAATCAAAACTGAAAAGGAAGCAGTGGAGATGCACCACTTGATCCAACCAGCCCATTTCTCCCCAAATCCCATTTTTTGCATCACCGTCAACAGGAAATCCCAATTAATATGATCGTAAGCCTTCTCTAAATCCAATTTGCATAACACACCAGCTTCATCCCCTTTTAACAACGAATCTATAGCCTCATTAGCAATTAATGCAACATCAAGGATTTGCCTTCCTTCGACAAAGGCATTTTGGGTAGGAGACACCACCTTACTCACTACCTTCTTCAACCTATTAGCTAGGACCTTGGCGAGAAGCTTATACAGGCCTCCCACCAAACTGATGGGTCTATAGTCGCGTAAATCATCAGCCCCGCCTTTTTTAGCGACTAGAACCAAGAACGTGGTGTTCAGGCTTCTAACAAATTTCCCCCTCTCGAAAAAATCCTTGAAGAAACCCATTAGCTCGTCTTTGACAAAATCCCAGCGGAACTGCTAGAAAGCAATGGGGAAACCATCCGGACTAGGAGCCTTGTCCCCATTCATCTCTGAGAGGGCCTGAAACACCTCTTCCACAGAAAACATCTCCTCCAGCCTGGCAACCTCCTCACTCCCAATTCTGTCAAACTCCAAATTGTCCATACTAGGGTGCCAGCCACCAGGATCCGACAACAGATCCTGATAGGCTCTCACCACCCCCCTTTGAATTTCTTGATCTTCTAAAAGCCAGTTACCATTGACTTTAATCTTTTTCAAACAATTCCTCCTACTGTTAGAATTAGCCATCTTATGAAAGAATCTCGTGTTCTTATCACCTTCCTTCAGCCACGTTTCTCTTGATTTCTGCCTCCACGAAATTTCCTCCATAAACGCCCACTTCTTAAAGTCCTCCCTGGCCTCCTTTCTAGCCTCTAACTCCTACTCATTTAAAGCTCTCTGCTGCTCCTAATCATCCCAAAAGGACACTTTGTCCAAGGCCATCCTCAAATTCACCCCCACTTTACCAAAGACTTCCTTGTTCCAATTCTTCAGCTTAACTTTTAAGGCCTTTAATTTTTCTAAGAGGATAAAACTATAAGACCCACTGTAATTGAAGCCTTGCCACCAGCCCTTAAGAAGCTCCTTAAATCCCTCCTCCTTCAACCACATATTCTCAAATCGGAATGGAATTGGACCTCTCCTCGCACCACCCCCATCTAACAGAATTGGGAAGTGATCAAACATCGGCCTTGGAAGAGTACACTAAGACACCCCACTGAAATGATTTTCCCAATCCTCAAAAATCAGAAAACGATCCAGTTTTGACCTGGATTGACCATTCAGCCCTCCACTCCACGTAAAAGGCCCCCCCTGAAGAGGCAAATCTCTTAAAGTCAACTCATCTATCACCTCGAAAAACCTTCTCATGGAACCAGACAATCTTCCTCCTCTACTACGCTCACTGGGAAATCTAATCAAGTTGAAGTCTCCACCGATGCACCAAGGATCAGACCACAAACCTCGGATGGCTCCTAACTCTTCCCAAAAAGGTTCTCTATAACTTTTTAAAGTAGGCCCGTAGACCCCCGTAAAGAACCACAAGAACCCATCCTCACAATTTTTAAAACGACACGAAATTGAGAATAGACCCACTTCCAGACCTACTAACTCCAAAACTCTCTTATCCCAAAAGACCACCACCCCTCCAGCTACCCCCCTTGCATTCACAGCTCCCTAGCCTAAGAATCTTCCCACACCAAGACTATGAACAACCCCCTGAGACATGTCTTGGATTTTAGTCTCCTGCAAGCACACCATATCCACTTTTTGCGACCTAATTAGGGCCTTAATTACCTTCCTTTTATTTCTATCATTGGCCCCTCTGACATTCCAGGATAGAATCTTTAGCTTCATCTAATGGTCGAGAGTCTAACCTCACCTTCTCTAATCAGAGAATTCTCCTTTCTCGCACCATTATAATTAATAGACCACTCTAATTTTTTCAATTCCCGGTCAAACTTGGTGGACCCTGACGAACCATTCTCCAGATTTTGCTCTCTTCTTCTCTTGGTCCTCAGAGCAGATTTAGAATTTCACCTTCAAAACCTTCCGTAGAAAAGCCCAGAAATTTACTAAACCTCGCCAGGCAGCTGTCATCCCAACAACATCCTTTCCCCTCCATATCCTGAAGCAACCCCTCAAACTCCCCCCCCCCCCCCCCCTGCGCACCTTCTCCAGCCACTGACTTCTCCCCCTTAGAGACCAACTCCCCATTGCTACCATCAGCCAGGATGATACTCAGCGGGGTCTGCTCTTCTTCGATAACCACGGAAGCCAAACCCAGCATAATCGACGCGAAATCAAAAGAAGGAGTAGAAGAAGAGAGATCCCGACCCCCCAAAGGAAAAGAACAAGGATCGACATACCTGGAAGCCTCTTCGCAGAGCGCGTCGTCAGTCAGTCGCCCCCTTTCCGTCATCTGAAAGGGCAGCGGCACCTCCTCCCTTGGCAACTTGACAAGGGGATCGGCTTCTCCGCTTGCACCTCCACTTAGGCCTCTAACTATGGAGGACGACTGCTCAAAATGAGCCCTAGGAGGAGAGAATGGAGCCTCGTCCCCATAAAAGGCCCCTTCTCCCTTTGCATCAGCTTGTACAGGCCCAACGCCCTCACCCGACACCCCCTCGCTGCATCTTAAAAGACCATTTAAGTGAAAGGGCCTTGAATCCCGGCCCAAAGCCACCAGGCTCACGTGACAAGGGCCCTAGGCCTCCCCAATAAGAACAGCTGAAGGTCCAACCCTAGGCCCACTACGAATGTCTTCCGGCCCACAACCAAGGACGTCCAAACTGTTGAAAGAGGACTCCCTACCCCCTCCCTCTAGGTCGGCTGAACCACCAACCCAGCCCTTCTCATCAGTCTCTTCTGCAGAGACCTCAACAGAAAGGGTGGCTGGTCTACCTCCAGCAAGCGCCATGTCTTGTACCTCCGACTGCATCCTCAACTACTCCACCTTCTCCCTTTGACTCCCACAGCAGGCTTCACGTTGAGACCCAACAGCTTCTTCTCCTACCCTTAGCCCACCCTTCCAGGAGGAGCTTCCCGCCGGCACCACCTGCGAGAACCAAGGTGGAGATTCCCACCACAATTGGAGAGAAAAGCAAGACCCCAAAACTATATGAACAGAGTTAGGGACCTCCCATTCTGCACGCTTCACCAGAATCTAGGCCCACTGCACCTCGGACAAGGATCTGGTATCTTTTTTTTTTTTTTTTTTTTTTTTGATAAGTAAGAGCAAATGCATTAAAAGAGGCACAAAGAGCCAACATGTATACATGGGGTATATGAGGCAACAAGGGCCTCTACAACAAAAAACAAAACACCCACCACCCCTTATCTGGAGGCTAGCCACTCCAGAAAACCTATGAGGGAGACCGGCTCCTCTCCCATGTACAATTTAGCCCAACCCCATAAATTACAAACAAAAGAATGTTTGAATTTCTGAATTGCAAACTCCCCCTCTTTAAAAGCTAGCCTATTTCTCTCCTTCCAGACCGTCCAAAAAATAAACAACGAAATGGATTTCCAAAGTTTTTCCCTTTTTTTCCCCACAAAGGCTCCCCTCCAACTAAAAAGGACCTCCTTAACAGTTAGAGGAAAGACCCACTTGACTCCAAACAAACCCAAAACTAAATCCCATAACACTTTGGCCACTATACAATGAATGAGAATATGATTTACGCTTTCCTCTTTACAACCACACAAAAAACAACGGTTGGGAAGCTGCCATCCTCTCCTTTGGAGTCTATCCAAGGTCATTATCCTCCCCCAAGCGGCCTCCCAAGTGAAGAACACTATTTTGGTTGGAACTCTCTCCACCCAAATGTTATTTTTTGGAAAAACAGTAGACAAAGGGCTTTCCAACAGGCTGTAAGCTTCCTTTACCCTAAACTGTCCATTGTTTCCTTCTTTCCAAAAAACCGAATCGTCCTCCACTGTTATCATATGACCCCTCAGAACTTGGAGCAAGTTGCCAACCAAGTCCATCTCCCAATCATTAAAATTCCTAGTAAACCTCAGATTCCAGCCACCTTCACCAGAATTCTGGTCCCACATTTCTTCTAAAGTTGCATTCTTATGGGCTGCCAAAGTGAAGAGGTGCGGGAAACTTTGGGACAGAGTTGAACCCCCACACCACCAATCTGTCCAAAATCTGATTTTATTGCCCTTTCCCGCTTTAAAAGCCATTTTTTCCCAACACCAGCCAACTTCCTTCAAAATCTCTTTCCACAGCCCCACTCCAAAGGCACCCACGGCCTTTTTAGTCCTCCAATCAAAGTCCTCTTGCCCATACTTCGCTATGAGGACTTGCTTCCAAAAATCCTCCTTAGCACGCGCGAATCTCCAAATCCATTTGTCAAGTAAAGCTCTATTCAGCAGATTTAACTTCCTTATTCCTAGCCCCCCTTTCTCCTTGTCCCTACAAACCATCTCCCAATTGACAAGGTGAGCCTTCCTTTCCAAATAACCTCCTCCCCACAAGAAATCTCTTTGCAATTTTTCAAGTCTCCTAGCCACTGAATTAGGCATGCGAAAAAGGGACATTTGATAAACCGGAATATTAGCCAACGTGCTCTTCAAAAGGGTAATTCTCCCTCCTTTGGACAGATACTGGCGTTTCCACACAGCAAATCTTCTTCTCATTTTTACCTCCACTCCGTCCCACACGGAAATGGACTTATTGGGAGCCCCCAACGGCAGCCCCAAGTACACTGCAGGCAGCTGCCCCACCCTACATCCTAGCTCCACAACCAATTCATCCACCCCTTCCACCTCCCCAACCGGGATGATTTCACTTTTAGCCAAGTTAATCTTCAACCCTGAAGCGGCTTCAAACCAAAAAAGAATCCAACTCAAGTGCATTAAATGCTCCTTCTTTGCTTCACAAAAAACAATCGTGTCGTCGGCGAAAAGAAGGTGAGAAATATGGACAGCCCTCTCTCTTCCCCGCCAAACGTTACATCTTGATATAAAACCCCCTTCCACAGCCCTTCTAATTAAAACACTCAGCATCTCCATTCCCAAGACAAAGAGATAGGGGGAAAGGGGGTCCCCTTGGCGCAACCCTTTTGAACTAGAGAAAAAACCTGTTGGCACTCCGTTCACCAGAATAGAGAATTTGGCCGTGGAAATGCAATTCCACATCCAATTAAACCACTTTGGACCGAACCCCATCTTTTGCATAACCTTCATTAGGAATTGCCAATTAATACTATCATACGCCTTCTCAATATCCATTTTACAGATTAAAGCTTTCTTGCCCCTTTTTTTCCAAGCATCAATCACTTCATTAGCTATTAGAGAAGCGTCTAGGATCTGCCTTCCCTTGACAAAAGCATTCTGATCGGTAGAAACCACTTTTCCTATGACTTTTTTAAGCCTATTGGCCAGCACCTTGGCCAACAGCTTATAAAAACCCCTCAAAAGGCTAATGGGCCTAAAGTCCCCCAAGTCCTCAGCCCCCCCTCTCTTAGGTAGCAGCACCAGAAAGGTGTTGTTGAGGCTCTTGAGAAAAGCATTCTGCTCGTGGAACTCCTTGAACATGTCCATTATTTCCGTCTTCACAAATTCCCAACAGCTTTGCCAAAAAGCCAAAGAGAAGCCATCTGGGCCTAGGGCTTTATCCCCGTTCAGATCCATCAAAGCATCCTTAACCTCAGCCTCTGAAAAAGGGAGCTCCAGCAGCCCCGCTTCTTCAGGACTGATTTGCTTAAACTGCAATCTCCCAATGTCCGCTTTCCAATTCGAACTTTCTGAGAGAAGCTGTTGATAGGCATTCACTATCCCCTCCCTCACTTCATGCTCCCTCACTTCTTCAGGATTTAGTATCTTCATCCACTGCAACAAATCCTCCGCACCCATCTCCAATTCTTTTAAACACCTCAAGACTCCAGAAATGGAGTGGGAGCCCGATTACCCTTACCCATGCCTCTTCAGCATAGGACTTCTTCCAGGAACACCCCACCTCTGGGTTCCATCTATCCAAGATGAGACAATTTTCCTTTATGCTTCTTTTGCCTCTGGCCAGAACACGCTCAGCCTCGTGAGACAACTCAAAATCAAACAACAGGATACCCCTGCCTAACACAGCAATCTTCATCTTCCCCTTAACCTCCCAATTCTGACGAGTCCAGCTTCTTACGAATTCCAACTCAGGGAAAGGAGCTAAAATATTACCCCACCTCCCCACCAGACAATGACTCAACTGATCTAATCTTCCACACACCTCTCTTTCCCCTACCTCTAACCACACTGACTCACCTACCTTTCCCGGGGTCGACTTAACAGCATCAGCAAAGGACATCATCTCCACCCCCTTTTCTCTCCACAGCTCCTTCGAAACTCCCTTCGACTTCAACGAAACCTCTGGCCTATTGGTAAACTTTAAACCTTCTGACGGGACCACTCCGAGACCTCTCAGCCTCACGGCTAGAGAGTTCCAGCCACTGGCCTGTCCCTTCCCTTCAGGAAAAATAATGTTGTATCATTTAGCCTCTAAATCTCGAACAGAACATAGGATGAATCTGCCTGCCTTATTCAACCGGCGCTCCATTCTAAACTTTCTGTTACCCTCCGTCCATTCAATAACCCAACTTTGATCATCATCCTTTCTGCAACAGGCTTCAATACCTTCTAGTAAGCATCGAAGACTAGCCTCCCCAAATAAAAGTTTAGTCATGTAATTTATTTTTACCTTATATTTTTTAAAATGATCCATATACAACACAAAGGAACCATAACTAGTATAGTTGAGATCAGCCCAAGTCTAAATTTAGTGAGAACAAAATTTTGACTAGAAAAATAATACACTATAAGAATCAAGTAGAAAATATAAAAACTTAAAGAGTTTACACACAATAACAATATTTTCATGAATCCATGTATTGGATAAATAAAAATTATCTTGTCAAAAGAAATAGTAAATTTCCAGAATAAAAATTAAAAATAAAATAAAAGACTCAATCTCCACTTGGAGTTCAGACAAAAAAGGATCTCAATAAATTTTCTTCCCTTAAAATAAGGGGCCCACACACCCAATATAAGAGAATTAGTACCTGTAATGCATAAGAGAGACGAATGTTTTCCTCAATAATGTCTTGTCTGTATGAAAGAGCTTTTGAGGCCGCATCAACAAGATCCTGTTGTTGCTGATCAAAAGCCTAGCAACAAGGAGGACAAAAACTTTCCATTAACCCCCTAAAAAAAAAAACATAAAGGCTATGTTTGGTTCTCAGAAAATTTGAGGAAAAATATAAGGAAAAAAAATAGAGAGGAAAAGTGGAAAGAAAAAAAAAGTGATTGAAAATAAAAAATAGATTTAAAGTCAATAAATTATTTCTATATGCTACTTCAAAGTCATTTAATTTATTTCAACTCTTCGATATAAAGATTAAATTATTCGAAAATGTATATATTCTTAATTAATTTAATTATATTTGATTTTTTTTGTTATTTTCCATAGGGCAACCAAGCATAAGAAAATCATTTTCCTTAGTATTTTTTTTCTTTCCTTAGTACTTTCCAACAACCAAACATAACCAAAAGGAGAAGAAAAGTCAAGATGTGAAGGGAAGGGAGAAGGGGATTTGGAACAATGGGGGAATAAGAAGTGTAAGTATATTCCTGCCTACCAAACGCATATAAGCAATGCGTTTTTCCAGAACATATTTCTCATTGCGTATTTGTGCTTCCTACAAACAACAGCGATGAATTGCTTTAGTTAATATGAAAATAAAAATAAATCAAGATATATTCATCCAGGAAATACTTGACAACATCATATGTTTGATTAACAAAAAGGGGGAAAAAAAATCAAATCGCATTCCCCTTTCTTACCTTGATGGAATATTCAGCAAGCTGTTTCCTCAACTGCTTAATTTCTTCCTCATGTTCCTGAATCTTAAGAACAAGATCCTATCCAAGTAGCATGGTCAGTCCCTCAAAACTAAGTTTCATAGATATAAAAAAACAAATACACAAAATCAAAAATGAAAGACATGTTTGACTAATAAGGAAATACCTGCTTCCAAAGACTGCTAGGGTTATTTACTTCAGTCATTGGCATCAGCCCATGTCCAGATGAATTAAACCTTGGATCATGTTCTCCTTCAACTTGGTACCTAACAAAGAGATGTAATGTAATCTGAAGCTAGTGTTTTAACAGGAAAATTATAATGCTTAGGTTATTGTTACTATTAGATATAAAGTACCTGCTATGAGAAAAGGATGTTGTAGATGGCGAAGAAACATGAGAGACATCTGTAGGTCCCTGACTCCCAGGATGAACCTTCAGTGCTCCATTAAACGTGCTGCTTTCAGAGTGGCCTCCAACTACAGATATGTTGCCGATATTTCTAATCCTGTCTTCTTGATTACCTACAGAAGGAACTGATTGAGGAGCTTTGTACAGTCCATGAACATGTTCATCCCCTGGATCAACTGGATGAGATCTTCGACCCACCAATTCATTTGGTCTCTACAAAAAAGTTTAGATTCACCAAATCTTGCATCAGGGAAATTGCCCATCGAAGTTGCCAAAAGCTTACAATATATGATACCGTACACATGACCAAATATACTGTCCAGGTAAAAGGAAACATATGACTAATATGTAATGCATCTTAAGCATTGTCTCACAGTACATGATATGATCTCTATGGGTTGCCATCTAGTATTTTTGGAGGTGGTCCAATCTGGCATCATTAACAAGCTCAAAGGGACTGCCAGCATATGCATCAAGGGTAGAGGTCTTGAAAAAAAAATATATAGAAATAAACCAAGTCCAAAAAGATTCTCCATAGATCTTCATCTATGCTAAGAAATCCTGACATTTCTTCCTCGCTAAATAGTTTAAATCATGTAGAGACTAACCATACCCATAGCAATTGATCTCTCAAAAGATCCTTCAAAGCCTATACAGGATATAACCATCATCCATCTCACACTTCAAGGGAGTATCCAGACAATCCCAAAAGGTTTGAGCAGCTTATACCAAGTCCCAAAGCTAGTGGGCAATGCAAAAGACATGATCAACTATTTCACCACTAGCCAAGCACACAAAACAATGATCAAGACAAAGGGGCTTTGAAAACCTACCTCTTCTGAATCATATTTTTCGCATTAACTTTCTTATAACCCACGAGCAATGTGAAGATCTTTAACTTTAGGAAAGGTTGTTAAGTTTGTTTTTTTATAGGTAGGAAAGGTTGTTAAGTTCAAAACAAAATTGGGAAAATTATGTAATTTCAATTGAAGAGGTAAGTAGTTCTTGATAGGCAATGGTGGTCAAAGATCAGGATTGGCACAAAAGGTGAACCAGAGAATGTGGCGAGCAAGAAGCTATTTTCATCATGTTTGTTCTGGCCTGGTAGGGCTATGCATGTGATTATAGTGTTTGTAGTTTATGAGACACAAACAAAGCTCTAAAACAGGAAGAATGAAAGACCAAACTTCCACATTTGAAAAAGTAGCCAAACAATATGCATGGAATGTACATGAACTCATGGAGTGTATATCTGAAATCTTTCTCTATATGTTTTTTTTATTATTATTATTATTAGACTAGAGTGCACATAGACAATCATACTATGTCAATGACAAGCTTTGTAGATTGAATGAGTTTGAAGGAGGGAGAGAGAGGTTGCTTTTTGTTTTCTCTCTTCCTTTTTGTTTGCTTGTGTTGGTGTTAATTGCATACATCGTGTGTATCTTGCTACGCTTGTTTTATAAATATTTCTTCTTGCTTGCCTATTTAGAAAAATTACAATTAAAAAGCACTTCAAAGACATGGAAATACTAGCTCCTCAAGTTTTGGATTAGAAAGTTAGTAACTAAAATTGAAATTTCATGCAAAAGAGGAAAATGAAAGGCTTAAGATAAAATAAATAAATAAAAGAATCTCCAGAAACCATAAAGATATTTGGAAATTTAACATTTGGGGGGTTGCTTATCCCAGCAAATATCTTTCCAAAACCAGATTTCCCCATTGTCTCACATAAAGAACAAAATAAATGAGAAAAAAAAAGGGAAATAAGCCTAATAACCTTTCAAGGGCATCAATGTGACCATCTAACCACCATGTTGGTATCACATCCATTCAAGTGTGACCCATGTATACTCAAAATAACCCTATGTCAAAAAGCCACTTCCTCTAAGGAGTTGTTACAAGCACTTCCCTGATAAGGTTTCTCGAAGGAGTCTATACCATAAACCCAAAGTTACCAAGCAATGAATAGAAAGATGATCAATTAATTTACTACTCTCCTTGCACATGATGCACCACTACTGATTAAGAGCTTTGAGATGTCTCTGCTTTTAGAGCATATCATTGGCAAAGTTGTTAACTTGTAAAACACATCGTATATTATTTTTCCATTTTTCTATATTGTATTGTATTGTGTATCTTAAGTTATTTTATATAGTGAAAAATGAATAGAAATATATATATATATATATCTGTGTGTGTGTGTGTGTGTGTGTGTGTGTGTGTGTGTCTATTGAAAATATGAAGTATAGAGTAATATATAACCAATTTTATGAAATGTGGTAGAATCTAAACAGTTAAACCACATCATATCATATGAAAACATTGAATATCAAACCTTTGACAAGTTCAAATTAAAAAAATATGACTATAATATATGGATTCGTCACATAATCCACAAAAATAAACTTCTTCAATTTTTAGCTTTGATTTTTAATTCTAAATTCTAACTAAACATATGTACTAATTATGTTATTGATATATATATATATATACACATGCCTTTATATATCATCTTCGATGTTTCAACTTTTCAAGTTCATTATCATTCCTTCCCCACCAAAAAGGAATATTTAAAGAAAAAAAAAAACTAATATATTAAGTAAAAAAAATAAAAAAATAAAAAATTCACCAATCACCATTATTATCAATGTCAACATTTAAATCATTCAAATGTAAATTCTCCAATATTCATCGTAAAAATAAACTTACTTGACAACAATATAGTATTTGACATCAAAAATGTAATTTTTTATATAAGATTATTTTACTTATTTCTTTGTTTTTATGATCAATTTTTAATCTTTTAGTACATTTTAAACATTCAATATTCTAAATTCTTCACAAAAAATTGATTTGATTTTTCTTAAAAATTATTGAAAATAGTTGAAGATGTATGTATTGTTGTATCATGTATCCTATCGTGTATCATATATGTATCGTAAAATACACTTTAAGATAAGATACAAATCGCAATACATATTGATTTCCATAAAAAAAGTGTATCATATCATTGTATCGCATTGTGTATCGTAAGTTTTAACAACCATGATCATTGGTATTAACTCTCTTACTAGTCATAAGTCATGCGAAAGCCTTTACTTTAGGAGGGGCTATAGATTTCCAAATGAATTCAACCAAATCAAAAGGAACAGATGCGGAAGAATGAGAAACAACTTTGAACAAAGAACTAACTGAAACAAGCCTGATGAGGCCAAAGGCTAAACCCTCACATTAGGGTGGGAAGATGATAAATGCACATGGGTTACAAATGAAATCAATTAGGTTAATTCCTCAAAAGCAAGAGACATAAAGAAGCCTCCTGACCACGCCACCTAAAGAGGATTTGGGTATTGAATACGAGTAGGTAAATCACCATACCAAGTATCTTCCCAAAAGTAGATCTTTAGACGATCAACTATAGAGAATTGAGTGAAGCAAGAAAAATGAGATAAGATTTGAGAAATGCCTTCCACAGAGCACAACATGACCACTTGACAACAATATCAACATACCATCCATCAAAATATGACTCATAAATACTCAAAATAACCTTGTACCATAAAACATTGTTCTCCCTAAGAAACCTTTACAACCACTTCCCTAAGAGGGCTTTATTTCCCAAAGAAATCCTACCTACACCTAAACCCCTTTTCTTCTTAGGTTTCCCAACTAGGTCTCATCCAACAAGGTGAACTCTCCTTCCTTCTCACACCCTAACCAAAGGAATCTCTTTATAATCACTCAATCCTATAAACCACCTTAATTGGAGCTTTGAATACTAACTGAAAATTAGTGAGAATAAGAGACAAATAAAGGTTCAAAAGAATTATTTTTTTTTATAAGTAAACTAGAAATGCATTAAAGAAAAGGCAAAAAGCCACACAGCATACAAGGGGTATACAAGGCGGCTAAGGCCTCACAAACAAAAAACCAAGAGAGACTCACCACCCCTTAAGTGGATGCTAACCACTCCAAAAAGCCTATAAGGGAGAGAGACTTCTCTCCTATATACAATTTAGTCCAGCTCCATAAATTACAAACAAAAAAATTCTTGAGTTTCTGGATATTCAACACACACCCCCCCCCCCCCCTCCCCCCCCTAAAGGCTAATCTATTCCTCTCCTTCCAAACAGTCCAAAAAATACACAACGGGATGAATTTCCAAATCTTTTTCCTTTTCTTCCCCCCAAAAGGGCCCCTCCAACTAATTAAGACCTCCTTTACAGTTTCTGGAAAGGCCCACTTAATATCTACTAACCCAAGAACAATATCCCACAAGACTCTGACCACTATACAGTGTATAAGAATATGATTTACAGTTTCTTCTTCACAACCACAAAAAACAACAATTAAGGAGTTGCAACCCTCTTTTCTGGAGCCTATCAAGAGTAAGCACCTTCCCCAACATCGCCTCCCAAGCGAAGAATGCAACTTTGGTTGGAACTCTATCCACCCAAATACACCTTGATGGAAAAGCGGTGTCATTAGGATTGGCCAGCAAGCTATACGCTTCCTTGATCTTGAATTGCCCATTTCTTCCTCCCTTCCAAAAAACTGAGTCTTCCTCCAAAGAGGGCCTATGACCCCTCAAAACATGGAGCAAATCCCCTACCATATCCAACTCCCAATCATTAAAGTCCCTCAAAAAATTTAGATTACAACCTCCTTGACCAGAATTTTGGTCTCACATTTCCTCCACCGTTGCATTCTTATGAGCAGCCATGACAAAGAGGTGAGGGAAACATTGGGACAGCGCTGTACCAGTACACCAAATATCTATCCAAAATCTGATTTTGGTGCCCTTCCCAGCTAAGAACGCCATATTATCCCAGCACCAAGCAGATTCCTTCAAGATCTCCTTCCAAACTCCTACTCCAAACACCCCATTAGCCTTCTTTGTCCTCCATCCAAGACCCTCTTGCCCATACTTCATCAAAAGAATTATTCTCCCCACAAAGATTGATATGCTCTCATATAGCCCTATAATCATTAAGGATATCCTTTTTATTACTAAATCTCGAAACGACTCTTAGAATCCCCCTTAAGGGGAGACCCAAATAGGTTATAGGCCACTTGCACACCAAGATTAATTTCCTCTTTAGATGGCTATTTCACACTAGATTCGGGTGCGAGATACTTTAGAAATTTGAAGAAAACATATATTAATATGAGACACTATAGACTATCATCCTTGCTTTACCTAAACAAGTCAAAGTAGTCGAGTCCCTAAGGCACCATGTTTTCCTTGTTCGATATCAGGGTTTTAGGAAGGAGGAACTTTTAGGACAGAAGGAGACTATTTGGGCAAGATTAAAATTAATGGAACCTAGTTTTCAAAGGAGAATGAAATTAAGGATGGGGTGGCTCAAGCCTCTTATAATCTTTTGGCCGATTCAAGGGATTGGAGAATTAATGTTAATGGCTTGTCTTTTGATGGTTTAGGAGCTCAAAATGTTGCAATGTTGGAGGATCGTTCTTAAAAGAAGAGGTTTTCTTTGCCCTTTTGAACCTTAGCAGGGACAAAGCACCAGGTTCAAATGGCTTCTCTATAGCATTATGGCAATTTAGTTGGGATTTTGTAAAGAGGTGATGGATTTTTTTAGAGACTTCCATGAGTAGAGCAAATTCATAAAGAGCTTGAATGTACATCTTTTCTAGTTTTTTTTTTAAAAAAAAAAAAAAAAAGAAAAAAAAAAGGGAGTTAGAGATCTTGGAGATTTTAGTCCTATCGATTTGGTGGGTGATCTTTATAAGTTGTTGGCTAAGTGTTAGCCAATAGACTAAAGAAGGCAATGGATAAAGTGTTTGCAAGTCCCAAAATTCTTTTGTGGAGGATAGACAAATACTAGATGCGATGCTAATTGCTAAGGTCATCGACTTGCTATTAAAAAGTAATGATTGTGGTATTCTTTGTAAGCTTGACATCAAGAAGGTTTATGATCATGTAAATTGGAACCTATTGCTTTCGGTCTTACAAAAGATGGGTTTTGAGAGAAGTGGATTGGTTGGATAAAGTGGAGCATATCTAGAGCAAGGTTCTTTGTCCTTGTCAATGGCACCCTTCGGTTTTTTTCAAAGCACTAAGGGCTTGAGGCAAGGGGATCCCTTTTCACCCTATTTATTTGTGATTACTATGAAGGCTTTTAGTTGTCTTCTTAAGAGGGTTGTGAGTGGAAGTTATTTGTCAGGTTGTCGGGTGAGGGGTTGGGGCAATACAGGGGTTCAAATCTCTCATTTGTTATTTGCTGATGATACTCTTGTTTTCTATGAGGCTTCATATGATTAGATGTCTTTATGTGGTTTGCGACTATTTTGAGGTTGAGAATCAATTTTTCAAGAAGAAGGAGATCTACTCTCATTCCTTTTATCTCACTTTTTTCTTCCAAATATATTAATCACATCTTATTATTAAACTTCTACAGTGTCTAAGGAAAGACACCACAAAAAAATGGCCCATAAAATATAAGACACTGAGTTGCTGACCTTTTATCTTTCAAATGGAAAAAAAAAGGAGAAAAAAAAAAAACTATGTCGAATCAGGAATCTATAATATAATCTGTGAGTTGATACCAAAAAAAAAAGGAAAGAAAATACGATATTCGAGTTTCAAAATGCAGATCTGGGTTTGTAGAAGTTTTGGAACCAGCATAACCAAGTTGATAACCTAGAAATATTTCAGCATAATGTCCCTAAAATGTTTCCCCACTTTATTGAGTGTTGATGCAATGATCTATATTATCAATTAAAAGTAAAACTAGGAGAACAGAAGAATGAGTTGTCCTTCAAAAAACAAAAATTAGCAGAAGAATACAAGAGAATAGGAAAACAGGAAAACAGCCACCAAAGTAGGGCCACAAGCCAGAACAACAAGATCATTGAGAAAAGTGACTTGTGGAGATAAGAAGAGAATGCCTCAATTGTTCAAGGCGGCTTGTTTGGCGAGTTGATCCACAGCGTGGTCAAGAGAGAGCTTATTTGAAGATTGCACTAAAACATTTGCACTTGAAAAAAACATGTTTGCATTTCAATTCATGTGAAACCAAAAGCGAAAACTATTTTGAATATCCCATGCAAAAGCTCTTACATATTTTGCCAGTTCCTGAGCTTTTTTCTCAAGTTCAATCCTCAGTCGATTGTTCTCTTCCACCTGTGAAGATTCAAAAAAACACATTATCGGCACAACCAACAATCAGAAAGTAGAGAATTTCCAAATGCAAAAATTGTCACATTGATCTCCATACTTGACAAAGTCGCTATCAAATCAATAACTATTAATAAATACAACGCAACATCAAAACATATACACATATCGGGAAATGACATACAATGACAAAAATTATATGAACCTTTTTAAAGAAAAAAAAAAAAAAAAAAAAGAGAAAGAGAAAGAAATAGAGAGACCTGTAGCTTGATGGTGGTCTCAGCAGCTTCGACTGCTTTCATGACCTGAAACAATCCATCATTAGAGGCTGAGGATGGCGAATCGCTTAAGGCCAAGCCCGAGAATCTATCTACCAATTTTCCATCATAACCGTTCTCCATCTCTCTCCTCCTTTATTTTACATTCAATTCACTCTCGTAATCCGACTGTGCTGATGATGATTCCTCCACCAAATACGAGCCGTTTCGGCTTTTCTCTGTATCACACAACAAAAACAAATATATATACAAAAATTGACATACGAGAAGAAGAAGAACAGAATTTCAGAAATGAAAAAGGGAAAAAAAACAGTAGAAAAAAGAAAAGGAGTACCAGTGAGGCTGAGATCTCAAAAACCAAAGTCCAAATTGCAGGAGAAAAGTGAGAACTGGTGCAGAGAGAGAAGTGTCTCTATTATTATTTAGGGTTTCTTTGTCTCGGCGTATCGTTTGGGACTGGAGAAGAAGGAATTATTTCTTATGTTGGTAAACATATTAGATGGTTAAAGACAGACCCACTCCAATTCACGCTCGGAACCACTTTATGGCGCGTGTCACTACGCCTCCCTTTCTCGGTATATTATATTCTTGATAAAAATAAAAATAAAAATAAAAGGCTTAGCCACCGAGCATTCACTTCATTAATTGCCCGACTTAATTACTTAAAAATTATAATAGAGATAGTCATACAAGTGATGTTTGTGGATTTTAAAGAAGTGGGCAATTTCAAAAGTTTTTGACAAAAATCCTAACATATTATATCACAATTTTGTATCTTTTTTATATTTTTAATCATATGCTCCACATTTTTA
Source organism: Vitis rotundifolia (assembly GCA_030254885.1). Lineage (NCBI taxonomy): Eukaryota > Viridiplantae > Streptophyta > Magnoliopsida > Vitales > Vitaceae > Vitis > Vitis rotundifolia. Next base: position 13,091,738 of record CM058170.1, read on the forward strand.
ATGATATTTTTTTTATTTTGATCACATTTTTATTTTATACTAGATATGAATGAATAAATGAAAGGAGAGTGAAAGCTTTATTCACTAAGAATATAATGCCTTAAAAGCTCTCAAATGCTTGATAACTTGACTAAATAAGACCATCATTTATTTATATGCAATTTTGTATTCTCTCAAGTAGTTGATAATTCATTATAGTTCTAGAATACTATAAAAACTACTAAATACTATCTCTACAAAGTAAGAATCCTCTTGATCAACGGCCGAATAAATCTTCTCAATATCATGAAATTATTTACAACAAAGTTTTAAAAGAGTTAGAAGTAAATACGAAGATTGTGGAAGTAAAATGAATTATTTATGATTATAAAATATTAAGGAATAATTATGCATTTATCATAAACAATTCGAGAGAATACCAAGTTGCCTGTAAATAAATGATGATATTTGAGATAATACCAAGTTGCATATAATAGAGATAGTATTTAGTAGTTTTATGATATTCAAGAACTATAATGAATTATCAACTATTCAAGAGAATACCAAGTTGCCTATAAATAAATGATGGTCTCATTTAACTAAGTTATCAAGTATTGAGAGCTTTTAAGGCATTATGTTCTTAGTGATAAAAGCTTCCACTCTCCGTTCATTTATTCATTCATATCTAGTATAGAATAAAAATGTGATCAAAATATAAAAAATATTATTAAAAATGTGGAACGTACTATTAAAATATAAAAAAGTAACCAAAATAAGAGAAATAATAAAATATAAATAGGTGATGATGATACAAAATTGTGATATAATATGTTAGAATTTTTGTCAAAAACTTTTGAAGTTGCCCACTTTTTAAAATCCACTAACATCACTTATCATGATTATCTCTATTATAATTTTTATGTAATTAAGTCGGACAATTAGTGAAGTGAATGCTGGGTGGCTAAGCCTTTTAGATAGTAAAAATTGATTTATAAAAGTTGAATTCCTTTTTTTATATTTTTTCAAACCAGTAAAATTCAAAACTCACTTTTTCCTATAAATAGAATTACACTTGTTCCTACCAAAATTTTAGATAGTAAAAATCTTTTTAAAATCAAAATTTATAAGTTAAGCAAAATAAATATCAACTTAGTCATCATAGGATGATAGATACTACATTTTATTTATTTTATGAAAAGTAGATGAATATATATATATATATATATATATACATTTATTTAAACATATTTTTTACTTACATACTTTCCTTATAAGGTTTCTTTAATTTTATCAATTTACTTACACAAGCAAAAACTATATGTTATTGGAATGTAATACAAAGTCATAATAAAGAGAAATCATTAACAAATAAAAAAGAGAAATATCTTATTAAGAAGATATTTCAAATCATTAAATATAGTTATTTAAAAATCCTTTTAGAATAGTGATTGGTATTTAAAAAAAAAAGAAATAAATGAACAAAGATTACCAGAAAAATCTAGTAATCCCAAATTCAGCTCAATTAAAAATGGAAAAAGAAAACTCTCAAGAAACACTTAACTCAATTTTAATTAAAATAAATAACTTTATTTTTCTTATTATAAGATTTAAGTTGTGAATATCGATTAAAAATAAAATAAGATAAATTACAAGCATTTGCAAAAGTACTAAATTTATAGCATAAGTAAGAATCTCCAATTCCTATAAACATTGGATTATAAAATAAAAAATCAAGATTCATAAAAAAAAAAAATTATATATTTGAACACTAAATTGGATTACTTCTCAAATTTACCACTTCTTGAATTTCAATCTTTCCTTGATAAACATGTAGGCAAAATCATTAAAAACACTAGACGACAACAACAATTAACTTAATTGTGTTTCCAAAAAAACCCATTAAGTGCTAAAAATTGCCAACTTCATAAACACAATTCCTTCTCTTTAAATAAATGGAGGATAAAAAATAATCTCCTTTTACCAATAAGCATGTTATGATTCCTTAGTTCCCAAAATACAAAAGAAAAGTATATTTGAATATGGAGTATCACCACTCTTCCACCCTGCTTTTGTGAAACTTAATAACAATTTATTCATCAAAACTAAATTAACATAGAAAAAATTTCGTGGAAACGTGCCTTCAGTGAACACTTAAGCATCCTCCAAGGGTGCTTGAGCACCAAGATTGCTGAAACTCTCCTTGTAGGCACTAGAATGCACCTTCGTATTTTATTTTTCATTTAATTTAGAGCCTATTATGCACATAAACCCACAACACAACTAATGTATTTTATTAGACTCCAAGTAAACTCAACCTTGTATGGACAAGCTTGTAAACGAATTAACAATGATCTAATATATTCAATATCAGTGTAAAACTCATGAATTCTACAGAATCCAAGAATGTTGGGAACAAAATTGTTGACCTAAACTAACTAGTCTAGATCGCTAACAATTAGTAACTTTTTAAACTTATATTTCTATGAATTACTTTATCAATCTTGGTAAAAGTGAAAGTTGTATAAGTTTTGTAAGTTGTACTTGGTTAATTCGTGAGAAAAAAAAAAGAAAGAAGAAAGAAAAGAAAAAAAAAATCGAATTTTGTGAAACAACAATTTTCTTAAAATAGATTCGCCTTCTTTTCTAGTACTTTGAGAATTGTAAGGCATCTGTATCCTAGGATAAGACGGTGTTCGAGTGGCAGCAACAACACCTTACAACCACTCCCTATGAATCAAACTGTGTTTGATTCTATCACAATGGAAGAAAGGAAGGAAGGTTTTGATGACCTCAAAGCCACAATTTAGGAACTTAATCTCTTTGAAAGAGAGTTACAGTCTCTTTTTATATAGATTGCAAAAGGGGAGGGGGAAAAGATTGTTAAACTTCGAGAAGCCAAAACGTTTTAACTTCTTGATGTTTTTAGGTTTTTGTAAAGGGTTCAATTCATTCACTCATTCAATGTATTTATTCATTTCGAACAAATTTATCATTATTAGAATACTTGATATTTACTTAATTTTTTCATAATTTCAAATTTTTATTTTATTTTAATAAAAAATTATTAAGATTTTATAATTTTGATGCACGTTAAGTCCAATGGAAATTTCCAAAACTATAACCTGAGCATAATCTAATCTTGAACTAAATTTGCATTCTTCAGATTGGATTTTGCCTAATTTGACTAACTAATAATCATTGACAAAAAAGAAAAGACATTATTATTCTTAAATTGTTTTGAAATTTTTATGCTTTCCAAAAATCTACATAAAATATTTTGTAGAATGCTTGATAAGTTTTTCATAACTTAGATCTGTGAATATTTTTCAATAAACAAAAATTTTCTCATTGAGATAGAACTCTTTTTACCATTTGAATATTTCCCAATCGTGTTTGATATAATACAATATTTTCAAAAGGTTATGCTTCCTTTAACATTTAATTTTGTTTACAACAAAAGTTTTACAGTTTGGATATCCACTTAAAAAATAGAAAAGAAAAATCCTCTAAAAATAATTACAATTTCATTGATGAGTAAATGAAATTTCGGGATGCAAGCCTTTCAAGCTTTCATGAGGGGGGTATTTTGGAGTATTAAATCATATATTTGAAATAAAATTGATACTTATCTCAATGAGTTTGGAAAAAAAGCACTACATATTTTGATGCACTAAAATAAGCGTGCAAAAAAAAAAAAGAATAACTTAAAACATTCCACAGTGATCTCTATGAGAAAATAAAGAAGTTTTAATCTATTACAACAAGTATACCAAACTTTAATAAATTAAGCATCGCCACAAATCACTAAGATTTGTTCTAATTACACTTTTTATGTAAAATATTGAAAGTGTATGATAAAATCTAAAATATTAAATAAAAATATAAATATATGAAATAAAGATACAAATAAATAATATTGGGATAAACAAATAACATCAAAGTAAAGAAAACAAAAAGATCATGATTTTAAGTAATAAGATTAGATACAAAATAATAAAATCTAAGGTACATCATTGATATGTATGATTGATCCCATTTTCCAGTATTATGGCACGACCTTGTTTTAAAAAACAAAATTATGTAAAATAAAAATTGAAGAGGAAGGAAAGGGAAGAAACTCCCAAGTGAATATAATATTCTTTACAATTAAGATACTTGTGAAACAAAGTCATCATTTAAAAAGTAAAGAAATGAATTTTAAGTATTTTGCGTTTATTGGAGTTGGGTTTGAGTGCCCAAGTAGGCTAACTCGACCCAACCCAATAAACGAGAAAATAGATTTTTTTTTTCTCTCTCAAAGAAGATCTCTCTTAAACGATGAGAAGAAATACATTTCTTCTTTCTATCTTTCTCCCTAAGAAAGTCAAAACAAGAAAGGGACACGATTTTTTTATTTTATTTTTAATTAGAAGTCCTCTCTCTTAGTTTTTTTTTGTTTTCTTCATAGAAATGAAGGTCGAGACTTTTATAACGTGAAAAAAAAAATGATTTTCATATTTATAGTTTCATTCATGACTTAAGATAAAAAAAATTGGTCAATAAAACGACCAATCGAAATTTCTTAGACATTTAAGAAAATAATTTAAAAGTTTTATTTTAAATCAATATTAAACCAAAATGGTTTCAGGTGGACACTCCATTAAGTTAATCTTAGAAAATTGTAGGACATCATAACCGGTGAGCTAAAAAAAAACCAATAAAATCAAAGTTAGGATTTGATTAAGTTTTTGTTCTCATTGATGGATACCCAAATGATTTGATGAGTTGGAGTTAAATAGAGGTATCTAGACGTAGAAAAGAAAAAGAAAGACAGAGGAATCCTAATAATAGAGTCTTGAGAAATACTCTTACCATTCTATTATGTCCAACATTCTCATGACCTATTCCACAGTCCACCCCACATTTGATGATGTCCAACCTAGCTCAATCACTTTTTGACAAATGGTTCAAGTATGGCATCGAGGCTTAATAAAATTGATTATAATCACAGCCCTTCACTATGTGGAGATACTGTTGGTAAAAAGTTAGGATTGGATATTGGAATTTTGGATGGAAGGCTAGCCTCCATCAAATTTGCCTATCTTTGTATCTAATCCATACAAAACCCAACCTCTTAACTCACACTAACTATGCAGCCAACTCGAATTTCTATAATTCTCCTGGTTTTTCATTGATTATGAGACAGGATTTATGGGAAAGTCTCCTAATAAATAAAATGCTTATTTCTAATATAATATAAATTTTTAAAACTAAATATCTTACAAGCTTTTTAAATATGTAATTAGTTTCCAGTACTACTTTACTATATATGACAGCTCTATTTAAAAATATTTTTTTAATTAAACAAAAATGATAAAGTTATTAGGATGTACAATTGTAAAAGACAAAGTTAAAATTATTTAATTATCTTTTTATATTTTTCATATTTAAAATAAAATAATAAATAATATCATTTAAAAATAAATATTAATATACGGGTTAAAGTTTCAAAAATTCCTCAAACCTTTAATCCACACCAACTTTAATATTTTTTGGTTAATAATTTTCTAATCCAACCCTAATTCCAATCCATTCACACCTTGTCCACCCCAAATTAGCCAAGTGGTGTAAAAGACTAGTCTTCTAGCCATTAATGCTTTTATAGGCATAAAAAATTTTAGGGATTAAATTATCACAACATTGGTTTCCAAAATTATGACTTTTTAATTCAACAACATTTGAGTTGGACAAGTCATGGATCCTTCATATCGAACACATCGAACACGTGACATGCAACTCAAAAGATGGCACGTGATGAAATATGAGAGACTATAAAAAGAAGTCTACAAAATAAAATAAAATAATTAAAGTCAAGAGGAAATTAGAAAAGAAATATTTTGATAAATTTTCTAGGTAAAAGAGATAAGTCTTTTAATTAAGTAAAAAAAAAAAAAAAATCTTATTAACAAATTTTCCTAATATAAGAAATAAGTCCTTAAAATGAAGGAATAAAGTCTTTGAATTAAGTAATTAAATTTTAGAGATTTTAAATTTAATTTTTTAATTTTATTTAAAAATAGTGATGACTTCGAAAAGCAACTTCACACTAGGAAAAGGGCCTTCGCAAAGAGGAAAGGCTTTGTTAAATATTCTATACATATGAGAAAATCATAAAGGTTCTACACACCTACGATTATTTTAATACAAAATTTTTATTCTCATATTTTTTTTCTATAATTTTACTTGTTTTACTTGACTTCCCAAAATTTGAGCATACAGCTTTTATCATAGAATTTCTTTTCAAACACTTTTACCAAAGACCCAATAAATGTTCAAACATTTACAACTTCATCAAAAGCCCAGCTTTCATACGAAAAGTACTTCAAGCACCATGAAACTCTTCCAAATCATCCTAAAATCACTTTCAAATGGGTTGTAAAACTCTTCACTTAATTTTCCATATCTACTAAATGGTAATTTTTGAGCAAGAGAAGACTAATCATTTATTTCAAGTTTCTCTATGGTTCCTGGATGGACTGCTTACAGGCAAATCAAATGTCAATCATGGGTACGTGAAATTGTTAGAATAAACCGTTTGGTCTAACAGGCTTTCATTTTTGAACTAAAAGAAATGAACATGACACTGTCAACCGGCAAAATTTATACTCTTGCTACTATGAAAAATACAGAAGTCCAGTCAAAGGGTCTCTCGGACAAAATTTTTACACACAAACCCGAAGCTGTACAATCGCTGGACCTTATCTTTTTTATTTGTTATTTGTTATTTTTATTTTTTCCTCTATCAACCTGTATAACTCTGGTGAAGCATGTTACTCAGTAACACAGAATTCTCTTGGCTCTCACCCTTCTTCCAGACCTTGAAGTCTGGAGGAAAGTATTCTGCATCACTCCAACGTTTTAACGACGCTGTTGAGAAAGGGCCTTGTGTTTGTCCTTGTGGATCCAGGTAATACCATATCAAGCTTCCAAGATGCTCACCAACACTCTGGTTTTCTCCAATTTGATCCTCTTGTTTGTCTTCATCGTCCGTCAATTCAATCACCTCAGTGGCCTTAAATGAACCATAACATGGTGAACCTGTGAGGTATTGGCCTGGATACGAAATAAAATTTCTGTTATTAATACTGATAAACCTGATAATAAGTGCACCACGCTTCAAATGCAAAATAATAATTAAAATGCTTGTGATAATGTTAGTCAGGTAAAATTCATATCTACAAAATCTAGGGACTTCTGACTACCCTGAAAACTAATCTAATTATTGTCTTAAGGTATCACATATCTGGAGTCGTAGGATTGACGTACAGCATTAGGTTACACCAAAACCAAAATTAAGAAAACGAGAGCATCAAAGCTATCGGTGGTACAGCCAAAAGTTCAACCACCAGTTTCAGAGCTAGTCATGAAATGTCCAGCTGCTGTCCTTCAGGAACGCATTTCAAGTTCTAGCACTCAATTGCAAAGGCTACTTCCCAATCCAAACGACATGCCATTTCCATGCCCAGAAGGTCCGGCACTAGTGTGAATGGAAAGTTAATAATAAAAACACCCATCTACAAGTTCACCCACATGCGCACACAGAAAATGAAGAAAATTACTCATGAAGGAAACAATGGAATCTCCCTGTTCTGGAGGGAAATTCCATTGAAAGAAATAAGTTTTGTCAGCGCACCTGCAGCATCCATGCCACCAGATATCTGGGTTGATACAGGCTCACTTACTGCTAAACTATGCATAGGACTATCTGAAATCTTCTCTGGGATTGGTCTTATCAAAGGGTCATTTCCTGCTTTTGCATTATTTGAGAACTCCTCTGGTTCTGCTTCCAATTCTATCTCTTCTGCAACAACGTCTGGAACCTCAAGCAACAGCCGTGACTGTTCTGATTCCGTCCGAAGCAATTGCCTTCTTTCAAGGTACTCAAAGAGCGTAAATGCTCAGCCAAGTTAAGGATCCAAAGTATTGTCAAGCTTTAATATATGTAGTAAACATATAAAACCAAATAAAGACTGCAATATATGTAACCAAGGAAGTAACACTAATCTAAAAACACCAAAAGAAGAAAATGTTGAACAAGAAACCAGAAAAACTAGTATTTTGAGCAATATTTCCCTCTTTAAATGTGGAAGCTCAGTGTCCTCATAAATCTATTCTACCAAATAGAACTTTGTGGCCACATATCCCAAAGGTTGCAAGCAATGTGACAGTGAATAAGATAACTAATTGAGTGGTTATAAGATAACTAATATAGGATCTGTATCTCAAACAACAAACTAAACCAAAAATGCTCCTTTGGAAGAGGCTAGAGAATTCCAAACTGCCATCAAAGGATGGCTCTTTGCTCTTACCGTCGTGACAAAAAAGACATTTAATTTCTTTTAAAACTACTGTTCCAGTCCATGACCAATGATGAAAATAGATTTTGAAAAATCTTCTCTGATCCAACTCCAATATTTAGCTTCTCCAAAGTAATGAATAAAATCAGTGATCATACACCATCAGAAAATGTAAGCATTGGAGTTTCTGACCAAACACATCAAACAACATGAACTAGCACAAATATTTTTAAAGTTGTCTTCCCACATGTTTAGATAAGTCATATGTTTAGGTTTAGGCAGATGCATGGACCTAAGAAGTTACCACACTATGCTTATATTTAATAAAGGCATAATTTTATTTTCATTAACCATTCATTTTGACATTTATTTCTTGAGTAGTAAGGTTATTATGATTAAAATAGTATTATATTATCAAAAATAATTCTTTATTTTTACAATACTTGTTTAAATAAATTTTATATATTACATACTCAAATATTGAAAAATAAAATTATTCCTTCTAATACTTGATTAACAAATTTTTTAATGTAAAAGGACATGGCTACACACATGGGATAAGATGAAACCAAAATGAGGAATGTACCATTCCTTATACTATGGAGGCTAGAGAGTATGCATCAGTCATAAAAAGCATGCATAGCTTTTGACAAAAAGTTAGGAATTTATTAGTTTTTCTATTAATACATTTGAATTTCAAAATCAAATATTAGGTATATAAGGGAGTTGTTAGATTTGTTTTTTCCTGTTTGAATAGTTCATATTTTCTAGGGAGATTGAGATTCTAGTGTAAGATCTCTCTTTGTTTATTCCATGTATTATTCTAATTTTAATTTAATGAAGAAAACCATTTTTCTCCCCATGAACTCTTCCATGGTATTGGAGCTTTGGCTCTCAATCAAAATTTGTCAATGACGAAGAATGCCATGATCAGTGCTACTAAGAATGATGCATCAACAGAGGCAGCTTTAGAGGGTTCTCAGATTAGCCTTGTCATTTTGTTCAATAGGCTAGAAAATTCCAACTTTCTTCATTTAACTATTCATAAATTGAATGGTAAAAATTATATGAAATGGGCTCAATCAATAAAACTAGTTATTGATGGAAAAGGAAAACCTAGCCATTTAACTGGTGAAGTAAAAAGGCTAGCAATTGGCGATCTGAATATGAATGCATAGAGATCTAAGAACTTCATGATAATTGCCTGACTCATCAATTCTATGGAGCCTGCAATTGGTAACCTTTTTTGTTTTTATCAACTGCTACAGATGTATGGGAGGTAGTATGTGATATGTACTTGAATTTGAAAATTTCATCTCAAATATTCAAGTTGAAATCAAAGCTTTGACAGTCAAAGCAAGGAGATCGTGGAGTACATGTTATATTGAGCAATCCTGCACCAAAGGTAAGTCTTGAAATCGAGAACTCTGCTCTTGTCTCTAAGGGGTACAATCATAAAGGAGAAAAAAAGGATGGCAAACAGACAAAAAAACCATGGTGTGACCACTCAAACGTTAATGGCATATGTGTGAAACCTGTTGGAAGATAGACAGTAAGCCACAAAACTAGAAGGGATTAGGGAACTTGTGATTTTTAGGTTAGTAGTACTGATCAAGGACAAAAAGCTTCCACAGAGACCCCTCCTTTCACAAAGGAACAAATAAATCAATTGTGCAAACTTCTTCAATCATCCCAAACAAATTAGCTGCCTTCTTGTTCCTTAGCTTAAAAAGGTAATTATCTTACCACAACCCTTGTTAGTGTCAATTCTAATTGCTCATGGATCATAGATTTATGTGCAACCAATCATATGACTAGTTCATCAAAGCTATTTTCATCTTACAGTTCGTGTGCAGGAAATCAAAAAGTTAATATAGCTGATGGCTCACTTTCAGCTATAGTTAGAAAAGGATTGATTGTTATCTCCTCATCTCTCACTTTTCATAATGTCCATCATGTTCCAAATTTGTCTTGCAATTTATTATCTGTTAATAACTACACAAGATCTGAAGTGTCAAACTAATTTGTTTCCCATCTCGATGTGAGTTTCAAGATTTGAGCTCGAGAATGATTGACAGTGCTAGACAAAGTGGAGGACCATGATTATTTAAAGATGGGATTGAATAAGAAGCGCAAAGTACTTATTTAAAATCCATTTCTATTTCCAGTGAAAATGAAATAATATTATGGCATTTCAAGCTAAGTCATCCCAACTTTTGATATTTGAAATATTTGTTTCCAAATTTGTTTAGCAATAAAAACCCATCTTTGTTTCAGTGTGAAGTGTGTGAATTGGAAAGATACCACTATGCATCTTTTCCTTTACAATCTTACCCTTTAAACCGTTTTCTATTGTTCATAGTGATGTTTAGGGACCGTCTAGGGTTAGTACACTCTCAGGTGAAAGATAGTTTGTTACTTTCATTGATGATCACACAAGAATAAGTTGGGTGCATTTATGAAAAGAAAAATCTAAAGCTAAACAAGTTTTTAAAAATTCTCAAAAAATAGTTCAAACACAATTTCAAGCAAACATTAAAAGTTTTTAGAAGTGATAATGGAAAGGAATATTTCAACACCATCGTAGGAAAATATTTTCTTGAAAATGGTATAGTGCACCAAAGTTCTTGTAATAACACTACACAACAAAATGGAGTGGCTAAAAGAAAAAATAAACACCTTTTGGAAGTGACTTGATAATTGCTATTTTCAACAAAAGTTCTTAAGTATTTATGGGGAGAGGCAATTCTTATAGCAAACTATCTGATTAATCGAATGCTAGCAAGAGTTTAAAATTCCAAATTCCCTCCCATGTTTTCAAAAATTCCTTTCCTACATTACAGGTTTCAACATATTTACCCTTCAAAATTTTTGGTTGCATTGTTTTTATTCATGTCCACAATCACAATCATGCAAAACTTAATCCTAGAGAAAAAAAAAAGTGTTTTTGTTGGCTATTCTCCAACACAAAAGGAGTACAAGTGTTTAGATCCCATTAAAAAAAAAACGTATTTGTTTCCATGGATGTGACTTTTTTGGAAACAAAATCATATTTTTGTAACACTCATCCTCAATGGGAGAATAAAAATGAAGATTTGGATCTTGTAGATGTGTTTCAGATTGTAGGCTTAGGTAGTAATGATGAACAACCAAATATAGGAACAAGTAGAGGTGAAACTCCTACTCTATAGCGTGAACCTACTAAACAACCTTCTCTTCCTCAACCAGCCTTAGAAACTGATATTTTAGGTATTGAAGCCACATGAAAGCCCACCTTCATACCATTAATTGATCAAACTCATAAGGGAATAGATGCTGGAAACAAATCAAGCGGGAAAATTTTAAAGGGTATAGTCCACTCAAGGAAGAACAAAATTTAAGGAAAGGATAGCTCCACTTTGCAACAATGTCATGAATTTGATCCAAGAACAAATCAGCATTTAGATTCCGAGTCAAGTAAAACTCTTCCCAAGCCTAGTCCTCCTAGTTCTATATCACAATTCGAGTCACATGGCAATCTTGATATTCTCATTGCCTGTTGAGAGGGTGTTAGATCTTGTACTAAACATCCTATACCTACCTTTAAGAAATGAAGGCTTTTAAGAAAAACAAAACTTGAGAGGTAGTGACCTTACCTGAAGATAAGTCTACTGTTGGTTGCCAGTGGGTCTTATAGTCAAATACAACTCCGAAGGGCCATTGGAAAGATATAAGGCTCGATTGGTGGCAGGGTTTTACTCAAACATATGGGCATTGATTGCTTTGAGATGTTAGCAATAGTTGCAAAGCCGAATACAGTAAGAGTACTCTTGTCAATTGCTGCCAATTTGGATTAGCCCTTGCAGTAACTTGGTGTTAAAAATTCTTTTCTCAATGGTGATCTAGAGGAGGTATACATGGATTCCCCTCTTGGCTTTGAAGAAAGGTTCAATTCCAAGGTGTGCAAATTGAAAAAAATCCTTATATGGACTTAAGCAATCCCTTAGAGCATGGTTTGAGAAGTTTACTTGATCAGTTAAAAGGCAAGGCTACCTTCAAGGACAAACGGACCACACTATGTTCATGAAGTTTCTAGTTGAAGGGAAGGTTGCAATTATAATAGTTTATGTAGATGACATCATTCTCACAGGTGATGATGCAATGGAGATGGATAGGTTAAAGAAGGGTTTAGCTTCAAAGTTCGAGATTAAAGATCTTTGGTCATTGAGATATTTCCTTGGTATGAAAGTGGCACATTCTAAGAAAGGGATTGTTGTATCTCAACCAAAATACATACCAGACCTTTTGAGAGAGACAGGAATGAGTGGTTGTAGGCCCTCAAATACTCTCATGGATCGTAATGTGAAGCTTGAGAAAAAGAGGGAGGGAGTTCCTATGGATATTGCAAGATAGCAGAGGTTAATGCGCAAGTTAGTCTATTTATCCCACACTTGGTTAGATATTGCCTTTGTTATTAGTGTAGTGAGCCAGTTTATACACGCCCCATATGAAGAACATCTTGAAGCCATTTACAAGATTATGAGGTATTTAAAAAGCACACCTAGAAAAGGGTTATTCTTTATAAAGAATGAATAATGGAACATTGAAGTTTATATTGATGTAGATTGGACTGGATTCGTCATAGATAGAAGATCTATCTCAGGATACTGTACCTTTGTTTGGGGTAATCTAGTTACTTGGAGAAGTAACAAACAGAGTGTTGTCGCCTGAAGCAATGCAGAAGTTGAGTTTAAAGCAATGAAACATGAAATATGTGAAATATTGTGGTTAAACCAATTCCTAGAGGAGCTAAGGAAATCTATCTAGCATCTCATGAAATTGTGTTGTGATAATAAAGCAGCAATCAACATTGCTCATAATCCAATGCAGCACGATAAGACCAAGCATGTAGAGATGGATCACCACTTCATAAAGGAGAAACTTGAGACTGGTGATGTAACGCCCAAGTATTTTTTTAAGGGTAATATAGGAAATTCATAATAATTATATTAAATTAATTGATTAATTAATTTAATAAAATGGAAGAGGGGTGAAAAAGTAATTTTACGAATTACCCTAGGTATAAATAGGAAATTCTCTTCTTCCTATTCGTTTCTGAATCGTATTCCTATTCGCAGAGAGTTTCCAGAGAACGTGAAATTGAGGTCAGATTTCAAGGTTTGAAGAACAAACCTCTATAGGTAAGATTCTAACCCCTAGATTATTATTTTAGATTCATTAGTTAATTTCAAGCACTAGATATATTTTTTTTGGAAAACCCCAAGTCTAGATTAGGGTTAGTTTATTTTTTTTTTTTATTATTTCGTTTTAATATCAAAATAGTGGAAATTTAAGATTTTGATTTATGGTTGGAAGTTAGGAAATCTTAAGTTTTTAGAAAAAAAAACAAAAATGGTTCTTTGGAAGATTTCGATTTAGACTAGGGTTAATTATTAAAAAAAAAAAAAAAAAAAAAAAAAAGAATTGTGGCTTAAGGGATTAGAATTATTATTATATATGTATATATATATATATAAAATAAATAAAAAAAAGAGGAATGCGTGTGCACACTTGAAAAAAAAAAAAAACAGAAGAATGAAGAACACCACGCATAGGAGGAAGTTGGAGAAAATATATATATATATATATATATATATATATAGAGGACGCGTGTGCACTGGTTAATGGCTGAAGCTTTGTATTATTAGGTTTTTATGGGTTTTGTATTATTTAATAAATGGAGTTGTGTACGGATAGCATTGAGGTGGGTAATATATATATATATATATAATTATTATTATTATTATCATTATATTAGCAGGAGAGTTGTTATAGGCTATGTTTGGTAGGAAAAAAAAAAAAAAAAAACACGTGTGCACTAGAAAATAGAAGAATGGTGAAAAAAAAAAAAATGCATGCGTGTGGGAATTTGGAAAATAGAGGAATGAGGAAAATAATAATATTTAGTTTTAAGTTAATAAATAAAAAATAAAAATTTGTAGAATTTTATAATGAAATAAAATTTCAATTTGAATAAATTAGTAAAATGATAGATAAATAGTAATAATTATTCCTCTTATATTTTGTTAGGTGAAGAGTAGATTTTCAGGATTATTACTCTCCAAAGTTTTTGAGGACTTCTTTTGAGGTAAGGGAAGTTAATGCAATATTTATAAAATTAAATTATTTTATATGTTATTTTGAATTGTGGAAAAGAAAATGATATCTTGTTACCATGCATGGATCAAACTGTTTTGCACTAAATATTATGTTGGAATATTTTGTTTTATTTATGACACAAAATATGGAGATATTATGTTGTGTAAATTTGAATACTTGAACAAAAACATCACTCTGTTTTATTTGGCCCTTGTCAACGGGATATAATAGTTGACTATTCGGCCCTGTCAACGGGATATAATAGTTGACCTTTACATTTCATGGTGGGAATGTAATTGATTTGGACCCCAGCCTCTAGGGGTTTGGTTAGAGGTTACTAGTACTAGTAGTGTTTGGTTCCTTCCACCAGGAACAATTTGAGGCTAGCCACCCATTTGAAAAGTCCCACTTAACTGGGCATTTGATATTTGATAAGCAGAGTAATGAAAATTGAATGGATTTGATTGAATCTTATGTGAAAGTGTTTGAATTTGATATGAAAATGGTTGGTTGAATTTTGAATATATTAGTATTTTTGAAACTCTGATATTTGATGAGAAAAAAAAAAAATGATATCTCCTATTTGAAATGAAAATATTTGATCCATGAATTGCATTAATATTCCTTATTGGGCTGTGAGCTCATTCCCAATTGTTGAAAATTTTTCAGGTACTCTTAGTTCGGGTGAGGAGTGATGGCTAGGCTGAGGAATGGTCATCATTAGGATTTGACTTAGGATTTTATGTTGGATTTTATTTAACTGTTAGTTATGTTCATTTGGATCCTTTGGTATTTGGAAGTTATTTGAATATTGATCCTTCAAAGTTTATGTTAGATCAAAGTTGAGTTTTGGAGATTTTGAAATTTGTTCTAGTACTTGAATTGTTTAAGTTTGCAAATATTTGGACAATGGATTTTAGATAGTGGATGTTTTAGTTTTGAAATTGAATTTTGAGGATTTTAGATTTTGTTCCGCTACTCTAAACAGGTATTTGGTAGTTGGTAACTTCCAATTACAAGATAATTGTTTGAGTCAGGTTACACTGTAAGCCTTAGGGTTTAAAGTGTGAAATGACCGTCACGCCCTTGGAGTGGGTCTTGGGGCGTGACAGAGTGGTATCAGAGCACTAGGTTTTGATCTTGATGGGAATTTGAATTGGTTTAGATTGGGGATAGATGAGTGACGCATTTGTTTAAGTTTTAGTTTCATTTAGTATAAATTCCAATTCTTTCTTTATTTGGAAATTTTCTAATTGGTTCTTTAGTGACTAATTTAGTTATGTTTTATCATTTTAGGACATCATGCCGCCAAGAAGAGCAGCTTCTTCACAAAACAGTCAGGCTAATGATGATGTACCTCCAGTTGAGGGTTTGCCTCCTGTGAGTGCAGAAGGGATCTATAGGTATCTTGGGACACTAGCTGGTTTAGTTGAACGCCAAGCTCGAGCTGCTGGGACTAATGTTCAGGGACAGTCTTCATCTTCTAGGGGTAGCTCTTTTGATGACTTCAAGAAATTGGGTCCTCCTTACTTTTCTAGTGCTACAGATCCCACAGAGGCAGAGGCTTGGATCCTTAAGATAGAGAAATTCTTTGGTGTAATAGATTGCTCTGAGGAGCAAAAAGCCTCTTATGCAGCTTTTATGTTGGATAAAGAGGCAGATCATTGGTGGCGTATGACTAGGAGACTTTTGGAGGATCAGGGACCCATAACATGGAGACAATTTAGGGAGGCTTTTTACAAGAAGTATTTCCCTGACAGTGTTAGGCGGCAGAAGGTGGGAGAGTTTATTCGTTTGGAACAGGGGGATATGACTGTGGCTCAGTATGAGGCCAAATTTACAGAGTTATCACGTTTTTCCCCACAGTTGATTGCTACAGAGGAGGAAAAGGCATTAAAGTTTCAGGATGGATTGAAGCCTTATTTGAAGAACAAGATATCTATTCTGAAGCTTGGCGTCTATTCAGAGGTTGTTGATAGAGCCCTTATAGCAGAGAAAGATAATGAGGAGCTTCATCAGTATAGGGAACAGCAAAGGAAGCGAAATAGAAGTGATGGTGCTCATGGTAATCAAGCACAGCGGAGGTTTACATCAGGAAGAAATCAGAATAAAGGGAAGGCAGCGCAGAATTCAGATGGGGCTTGTCCTACTTGTGGTAAGAAGCATGGGGGTAGGCCATGCTATAGAGAGATTGGAGCTTGCTTTGGTTGTGGGAAGCAAGGACATTTGATCAGAGATTGTCCAGAGAATAGGAAGTTCATCACTGGGAAGCCTAAAGAGGAAAATAAGGAGGATAAACAGAAACCCAAAGCCCAAGGGCGGGTGTTTGCTATGACTCATCGAGATGCTCAGGCCACTTCTGATGTGGTGACAGGTACTCTCCGAATCCACACCTTATTTGCTAGAGTCTTGATTGATCCTGGATCAACACACTCTTTTGTTTCAGTATCTTTTGCTGGTTTGTTGGGTTTGCCTGTTGCTAGCATGGACTTTGATTTGATTGTTGCTACTCCTGTGGGAGATTCTGTTGTGGCCAGTAGAATGCTTAGAAATTGTATTGTGATGATTGGTTATAGGGAAATGCCAGTTGACTTAGTACTCCTTGACCTTCAGGATTTTGATGTGATTTTGGGGATGGATTGGTTAGCTTCCTACCATGCCTCTGTTGACTGTTTTGAGAAAAGGGTGACGTTTAGTATTCCTGGTCAGCCTAAGTTTAGCTTTGAAGGGAAGCATGTGGACAGACCACTGCGTATGATCTCAGCCTTGCGAGCTAGTAGCTTGCTCAAGAAGGGTTGCCAAGGATTTTTGGCTAGTGTGATGAGTAATGAAAGTGATTTGAAGTTGGAAGACATACCCATAGTAAGGGAGTATCCTGATGTCTTTCCAGAGGATTTGCCTGGCTTGCCACCAGAGAGAGAGGTGGAGTTCACCATCGATCTGGTACCAGGAACAGGTCCTATGTCTAAGGCCCCATACAGGATGGCACTTGTGGAGCTTAAGGAGTTGAAAGTTCAGCTTCAGGAGTTATTAGACAAGGGTTTAATCAGGCCCAGTGTTTCACCTTGGGGAGCTCCTATTTTATTTGTGAAAAAGAAGGATGGCTCAATGAGACTTTGCATCGACTATAGGGAGTTGAATAAGGTGACAGTGAGGAACAAGTATCCCCTTCCTCGGATTGATGATTTGTTTGATCAGCTACAAGGTGCTTGTGTGTTCTCTAAGATTGATCTTCGGTCTGGTTATCATCAGTTAAGGGTTAGAAGTGAAGATGTACCCAAGACTGCTTTTCGAACTAGATATGGGCATTATGAGTTTTTGGTTATGCCTTTTGGTTTGACTAATGCACCTGCTGCTTTTATGGACTTAATGAATAGGGTATTTAAGCCCTATCTAGATCAGTTTGTGGTGGTTTTTATAGATGACATCTTGGTATACTCAAGAAGTAGAGAAGAGCATGAGGGCCATTTGAGTATTGTACTTCAGACCCTCAGAGATAAGCAATTGTATGCTAAACTGAAGAAGTGTGAGTTTTGGTTAGACCGAATTTCTTTCCTTGGGCATGTGGTAAGCAATGATGGCATCTCAGTTGACCCTGGAAAGGTAGATGCTGTAGCTAATTAGAGAAGACCTAGTACTGTGACTGAGATTCGAAGTTTCTTGGGACTTGCTGGTTACTATAGGCGGTTTATAGAAGGGTTCTCTAAGATTGCCCTACCTTTAACTAAGTTGACACAGAAGGGAGTTAAGTTTGAATGGTCTGATGATTGTGAATGTAGCTTCCAAGAGTTGAAGAATAGATTAGTGTCAGCTCCTATTTTGACTATCCCTTCAGGTTCAGGAGGATTTGTGGTGTATAGTGATGCCTCTCATCAGGGTTTGGGTTGTGTTCTTATGCAGCATGGGAGAGTTGTAGCTTATGCTTCTAGACAGTTGAAGCCTTATGAAAGGAACTACCATACTCATGATTTGGAGTTAGCTGCTGTGGTTTTTGCACTTAAGATTTGGAGACATTTTCTTTTTGGTGAAACTTGTGAGATATTCACAGATCATAAGAGTTTGAAGTATCTATTTTCCCAAAAGGAGTTGAACATGAGACAGAGAAGATGGATAGAACTACTTAAGGACTATGATTGTATTATTCAGTATCATCCTGGGAAGGCGAATGTTGTAGCTGATGCCTTGAGTAGGAAGTCAGTTGGTTCTCTAGCAGCTATTAGAGGCTGTCAAAGGCAGTTACTTGAAGAGTTGAGGAGTTTACAAGTCCACTTTCGAGTTATGGGCTCAGGAGCACTTGTAGCAAATTTCAGAGTACAACCAGACTTAGTTGGGAGAATTAAGACCCTACAAAAGAATGATTCCCAATTAGTGCAAGTTATGGAGGAAGTTAAGAGGGGCAGTAAGCCTGATTTTGTTGTGTCAGATGATGAGATCTTGAGATTTGGGACTAGACTTTGTGTCCCAAATGATGAAGACCTAAGGAGGGAGCTTTTAGAGGAAGCTCATTGTTCCAAGTTTGCAATCCACCCAGGAGGGACAAAGATGTACAAGGATTTGAGGCAAAACTATTGGTGGTCAGGTATGAAGCGTGATATTGCACAATTTGTGGCTCAGTGTTTAGTGTGTCAACAGGTGAAGGCTGAGCATCAGCGACCAGCAGGGTCTTTGCAGCCACTTGCTATTCCCGAGTGGAAGTGGGAGCATATTACCATGGATTTTGTGATAGGATTGCCAAGAACCTCAGGGGGTAATAATGCTATTTGGGTGATTGTTGACCGGTTGACAAAGTCTGCTCACTTTTTGCCTATGAAAGTCAACTTTTCTTTAGATCGTTTAGCTTCTCTTTATGTGAAGGAGATTGTGAGAATGCATGGAGTACCAGTTTCTATAGTGTCTGACAGAGATCCTCGTTTCACTTCCAGATTTTGGCATAGTTTACAGAAAGCATTAGGTACTAAGTTGAGTTTTAGTACTGCTTTTCATCCGCAGACTGATGGTCAATCAGAGAGGGTAATTCAGGTCTTGGAAGATTTGTTGAGAGCTTGTGCTTTGGACCTAAAAGGTAATTGGGATGATTATTTGCCCCTAGTGGAGTTTGCCTATAATAATAGTTTTCAAGCTAGCATTAGGATGGCACCTTTTGAGGCGTTGTATGGTAGAAGATGTCGATCTCCTGTTTGTTGGGATGATGTTGGAGAGAAGAAACTTTTGGGGCCTGAACTTGTGCAGTTGACTGTTGAAAAGGTCTCTTTAATTAAGGAAAGATTAAAAGCAGCTCAAAGTAGACATAAAAGTTATGCTGATAATCGTAGGCGAGATTTGGAGTTTGAGGTGGGTGATCACGTGTTCTTGAAAGTTTCACCTATGAAGTCTGTGATGAGATTTGGGAGAAAAGGAAAACTTAGTCCTCGTTTTGTGGGTCCGTTTGAAATATTAGAAAGAGTAGGCACCTTGGCATATAAAGTAGCCTTGCCCCCAAGTCTATCCAAGATTCATAATGTTTTCCATGTTTCAACCTTGAGGAAGTATATTTATGATCCCTCTCATGTTGTGGAGTTGGAGCCTATTCAAATGTCTGAGGACTTGACCTATGAAGAGGTACTCGTTCAAATTGTGGATGTGATGGATAAGGTACTGCGACATGCTGTTGTTAAGTTGGTAAAGGTCCAGTGGAGTAATCATAGTATCCGAGAGGCCACTTGGGAGTTAGAAGAAGAGATGAGAGAAAAGCATCCTCAATTATTTCAAGACTCAGGTATGTCAAGTTTCGAGGACTAAACTTTTGTTAAGGAGGGGAGGATGTAACGCCCAAGTATTTTTTTAAGGGTAATATAGGAAATTCATAATAATTATATTAAATTAATTGATTAATTAATTTAATAAAATGGAAGAGGGGTGAAAAAGTAATTTTACGAATTACCCTAGGTATAAATAGGAAATTCTCTTCTTCCTATTCGTTTTTGAATCGTATTCCTATTCGCAGAGAGTTTCCAGAGAACGTGAAATTGAGGTCAGATTTCAAGGTTTGAAGAACAAACCTCTATAGGTAAGATTCTAACCCCTAGATTATTATTTTAGATTCATTAGTTAATTTCAAGCACTAGATATATTTTTTTTGGAAAACCCCAAGTCTAGATTAGGGTTAGTTTATTTTTTTTTTTTATTATTTCGTTTTAATATCAAAATAGTGGAAATTTAAGATTTTGATTTATGGTTGGAAGTTGGGAAATCTTAAGTTTTTAGAAAAAAAAAAAAAAATGGTTCTTTGGAAGATTTCGATTTAGACTAGGGTTAATTATTTAAAAAAAAAAAAAAAAAAAAAAAAGAATTGTGGCTTAAGGGATTAGAATTATTATTATATATGTATATATATATATATATAAAATAAATAAAAAAAAGAGGAATGCGTGTGCACACTTGGAAAAAAAAAAAAAAAAAAGAATGAAGAACACCACGCATAGGAGGAAGTTGGAGAAAATATATATATATATATATATATAGAGGACGCGTGTGCACTGGTTAATGGCTGAAGCTTTGTATTATTAGGTTTTTATGGGTTTTGTATTATTTAATAAATGGAGTTGTGTACGGATAGCATTGAGGTGGGTAATATATATATATATATAATTATTATTATTATTATCATTATATTAGCAGGAGAGTTGTTATAGGCTATGTTTGGTAGGAAAAAAAAAAAAAAAAACACGTGTGCACTAGAAAATAGAAGAATGGTGAAAAAAAAAAAAAATGCATGCGTGTGGGAATTTGGAAAATAGAGGAATGAGGAAAATAATAATATTTAGTTTTAAGTTAATAAATAAAAAATAAAAATTTGTAGAATTTTATAATGAAATAAAATTTCAATTTGAATAAATTAGTAAAATGATAGATAAATAGTAATAATTATTCCTCTTATATTTTGTTAGGTGAAGAGTAGATTTTCAGGATTATTACTCTCCAAAGTTTTTGAGGACTTCTTTTGAGGTAAGGGAAGTTAATGCAATATTTATAAAATTAAATTATTTTATATGTTATTTTGAATTGTGGAAAAGAAAATGATATCTTGTTACCATGCATGGATCAAACTGTTTTGCACTAAATATTATGTTGGAATATTTTGTTTTATTTATGACACAAAATATGGAGATATTATGTTGTGTAAATTTGAATACTTGAACAAAAACATCACTCTGTTTTATTTGGCCCTTGTCAACGGGATATAATAGTTGACTATTCGGCCCTGTCAACGGGATATAATAGTTGACCTTTACATTTCATGGTGGGAATGTAATTGATTTGGACCCCAGCCTCTAGGGGTTTGGTTAGAGGTTACTAGTACTAGTAGTGTTTGGTTCCTTCCACCAGGAACAATTTGAGGCTAGCCACCCATTTGAAAAGTCCCACTTAACTGGGCATTTGATATTTGATAAGCAGAGTAATGAAAATTGAATGGATTTGATTGAATCTTATGTGAAAGTGTTTGAATTTGATATGAAAATGGTTGGTTGAATTTTGAATATATTAGTATTTTTGAAACTCTGATATTTGATGAGAAAAAAAAAAAATGATATCTCCTATTTGAAATGAAAATATTTGATCCATGAATTGCATTAATATTCCTTATTGGGCTGTGAGCTCATTCCCAATTGTTGAAAATTTTTCAGGTACTCTTAGTTCGGGTGAGGAGTGATGGCTAGGCTGAGGAATGGTCATCATTAGGATTTGACTTAGGATTTTATGTTGGATTTTATTTAACTGTTAGTTATGTTCATTTGGATCCTTTGGTATTTGGAAGTTATTTGAATATTGATCCTTCAAAGTTTATGTTAGATCAAAGTTGAGTTTTGGAGATTTTGAAATTTGTTCTAGTACTTGAATTGTTTAAGTTTGCAAATATTTGGACAATGGATTTTAGATAGTGGATGTTTTAGTTTTGAAATTGAATTTTGAGGATTTTAGATTTTGTTCCGCTACTCTAAACAGGTATTTGGTAGTTGGTAACTTCCAATTACAAGATAATTGTTTGAGTCAGGTTACACTGTAAGCCTTAGGGTTTAAAGTGTGAAATGACCGTCACGCCCTTGGAGTGGGTCTTGGGGCGTGACAGGTGTTACTTGTTTGCTATTTGTTTTGACCATGCAACAAATAGTAGATATTTTAACCAAGGGGCTCATGTGACCTAAATTTGAGCATCTAATCAGCAAGTTGGGCATAATATACATCTATGCTCCTACTTGAGGGGAAGTGACAAAAAGTTAGGGAATTTGTTAGTTTTTCTATTAATACATTCAAATTTCAAATTCGAATATTAAGGATATTAGTGAGTTGTTAGATTTTTCTTTTTGTTTGTTTGAGTAGTTCCTATTTTCTAGGGTGGTTAAGATTCTAGTGTGAGATCTCTCTATTTATTCCATGTATCATTCCGATTTTAATTTAATAAACAAAGTTATTTTTCTCCCCACAAAAACTTTCATCTTCAAACATTTTTAATTCAACTGCATTGCTGGATGCTTAGATGTTATCTAATGACACAACTCAGCATCTAACAATACCAATCCCTAGATGTGTAACTTGTAACAGGGCCAAGTGCAATCTCACCTCATCATGATATATGTATGGGAAAAGATGTGGCAGTTAAGGCAATAACTTCAGCAATGGTATGCCTATCAAATAAATAAATAAAACAAAAAAACAAAAAACAAAGAAAGAGCCTACCAAAGAAATTCTCAACCATGGTACATATGATAGAGAGTGAAAGGATATTCTTTGCGCCATCCCTTCTCATTGGCACGATCAATGAGGTTTTGTAGCAAATCAAGTTCTCTTGCTATCCACTAAATAAATCCACCAAATGATACAGAAAAGTTCAATAATGAATAGAATCCAAGCAAAATGAAGGAAACACTAGAACCACTATTTCAATCTAGACCAACGACATTTTACATCAATGTGATAATTTAGACCAACAATTCATAGCTTCACAAATGATCATACATATTTTCAAAAGAATGGGAAGGAATTGCATAAGATTTTCAGGCGGTTTGCAATATAAGTACATTTCTGTAATTAGAATAATTAAGGTCACTACTGTTTCTAAGTCGATCAAAACATTCCTGAAACTTTAGAACATCAAACACACCATAGAGAAGAGAGTGTTGTTTATAAAACTTTAAAAATGGGCACACCCTTTTTATCAAGCACAGAGGAATAAGAACTTGGATGCCTAATATTTATGTTCAGAACATTACCTACCAGAGATTTTCTCCATATGTATATATTAGAGGGACTTAGAGACTTAAACTTGGGGAACCTTGTTTTTCCTTCAAATTGAAAAATTACACTCAATTAAAGATATCTTTGTTTGTCAGAAAAATATGTTATTGGACTACTATTGAGAATTGCTATGCTAAGATCAACATGCAAGAACACTTTAATAAAGAAAAGGCGTGATTATGGTGACAAACATGCAGGAGATGATGCTCCAACATGTCTAGGTACATGTTATGAACTAAACAGAAAATGAGTCCTGGTTAGAGAGAAAAATATATATAATAGGAAAAGAGGAGAAAATGAGAATGGTTGTTGTAGAATGTGTGTGCGTGTGTGTGTGTATTTTTGTTGTGCTTCATCATCCAAACTATGCAATTTTAAATCCAGCATCTGGGTACAAAAATTTTGTTGCGTGATTGCCAACTTCATTTGCAGGAAAAATTAAGGAAAAACTAATAGACCAATATGATGGCCAAATTCATTATGACAAATAGAATGTATGAAGACTAGTTATAGCCATATATGCAGTAGTGTGTTTTTTTTGGATAGGTAAATGAAGAGAGTATTATATAAAAAGAGAACCAAAATGAGCACACTAAAGTACATAGGACATATACAACAACCGCTAAAAGGCACAAGCAAAGAGAGAGGCAACAAAAAAACTAACCCCTCCCTCAATGAGAACCCAAACAATCAATAAAGTCAATTAAGGACATTAGGCCTTCATCTATATACAACTTAGTCCAAGACAACAAATTACAAATAAAATTGCTTTTCTGTCTTTGGTCAAAAAGCACCTCAATTTCAAAAGATCTTCTATTCCTCTCCTTTCAAATTGTTTAAAAGATGCACAAAGGAGCTATTCCCAACACAAAGGGCGTAGTGCAGCCTCTCCCTCCATCAACGCTGGCACAAGGGTGCAATAACTTGTGCATTGAGGCGACTTCATGGGTGCAATGCAATGGTTGGTTACTGCACCAAGAGGGGCTTGGACACAACATGGTGTTGCTGCAACAACAAACTTGACTCAGACGTGTGGTCGTTGCTTAACACGGGTGAAATGCCCAGTGGGTGAGAATGACAAGCCATGAGTGCAATGCCTTGAGTCATTGCTGCAACCAGGAGGGACTTAGACACAACATGGAGCCATTGCAACAACTAAACTGAGGGAAACATGGTTCATGGCTACTGACACAGGCAAGAGTGAGGGGCATGACTGAGTGATGCATGTGTGGGGGGAGGGCCTTCCAATAGGCTAGTTCATGACATGGACAACAACCCCATTGTGCCATGGGCACCTTGACATGGCATAGGGGTGGGCATCGGTGTATGGGTAAAGCATGCTGATGCATCAAAGATGGGTTGAAAATGTTGATATGACTAAGGCAAGACACTGATGTAAGCTAATTGGCATACACAAGATGTTTGATGTGGGCCTGACCCACATGCATGGGGGGCTAAAGACCATATTGACTTGGGTTGACTTGCAATAGTGGGCTAGACGTAATCTTGGACTGACTTGATTAGAGAAGGGTTTTGTTTGGCTAAGTTGCAGGAGGTATGTGTAGACCCTTTATTTTGTTCTTGTAGCACATGTTATTTCATACTTGTTTCTCCTCACCTTGTACTCCCTTGTGGTGTGCACTTAAGATCCCCTTCTATTTAATCGTTCATCACACTCTGTGGTGGTCCACTTTTTACTCAATTTGTCACCGACTCTCGGGCCACTTTTGGAGACCTTTTTAGAGGGAGTTTCTGGATCTGTAGCATGATTTTAATGGCACTCTAGGCTCGGTTTAGGACTGTTGTCTTTTTTTTGTGAGCCTTAACCCCAGGTTTTTGCTTTCCTTTTTGGGAATTTGAGCTTTAGCTCAATGAATTGATGAAAAAAGAAGAATAGAGGAGATGAGGACAAGTGTCCAAATCTCCCCATCCCTTGCCCTATAAAAGTGGTCTTAAGAGGCTCCTTATGTGTGGGATGGGGGGCAAGGGGCCTCTCTTGCATTTTTGTGGAGAGATTTTGCCAAAATTTGGAGAGGGAGAGAACTTTGGTAAATTTTGAAGACCTTCTTGCTTGGAGGAGAAGAAAGGATACTAGAAGCAAAGCAAGTCTTGCTTGATTGGAGAATTCTAGGTAAGATCACCTTTGATTTCATGTTCTTCATTATCATATGCTGTTATTCTCCTTCCTTCTGCTAATTTTAGAGATTCTTTGTTGGTTGGGTGTGGATATTGGAGGCCACACATTGGATTGTTGATGTTCTTATTTGCAATTTATATTTATTCTTATGTTCTTCATCTCCAGATTCACTTTGTTTGCTTGAAAATCGTTTAATCTATGGTTCACCTTGCTATGCAGAGTTTTAGAATTTTTTTTTGGATTGATTTTAAATTTCTTTTGGATATTTCACCTGTTTTCAAGCCCGTTGATGATTCATAAAATAGAGTTTTGCTTGATTTTGTTTTTCTGTTTGTTTTTCTTTTATTTTGCTTTAGAGATTTCAATTTGATCTTGATTTTGAATTTGATTTTAAAACTCTTTTGCAAACTTGCATTTCAGTCTTATCCAGTGTTTTTTTTTTTTTTTTTGTTTTTTTTTTTTTTAAGCGCATTGTGTGTTTTCAAAGATTGGGCCCCATGGTGTTGTCTTTTTTTAGTTCATGCACTTACAGTGCATACTTGTGGTGCTTGCATCTAGATTGTGCATCTCCAGCACACTGATGTTTTTTGTCCAATTTGAGCACCTCCAATGCGTGTTGTGGAGTCATTCAGTTTGTGCACTTATTTATGCATGTCCGTGCTTTCCTTATAAGATTGTGCACCTGTTCATCCAGTTTGCACACCAGTCAGTGAGCTCTGGTAGTGCTTTTGTTCTTAGTTTGGCTCTCCTTCCTTTGTGCATCTGAGTGGTTCTTTCATATTGTGCATCCCTTTAGTATGCAATTTGATCTGCTTTCTTTTTTAAGTGCGCAATTTGATTTTTGCATGTGCCCTTCCTTTTAAGTGTGCTTTTTAGCGCGCCCCTCTCTTTAGTGCGTTATGTTTAAAGCGCACTCCTCAGCTTATTCCACCCAGCGCGCTCAATTGCACAGCGCTAAAGTGCACTATTGAGTAGTGATGAAGCACACAGACCTTCAGTGTGCTATTCACAATTGTGTGCTGCTTTTGAGAACGCAATCGAGGAAATAACATGCGCCTTCTCCTCCAGTGCGCAGTCTGTGTTTTTGTGAGTTTTTCAAAAGGTTTTTCAAACAGTTTTCTGTAGAGACCATGCTCAACCCTTGTGGACCCCTCCCATGCTCATTCAAGGCTTCAGAAAATGGTCATTTTCTTGTAATTAATAGCTGGTATGTTCGCTATCACACATAAGGCATGAATTCACTTGAGAATGCCCATATTCATGGACATTTCTTTGTGAATTTCTGCTCTCTTTCCCATGAGTGAGTGTTCTTTGGCCCTCCATGCCTCTTTTGAGTTCAACTTCATACTCATTTGAAGGTTAGGAAGGAGTGTTAGCCTTGTGGATTGTTCCATGGCACATTCCTTAGGACTAAATCTCTCATTTTTCAAACTATCGATTTTCAAAATTTTCCTAAAACATGGATAAATCTCACAAATCTTAAATAAATGGGATAGCCTCCAACCCTCATGAGCTTTCTTCCATGATCATCAAAGGGTAAGAGATGTAGATTAATTCATGGAAATTGTTAGATAGTGTACAGTTATTTCAGTTATTTACTTTTCCTTTATTTTCTTATTGTATTGTGGGTCCCACTAGCATGTATATATATACCCAATGTGTATTATTGTATACTTCTTCAATAACAAAAATTAGGGATTCTCCCTTTTCTCTCTTTTACATGGTATCAGAGCCTAAGAAGAAAAACCTAATTATTTCCGGTTTATCCATGAATCAATTCTGGGAAACCTTTCAGTGACCGTGTTTAATTCTGGTCACCTTCCCCATCTCCTAAAGCTTTCCGGTCAGCTATATTGTGGTTAGAAAACCCTCATCACCGTCAACTTTTTCCGGCGACTTTTTTTTCCGGCGATATTTTCCGACACCGACCACATCATCAGGAGCGCAAAGAGGAGATCTGCAACTTTCCTCAACGCATCGGAGCCAAAAATCCATCCACGCGCCTCCCACGCACCGTTTTTCTCCGGTGGCCTAAATCCATGCGCCGGCGCGTGAGGGCGCGTGGCCCACTTTCTGGTGCCGAGCTTCCACCAGCAGGCTCGTCAGGCGCTGTCTTGCACTTCTAAGCCTCCATCAGTCCTCTCCGAACCCTGCTTCTCTATTTTGTTGCCATTTCAGCCTCCTCCGGCCTCCGACGACAGCTCCCTTCCTTGGCCGAGACCTGTGTGTGCCTTGGGAAGACCTCTTCTTCATCTCCAGTCACTTTTCTCCTTTATTTGGGTCCCGACATACTAGGTTCTTCTTCCACAGCTGTGATCCATCCTCCCTTTAGGGTTCTCTTCGATCCAAACATATTTCGTTCTTTAGATAAGTAGATATGGCTACTAAAAGTTCTATTTTTTCTTCAGTTATATCTGGATCTCCTATGATTACTTCGGAGAAATTGGTTGGCAGTGAAAATTATTTGTCCTGGTCTGCCTCTGTGGAGCTTTGGTTTATGGGTCAAGGTTATGAGGATCACCTTGTTACGCAAAAGGCGGATATCCCTGAGGTTGACAGAGTACAATGGAGGAAGATAGATGCACAGTTATGTAGTGTGTTATGGCAATCAGTTGATCCTAAGATTCTGCTTCATCTTCGGGCCTACAAAACATGTTTTAAATTTTGGAATAAGGCGAAAGGGCTATACATGAATGATATCCAACTTCTTTATAAGGTGGCTTCTTCTATTGTCAATGTCAGACAACAAGACATGGATTTATCTACTTATATTGGCCAGATTGCCTCTCTTAAGGAGGAATTCTTGACCGTGATGCCTCTTACTACTGATGTTGGGGATCAACGAACACAGATTGACAAGTTCTTCATGGTTCTTACGCTTATTGCCCTCTGTCCAGATCTTGAGATCGTCTGCGATCAAATTCTTGGCAGTTCCTCCGTTCCATCCTTGGATGATGTGTTTGCTCGCCTCCTCCGTATCTCCTCCACTCAGACTTTGCCATTTGATAACACTTCAGATTCTTCTGTGTTAGTTTCTCAAACTAACTCTCGAGGAGGACGCAGTGGCAACCGAGGTAGAGGCCAACGTCCTCATTGCACCTATTGCAATAAGCTTGGCCACACTCATGATCGGTGTTATCAGTTACATGGGTGGCCTCCCCGCACTGCCCACGTGGCCCAGTCATCTGATCCTCAGGCGCCTCAGCCTCCGAGCTCCTCCACATCTTAGGGTATTTCCCTCACTGACCTTGAGTATGATCAGGCCACCAAGTCAGCTTCTGTTGCCCAGACTGGTAATGCTTCTACTTGTCTTACCCACACATCTTCTCTTGGACCTTGGATTCTAGATTCTGGCGCTTCTAATCACATATCTGGTAATAAGGATCTTTTCTCTTCTATTGCTACTACCTTTGCCTTACCTACTGTTATTTTAGCTAATGGTTCTCAAACTATGGCTAAAGGCATTGGTTTGGCACATCCTCTCCCTTCTCTACCTCTCACTTCTGTCCTTTATACTCCCGAGTGTTCCTTTAATCTTATCTCCATCAGCAAAATCACTCGTACTCTTAACTCCTCTATTACTTTTTTTGATAAATTTGTGACCTTACAGGACCGGCGTACGGGGAAGACGATTGGCATAGGACGTGAGTCTCAAGGCCTCTATCACCTCACCTCGCCTTCAACTCCTGCAGTTTGCATTTCCACTGATGCTCCCCTCCTCATCCACAGTCGCCTGGGCCACCCTAGTCTATCCAAGTTCTAGAAGATGGTCCCTCATTTTTCATCTTTTTCGTCGCTTGCGTGTGAGTCCTGTCAGCTTGGGAAACATACTCGTGTCTCGATCCCAAAATGTTTGAATAATTGGGCAAAGTCTCCTTTTGAACTTGTCCACTTTGATGTTTGGGGTCCTTGTCGGACCGCGTCTACTTTAGGATTTCAGTATTTTGTCACTTTCATTGATGACTATTCTCGATGTACTTGGTTATTTTTAATGAAAAATCGAGCTGAGTTATTCTCTATTTTCCAGAAATTTTATGCTGAAATCCAACTCAGTTCAATATTTCTATTCGTGTGTTACGTAGTGACAATGCCAGGGAATATTTTTCTGCACCATTTACTTCATTTATGTCCCAACATAGGATCCTTCATCAGTCTTCTTGTGCTCATACTCCTTAACAAAATGGGGTAGCTGAACGTAAGAATCGACATCTTGTTGAGACAGCTCGTATTCTCCTTCTCCATAGTAATGTTCCTTTTCGTTTTTGGGGGGACGCTGTTCTTACAGCATGTTATTTGATTAATCGTATGCCCTCATCTGTATTACACGATCAGATTCCTCATTCCCTTCTTTTCCCTGACCAACCACTTTATTTCCTTCCTCCTCATGTTTTTGGTTGTACTTGCTTTGTTCATATTCTCACTCCTGGACAGGACAAACTTTTTGCCAAAGCCACAAAATGCATCTTCTTGGGATACTCCAGACTTCAAAAGGGCTATCATTGTTATTCCTCTGAGACTCATCGCTACTTTCTCTCTGCTGATGTCACCTTCTTTGAGGACTCACCATTCTTCTCCACCTCTGAGTCTCTTCCTGTTTCTGAAGTCTTACCCCTTCCCATTATCTCCCCACCTGATGCAATGCCTTCTCGCCCACTTCGGGTTTATCATTGCCGTCATCGTGTCGTTGTTCCTCCTTCTTTGGCCGAGGTATCTGCTGACTCACTTCCTATCCCTGCGGCTTCTCCTGCCCCGACTCTACCTCCTTCTACTGACTGACCCATTACTCTTCGGAAAGGTAATCGATCTACTTGTAATCCTTATCCCATTTACAATTTTTTGAGTTACCATCGATTATCTTCACCCTCTTCTGCATTTGTTTCTGTTATATCTTCTATTTCTCTTCCCAAGAGCACCCCTGAGGCTCTTTCCCATCTAGGCTGGCGACAGGCAATGGTAGATAAAATGACTGCTTTACACTCCAATGGCACTTGGGATCTTATTGTTTTACCCTCTGGTAAATCTACAGTTGGTTGTCATTTGGTCTACACAGTTAAGGTTGGCCCTGATGGTCAGGTTGATCGCCTTAAGGCCCGCTTAGTTGCTAAAGGCTATACTCAGGTTTATGGTTCTGATTATGGTGACACTTTCTCTCTTGTTGCCAAGATTGCTTCTGTTCGTTTATTGCTCTCTATGGCTGCTATGCGTTCTTGGCCTCTTTATCAGTTAGATATTAAAAATGCTTTCCTTCATGGGGATCTTGCTGAGGAAGTTTATATGGAGCAACCACCTGGTTTTGTTGCTTAGGGGGAGTCTGGTTTATTGTGCAGGTTACACTGTTCTCTATATGGCTTGAAACAATCTCCTCGAGCATGATTTAGTTGTTTTAGTTCTGTTGTTCAGGAGTTTGGTATGTTTCGCAGTACAGCAGACCATTCCGTTTTCTATCATCATAACTCTTCAAGGGAATGTATTTATCTGGTAGTTTATGTGGATGACATCGTCATTACAGACAGTGATCAGAATGGTATTCAGAAACTAAAGCAACACCTTTTCACCCACTTTCAGACTAAAGACTTGGGGAAACTCAAGTATTTCTTAGGGATTGAGATAATTCAATCCAGTTTCGGTGTGGTTCTTTCCTAAAGGAAGTGTGCTTTAGACATCTTGGAAGAAACCAGTATGTTAGACTGTAAACCAGTAGACACTCCTATGGATCCAAATGTCAAACTTATACCAGGATAGGGGGAGCCTTTAGGAGATCCTGGGAGATATCGGCGACTTGTAGGTAAACTAAACTACCTCACAATTACTCGTCCAAACATTTCTTTTCCTGTAAGTGTTGTTAGTCAGTTCCTACAGTCACCATGTGATAGCCATTGGGATGCTGTAATTCGCATTCTTCGATATATCAAAAGCACACTACGCCAAGGTGTGTTGTACGAGAACAAAGGTTATACCCAGGTTGTTGGTTACACAGATGCAGATTGGGCTGACTCACCCACAGATAGACGTTCCACTTCCGGGTATTGTGTTTTTATTGGAGGTAACCTAATATCTTGGACGAGTAAGAACAAGATGTAGTGGCTAGATCTAGTGCTGAAGCCGAGTATCGAGCTATGGCTCTGGCAACATGTGAACTCATATGGCTGAAACATCTTCTTCGGGAGTTGAGATTAGGAAAGGACGAACAGATGAAGCTCATCTGTGACAACCAAGCCACTTTGCATATTGCATCCAATCCAATCTTCCATGAAAGGACCAAACACATTGAAGTTGACTGTCACTTCATTAGAGAGAAGATCGCATCAGGATGTGTGGCGACTAATTTTGTTAATTCAAATAATCAACTAGCAGATATTTTTACTAAATCTCTCATAGGTCCTAGAATTAAATACATTTGTAACAAGCTTAGTGCATATAACATATATGTTCTAGCTTGAGGGGGAGTGTTAGATAGTGTACAGTTATTTCAGTTATTTACTTTTCCTTTATTTTCTTATTGTATTGTGGGTCCCACTAGCATGTATATATATACCCAATGTGTATTATTGTATACTTCTTCAATAACAAAAATTAGGGATTTTCCATTTTCTCTCTTTTCATAGAAATCAATTCAGGAATTGCTAAGGCCCATATTCTTGGATTTTCAAAAATCACTCACCTGTTGCCCTGTTTTTGGATCCTGAAATGTTTAATTAAATCTGGACTATTTTGGCTTATCCTAAAATACTTTTCATGCTTGGATGATGTTTTGGACTTATTAAATGTATCAAAGAACTTTTGTTTTGATTAGAAAGCCTTCTCTAAGCTTGTAAATTAAATATGTTTTTCAAGATATCAAGATTCTCCCGTCTTTGACACCAAAAATGTTTTTGCAATTTTGTATTAGTCGGGGGTGTTAATTATTTTTATATTTTTCCTGTATACTAGACTTCTTAAATAAGGTTTTAGGCTTTGGTTTCATTCAAAAAACATTTTCAAGCTTGAGTTTTAATTTAATCTTACTATGCTTGTTTTGCTGACCTGAAATCTGTAGTTGTGGTCGTTTCTTTGAAATCTAGAATAACATGTGCATGTTTAGGTCCCTTAGACATTTTTCATGTAATCTAGACACTTTAATGCACAATTTTTGGTTTGATTTTATCTCACTTGTAAGTTTGTTGAATAATTCAATCTTTGTATGATATGTTGTTTTGGCACGTTTCTAAGCAACAATAAGTTTCATTAAATCTGGGATAGTTGGTGCATGATTAGGCTTCTTGGTCTTTTTTGGTTGTGTACTAGGCACTTTAGGATATTGTATAATTTTTGTTGTGATTTTATCTTATCTCTAATTATTTTATTCAGATTTATTTTGTAAACACCTGTGTTTTGTACTGCTGCAGTATACCTTGTATAAATGTGCTATTTTAATCCCCTTGTGCATGCTTTTGACCTTCATTGATTACTGATTTGTATTATAGGCATCTTGTACATGTTAGACCAGCTCCTCTTTCTATCATATCTCCCCTCTTCTATTTTATTTGGATTTATTTTGATATTGCATACTTGCTGTCAATTCTGATCTCTATACATATTTTAGTCCACCTTCATCCATGTTTAACATCTCTTGCTCCTTGATTTGAGTTATATATATCTTGATGTTAGTGATGCTCCTATTGTTATTTTATATCTCTTATCTTGCTTGTGGACTAACCCTCTTTGCTGTGTGAGTGCGTTGCCCTACTTTGGGGGCATTCTTGAGGTATGCTTCCTTCCTATTTTGATTTATTTGTATAATATGCATGCCTTGCCACATTTCTATGCTCTCATTCGATTATCACCCTAGCCTCATTCTTGCCTGTCTCCTGGTATCCATTGATTTACTAATCAATTGCTTTAGCTCCCTCCATTTGTTTAATAGAGACATTTTTAGGGCTTAGAAGGGTGTTATGCTATGGTACCTTCCCAATAAGTAACCTAACCGCTGAACCTAGACTCGGTTTTTCATTCCTTTAAAAATGAGTCACTCTTAGGGTTTTCTTTCTTATTTTTTTTTCCTTTTTAAAAATAAACAAAAATAAGTTGTGACTCCAACTTTTTTAAAAAATAAAATCATTTTTTCACGATAAAAAACGAGTCTTGCCGTTGAATGGGGGCGTGAAAAGTGCGGGCCCACAAGGTAGCTACATGGCACTCATTGATAAGAGGCACCTTGAATGGTAGGCTTTAATTCAACACAAAGGGAACATTAGATAAGGCTTGTGGGTTGTGTAGGAAGCTAAAGAAACACCTCTGGTTGAATAGGTGTGTTCAGCTAGGTGGTTGTGATAGTCGCATGACCACCACCCTAGATTGTTGTTTGAATTCAAAATTCAAAGATGTTGCAGTCTCATATAAAAGGATTGCTTCATCATTGCAGGACAACATAGGGAGAGTTATTAGATTGTAATAATTGTTATGAGGTTATTGGTTCTCTAACTTGGGGGAATTTTATAAGTGTTAGGACACTTGGAAAATTTTGTAACTGAGTAATACAAGTTGGGAAGATTCCTATATATGGTTGGTTGTCTTGTTACTTTGCTTTTGCTATGGCTTTTTGGCTTAAGGTTAGCTAAGATTGAGACCTAGCATTGCACACTTAACCAAAAAAGATTGTAGCCAATTTGCTGGGTGTGACAGTGGTATCAGAGCACCACAAGAGAAATGGCTAGGGTATTGCTACAGAAGCCTTGAGAGAAAGGATTTCTCAATTGGAAGAATTGTTAGGAGAATGGCTGAGTGATGATGACATTGCAGCCTCGTAGGCAAAACACAATGTGGGGGAGAGTCATCTACAATGGAATATGTTGGAGACTCACGACAAATTCATTGAGGACAAGGTGGCTAGTTTGAAGGCATATGTCAAAGCCCTAATGGATACTTCAAAACCACACTCCAATCTTTTGAAGAAGACATTGCAATCCTCAAGAAGACAGTGCTGCAAGGAACTCCCTTTAATTTTGAAGGCCCTTCCAAAATTCGTGTTCCACAACCTAAGGGCTTCAATGGCAACCGAAATGCCAAGTAGGAGAATTTCCCATGGGATATGGAGTGATATTTTAAGGTTACTTGCATCTCAGATACAAAAAGGGTCTCCATCATTGGTATGTATCTTACTGGTGATGTCATGCTTTAGTGGTGAACTAAGCTGGAAGATGATACCGAGTCCTCCTTGAAAGCTTAACATCACTAATAAGATACATACAGGTGATGGAGACTCTTTCTATATTTGAGATACAAGTAGCATTAAAATACTAATCCATATCCCGTAGAAAATTCTCCAACTCCTTGGCATTTTGGTTGTCACCGAGGCCCTTAGGTTCTAGAACACAAATTTTGGAAGGGGCTTCAAAACCATAAGGAGTTCCTTGTAGCATTGCTTTCTTGAAGACTACAATGTCTTCTTCAAAAAGCTGAAGGGTGGTTTTGAAGTCATCCATCAAGGATTTGATGTCTGGCTTTAAACCAGCTACCCTGTCCTTAATGAATTTGTCGTGAGTCTCCACCAAATTCTATTACACATGGATCTCCCCCACAATGTGTTCTAACCACAAGGCCACAATGCCATTATCACTTGGCCATTCTCCCAACAATTATTGTACAAAAGCCATGATAAGATGATATATATGGAATATATAACACAACTACAAGCATGGCTTAATGGTTGTTGCCTTTACCTTTCTTACTTGAGATTCCAGGTTCAATCCCTTCTTGTGTAATGCATCGATTGGCTTTTCTTAAGTTAAGAAAATGGCATCATCCCCACATTGGAAATGTACAAGAAAAAATAGTGTATTTATGCTCCCATTCATCTACTAGAGGCAAAATGTGGGTTAGGCATGGATTGGTTGTGATTGAGGCCTATAACCCACAAACTAAATTTTTAATGGGAAAGTGACACAGTTGGGCTTACATGGCTTCAATATAATCATTCAATGTGGGAAAAATCACCAAAAAATCGGAATATCGTTGATAAATTGACAAAAAATTAGTGAATTGATGGAAACATTGGATTGTTGAAATTTTTGTCATTTTTCATCTTAGGTGTGTTGAATACACGATATTTGGACAAAATAGTGCAAAAAAATCACAGCATTTTAAACCTTGATACAAAATTTAGCTCTCCTCATAATAACAAAAAATATATATCTAATTATAATTATGAGAGAACAAGTCAAAATAAATATAAACATAAATGTAAGTTATATCAAAATTGTAGGAAAAAAATAAATAGGAACTTAAAAAGATTCAAAGACAAATCAAAATACCGAAATAATAAGGAAATACCAAGATTTCTCAAATGTGGGATATTAGGGCACTAGTACTAAATGTCAACCCACCCAAAAAAAAAAATTAATGAAATTCAAATAGATGCACACTATAGAAGAATCTCACAAAAAACAATTAGAAAAAGTATTATTCAATTCTAGTAATTCTTCAGAAGAAAGTGATTCAGGATATGAAAAGACTACAGTTCTGAAGTAGAGTTAAATATAATAATAAAGTAGCAAAATAAATTTGCTGAACCTGTTAGCAAAACTGATGAGAACCATGATTACAAATAAAATACTTGTCAGAATTAAAGAAAGAACGTAAGACAATGAAGATGATATACAAAAAGAAAAACTTTATATCAAAAATCCTTACAATTTAGGAGCATCCTAAAAGATTTGAAACAAAAGAAAAAAAACCCTTACACAAGATTTGCAAATAGAGAGAATGAAAAAAAGGAAGAAATTGGAGAAATGACTAATTTCCAATATCCATTTTTAAACATAATCGCCCCAATTCTTTACCAAAAATTTCATGCTAACATAATGAAAATTTTAAATGAGGAATACAAAATCAATTCAAAAACTACAGTAAATTAAAAGTTGATCTAAGTTGTACACATGAAGGTTTCTGTCAACGAAATATTTTGAAAGAATGAGGGAAAGGTTACACACTGCAAGTGGATGAAAATTTTAAAAGGAAAATCAATTATGAAACAACAAACACACATGTTCATAACCAAGGAATATGTTTAAAAACATGTCCATACTTTAAATGAAAGATTACCGATCAAAAAATAAAAAAGAAACCTAAATGAAAGATTTGAATGGATAGATGGTAAGTATTATAAACCCCTTTCCTTACAAGAATCCAAAATTCCAAATAAGATATGGTTGACCAACTCCTTATTACTCTTTGTTTCTGAGCAAAAACCTTTAGCTAAAACCTGAAACTGGTCTCATACATGTGGATCCAAGTAAAGACTAGAAATAAAGTTTTATAATTTATTTATTTTAATATTGGAAGGCCCTTCTGGGGGAGGGGGGGTGGGGTGGAGGGGAGGGGAATTTTCATTATCTTTTATAGGGAAATTGTTCGTTAAATGTTCTACATCCATCCTCATTTGTACCTCACAATTTCCTAAAGTTTTGTTTGCATAAGTAACACAATGTCCATCATACCATAATCTCATAAATGGTTCAGCATGAGTAGATTAAACTTTTGGGAATGTGCATACATTTTAGGACATTAACATAGACATTGATAATCTATAATAGGAACATGTGTATCTTAGATTAAAATTGAAAATCATGGAAAAACTCAAATACACAACTTGGAGAACAAAGATAAAGAAATGAAAAACAATAAAAAATTGTCTCTATCAGTGGTGAACTTATGGTTGAAGACAAGAATACGTACATGCTTTGTTATATCCTCATGCAATCTTTGGGCCTTCTGTTTAAGCTCTACCTATCAAAAAAGGCCATTTGTTCAGTTTTTAACACTAAAAATTTGATATGCATACTAACTGGATTAAAGTAGAACAAAAAACTAAAACAAATTTATAGCCAAAATATTGCAACTCAAGAAACTTAATCAAGCTGAGAATTAATACTAATATATAGTCTACGTACCCAGAATCTTAAAGGTTGTTTTGACATCATTTCTGTTTTTTGTTAAGCAAAGAACAAATATATTAAAAGTGCCAACAAAAGGACACAAAAATATACACAGCATATACAAAGGTGTCAAAAGGCTAATAAAGGCTAAAGGATAAACAAAAAACAGCCCCTTCACCTTAATTAGAGTTCACCCAATCAATAAAGGCCAACATGGACAAAGAGCTCTCTCATATGTACACTCTAATTCACTTTCAAAAAATTATACACAAAGGATTGTTTGATTGTTTGATTCATTTTTTCAAAATTATCAAAAGCTCTCATATTTCCTTTTTTTTTTGATAGGTAAAAGTAATTGTATTAAAAAAGTATACATGATGTATACAATGAAACAAAAAACAAAAAGGCGTAGACACACAAAAACAACCACACCTTACGGAGCTCCTAACCAAACTACAAAATTGAGCATTGACAATGAGCCCTCCCCAATATACAATCTTACCCAATCCCAAAATAGATACAAAAAAGAACTTTTTAAAGAATGATTTGAAAATTCACAATTCTCAAAGGCTCTCCTATTTCTTTCCCTCCAAATAGACCAAAAAAGCATAATAGTGCAACCTTCCAAGCCTTTTTCCTTTTTCTACCAACAGGAAAGCCTCCCCAATTCAAGAGTAAACCTCTCTCCGAATAGTGCATCACCCAATGAACACCAAACAAAGCAAAAATGAGCTGCCACAATATATGAGCTTTTAGGCAATGAAGAAGAATATGAACACTCGTTTCTTCTTCCTCTTTGCACATGTAGCATCTATTAGGCATCTTCCAACCCCTCTTTTTGAGTTGATCTAGAGTCAATATCTTAGCCCAAGTTGCCTCCCAAGCAAATAAGCTAACTCTAACAAGGACCTAGGAGTTCTAGACTATACTGTGAGGGAAAGGATCCACTCCCCTACTAGCCAAGGAGGAGTAGAAGGACCTAACAGAAAAAATAACACTCTTTGTGTCAACCCACTCCACTGAATCCTCAGTATCCATAGAAATAGCATGATCATACAGCCTTTCAAAGAAGATGTCTACCTCCTCTAGCTCCCAATCATTAAGCTGTCTAATAAACCTAGGATTCCAATAACCACCATCCCAAGCATTAGCCACTCGAGCATCTTTAGAGGAAGTTATAGAAAAAAGGTCCGGGAAAGCATCCCTCAACGGCACATCCCCACACCATCTATCCTTCCAGAACTTCACCCTGTTTCCAGAACCAACCTTGAAACGCATTCTAACTTTGAGGTCCTCCCAACCATTTCTGATTGTTTTCCATGCTTTTTGCCACTTCTTCCCAACAAAAGATCCATGCCAGCTTAAAAGGGGCATCTCTTATTGGGGAGCACATCACCCATTCTATCCTTTCTTTGATAGGCAAACACACAGAAAAGCAATATATTAAAAAAGGGCACCTTCAGGTTGACCCAAAAGAATACAAGGGGGTATACAAGAGGCGCCATAAGGCACAAAAAGAAGAGAGGATACAAAACCAGCCCTCAACTAACGCCTAGCCAATAAAAAAAATTGAATAAAGGAAGAGGACCTTCATTTACAACCGACTTAGTCCACAACCAAAGATTACATACAAAATAATTTTTCAACCTATGAATCGAAAGCTCCTCATTATCAAAAGCAATCCCATTTCTTTCCTTCCAAACCGCCCAAAAAATACACAAAGGGGCTGCCTTCCACACCTTTGTACGCTTCTTGCCCAAGTTAAAGCCACACCATCCAATAAGGGTATCTTTAACCGAAAAAGGAAGGACCCAAGTAACGCCAAAAAAAGCAAACAACAACTCCTATAAAAGTCTAACCCTGGAGCACTGAATAAGAATATGATCAATTGACTCTTCTTCCTCATAGCAAAGGAAGCATCTATTAGCTAGAAACCGGCCTCTCTTTTTAAGTTGATCCAAGTTAGCACCTTACCCCAAGATGCTTCCCAAGCAAAAAAACTCACTTTGGTAGGCACACAAGGACTCCAAATAATACTATTAGGGAACTGAACTTCTTGAAGCCAAA
This sequence comes from Vitis rotundifolia, assembly GCA_030254885.1. NCBI lineage: Eukaryota > Viridiplantae > Streptophyta > Magnoliopsida > Vitales > Vitaceae > Vitis > Vitis rotundifolia. The sequence continues at coordinate 13,131,580 of CM058170.1, forward strand.
GCACTAAAAAGAGATTTAACTGAGAAAATCCCATCCTTAGTCTCTTTCCACAACATTCTATCTTCCAAAAGAGGATTAAGCCTCCTTCCTCGGATTGTCAAAAGTAATCTCTCCACCTCCTCCACCTCCCAGTCATTAAAGGGCCTAGAGAACCTAGGGCTCCAAACCCCTTCTTCTCCCAAATGATCCCACAACTCCACTAACCAAGCCTTTTTATAAGACGCAAAAGCATACAAAGAGGGAAAAGAATTACAGAGGGCGAAGTTCCCACACCAATTATCTTTCCAAAATTTCACACTTCTACCATTCCCCACAGAAAAAACAACTTTGTTTTGCAAAAGAGCGCCTTCCTTCCTTATTTCCTTCCAAAAGCCTACTCCAAATCCCTCCCTAACTTCTCTAGTATACCAACCCCCTTCTTCCTCCCCAAACTTCCTACTAATGACATGCCTCCAAAGAGTCTTCTTTTCATTCACATAGCGCCAGTTCCACTTATATAAAAGGACCCTATTGAGAGTAGACAGACGTCTAACTCCCAAGCCACCCTTCCTTTTCTCCAAACAAACGGTACCCCATTTTACTAGATGAGGCTTTCTCTCCAAAGCTCCCCTTCCTCACAAAAAATCCCTTTGAATTTTTTCCAATCTTAAACTAACCACTCTTGGCATTCGTAGTAGAGACATCAAGCATATGGGCATACTTGACAAAGTGCTATGAATTAGAGTGATTCTCCCGCCTTTGGAGATAAATTGCCTTTTCCACATGGCAAGCCTTTTCTGAAATCTCTCTTCCACCCCATCTCAAACGGCCACGGACTTGTGATTCGCCCCCAAAGGGATCCCCAAGTAAGAAGTTGACAGCCTTCCCACTTTACATCCAACCTTAAGAGCTAAAACCTCCAGATTCTCTACTTTCCCAACCGGCAAAATTTCCCTCTTCTCCAAATTGATTCTCAAACCTGATATGGCTTCAAACCACATCAACAACCAGCTTAAGTAAGCCATCTGATCTTGGGAAGCTTCACAAAAAACTAAAGTATCGTCAACGAACAGCAAATGAGATACTAAAGCCCCATCTCCACTTCTTCCTTTTATCCTGCAGCCTAAAAGAACAACACCCCCCCCCGCCCCCCCCCCCCGCCCCCCTCTCTCACTGCTCTAAGGATGAGCCTACTAAGAGCGTCCATCCCGATCACAAAAAGGTAGGGAGAAAGTGGATCCCCCTGACACAGCCCCCTTGAACTGTTGAAGAAACCCGCCGAAGTACCATTGATCAAGACAGAAAATGTTGCTCTGGAAATGCACCAGGAAATCCAACCAGTCCACTTCTCCCCGAAACCCATACTTTGCAGTACAAACAGCAAAACATTCCAGTTTAAATGATCGTATGCCTTCTCTATATCCAGCTTGCACAACACCCCACTCTCATTTCGCTTCAGCAATGAGTCTATTGCCTCATTGGCAATTAGGGCAGCATCAAGAATTTGTCTTCCTTCAACAAAGGCGTTTTGAGCTGAAGACACCACCTTTTCCACTACCTTCTTAAGCCAATTAGCTAACATTTTTGCCAACAGTTTATACAATCCTCCTACCAAACTAATTGGTCTGAAATCTCTAAGGTCCTCCGCGCCCGCTATTTTTGGGATTAGGACCAAGAAAGTTGAATTCAGACTCCTTACAAATCTGCCATGCTCGTGGAACTCTTTCAAAAAGCCCATAACCTCTTCTTTCACAAATTCCCAACTAAACTACCAAAAGCTAAGAGAGAAACCGTCTGGACTAGGAGCCTTGTCCCCATTTAGATCTGAGAGGGCAGAGAAAACCTCTTCCTTTGTGAAAACCTCCTCCAATCTAGCTGCTTCCTCAACATCAATCCTATTAAAGTCCAAACCTTCCATAGTTGGGTGCCAATCACCAGGATCTGTCAGAAGGTTCTTGAAGGCTCCAACCACACCCCCTTAATTTCCTACTCTTCTATTAACCAGGTTCCGTTTATTTTAATCTTAGACAAACAACTTCTCCTTTTGTGGGAATTGGCCATCTTATGAAAGAAGCCTGTATTTCTGTCACCCTCCCTCAACCACACTTCTCTTGATTTTTGTCTCCAAGAAATCTCCTCCATAAGAGCCCATTTATCAAAATCCCCCTTTGCTTCCTTTTTAGCTTCCAGCTCCTTCATTGATAATGAACGCAACTTTTCCTGAGAATCCCAGAAAGCTACTTTGTCTAAGGCTAATCTCTTATTCACTCCCACCTTCCCAAAAACATCCTTGTTCCAAGATTTTAAGATAGCCTTCAAAGCCTTCAATTTCTCTGCAAGAATGAAGCTAAAGGATCCACTAAAACTTAAACCTTGCCACCACCCCTTCAACAGATCCTTAAACCTCTCCTCCTTTAGCCACATGTTTTCAAACTGGAAGAGGGCATGCCCCTTCCTCACCCCTCCCCCATCCAATAGGATGGGGAAGTGATCTGACACTAGCCTAGGAAGAGTACTCTGCACCACCCCATTAAAATGGCCCTCCCAATCCTCCAACACCAAGAACCGATCAAGTCATGACATGGTTTGGCTGTTCAAGCCTCCACTCCAAGTAAATGGACCCCCCTGAAGAGGGAGATCCCTCAAGTCCAGATCATCGATCACCTCCGAGAATCTTCTCATTGAATAAGACACCCTTCCTCCTCTTCTACGCTCATTTGGAAATCTGATCATATTGAAATCTCCTCCAATACACCAAGGGTCATTCCAAAGTCCGCGGATGGCCCCTAACTCTTCCCAAAAAAATTCTTTATATCTTTTCATAGTAAGACCATACACACCTGAAAAAATCCATCTGAAACCATCTTCACAATTCTTGAACCGACAGGAAATGGAGAAAAGACCCACCTCCATTCCCACTAGCTCCAACACTCTATTATCCCAAAAAACTACCACTCCTCCAGCTGCACCCCTAGCATTCAAAGCTCCCCACTCCAGCTTCGCACCACTCCTAAAGACATCTCTGTCATTTTAGTCTCCTGCAGGCAAACCAAATCCACTTTTTGGGAACTAATTAAGGCTTTAATTAATTTCCTCTTATTTCTATCATTTACCCCTCGAACATTCCAAGATAAAATCTTAATCTTCATTTAAAACACAAAGCTTTGTCCCCTTCTCTCCTATCCGAACCTTTCTTTCTGCTCTCTCCATCGTAATTAATCGAACATTCTAACTTTTTTTACTTCCCGATCAAACCTAGTCATTTCTAGAGTTCCCTTCTTCTTGCCTTGATCTCTTCTGGTTTTCAATCTTAGAAGCAATTTTAGGATTTCCCCTTCAACACCTTCTATCGTGAACCCCAAAGACTTATTGAACTTTACCAAGCTATTTTCATCCCAACTACTGCCAAGAACTTCCCTTTCCTGTAGTTCCTCAACAACCTCCGACTTATTACCCATAGACTTTTCCCCCTCTGTGTCCATCACCCACGGACTACCATTAGTCAACACAGCGTGCAAAGGAGCCTAAAAACCAACACCTTCAACAATGTCTTCCGATCCAGAAACACCCGTCACCACCAAAGCCCAATCACACCCAAAAGAAGGAGTGGAAGAGAAGATGTCTTGATCCCCCCCAAAGACAGCGGGAAAGGACTCGTACTTGGATGACTCGGCTGTCAACACTTCGTCAGTCATCAGCGCTCTAGCATTCACTGAGAAAGCCTCTGAAACCCTCCAATCCCCTCTGGGAAAGCAGGCGACCCTCGCATCCTCTCTAACTTGAGCACGCGAAGCCTCCTCTGTAGCCCTAACTTCCATCTCCGCGACCTTAGAATGGGAATGAGCCCTAACTCCTTTTATCCCCTCTATCCCAGGCTTAAAGCCCATTCCGGACATACCCTCATAGCCCACAAACGAACCCTTAATGTAAAAGGGCTCTCTTCACAGCCCATCAACCATCCTTTTAACATAATGGGCCTTGACTCACTAACCAGACCTTGTAGCTGGGCTTCCTCAAAGGCTATCTTGTGACTAACCTCCCCAAGCCTGCTTCTAAACTGGGCCTCCCAAAGAGTAGACCCAACTTTAAGATCTTCAGGCCCAGAACCATAACCACCCACTTTGACTACTTTCCCTGTTCCTTGACCCTTATTCCCTAGGCTATCTTCTCCATCAGTCGCCTCCAAACCAAGCCCCCTTTTAGCGGAGTCAGAGGAGAAGCTTGTAGCACCTTTTGAAGAGCTTCCACAGGACGGCTCAACTTGTACTCTAGCCTGCTCCTTGGGCTGAACCTCCTTTTCCAACACTCTTCCTTTGCACACGACACGTGATCCACTCCCTGCTTCTTCTTTGTCCACTGTAACCCCCTTCCCGAGAAAACTTCCCGCCGACACCACCTAAGAAAACCAAGGCGGGGTTTCCCACCACAGCTGGACTGAGAAACACCCTAACCCAACCACAATCTGGACAGAGGTAGGTAAGTCCCTACCGACCACCTTCACCAACAATCTAGCTCATTGCAATTCTGCCATAAAATCTATATTTTCGTCCATTGCAATGAGACCACCGCAACCATCACCTATCAATTTAAACACCTCGCAGCTCCATAAGTGAAGAGGAAAACCCACCACTCTCACCCAAGCCTCGTTAGCATTGTCTCCATTACAAAAACACCCCACCTCCGGGTGCCATTTTTCCAAAAATAAGACATTGTCTTTAACCCTTCTCTTCCCTCTAGCAAGAACACGCTCGGCCTCACTTAACAGTTCAAACTCAAAGAGCAAAAGACCTCTTCCCAATACAACTATGTTCAACTTTCCTTTGAGGAGCCAAGCGTGACCAGCCCAATTTTTCAAAAAATCCAACTCTGGGGGAGGGGTCGCAACATTTTCCCATCTACCCACTATACAGTGATCCAACTGCTCTATTCTTCTAGGCGTCACCCTCCTTCCCAACTCCAGCCAGACCTTATCTCCTAACCTACCCATTTTCGATTTTGCTACATCTGTATAGGTCCTTGGTTCTAGTTCCTTTTCCTTCTTCAGCACCTCAATGGAAAGAGGGTTCTTTAAACCTCCAATGGGAACTACCCCAACCTCTCTCAACTTCTCTGCCAAAATATTCCACCCTCCAGACAACCCCTTCCCTTCTGGAAAAATTAAGCAAAATTGTTTTGCCTCTAAATCTCGAATAGAGCAAAGGAGAAATCTTCCCGCCTCATTTGAACGACGCTCCAACTTGTACTTCCTTCCCTCCTCCTCCCAGACGAGGGACTAACTTCAATCATCTCTACCTCTGCAGCAAGTCTCAATTCCAGCCAACAAACTACTAAGACTTGCATCCCCAAATCTGATCCAAGAGGATATTCCTTTGCATCTCTCCCAAATGCACCCTCTCAGCTTATCTCCTACTTCATCAATCACTAGTTCAAAAGATTTGGACTCCACATCAAACCATCTTCTTCCACCCCTTGGAACTTCATTCTTACCCATTCTATCCTAAAAAGAGCATAATAAGTTGTCATAGCACAATGTGATCAACGGTTTCTTCCTCTCCTTTGTACAAATAGCATCCATTTAGAATAATTTTGTTTCCTCTTTTTAAGTTGGTGCAATATCAATATCCTTTCCCATGTAACTTCCCAAGTGAAAAAACCTACTTTCATTGGGACCTAAGGATTTCAAATCATGCTTGTGGGAATGCCTCCAATCTTTCATTAAATAAGATAAGGAAGAATAAAGGGATTGAATTGAGGATTTCCACATTTTGAGTACAACAAATCATCTTATCCTCTATATCATTACAAATCATCTACACTTGCAACATCCTAAAAAGGGCCTCCACCACATTTAGCTCCCAATCATGGATTTGTCTTGTGAACCTTGGTTCCAACAACACCCTCTCCTTCTTCCTCCTATACCTTTGCTACCTAAGCATATTCAATAGTGGCTATTGAGAATAACACGGAGAAATCCTCTCAAGGGTTCATCACCACATCATATGTCCATTGAAAACTTCACCCTCCACTCATTTTCCCACCTTGAAAAACCATTTTACTATTAAATCCCTCCCATCCACTTCTGATAACCTCCCACATGCCCACCCCATATCCCTCCCTTAATTGAGTTGTGTGGAACCTAATTATACTCTACACTTTTTCCCCACTACCATGGATTGACCTTCATGATAAGATCGATTAAGGGGGTGTTTGCAAGTGTGAACCCCCAAAGTGAATTTTGTTAAGGGGTATTTTAGGTATTCTACATATGTATTCGTCTACCCTAATTTCACACTATATAAGGGATTATTAGGGCTCCTCTCTTCCTCCCCATACATCCCTAAAGTTACCCACTTCCAAAGGAGGTCTTTGTCTCTCTCACAAGTGATTCTCCTACATCACTTCATGGAAGATGTGGATGTTGGGGACCTTAGGGTCCAATGATTCATTCTCCTTTAAATATTTCTAGGTATTGTTTAAAATTGACTCTCTTTTTTCTACCCTCAAGGCAACCTCATTTAAAATCCAAAACTCTCCCAAAAATTCAAGCCTCAACTTAAAAAACCTAAAGCCATTAGCCAGGGTCATTGTGTTCTATGTTCATGGTGTCAAATATCAAAGCATCTTCTCCAATATTCTCTTGTTGTGACAAAGATATTTAATAGTGGGGATAGCTTGGGTAGCTCTTAGAGGTGTTTATCATTTGATGATTACATACAGTCCAATAAAAAATGAGAGGACTGGAAAATGGTGTGCATTAGGATAGAACCCTTAAAAACATGACATGATGTAATAATAAATGATTTTCATTATAATTTATAATATGATTTTAGTTTCTCATTTCTCTATCTTGTTCATGCATTATCTATTTTGAGCATTCAAGACTCGGATCACTTGTATTGTATATGACTTGGGTGCATTAGGAGTTGTACGGATGATCTAGGTCATGGATTCCTTTTTTTTCCTGATAGGTAAATAAGAAAATATATTAAAAGCGCAAAAAAAGGCGCACCAAGTACACATGAAGTATACAAAGAAAGCATAGAGTGCCAAAAAAAAAAAAAAAAATCAAAGGAAAAAACAACAAACTGCTACCCAAGCCCTACAATGCTAAGAGAACAACATCAAAGACACGCTCCCTCACCCAAGCCACCTTGGCTCACAAACCTTGAAACCCAAGAAAAAACAAAGGAACCATGGATTCCTTATAAGAAGATAAGTAGTTTACAACTGGTTCATGGATTTAGGCAATCTATTTGAGGTTGTAGCGCACTATCATCTAATTAGAGGGACGACTTGTTTCAGTTATCAGGATGAGGTTCCCATGGTGAGTGTACTAGTATTGATGGTTACACATTGGACATGGCCTATAGTGAATCATGACATTGGTTATCGAGTAATCATGATTTCACCAAACTACTATGTTGTATGGACTCTCAACCTTGAGAGAATATTGAGATGGTGTTAAGGACTTCAGTGGCTTTAACCAACATGTGAGACCTTAAGGTGGTCATATATTCCTTATGAATTGAGCCACTGTTGATTAAGGTAGGTGGTAACAAGTATTTTCAAGATAAACATCATAATATCTTGTAAGTTTTGAGATAGTATGTTCCCTCGGGTGATTCTAAGGACATGTGATTAAAAAACCTATGATCATAGTATTTCCTTGAGTGAAATTTGACATATACTCTTGAGAGTTGGATTATGTCAATTGATCACATAATAAAAAGATTTGAGATTAAAAAATTATAAAGGTAATCTTGTGAGGCCGAAACATTCATCTCATTAGATTACGAACAACAGTTCATGTAGAACTTGCATGCAATGTTTAGTAGGTCATAGACCCGAGCTTCATATCTTGATTTAATATTATAAGATATTAAAGTGTAGTTAACTATCTATAGTTGGATGTTGAATAAATTTCAGAATTGGATTATGAGGGAGCCAATAATTTCATGTGGGTTCCATTGGTCCCACTCAAGGTCATATTCCTTGGTGGCATATTATTTAAGAGACATAGATACTGAGAACATGGCAAGGACGTTGAAGGTCTCTGTGGAGAGGAAGACCTTCGTGGTTAGGTTTGAGGGTGAGGTCGGAGGAAATTGGTGTTCACTAACAGAGCATAGTAAAGGCTCTATTTTCGTCTTAGGCTTTGAGAAGGAAGAGGTCGGTTGGTTGATAGAACAATTGACGAAGACCATTGAGATGAAGAATTTTATGGGTTTCAACAGAAAATTCAGAGGAAAAACCAGAGTCCAGTTATTGGAGGTTTGTTTCAACGTTCATGGCAGATTTTTAAGATAATCAGAGTTCGCCTCCAACAGGAAGTCAACTTTTCTGGTAATACTTGAGGGAGAGAACGGCAGGAGTTGGGAACATTTAAAGTATGCGTTGTATTCAATGTTGGTGGTCCCTTCCACGAGTTTTGTCGAAAAGGGAAGGCAGAGCAGGGAAGAAGGGACTTTTCACAAACATGCGGGTCCCTTGCAATGGTCCTTCGCGAATGTAGTCAGAGAAGAAGGATCGAGGAGTGGTGGCCTTGTTCCAGTCAGGAGATGGGTGAGGGTTGTGGTGTGCGAATGTTACGATGGTTCTGTTAAATGGGATGAGGTCGGTCAGGCAATGGCGAGAAGGCTAGGGCATAAAGGTCTGGTGACAATCGTCCCATTCGCTGAAGGAAAAGGATTGTTTTTTGTAGAAACCTTAGAGGCAGCTTTCTCACTACACGAATCAAGGTTCATCAGGATCAAGGGTGGAATTATAGTCTTAGTGAGAAGATGGTCGCCAAAGGAAAATTCAGAAGTTGAGGGGAAATTCAGGGAAGGTTGGATAGATTTATGGGGTTTGCCATTTCACTTATGGTCTGAGGTTCACTTGAAGAAAATTATGGAGCAGTGGGGGACAGTGACAGAGATCGATTGGCGAACATTGAAACTATTTGATCTAAGCAAAGCAAGGGTGAGAGTTGTAATGAAAGAACGATCGGTTCTTTTTGCTTTGATTGAGGTGTTAGATGGGGGTTGGGATTTCACTATTTTAGTCGCAGTGGCTGGGAAGGAAGACGGTAGGCAGAACAGAGAGATGAGTGAGTCAACTCGGCAAATGGCTGAGGCTCACATGGGGATAGATGGCAGGAAGAGGGTTGAGGAAGCTAGATCAACGGCTGGAGGGGGGTCTTCAAATGGGGCAGTTGGCAGAACGAAGGAGTGGAGTGCTGGTCAAAAGGCTGAGAATACTCCCAAGAGGACACGTGGAAAGAATAGGATGACAGGGGGAACAGTTGGTCCCAACCTCCACTGTCTTTCAGTTTGAATTCAAATATTCAGAGAGCAGGGTTTGATGGGCCAAGGCAGGCTGGAGGAGTACAGGCTGGAGGGGACATAGCCCAGCCACATTTCGAGGATGGGCCTTGGGCCTCCAAACACATGACAAGGGCCCATTCTTATAGTAAGCCCAGCCTACAGACTGAAAATGATTTGGGCTGGAAGAAGGAAGTCTTTAGGAAAGGCCCGTTTCAGTCGTTGGGCCAAAAGTTGGGAGGCAATCAGGACAGATTTGCGAAGGGCCCTTTACACAGAGCTGATCCTTCTGCAAAGGGGAAGGCGAAGGTAGGCTATGAGGACTCCGTAACTCATCAGAGGGGCTCCGCGATGAAGTGCGGTTCAAAGAAGCTGTGGAATGCCCTACTTCCTTCAAGTTCTGGATGCCAACGAGGGGGTCGAAGTCGAAATGAGCCACTCATGATTGAGAGATCGCTGTCAGTTAGCGATACTCTTCCAATGAAAGACGTTTCCGAAGCGGGAACACAGGTGGATCATGGCTTCCATGCCAGTCCAATCCGTTCGTCAGGGTTTCGAGAAAGGTGTTTTGAGAAGGAACGACGCCGATGAAGGAAAATGCGGAGCAAAGGATTCTTCTAAGGGCTCTTTCTTTGTCAAAGGGGAAGGAGAAAATGAGCAATCTTGCTAAAGGAGAAGACGGAGCAGGCTTTAAGGGTTTTGTGGGGTGTTCTCATAGTGGTTCTTTAGTCACGGTTTATCCCTCTTTTCCCGCAACTAGAGAAAAAGGGCTTAACTCAGCGGGGCACTGTGGAATGACAGTAGTGGAAAATTTTGAGGTATCTTCTCCCCTTTGTTCTTAGCCACCTCTGCCTTTCCTTTCCCCTTTCTTTGGCTTGGCTCCTCCATTCTCGAGTCTTTCTGTTCCCGATCTTTCCTCTTCAGCCATTCAGTCCCAGTTTCCTATGAAAAACCGAGTGTTATCTGAAATTTTTTCAATAAAAAATGACGTTGGGGCTTCTCGTCTTGGGTCTGTTGACAATCCTAACCGTGATGATGCGGTGTCCCAGCTGGCTAGTTTGAATCTTTTGTTTGAGAGTTTTAAATCTGTCAAGACCAAAACCAGCACGCTTCCTGGGGCCCCTATTCTGGGTATGGTTAGCCAGGGAGACGCAGAGTCCTCCCAGTTGGGTGGGTTCCAAATAGAAGGTCTTTCTCCCAGCAAAATGGCTAAAGTATGTGAGGTTTTAAGCTCCTTGGATATTAAGGTGTATTTGAGACGGAAGAATAGATTGGCCATAGACATTTGAGATCTGTTGGCGATGATATGGAGGTATAGGGTCAGTGAGGTGTTTTTATGAAGATCATAAGCTGGAATATCAGGGGTTTGGGATCTAGGAATAAGCGAAGGGTGGTTAAGGAGTTTTTGCGGCTCCAGAATCTAGATGTAGTGATGTTTCAGGAAACAAAAAGAGAAGTGTGTGACAAAAGGTTTGTAGGTAGTGTCTGGTCAGTTAGGAATAAGGAGTGGGCTGCTCTCTCGACGTGTGGAGCTTTAGGAGGGATTTTGATCATTTGGGACTAAAAAAAAAAGAGCAGTGAGGAGGTGGTAATTGGATCTTTTTCTGTATCAGTCAAGTTTATGTTGGATGGACGTGGACCATTGTGGTTGTCCGTAGTTTATGGTCCAAACAAGCCCTCAATTAGGAAGGAGTTTTGGGTGGAGCTGTTAGACCTTTTTGGCCTTACTTTTCCTTCATGGTGTGTGGGAGGTGACTTCAATGTTATAAGGAGAAGATCAGAAAAATTGGGTGGCTCTAGATTCACTTCTAGCATGAGGGATTTTGATGGTTTTATAAGGGAATGTGAATTACATGATCCCCCATTACGGAATGCCTTGTTTACTTGGTCAAACATGCAAGAGTCACCGTTGTGCAAGAGATTGGATCGGTTTCTCTATTCAAATGAGTGGGAGATTTCCTTCCCTCAAAGCCTTCAAGAAGTTCTTCCTAGATGGACAATGGATCACTGGTCGATTGTCTTGGATACCAATCCTTTCAAGTGGGGCCCAACACCGTTTAGGTTTGAGAATATGTGGCTACAATGTCCAAGTTTCAAAGAGTGCTTTAGTAGTTAGTGGAGAGAATTTGAAGGAAATGGATGGGAAGGTCACAAGTTCATGAGGAAGTTACAATTTGTTAAGGCAAAATTGAAAGATTGGAATAAGAATATTTTTAGAATGCTTAAGGAAAGGAAAAAAACCATCTTGGATGAAATAGCTGACATTGATGTCATTGAACAGGAAGGGGTTCTCTCTTCTGATCTTTTTGCTCAAAGAGTTGTAAGAAAAGGGGACCTAGAGGAATTAATTTTGAGGAAAGAAATTCATTAGAGACAAAAAGCTAAGGTGAAATGGGTTAAGGAAGGAGATTGCAATTCAAAGTTGTTTCATAAAGTGGCTAACGGGAGACGAAATAGGAATTACATCAAATCCTTAGAGAATGAAAGAGGTGTGGTGTTGGACAATTCCGAGAGCATCACAGAGGAGATTTTACTCTATTTCAAAAAGCTTTACTCGAGTCCTAATGGAGAGTCTTAGAGAGTAGAAGGTATTGATTGGTCCCCTATATCAGAAGAGAATACTTCTAGGCTGGATTCCCCTTTCTCAGAAGAAGAGATCTTTAATGCCATTTTTCAGTTAGATAGGGATAAGGCGCCGGGGCTTGATGGTTTCACCATTGTAGTGTTTCAGGAATGTTGGGATGTGATCAAGGATGACTTAATGAGGGTGTTTGCAGAGTTTCACAATAGCGGGATTATTAATCAAAACACCAATGCATCCTTCATAGTTCTTTTGCCCAAAAAGAGTCAGTCAAAGAAGATTTCGGATTTTAGACCTATCAGCCTGATCACTTGTCTTTATAAGGTAATAGCAAAGGTCTTGTTAAGGCGATTGAGAGGAGTACTACACAAGACCATCCACTCTACTCAAGGTGCTTTTGTTCAAGGGAGACAAATTCAGGATGTAGTTCTTACAACCAATGAGATTGTGGACGAGAAAAGGCGATTAGGGGAGGAAGGAGTTGTCTTCAAGATAGACTTCGAAAAGGCGTATGACCATGTGAAATGGGATTTTTTGGATCACGTGTTGGAGAAGAAAGGATTTAGTTCTAAATGGAGGATTTGGATGAGAGGTTGTCTGTCTTCAGTCTCTTTTGCTATTCTAGTGAATGGTAATGCTAAAGGGTGGGTCAAGGCATCTAGAGGTTTAAGGCAAGGTGACCCTTTATCCTCTTTCCTGTTCACTATTGTTGCAGATGTGTTGAGTAGAATGTTGTTGAAAGCTGAGGAAAGAAATATGCTGCAGGGCTTCAAGGTAGGTAGAGATAGATTGAGGGTGTCCCATCTGCAATTCGCAAATGATAACATCCTCTTTGCTAACTCTTGTGCAGAAGAGCTGCAAACTCTTAAGAGTTTATTGTTAGTGTTCGGACAAATTTCTGGGCTTAAGGTCAGTCTTGACAAGAGTAATCTTTTTGGCATCAACCTTGATCAGAATCATCTCTCTAGGTTAGCCTTGTCGCTTGATTGCAAAGTTTCAGATTGGCCTATACTTTATCTGGATCTTCCTTTGGGAGGGAATCCAACTGCTAGTGGATTCTGGGATCCAGTGATTGAGAGAGTCTCTAGGAGATTAGACGGGTGGCAAAAGGCTTACTTATCATTCAGTGGCAGGATAACTCTTGTACACTCATGCCTTTCCCACATCCCTAGTTACTTTCTTTCTCTGTTTAAGATTCTCGCTTCAGTGGCTGCAAAAATTGAGAGAATGCAAAAGGATTTTCTTTGGTCAGGGGTTGGGGAAGGTAAAAGAGATCATCTTGTTAGTTGGGATACAGTGTGTAAGTCGAGGGTAAAAGAAGGTTTGGGGTTTGGGAAGATATCTTTAAGGAATTGTGCTCTTTTAGGGAAGTGGTTGTGGAGGTTTCCTAGGGAGAATACAGCTCTGTGGCATCAGGTCATTTTTAGCATCTACGGGGGACACTCAAATGGTTGGGATGCCAACACTATAGTCAGATGGTCACATCGTTGTCTTTGGAGGGCCATTGCACAAGTCTTTCAGGATTTTTCCAAGTATACTCAGTTTGTCGTAGGAGATGGGGAAAGAATTCGCTTTTGGGAAGATTTGTGGTAGGGGGGACGAGATCTTCAAAGTCCTATATCCAAGACTATTTAGAGTAGTCAAGGATAAAAATATTTCTATATTTTCAATTCTTGGTTCTGCTCGCCCTTTCTCATGGAACTTTAATTTCCGTCGTAATCTATCCGATTCTTAGATAGGGGATCTAGAACGCCTCATGTGTTCTCTTGATTGTATGCATTTATCCACTTCCGCTTCAGATGCGAGATCTTGGTCTTTATCATCTTCAGGATTGTTTACAGTCAAGTCTTTCTTTACAGCCTTGTCCCAAATGCCTGATTCATTTCCATTTTTCCCCACTAAGTTTGTATGGAAATCTCAAGTCCCTTTCAAAGTTAAGGCCTTTATCTGGCTTGTGGCACACAAGAAGCTAAATATTAATGACTTGCTACAATTGAGGAGACCCCACAAAGCTCTCAGCCTTGACATTTGTAAGTTGTGCATGGAGCAAGGAAAATCAGCAGATCATCTCTTCCTTCATAGTTCTGTGTCGCTGGGGTTGTGGCACAGATTATTTCAGCTAGCCAAGATGGATTGGGTTTCCCCGAGAAGCATTTCAGACATGATGTTCATCAATTATAAAGGTTTTGGCAAGTCCAAGAGAGGGTTAGTGTTGTGGCAAAACGCATGCATAGCTTTAATTTGGGTTGTGTGGCGAGAAAGAAATGCTAGGATATTTGAGGACAAAGCTAGGAGTTCAGAGAATCATTGGGACTCCATTCATTTCCTTACTTCTCTATGGGCTTTTTGTTCCGTGATTTTTAGGGGCATTCCCTTTAACGTATTACAACTAGATTGGCTAGCAGTGTGTAGTCCCAACGGGATGGTTTAGTCAAAGGTGTTTGTAGTTGACATAGTGTAGTGTTTTGTTATCTTTTTGTGTTGTTTTGTTTCACCTTTGGTGGGAGGATTCCTCATCCTCCTTTTGTACTTCTTTTTTATATCAATATATACATGTGTTTGTTTCCTATAAAAAAAATATTATTTAAGAGACATTTGAGTTCTTTCTTAATATGTGTGAGAAAGGGCGTTTTGGTCAATAGATAAGATTGCACACTAGCTTATAAATGGTCTTTTTGTATTAAACAAATTAATTAATTAGAGCCCATTAAAGCTAATTAATTAATTAGGACCTAGTGGGCTTGATTAAGTGACCTAAGCCCAAAATGCCTCAAGTCACTTAAGCCTTCAAGGGAGTTTATATAAACTCCCTTAGGGGTTTAAGAGGCACTCTTGCTTCTTTGTCATTCAATCTTCTAGAGAGGGCTCCATCCCCACAAAAAGGATTTCATCATTCTCATGTGCTAACGTCTAGGACAGAGAGTCATAGGGTTGAAGATTGCAAAGTATTTAGGATTCATGCCAACTTTTTCACCAATTGGAATCGATCTACGAACATCTAGATTGTAGGTATTGCTTTTACACTCCTAGATCTGCAGTTTTTTATATGTATATGCTTTCATTGCATAGATCTAGAGATCTCTAGGATAGCTTCGCATAGATCCTAATGATCTAGGGCATGGAATGATCTTTTCTAGTCATTCCTACAATGTGTGTCACACTATCCTACCAAACTGATAAATTATCAAGTTGCACAAGAATGTAAGGACAATTCAAGACATGAAAAGACCAATGGCTGAACTGTAGGAGCATATCTATTCTATCACATCCTTCTGAATGTAAATCACTAAGGAGTACTTTAGAGTTCCCTCAAGCATCTTTATGGGACTGGAGTTTGATCCACTTTCTAGTTAAAAGAGTGATGTATATTCAAGTTGAGTGAGCTCCTTCCATGATTGGTGTTCTAAAACTTAATTTAGACAAATGTCCAAAAAAGCGAAAACATTAGATATGATTGTTACATCTTCTCCATTATCTTATGAATTGTATTAAAAAGAATTTATATCATGGATACAATAAAAAATAAAGTAGATGTCACTCCAAGTAAGCTACTCTTATCCCCAATCATATATGTTTATTTTTGGGAAAAGTGTGATAAGATATTGCTAGATAAAAATATTAGAAAAAATGTGACTAAAATTTTAACTTTTTTTTTTAACTAAAAGAGAAAAATAAATCTAATTTCACATTAGAAAACTACTTATGGGTAATTTCAGTATCATGACTAAAGTACCCTTATTTCGGAACTTTTGTAAATTTACAAAAAAAAAAAACCTGGTGTGGCTATTATTGCATGCCTGGAAATCACATGTGTAAATCATTTCCCTCTTAGATGTCTCATCTCCTTCATTTTCTTCTTCATTAACTCAAACCACCAAACCTATACCAGGAATATAGAAAACTCTAGATTGAAACTAGTGGGTTAAGATTCTTCATTCTTTTCCTCTAAAAATTTTGTCATGCCACAAATGAAACCCCTTTTTTACTTTTTTAGTTTGGTTTGGTTTTCTGTTTGGTGTCTTTTGTTTCTTTTTTTTTTTTTTTTTGTCTTTTGTTTTTAATTTGTTGGATGATAATGCCAAGTTTTTTTTTGTTGTTTGATAATGTTTCTTTTTGGTTGTTTTATATAAATTTATATGGATGTGTTAAGTTTTTAAAATTTTTTGGGGAAATTAACAGGGTTAATGCTTATGTTCTACTTTTAATCTTGTTATTGGACAAAATAATGTTTGTTTGTGGTTGTGAATATACATAGGAAAAACAAAAAACAAAAAACAAAAATCCAATTGAAGATGTGAAGAGAAGAGGTGAAGAAAAGGAGTGGTGAGAAGGAAGTTATTTGAGAGGGTCCATAAAAACAACAAGACTTGAAGAGAACACAGTTCTTTGATAGCACCAATGAAGAGAAGATGGGCAAGCAAGCATGAAGAGCAATAACTTTAGGGTTTCGTATCAAAGTTTTTGTACATAATGTCATTAAATTAACAACTTCTTGCCTAACATTGCAATATTTGTTGCTTATGTGGTATTTTACTTTTGCAAATTTAAAATTTTTCTCAAAGGTCATAAATGTAACTTTAAGGGACCAGTCTCCTCGTATGAAATAAAATGTGTTTCAGTCTTTTTGGATTTAGAAGGTGAAGAGCAAGTCACTTTTTTTTCTTTTTTGATAGATAAAGAAAAAAATATATTAAGAGAGGTTCCAAAAGAGAGACTCAAGGGAAAAGCAAGTCACATATTTTCAAGCTGCTACACCTTATCACAGTTTTCCCTTTATTTTTCAGTCATGTCCAAGCATCAGCATCTACATTCCACCATTTAAGACCCTTTTCAGCCAATTTCCTATATTCTAAAATTTAGGAATTTGAAGGATTGGACACCTACACACCACCACCCATGTGATATATAGTGGGATTCACCAATGGTTGTCTTAGGTTACTAAAAGTCATAAAGGAACTCAGTGATACACAATCATTGGATATGAAGGATTATGGACTTTGATATGGGATCTCCCTCATGGAAGCCTATATCAGCTAGTCAAGAAACCAATGAGCTTGTCAAAAAGAAAGCCTCTTCTCTAGCAGATTGTCCGGGATTAAGTTTTTTGGCATCCTACCCCCTTTGTTGAGGCTTTCTACTTGATTCTTTGTTTAGCCACTAGGCACCTGTGCTTTTTCTTTTTCCTATTTTGAAGGACTTGTCATCCTCCTTTTTTTTTTCTTTTGTTTTGTGCAAATTCATATAAGTATAGTTTCTTGTAGAGAGAGAGAGTGAGAGAGGAAGAGAGAAGTTTTGTCTTAGAACTTTTCTAACATCTATTCTTCTTGCTTTTTAAACAAATCCACCACCTAACGTGCAAGATAAACAGTTTAGCCTACAGGCTTCAAAGGTCATCTGCATCAAAATGGCTTAAATTATCACTCTATTCAGTCAACAATTTCTCTCTTGAAAGTATCAAAACTAACAACAATTGTAGAAGACTTCTACAAAGGAACATGAACAGAGTTACTGAGGTCATATAAAAAAATCACATGGTAAAAAAAAGGTACGTAAGGAAACCTACAACAGTGAGCCTCTTGAGCAAGCCATCCTTCATTCTTTGCTGAAAATCCTTGCACTCTTCCTGCAACAAACTTGACAAAGCTTAGACAAGCTCACAAAGTACAAGCACAAGTATGTAAAGTATATAATCTAATATACGGAGCAGCCAACTGCCAATCAGACTGGAAAACTTCTGTCCTTGTCAAAATGGGCAGCCGGTCATGATGTTACCAGTTCAAATATTAACTTCTTTTTTTATCCATTCAGCTTGCACTTCTAGCATACTCGTCTTGGATCAACAAGGCTCCAATATAACATCAAGTTTAATGGATTCCAGAAAATGAATCTGCTAAAGAGGAACCAAAGAAAATGTACAAACCCGGATATAAGGGCAGTACTAGTTCTAAAAAATGAATCCACTAAAGAGGAACGAAAGAAAATGTAAAAACCCAAATATAAGGGAAGTACTAGTTTTCCAACAAAGAGGAGCTTTCATGACCAGAAAATAAGTGAGCCAGGGCTTGAACCTCCATTTATTTTAATAATTTTGCAATTTCTCGAAAGCCAAATTACCCAAATCAATAAAAGATAAACCATGTGCCATAGAACCTTGCCTTTGGGAAGGCCACCAAATCCTCAAAACTCAATGATCATTATGTTTACCCCACTCCTGAGAGGAACCCAATTCATCTCTGCAATCTTTATCAAAACCTTAAAATGACTAGGCAATGAAAAAAGAGATGATCCACCAACTCATTACAATCTAGGTACATAACGTATTGATCGGGGTAGAAGGTCTTACTAGGTCTCTTAAACAGCAACATTGCATTAGTTTTGACATTTTTATTGGCCTCCAACCAAGTAAAAGCCTTGACTTTTTGAGGACTTTGACATTCTAGATGAACTAGGCTAAGGGAAAACTGATGGGTTGATTTGGAACACGGAGGACACAAAGAAAAAGAAGAACTGCAAACATCTCAAATGAGGTCAGAGATCAAATTCTCTCATCAAGAAAAGAGGTAACTAAGAACATAATTAAAGAAGACATAAGCAAAAAGAAGCAACAATAAAAACCACAGCACAGCCCCTTTGTGCAGTGGTAATCATCATCCACTCATCTTGTGAAGCTTTAGATAATGAGTTTTGCTGTTTTTAGAATAGATGAGTGGCGTGTTTTCACTTGGTGATGATTCAGAGGGTTGGGAGGTTACAGTTTACTTTTATTTGGTGTCATATAGTAGCTTTGGGTGAATCCTGTAGGGTGAAAGATGAAGGAAGGCCCTAGGGGTGGAAGAAGATGGTTTGTTGTGGAGTCCAAATCTTTTGAGCTTTTGGTTGAGGATGTAGGAGGGAAGTTGAGAGGGTGCATTTGGGAGAGATGCAGAGGGCTGTCCTCCTGGATCAGATTTGGGGATGCAAGCCTTAGTAGTTTGTTGGATGGAGTTGAGACTTGTTGCAAAGAGAGTGATGATAGAAGTTGGTCCCTTGTTTGGGAGGAGGGGGGAAGGAAGTATAGGTTGGAGTGTCACTCAAACGAGGCGGGAAAATTTCTTCTTTGCTCTGTTCGTGATCTTGAGGCAAAAAGATTTTGTCTAATTTTTCCAGAAGGGAAGGGTTTGATTGGTGGTTGGAATACCTTGGCAGAGAAGTTGAGAGAGATTGGGGTGGTTCCTTCTAGAGGCTTAAATGATTCACGATCCCCTAAGGTGCTTAGGAAGGAAAAGGAGTTGGAACCAAGGACATTTGCGGATGTTGCAAAATTGAAAACGGGTAGGTTAGGAGACAAAGTCTAGCTGGAGTTGGGGAGGAGGGAGATGCAAGGAAGATTGGAACAGTTGGAGCACTGTTTGGTGGGTCGGTGGAGTAACTTCTCGATCCCTTTCCCTGAGCTGGATTTTCTAAGGAGTTGGGCTTATCACACTTGGCTCCTCAAAGGGAGATTGAACATTGTTGTGTTGGGAAGAGGACTTCTGCTATTTGAGTTTGAGTTGTTAAGTGAGGCTGAACAAGTCCTAGCCAGAGGCAAGAGGAGAGTTAAGGAGAACGTTTTATTTTTGGAAAAATGGAACCCAGAGGTGGGGTGCTTTTGTAAAGGAGGCATCACTAATGAGGCTTGGGTGAGGGTGGCGGGTCTCCTTCTTCATCTTTGGAGCCGCGAGGTGTTTAAAATGATAGGAGATGGTTGTGGAGGCTTTATCACAGTGGATGAAAATACGGCTTCTATGGTAGAGTTGTAATGGGCTAGAATTTTGGTGAAGTTGGTTGGTAGGGATTTACCTAGCTGTGTTTAGATCGTGGTCGGGTCGAGGAGTTTCTCCATTCAAATTTGGTGGGAAACCTCGCCTTGGTTTACTCAGGTGGTGCCGTCGAGAAGAGGTCTTAGGGTGGGTGTTTCAGCAGACGAAGATGAAGCTAAGGGAAGTCCACGTGCTACGTGTAGTGAAAGCTCGTTAGAAAAGGAGGGTCAGTCCAAGGTGCAGGTAAGGGTACAGGACATGTTGTCCTCTGGAGGCAATTCAAAGAGTGTTGTAGGCTTTTTTGTTGCATCCTCTGTAGGGGGGACTGTTAAAGGCACTGAGGAGGATGTTGCGGAAGGAAGTCAAGTAAATAGGGGTCAAGGTTTAGAAGGTGTCGATAGACTAGGTGGGCACAACCTTAGGCTTAGGGCATTTAGAAGTGTGTCTGTTCACTTAGAGGCCTGGAACAACCTTGGGCTTAGTGAGGTTAGAAGTGGACCTGTCTCTTAGAGGCCCAGCCGCAATTAAAAAAAGGTTGGGAGGAAAATGAGCCAAGGCCCATTCTTTTAAAGGGCACTTTGGTGGGTTGTGAGGAGAGGCCCTTTCTTCTGAAAGGCACTTTAATGGGCTGCAAGGAGCTGCTTGGTTTAGGCTTTAGGCCTGGAGAAGTGGGGTTAAAGGGTCTTAAATCCTTTGCGCTTGCTGAGACTAAAGCTAAGGCACCAGAGGAGGCTTTGAATGTTCATGCTAGAGAGGATAAGGGGCTTGTTTGCTTTCTCGAAGGGGCCATGAAGGATACAGAGCCACTCACAATGAATGTTAGAGCGGAGATTACTGACGCGGCATTGGTAGCCAAGGCATCCAGGTACGATTCCTCTCCCTCTAACTTTGTGGGGGTTTAGGATTTCTTCTCTTCTACTCCTTCCTCTGGGTGTGATCGGGCTTTGGTGGTGGGAGGATCCTTTGGCTTGGGAGGGTTGGCCGTCGTCGAAGGCGTTGGTTTTCAAGCTTTGTTGAGTGTTATTTTGGTTGTTGATAGTCTGTGGGTGATGGAGATAGAGGGGGAAAAGTCCTTGGCCGAGATCAGAGTGAGGGGAGAAGTTGAAAGGCTTGCGATTGATGGGCCCCTGTAAGAAAGGGGGGATTCTGGTAGTAGTTGGGATGATAGTTGTTTGGCAAAGTTCAACAAATCTTAGGGATTTTTGACAGAAGGCGTTGAAGGGGAAATACTAAAATTGCTTGTAAAACTGAAAAATAGAAGAAATCAAGGCAAGAAGAGGGGAATTTCAGGGACTACTAGGTTTGAACGTGAATTAAAAAAGTTAGAATGTTTGATTAATTATCATGGAGTGAGCAGGGAGAATGGTTAGAACAAAGGAGGAAGGGACAAAGTCTCATTTTTTAAATGAAGATTAAAATCTTATCTTGGAATGTTCGAGGGGCCAACGACATAAATAAGAGGCAGATAATCAAAGCCTTAATCAATTCTCAAAAAGTGGATTTGGTTTGTCTGTATAAAACTAAAATGCAAGACATGTCTTTGGGGGTGGTGCGAAGTGTAGGAGTGTGGAGATTTATAGAGTGGGGAGCGTTGAATGCTAGGGGTACAGTGAGAGGGTGGTAGTATTATGGGATAACAAAGTCTTGGAGTTGGTAAGGATAGAGGTGGGCCTCTTTTCTATTTCATGTCAGTTCAGAAATTGCAAGGATGGTTTCGTGGGGATTTTTTCAGGAGTTTCTGGTCCTACTATGAAAAGATATAGAGAATTTTTCTGGGAGGAGTTAGGGGCCATTTGTGGGCTATGGAATGACCTGTGGTGCATTGAAGGAGATTTTAAGCCATTTCAATAAGGTGGTGCGGAGCATTTTGCCTAGGCTAGTGTCTGATCACTTTCCCGTTCTATTGGATGGGGGAGGGGTGAGGAGAGGGCCAACCCCTTTTTGATTTGAAAACATGTGGTTGAAGGAGAACGGATTTAAGGATCTGTTGAAAAGGTAGTGGCAAGGTTTCAATTTCAGCGGATCCTTTAGCTTTATCCTGGTAGAGAAATTAAAGGCATTGAAGTCCAATTTAAATATCTAGAACAAGGATGTTCTTGGGAAGGTGGGGGTGAATAAGAGTTTGGCGTTGGATAGAATGTCTTTCTGGGACACTCAAGAGAGGTTGAGATCTTTAACAATCGAGGAGTTGAAAGCTAGAAAGGAAGCAAGGATTTTAAGAAGTGGGCTCTTATCGAGGAGATTTCCTGGAGACAAAAATCAAGAGAAGTATGGATGAGGGTAGGCAACAGGAATACGAGCTTCTTCCATGGGATGGCTAATTCCCATAGAAGGAGAAATTGTTTGTCAAAGATAAAATTGAATGGTATTTGGTTAACAGAAGAGCAAGAGATTAAGGAGGGTGTGGTTTGTGCATTTCAGAATCTTTTGTCAGATCCTAATGGCTAGTGTCCAAGTCTGAATGGGTTGGATTTTGATAAAATTGGCGTTGAGGAAGCTACTAGATTAGAGTAGGTCTTTACGGTAGAAGAGGTGTTCTATGCTCTTTCAAAGTTGAACGAGGACAAGACTCTAAGTCCAGATGACTTCTCATTAGCTTTCTGGCAGTTCTGCTAGGATTTTGTAAAAGATGAGATTATGGGTTTTTTCAAATAGTTCCATGAGCAAAGAAGATTTGTAAGGAGTTTGAATTCTACGTTCTTGGTTTTAATCCCAAAAAAAGTAGGGGTAGAGGACCTAAGCGACTTCAAACTGATTAGTTTGGTGGGAGGTTTGTACAAGTTGTTGGCAAAAGTACTAGCTAATAGGCTAAAGAAGGTGGTGTCTTCAGCTCAAAATGCTTTCATCAAGGGAAGATAAATTCTTGACGCTACTTTAATTGCCAATGAGGCAATAGTTTCTATGCTGAAACGGAATGAGAGTGGGGTGTTGTGCAAGTTGTATATAGAGAAGGCATATAATCACATACATTAGAATTTTCTAATGTTAGTGATGCAATGAATGGGTTTTAGGGAGAAGTGGACTGGTTGGATATCCTGGTGTATTTCCACTGCAACATCTTTTGTTTTGATCAATGGCACTCCGTCGGGTTTCTTCAACAACTCAAGGGGACTGCATCAAGGAGATCCCTTTCACCCTACTTATTTGTGGTCGAGAAGGAGGCCCTTAGTAGGCACATCTTTAGAGCAGTGAGGGAGGGGGGGAGGGGTATGGGTATTTATCAGGCTGCAGGATAAAGGGAAGAAGTAGTGATGGGGTACTTGTCACTCATTTGCCGTTCATTGACGATACACTGGTCTTTCGCGAGACTTCCCAAGATTAGATAGTTTATTTAAGTTGGTTGTTGATGTGGTTTGAAGTCATCTCAGATTTGAGAATCAATTTGGATAAGAGTGAAATTTTGTCGGTTGGAAGAGTAGAGAATCTGGAGGCTTTAGCTCTTGAGTTTGGTTGTAAAGTGGGGATGCTCCCATCTACTTACTTGGGGCTTCCCTTGGGTGTGCAGTACAAGTCTCTGGCAGTTTGGGATGGGGTGGAGGAGAGATTTCGGAAAAGGCTTACCATGTGGAAGAGACAATTTTATCTCTAAAGGAGGGAGAATCACTCTAATTCGGAGTACTTTGTCTATTATGCCCATTTACTTTATGTCTTTATTGCGTATTCCAAGAGTGGTTAGATTAAGACTAGAGAAAATTCAAAGGGATTTTTTGTGGGGTGAGGAAGCTTTGGAGAGGAAGCCTCATCTTGTAAAGTGAGCTACTGTCTATTTGGACAAAAGGAAGGGTGGTTTGGGAGTTAGATATCTTTCTACTCTCAATAAGGCCCTTTTGTATAAGTGGAAATGGCGCTTTGCGACTGAAAGGGAGACTCTTTGGAAGTAAGTTATTAGTAGGAAGTTCGGGGAGAAAGAAGGGGGGTGGAGTACCCGGGAAAAGAGGGAGGGATTTGGTGTGGGGTTTTGGAAGGAAATCAGGAAGGAAGAGTCTCTATTGCAAAACAAAGTTGTATTCTCTGTGGAGGATGGTAGAAGAGTGATTTTTTGGAAAGACAAATGGTGCAGGAACATTGCTCTTTGTGATTCTTTCCCCTCTTTGTATGCCTTAGCGACTTCTAAAAAGGCTTGGTTAGTGGAGTTGTGGGATTCAATGGGTGAGGAAGGGGGTTGGTGTCTTAGGTTTTCTAGGCTCTTCAATGATTGGGAGGTGAAGGAAGTGGAGAGTTACTTGTGACAATACAAGGAAGGAGACTTAATTTTACTTTGGAAGATAGAGTGCTGTGGAAAGAGACCAAGGACGGAATTTTTTCTATCAAATCTCTTTATAGTGCTCTAGATTCAAGAAGTGTTGTTCAGTTTCCAAAAAGCATCATTTGGAGCCCTTGTGTTCCTTCTAAAGTGGGTTTTTTTTGCTTGGGAAGCCTCTTGGGGTAAGGTTTTAACTTTAAATCAACTAAAAAAGAGGGGGTGGACCTTAGCTAATAGATGCTTCCTTTGTTGTGTGGAAAAAAAGTCTATTGATCATATTCTAATTCATTGCACCAAGGCAAGAGTTTTATGGGAGTTAGTGTTTGCTCTTTTTAGAGTGATGTGGGTCCTTGCATATTCGGTTAGAAATACCCTTTTTGGTTGGCATGGTACCTTCATGAGCAAGAAGCATAGTAAGGTGTGGATGGCAACCCCCTTATGTCTTTTTTGGGCGGTTTGGAAGGAAAGAAATAGAATTGCTTTTGAAAATGAGGAGCTTTCAATTCATAGGATAAAAAATTGTTTTATATGTAATTTTTGGTCTTGGACTAAATCGGTTATAGATGAAGGATTTTTACCTTTAATCAACTTTTTTGATTGGTTGGGTTCTAGATGAGAGTTGGTGAATTTTTTGTATACCCTCTTCTTTTTGTTCTTGCCTTTTGATGCCTCTTATATACCCCCTGTATGCTTTGGGTCAGCCTTCAGGCGCCCTTTTCTCTCTTCATATGGATATCTTTTTTCTGTGTGTTTACTTATCATAAAAAAAAAAAAAAAAAAGAAGCAACAAGATCTGGATTTGTCAAATTTGATAAAAGTTAAAATTTCAATTGACTGAAAAGAAGAGTCTAGAAAGAAATGGAGCAATCTTTAGACCTTGAAATCAAAGATAGATACGGGAATGGAATCCAAAGAGGCTGATTACTCCACCACATGTCTCATTAAAAACAGAATTTGGTTCCATCACCTCCAAATTACAATATAAGTAAAAAAAATCAGGGAAAATTGAGCAATAGTTTCCCATGGACAATGGTGTACCACCTAACCGAAAACCAATAGAAAGAAGTATTTTCAATTTTAAAATCTTTATGGCATCTATTATAAGGAAAGTTACAATATTTTCAAATAAAATTTTCGCATTATGGGGAAGGAAGGAATCAATCCAAACAAGAAAGGCATGTGTGATATACGATTACCAAATTGAGGAGGGCAGTTCACTTTATTAGAGAGTGCCATGTTATCAAATTAAAGGAATAAGGGTACACCTTAAACGTCCCCTTCACACATCACATATATAATGAGTGACTAAACTGAATGCTGATAGTTTGAGAGATCCTGCCAAACAAACTTTAAGATCAATGAGCATAGTCACCATTGTCCTCCTTCCTAACACAAGCTAGTATAACAAAATTAATATTTCTTCCAAGTTTACGTCCAAATAGTTAATTCTTGAGGGAGTTCTGCTACTGAAACTCTCAGCCCAGATTTCTGTTTGAATCATGCTTTTCAATTCAAAGTTAAAGAGTTGAAAAGCATTAGTCTAGGCTTGAATTAATAAAGCAAAAGAACTAATGTAAGTCCTTGCTTAGCGTTAAAAGCCCAAAGATGTTAATCCATCCTTTCTTTGTTTTGTAAATTGTTTAGATATACTAAGTTAAAGCTTTTTCTTTTTTCTTTTTTTTTTTTCTTTGCTTTTATGTGCGCCCTTCTATAATATTGAATACTGGGTTGCACCCTTTTCATTAGGTTATTTTTATATATTTATTTCATTCACCTATCAGAAAGAAAAAAAAAAAGACAGGAAAATTTGAAACCTCCAAACATCAAATCAGATCACTCGGGTTTTATATGTATCATCAGACTGCTACAGTGCTGATTACCTCAGAGAATTTATCATCTGACAGCATGCAAATGTGAATGTCTTTAACTGAATTGGAGACTTGAAGGAGACTCTCTGTATTGCCATCAGTTCCAGAGACCTTCCTTATGCCTATCAGATAAACAACAATGATACCATTTGTTAACCATCCAATGCAGGGAGAACATATGGGCCAGATAACTTGAAATTGTTATATCTTCCAATAACCTAACCCAAAAGAAACATACATTAAGCCAAGACAGCTGAAACACATTTGGAAAGAGAAGAACCATAAACTTCCTTCCCCTTTTTATAGGATTTCTCATCCTTCCAATGTTTTCACAGGCTAAAGGAAATCTTTAGGTGTTTTGCTCATATAAGGCAAGGCCTAAGCCTCAAGTCAAAACAAAGCATAAGTCTCAACTTAAATAAATAAATAATATAAAAAAATTAGAAGAATACTAATAAAATCACATGAAAATTGAATAATAAAAAATCATTAAATTTGTAATAACAAAATTAATTATCTATCATTGTCAATAATTTCAAATTTTACTTCCACTTTTTCTCTCCCAAAATTTAAATTTGTCTCATGGCTTCGTCAAATAATACTTAGCATGATAGGATTATTGTAACACACATGAACCTTCCCCTTAAATTTTTCACATTGTGTGACACTTAGAAGCCCCTTCTAGGCCAACCTGTGTTTACCCACATGAGATTGCAACAAGGAAAGCAAGAAAAAAGTGATCAAGGCAACACAAGGTTTTAAGGTAACTCTTCCCCAACTTGTGTTACTTCTACACAAAGTTTACAAGGACACTTAGCCTTTCTCTTGACCAAGACTCCCACATTCACTGTTGATGAATTCATGCTTTGAATAGCTAGTGGGCACACTATTTATAGGCTTCATCAACCAACAACTTCTCATATTTATAGGAAAAACCTATTTGAATTCAAATTCAAAACCTTTCAAACTCAGCCTCAAATTTCAATTTCAAATGTTTTCAACCATCTCTATGCCTCGACCATTTGTCACATGTCCCTAGATTGTTTCAAAGTCCTCTGTTGCTACCACCAATTAGCAACATGCAACGCTTGCTCCTTAATCAGTGCCACCCGTCTACAAGCTCAACAAACTATGTCACCATCTTAGGAACTAGTTGCTTGCATATTTGCTTGCCACCTAGTCCTTGTTAGGGAAGTTGGCTTAGCTCATGTCAAATGTCTCTCTAGTTTAACCCACATATTTGCTCATCATGTATCAAAACCTTCCCTTGCTTGGGTTGGCCTTAATGCTACGGAGTTTTCCATGTGTCATGTATAGTGTCAGCCCATTGATTGTGTCTAGGCAGCCCATATGCATGTCAAGCCCTCTCTTGGTCCATATGTTTTGCAACTTTCCTTGGTGTTAAGCCTTCTCTTAGCTCATGGCTCGCGTTGCTATTTTGGTCCATGTACATACCAACCCAATTGATAATTTTAACCAAAGGCAACCATGTTCCTCCCTGTCATAGTAGCACCCTGTGTCATTGTGTCCACAGGTTGCACCACACCCCATGGCATTACGCCTATGTGTGCATGGTACAAGGTTCATCCGTGTGCTTTGCTCGTGTTTAAGGCCCATCATGCCGTGTTCTTGGTGTGGCCTAACTCGAGCCACCATCACCAGCTTTGAATCATGCACCCCAACACCTAACGAGCATTTTAAGCCATTTCCAAACTGTCTGGATGAGACATCATAAGTACTTGAGCAGGCATAATTATTTAAAAAAAAAAAAATAGAAAATTTGATTAATCAAAATTCCACTTGGAAACCGGTCATCTAAAAAGATTACCAAAAAAGTGTCTTAAGTAGTTAGAACATCATTCATTAAGTTGCAAAAGGTTGTCGAGGTGTTTGTAAGCCCAAATGACATGACAAGAAACTCATAACTACCATATTGAGTTACAAAAGTTTTCTTCCTCTCATCTCCTTCTACAATCCTAACTTGTCAGTACCCAAACCGCAAGTCCAACTTCGTAAAGTAAGAAGCTTTTTATAACCCGTCACACCATTCTACAACTAGTGGTATAAGGTACTTGTTTTATATGGTTACCTTATTTAAAGCCTAGTAATCTTACACACATTCTCAATGATTCATCTTGCTTCTTCTAAAATAACACGGGTGCACCATTTGGTGCTCATAAAGGCTAGATCAAGCCTGTATCCAATAACTCTGTTAGTTGCTTCCTCAATACCACCAACTCTAGTGGAGACATCAGATAAAGGTACTGATATAAGAGGCTTGGAACTCAACATCAAGTCAATGCAATGGTCAGTGTGCCTCCTTGGAGGGAGCTTCTTATGAAGCTCCAGTGGCACCACATCTGTAAACTCTCACAACACTCCCACCACTGCATCAAGTACCTCCACCACCTAATCTAGTTTGATTTCCCTTAAGGCAACCATGAAGGTACACTGCCCTCCCCTCAATTCCCTCTCTACCTGCATGGTAGAGAGCATTCTTGCCTTCAATGATTTGCTCGTCTTTGAAACCTTGCTTAATCTAGGCATAAAGCAAGATTGGGCATTATCCATCACTCACAACCCATTTAGGTGTCACAGCGATGTCACCTTAGCCTTCACAAAGAACTAATTGCCAAGTATCCAATCCAAGTCATCCAGGCACACTCGGTAAGTTTGTTGTGCCTTTCTAGACACCTAACTGAATTAACATGTCTTTGGCAATGCCAATTATCTCCTACTCTTAGATATTGTACAACCTTTAGCTTGTTGTCATCCTTGCTCAACTTCAAGCTAACCCGGTTGCCTCTATAATGGCAACAAAGTTGTGCTTTGTCCCACTATCCACCATGACCACAACCTTCTATACAATTCAATGTGCATCAACCCTTTATGTTCCCTTAGTTTAGCCCGAATGGTGTTTAAGAGTCAAAGAGATTCACGTGACTCAAGCCTTTAGGTTCACTATCATCATCTCTGACCATAAGGGCATTCACCTTCTTCTTGAGACAATCCTTGACCTAATGTGAACTATTGCAGATGAAGCATCCAAAGATCCTCATCGTTTGCATCTTAATGGTCTTCTGCCCCACTTTAGGTTGAGACTTGTCAATTTTCTACCATTTCTTTCCTCCATTGACTCAAGGCTTTAGGTTCACTATCATCCTCTTTGGACATAAGGGCATTTAGCTTCTTCTCAAGTCAATCCTTGACCCCATGTGGAACAAAGATCTTCATTGTACGTGACTTAGTGGTCTTCTCCCCCACTTTGAGACTCGTCAATTTTGGTCCCTTTCTTTCCTCCATTTTTCTTAGAAGATTTAGATTCCCCTTTCGGTTTATGTTGTTGTTGCCCCTTTAACTTTTGGCTCATAGAGGAAGAGTCGACCCGCTTGTAGTCTAATAAGCAATCTACAACAACCATGATTGGAAGTAAGTCTCACACATCTTGACATCTCAACTCGATTTGAGCTCACCCTTCTAAGTTAAACATGAATTTGAAGAGCTTTATGTGAACTTGTCATGTCCCTCTAGCAAGTTTTGTTTGGACAAGAAGTTCATTTGAGAATCATCCATTATGGATGGAAGAGAAGAGTCAACATCACCCAAGGCATCTCCAAAGTATGCATCTATCTGAGTCGCATGATCCCGTAGTGCTTACATAGCATTATGTCCGCACTTTGACTCGGACAATGCAACACCAAGGCCTCATAGGGTGGTAGTTTACACTGAGCAGACGCTATGAATGACACATGGAGGACTCCTTGGCATTAGGGGCCAACCCAAGCAAGGAAGGCACCTTGGCATTGGGCAAGTCCAAACAAGGGGTCGCTGTCAAGGGCTTGGCACACGATGGACCATCACATGGGTTAAGGTAAGAAGACACATGACACAAGCCAAACCAACCTCCCCAACAAGCACCAAGTGGGAAGCAAATAGTTCCTAAGATGGTGGCAAATGTTGCATGTTGCCAATAGGAAAAGACATTTGAAATGGTTAAAGCATTGAAATGGCTGAAGACATTTCAAATAAAATTTAAGTTTCAATTTAAAGGAGTTTGAATTAGAATTCAAATAGCTTATATTCTTATAATTGTGGGAAGTAGTTGGTTGATGAAGCCACTAAATAATGTGCCCTCTAACTACTCAAAGCATGAACTCACTAAGATTGAATGTGGGAGTCTTGTTTCATAGAAAAGTTAGGTGTTCTTATAAATTTTGTGTAGAAGTAATACAAGTTGGGGAGGAGTTATACTATAACCTTGTGTTGCCTTGATTGTTTTCTTGGTACCTGTTGCAATCTCGTGCAGGTGAACATAGGCTAGCTTAGAAGACTTCTAAGCATTGCATAATGTAAAAAATTCAAGGGGAAAATTTGTGCCTATATGACAATTAGTATCAAAGCTTCGTTGCAGTGAAGCATTCGCTAGTGGAAATGTTATGGAAGCACTACAAGAGCATGTGGCTCAAATAGAGGCATACTTAGGAGATGCTTTGGGCGATGTTAACTCTTCTCTTCCACCCAAAATGGAGGAATTCTCTAATGAACTTGTTGTCTAATGAAACTTGCTAGGGGGACATGACAAGTTCACAGAGGACAAAATTGTAGAATGCAAGGCAAAGTTAATGACTACCATAGATGTGCTCAATGGAAAAATGCAGTCCTTTAAGGGTTGCTAAAAAGGGTTATAATGCAAGGCATGTCTGTTAGATCAAATGCTCCTACAAAGGTTCGTGTCCTTAAGCCTAAAAACCTCAATGTTGTGCGAAATGCAAAGGAGTTGGAAAACTTCCTTTAGGATATGGAGTCATAATTTAAGGCTACTCATATTGCAAACAAGAAGTAAGTCTCCATTCCAACAATAGATTTGGTTAGTGATGTCAAGCTTTGATGGACAACTCAGGTGGATGATTGGGCATGTGGTGCTTAGATCTCTACATGGAAGACTCCCAAGAAGGAGTTGAAGGATCAGTTTCCCCCTACCAACACATCATGGATGGCTAAAGAACCCCTCAAGAAGCTAAAGTAGAAGGGTACAATGAGGGATTATGTGAAGGAATTCAATTCTTTAATGCTAAACATCAAGAACATGTCTAGGGAAGATAACATTTCATCTTCATGCAAGGCTTACAGGGGAGGGCTCAAATCGAGTTAAGACAACAAGGCATACAAGACCTACATGCAGCCATGGTTGTCGTAGATTGCTTAGTAGACTACAAGCCGGGCACCTCTTCCTTTACAAGTCAAAAGGTAAAGGGGCAATAGTAGAAACCTAAAGGGGAATCCAAATCCTTCAAGTAAAATAGAGGAAAGAAAGGGAAGAAGGCCGACAAGCCTCACCTTAAAGTGGGGAGAAGACCACTAAGACAGACAACGAAGATGTCTTAATGCTTCCCATGTAATGGTCCACATCAGGCTAAGGATTATCCCAAGAAGGAGAAGTTGAATGTCCTCATGGTTGGAGAAGAAGATAGTGAACCTTAAAACTCTGGGCCTGGTAAATCCTCTTCAACTTTATATATATATATATATAGACAAAGGCAGATTGAATTAATAAACGCCTAAAAATAGGGGGTGCACCCTATGTATACAAGCAATAAACAACCAAAAGCCCAACCAAGTTGTGGAAAAGAGAGAAAAGACCTAGAAAAGGGAAGGCCAGACTCTGTTAAGGACACCTAAAAAATTAAAAAAAAAAAAAAAAGGATTGTCTAACCCCAAAAACTATTGAGACCACTCTAATAGTGAATGGATAAAGAGCTTTCTCAGACTTTGGTCAGACATCTCTTCCTTTTGGAAAGTCCTTTGATTTTGTTCTCCCTAAGTACATAAAAAAAAAAAAAAAAAGACAAATCGAAGCCAATCTCCACACTACTCTTATCTTCTTCCCTAACCCCTTAACTTTCCATTCTAGAAGAAGATTTCTCATTGAATCTGAGAACACCCATATCAGTCCAAAAGAAGTTAACAACACAATCTAAAGCTTCTTTGTCTTATCGCAATGAATCAAAATGTGGTCAGTTGATTATTCACTCTCTTCGCAAAGGCTACACCTATAGGCCATGGACCATCCCCTTTTCATTAATGTGTCTATTGTTAAGATTTTTCCTCAAACTGCTTCCTAAGCAAAAAAAAAAAAACTTCTTCTAAGAGGAGCATATGGACCCTAGATCTCTTTAGTAGGGACTAAAACAATGTTTTCAGCCCTTAATGACTTATAATATGATTTGACACTAAACTTTCCCCTCTCATCATTCTTCCAAACTAAAGAATCCTCCCCTTCTTGAACCTTAAGCGCACAAATGTGTTCTAAAAAACGAGTCACCTCCTCTAATTCCCAATCTTGGAAAGATCTTCTAAAATGCACCTCCCAACAACCGCCTCCATCCTTGCCTCCCCCAAAGGTCTGCCACTGTAGCATATTTGTGGGCTGCAATCCTGAATAGAG
Organism: Vitis rotundifolia; assembly: GCA_030254885.1. Lineage (NCBI taxonomy): Eukaryota > Viridiplantae > Streptophyta > Magnoliopsida > Vitales > Vitaceae > Vitis > Vitis rotundifolia. Next base: position 13,163,776 of record CM058170.1, read on the forward strand.
AAGGAAAAACATCCTTCAACTTAGCATCCTCAACCCAATTATCCCACCAAAAACTCATGTGTCTACGATTTCCAATACGGATACTAGTTCTAAGAATGAACTCTTCTCACCCTTTCCTAATGTCTTTCCAAAGGCTCAGCCCAAAAAAATCTCCCACTTCTCTAGTGGTCCAAACCCCTTCCACCTCCCCAAATTTTCCACTAATTACTCTCCTCCAAAAGTTCTTCCTCTCAAGGGAAAATATCCACAACCATTTGCCTAACAAAGCTTGATTAAGCCCCTCCAAGTGCCTTAACCCCAACCCTCCATACTTCTTATCTTTACAAATAGCCAACCAACTTACCAAGTGGATCTTCCTTCTTTCCTCCATATCTCCCCACAAAAACTCCCTTTGAACTCTTTCTAATCTGATTCTCACTTTCCTTGGAATTACAAAAAGTGACAAAATAGATCGGGAGGTTTGAAAAAGTGCACTTAATAAGGATAAGTCTTCCTTCTTTAGACAAGTATTGTTTTTTCCAAGCAACCAATTTCCTCTTGAATCTCTCCTCCATTACGTCCCAAACTCCACACGACTTATGAGGGGCTCTAAGAGGTAAGCCTAGATAAGAAGTAGGGAGTCTCCCTACTTTACATCCAAATATAGCAGCTGCTCTTTCCATGTCCTCCGTGCCCCCCACTGGAATAATTTCACTTTTTTGCAAGTTTATTTTCAGACCCTAACACCAATTTGAAGCAAGTAACAATCCACTTCCAAAACTTCATATGTTCGCCAATATCCTCGCAAAAGAAAAGAGTGCCATTTGCAAACAACAAGTGAGAGACATGAACCCTTTCTCCACTTCTCCCCACCACTTTGAAGCTCGTAACGAAGCCTCCCTCCTCAACCTTAGCAATTAAGCCGTTGAAAGCCTCCATAATCAACACACAAATAACGTGACAATGAGTCCCCCTACCTTAGACCTCTACGTGTCAAGAAGAAATCAAGAGTACCATTGACTAAGACCACCGTTCTCACAGTAGAAATGCAGAAAAAAAATCCACTGATGCCACTTGGGCCCAAACCCCATCTTCTCCAAAACTGAAAGAAAAAACTTCCAATTTACATGATTGTAAGCTTTTTCAATGTCCAATTTACAAGCTAAACCCGCATTTGAACTTCGTTTCCTCAAGTCGATCACCTCGTTAGCTACCAAGGCTGCATCCATAATCTATCTACCCCCCACAAAGGCGTTGTGGTTGTTCAACACCACTTTGTCAATCACACTTCTCAGCCTGTTAACTAGGACTTTTGCTAGAATTTTATAAAGGCTCCCCACAAGACTAATTGACTTGAAATCCTGCACATCACTTGCCACTCTTTTCTTTGGGATAAGAATTAAAAAGGTTGCATAAAGGCTTTAAAGCACAACATTCTGCGAATAGAATTCCTCAAAAACCTGCATCACTTCCCCACCCACTATAGGGCAACAGAACTTCCAAAACGCCAATGAGAATCCATCTAGCCCTGACACCTTATCACTCCCCAAATTTGAAAGAGCTTTAGTTACCTCCTCCTATGAAAAGGCCCCTCCAAGCTCTCACTATCCAAGGAAACCAGACTCCTAAATAACCCTGAGTTCACATCAGGTCTTCTCATTTGTGAATCTTCAAACACAAATTTGAAGTAGGACCATATCCCTTCTTTAAGCTCCTCCTCATTTTCCAAACATGCACCCCTTACAGTAAAGCTACTTATAAAATTTCCCCTTCTCCTTGCACTAGCCATGCGATGAAAAAACTTGGTATTATTGTCTCCTTCCTTCAACCATAAAGCCCTTGATTTCTTCGAGGATGGCCAAGTAACTGTACTCATCTTTAGCTATCCTCTGATTTCTCCTATCTTCCTCAGAGAGGGGTCTTAGCCTTTCTACATTGTCCCAATAATTTAACTGCTCCAAGGGAACATCCTTCCTAGCTGAAACATTATCGAGAACCTCTTTATCCCATTTCTTCAAGTCACATTTCAAGGCATGTAACTTTTTAGCAAGCACAAAACTCAGTTTTCCTCTAAAATTGTAAGTTTGCCACCATTCTTTAACTCTCTCCACAAAACCCTCAACCCTTAGCCACATATTTTCAAACCTAAACGGGCTTTTACCAGTTCTCACTCCTCCACAATCTAACAAGATGAACAGTGATCAGAAACTGGTCTTGGCGGTACATATTGCAACGCTCCCTTTACAATACCCTCCCAATCTCCTGGAAACAAAAAATGGTCCAATCGAGCCTTTAGCAAACCTCCTTGCCCTCCACTCCAAGTGTAACTACCACCACCTAGAGGCGGGTCTACTAGTTCAAATTCATCAATGAAGTGGGAAAAAACTCTCATAGCAATTGATATCTGACTACCATTGCTTGTTTCAACTGGAAACCACACCACATTAAAGTCCCTTGCTATACACCAAGGCTCATCCCATAAGCCTTAATAGCGGTTAGCTCCTCCCACAGATCCCTCCTCTCCTTTCCTTTTAGTAAGCCATAGAACCCAAAGAACACCCAAGTTAAACCCTCCTCATAATTTCTAAAATGACAAGAGATAGAAAAAGATCCTACTTCAACCTCCAACCCTTCCAAAACTCTCTTATCTTAAAGTAACAGCACCCCTCCCGCCGTGCCCCTTGCATCTAGAGACGCCCAACCCAAATTCCTACCAACCCCTAAGCTTCTCACAAACCTATCAGACATCTCCCTCATTTTTTGTTTCCTAAAGACACACCAAACCTGGCTTATGTTTTCTCACCATAGACTTAATGACCATCCTCTTCAACTCTTGAGCACTATTCTAGCTAAACCAAGGGTGTACAAAGGCTTAATGCACATTGAACCATTGGTGAGTGATCAAGAAGGTTGTGGTCATGGTGGATGGGACAACTTGCAACTTTGTTGCCACTAGGTTGGGCTTGAAGTTGAGCAAAGATGATAGCAAACCGAAGATCCTAAATAGCTAAACACATGAGACAAATTGCAAGGCCAAAGACACATCTATTTAGTTGGGTGGTTAGAAAGGCACAACAAACTTACTCAACATGCCTTTGGATGACTTTGACATGATACTTAGCAATGAGTTCTTTGTGAATGCCAAGGTGGCATTGCTACCATACTTGAATGTCTTGCTAGTGATGGAAAAAGCCTAACCTTGTTTTATGCCTAGATTGAGCAAGGTTCCAAAGCCGAGCAAATCATCAAAGCCAACAATGCTCATTGCTAGGGAAATAAAGAGGGGACTAAGGAGAGGAGAGTGCACCTACATGGCTACCTTAATGGAGATCAAACTAGATTAGGTCGTGGAGGTACCTAACGCAGTGATGGGGTCTCACAACAGTTTATAGATGTGATGCCGTCAAAGCTTCCTAAGAAGCTCCCCCTTCTAGGAAGGGCACATTGACCACTACATTCAGTTGATATCAGGTTCCAAGCATCTTGTGTAGGTGCCTTATCAAATGTCTCCACCAAAGTTGGTGGAATTAAGGAAGCAATTGACAAAGCTGTTGGATGCAGGCTTAATCTAGCCTTCAAAAGCACCATATAGAGCACATGTGCTCTTTCAAAAGAAGTAAGACGAAACATTGAGGGTGTGAGTGGATTACCAAGCTTTGAACAATGTAACCATCAAGAACAAGTACCCTATTCCGTTGGGTGTAGATCTACTTGATAGGTTATCAAAAGCTTCTTACTTTACAAGGCTAGACTTGTGATCTAGGTACTGGCAAGTCAGGATTGCAGAAAAAGAAGAGGGAAGACAACGTATGTAACTTGATATGGTAGTTACAAGTTTCTAAACATGCTATTTGGGCTTACAAACACCCTAACAACCTTTTGCAAATTAATGAATGATATTCTTTTTTACTACTAGGACTCTTTTGTATGGGTCTATCTAGATGATATTGTGGTGTGCAGTTGGACTCTATAGGAATATGTTGCTCATCTATGCAAGGGGTTGCAACAGCTAAGGCAACACCAATTGTATGTCAAGAAGGAGAAGTGCAAGTTTGCCAAGATTGAAATCAAGTTCTTAGGTCACTTGATATCAAGGGGGCATTTCGAATGGATGAAGGTAAGGTGAAGGCAATCAAGGATTGGGTAGCACCCACAAAGGTGATTGAGATACACATTTTCTTGGGTTAGCAAACTGCTTTTGTTGATTCATCAGAGAGACTAGCCAAGAGGCATTTGATCAATTAAAGGATGTTGTCTCTTTATGATCTATTTTAAGATTACTAGATTTGGAGTTTCCTTCGAAGTCCACACTTATGCTTCACACAATGTGTTAGGTGGTGTACTTGTGTAGGCAAGGCATCATGTTGCCTTTGAGAGTCGAAAGTTGGATGAAACCGAGCAACAGTATTTTTTTTTTTTTTTTTTTTGATAAATAAGCAAGTATTAGATTAAAAAGGCAAAAAGCCATAAGGCATACAGGGAGTATACACAGCAGCCCAACACAAAAAACAAAAAGACAAACACCCTCACCAGCCCTTAAGTGGACGCTAGCCACTCCAAAAAGCCTAACAGAGATAAGGACTCCTTACCAATGTACACTCGAGCCCAACTCCAAAGAGTGCAAACAAGAGAATTTTTGAGCTTTTGTATAGCTAAAGACCCCCCCCTAAAAGCTAACCTATTCCTTTCTTTCCAAACAGTCCAAAAAATACACAACGGTATGGAATTCCAAATTTTTTTCCTTTTCTTCCCCACAAAAGGGCCTTTCCAACTGAGTAAAACCTCTTTAATGGTCTCTGGGAACACCCATGGAACCCCGAACAAGGTGAGAATGATCTCCCAGAGCACCCTAACAACTGTATAGTGTAAAAGAATATGTTTTACAGTTTCTTCTTCACAGCCACACAAAAAGCACCGATTGGGAAGCTGTCATCCCCTTTTTTTAAGCCTATCCTGGGTGAGAATCTTCCCCCAAGTAGCTTCCCACGCAAAAAAAGCAGCCTTGGTTGGAACCTTGTCCACCCAAATGTTCTTCTTCGGGAAAGCGATATCAATGGGAGCGACCAACAACAAGTAAGCGTCTTTAACCCCAAAAATACCACTTCCCCCGCCTTTCCAATAAACTGAATCCTCCTCTAAAGTAATTCTGCAGTCCCTCAACAAATTCAGCAACTCTCCTATCAAATCTAGCTCCCAATCGTTGAAATCTCAAGAGAATCTAAGATTCCAACCACCTTGACCAAATCTAAAGTCCCACACTTCATTAATTGTTGCATTCTTTTGGTCCGCCAAAGGAAATAACTGGGAGAAGGTTTGGGACAGCGGTGCATTGCCACACCAGTGATCTGTCCAAAACTTAACTTTAGTCCCTTTACCAACTTTAAACTGAATCTTTTCCCAACACCAGCAAGCCTCCTTCATAATCTCCTTCCAAACCCCCACCTCATACGCCCCACGCGCCTCATTAGTCCTCCACCCAAGGCCCTCTTGGCCATACTTTACCACCAGCACCTTCTTCCAAAGATTATCTTTTTCAATGGCAAATCTCCACACCCATTTCCCCAATAAAGCCTTGTTCAAGACAACAATCTTCCTTAGGCCTAGACCACCCTTCTCCTTTTGGGTGCAAACAACCTCCCAATTGATCAAGTGGACTTTCCTTTCCAAATGTCCCCCACTCCAAAGGAAGTCTCTTTGTAATTTTTCAAGCCTTTTAGCAACAATTTTGGGCATTCGAAAAAGGGAAAGCTGGTATATAGGCATGCTGGCCAGCGTGCTCTTAATCAGGGTGATTCTCCCACCCTTGGAAATATACTGACTTTTCCACAAGGCTAGTCTTCTCCTCATTCTCTCTTCCACCCCATCCCAAATGGAAGGCGTCTTGTGATAGGCTCCTGATGGTAGTCCCAAATAAACAGTGGGCAAAGACCCCACCCTACACCCTAGCTCCACTGCCATATCCTCAATTTCAGCCACCTCACCAACTGGAATTAGCTCACTTTTGGCCAGATTAATCCTTAATCCAGAAGTGGCTTCAAACCAGGCCAAAATCCAGCTCAAGTAAGTCAGGTTCTCTTTCTTTGCTTCACAAAAGATTATTGTATCATCAACAAAGAGTAAATGAGACACGTTTAAATCCATCCTTCCTTCTCCCCGGAGCTTACAACCAGAAATGAACCCCCCACCCACAGCCCTTCTTAACATAGCACTTAGCACTTCCATTCCCAACAGAAAAAGGTAAGGGGAAATAGGGTCTCCTTGCCGTAGACCCTTAGTGCTAGAGAAAAATCCTTCAGGAACCCCATTGATCAGAACAGAGAACCTTGCAGTTGAGATACATCACCAAATCCACTCCCTCCACTGAGTCCCAAAGCCCATCTTAATCAAAACCTTCATAAGAAAAGTCCAATTTATACTGTCATAGGCTTTTTCAATGTCCAATTTGCAAATCAAGCCTTTCTCTTTTCGCTTTTGCCAAAAATTGACCACCTCATTAGCTATAAGAGAGGCATCCAAGATCTGCCTACCCTTCAGAAACGCGTTCTAATCTTCGGAAACTACCCTACCCAACACCTTCTTCATCCTATTGGAAAGCACCTTAATCAACAGCTTGTAGAGACCCCCTAAAAGACTAATTGGCCGAAAATCCCCCAGGTCCTCTGCACCCCCTTTATTCGGAATCAGGACCAAGAAAGTAGTGTTCAGGCTCTTGGCAAAGGAACTTTGATCATAAAATTCCTTGAACATCTCCAAGATCTCCCCCTTAACAAAGTCCCAACACTCTTGCCAAAAGGCCACTGTGAACCCATCCGGACCCGGAGTTTTATCCCCATTCATCTCCAGCAGGGCAGAATGGATTTCTTCCTCAGAGAAAGGCACCTCCAAGGAATCAGCTTCTTAGACATTCAGGCTAGGGAGATGCAGCCCCTCTATGTCAGCTTTCCAGCCTGGCTCCTCTGAAAGTAAATGCTGAAAAGCATTGACAATCCCTTGCCTCACCTCCTGGTCCTCATTCAACCACACCCCGTTAATCTTAATCTTGTCCAAGGAATTAATTCTCCGGTGAGCATTTGCCATTCTGTGAAAATACCCCGTATTCCTATCCCCTTCCTTTAACCACAGCTCTCTAGAAACTTGTCTCCAGTAGATTTCTTCCAGTAAAACCCACTTCTTATAAGATTCCTTAGCTTTTTTTTTTTGCTCAGTTTCCCCTGCAGAGAGGTTCCTCTCACTTTCCACCCCATCCTAGAATTCCACTAGTTGCAGAGCTGAATTTTTATTGGCTTCCACCCTACCAAACACATCCCTATTCCAATCTTTGATTTGTTGCTTCAACTCCTTCAGCTTGGAAGCCAGCCTGAAACTAGCATTCCCACTCACCACAGTCCCCTGCCACTAGCCCCGAATAAGGTCCTTAAATCCGTCCACTTTAAGCCACATGTTTTCAAACCTAAACGGGGAGGGGCCCCTCCTCAGCCCACCACCCTCCAAAAGGATGGGAAAATGGTCTGAAGTGGGTCTAGGCAGCCTGCTTTGGACAATCCCACTGAAATGGTCAAGCCAGTTCTGAGACACGAGGAATCTATCCAGTCTAGCCCACGACTGATTATTCCTCCCCCCATTCCAAGTCCACAGGCCCCCTTGCAAAGGCAAGTCAAGAAGCTGAAGCTCGTCAATAGTCTGGGCAAATTCTCTCATCGCACCAGATATCCTACCCTGCCTACTCCTTTCCCTTTGGGAAAGGATGACATTGAAGTCTCCCCCAAGGCACCATGGGTCGTCCCAAAGCCCTTTGATCGCCCCTAACTCCTCCCACATCCAAACCCTTTCCTCTCTAGAGAAAGGTCCGTACACTCCTGTAAAAACCCAAACGAACCCATCCTCCACATTTCTGAATCTACAGGACATAGAAAATTGACCCACTTCCATCTCCAACACATTCAAAGTCCTTTTATCCCAACAAATCAAAATTCCCCCCGCCGATCCAGACGCATCCAGGGCGCCCCAATCAAGGAACCTACCAGTACCCGGGCTTCTCACCACATCCTCCGACATTGCCTGAATTTTTGTCTCCTGGAGACAGAACAAGTCTACCCTCTGACTTCTAATAAAGGCTTTTATCACTTTTCTTTTGGAGCTATCATTAACTCCACGCACATTCCAACTCAGAAGCTTCAACTTCATTGGACTTCCAAAATCTGGCACCCTCTTCCTTGCAGTCCAACTTTCTGCCTTTTCCCCCTTTCGTAATTAATGGAACACTCCAATCTTTTTAATTCCCTTTTGAATTTAGATCCCTCCAATAGCTTCTTGCTGTGGATTCTTTCCCTTCTCTTTCTGATTTTAACTAGGAACTCCAGAATTTCCTTCTCCAAACCCTCTGTCGGAAACCCCAAGAACTTACTAAATCTAGCTAGGTCACTTTCCTCCCAACTAGCCTCCTCCCACCCTCTTGCTGCTAGAGGCTTAGTTCGACCTGAGCTCCCCTCCGCTCTTCTTTCCTCATTGCATTCATTAGTTACCTCCATCAAATCCCAACAAGTAACGGTCTCACCCTGAGTCACCCCCTAGGCCTTGATATTTTTAACGGAATTTCACCGTGGACTGTCTCACAAATAGCCCCAGAATAGTCGTAATACTCCCTCTCTACAGTCCGACCAGAAAAAAAAGAGAAAGAAGAAGAGTGCCCAGAATCCACAAATCCATTGGGTTGAGAGACATACCCATACCTCAAAGCTTCCTCAAGAAGGGCCATGTCAGTCAGCGAATTCTCCTCAGAGTGGAACTCAGCTTCACACTGTCTTCGCAACCCATCTAATTCCCAGAACTTAACAGTTTCTGAAGCTGGCCACCCCGAGGAGCTTGGGCCCAAACACAGAAGAAGGCCCAACAAAAAGACCTCTGGACTGAGGCGGAGGCTGGGGTTCATTAAGTCTCGGCTGGGGAAGCAGCCCAAACGGCCCAGTCTCCTTCGCCATAGCTGGAATCCGAGCAACAGTATTCAAGTCATGAGAAGGAGATGATTGTAGTGATCCATTTCTTAGAGCATTGGAAGCATTACCTATTGGGTACTACACTTGTAGTACTAACTAACAATGTAGCCAACACCTATTTTAAGAGTTAAAAGAAGTTGACAAACAAATAAGCAAGGTGGTAGGAGTTCTTTGTTGACTTCAACTTTGTATGGGAACACAAGTCGGACGCAAAACCAAGTGGCAACAATTTGCATAGGAGTGCTTTGACAGAATTGAGCCCTTTAGAGGCAACACTTAAGAAGCAACCACACATGCCCTTAGACATGACGGTCAAGATGCCGCCAGCAAGTAGCAACAAACCTGTAACGCACAATTTTTCCAAGACTCGACAAGAGCTATTGGAAGAAGCTAAAGAAAGCTTGGAGAAAGCAAGCAAACACATGAAAAAGTACTCCATATAAGAGAAGGAGACCATAGGAGTTTCAGGTGGTAGATGATATGGCTGAAACTCACATCATAAGTTTGGAAAAAGATCAATAGAAAGAAGGTTCAAAGAGGTCTAGTTCCTAAGTATGATGGTCCCTTTGAGATAATAAAGAAGATTAGTGGTGTGGCATACAAGTTTAAGCTCCTAGAATGACTCAAAATCCATCCTTTATTGCATGTGAGTTTTCCACAACCATTTCATGGATACAAAGATCCCATAAGAGTGCAGCAAAGGCATGCAACACCTACAATTTCAAAGCAATTCGTTAAAGAGGTTTATAGGATCCTTGGTCATTGTATTTTGGGAAATCACAAAAATAGAAGGGCATATTACTTGGTTCACTGGGAGGAGACATCGGAAAGTGAGGCAAACTGCGAATGGGGCAACCTTGTGGCAATTTAAGAAAGCTATACAAAAGTATTTGTGGTCTAAGTTGACAAGGACGTAGACTCCATGAGGTGGGGAATGTTTTTAAGCACCTTGGCTCAAAGAATGTAGCACCAAGGCCTCATAGGGTGGCACCTTGCACCCATGAGTGCCTATTAAGCAAGGCAAGGTGATAATTGAGGCTTACAATGGATCATGTAGAGGCTTGGTAGTGGCCAGAGGCGTAGCACACGTGGTTAGAACGTGAGGGCAGCACACAGAATGTGGGCTAATATGTGTGGGTAGTACATGGTGTGACTCGACTCGAACAAAATTCAAGTGTAGGATTTTAGATTGCTAATATTTTTCCTTAGAAGAGGAAACCTTCAGATGGGGTTTCCAAATGGAATTTTGATTTTTTGGATTTAGTATATTTTTAGAAAAAACATTATGTCTATTCAAGTACTTATGATGTTTCCTCCGAACACTTTAAAAATGGCTTAAAATGCTTTTTAGGGGGGAAAGGTGCATAACTCAAAGGTAGTGAAGGTAGCTCGAGCTAAGCTACACCAAATTCATGACATGAGGGGCCTCGAACATAATCAAAGACATGAATAAGTCTTGCTAACATGCACACAAGGGCACATGCCATGGGGTGGTGTAAATTTGTGGGAGCATTGACACAAGACACATAGCACACAGATGAGCATGGTTGCCTTAAGTTGGAATGACCAATTAGGTCGACACACATGAGCCAACATAACAACATGGATCATGAGCTAAGAAAGGACTTAGCATCGAGGCAAGTTGCAAGCATGCGGAACAAGAGAGAGGTCTTGGCACACACATGGGTTACCTAGACAAACAAATAAAGAGCTAGCACGCAAAAGGCTAAATAGACGCCTGAGTGGGCTGATACTCATAAGCTCAACAAGATCCAATGGTTAACACTATGATACACACAGAGGCCTCCTTAGCATCGAGGCCAAGCCAAGCAAAAAAGGCACCTTAGCATTACAGCAAGTCCAAACAAGGAGTTGTTGATAAAGGCTTAACACGTAATGGGCCAACATGTGGGTTGAGGTAGGAAGACACTTGGCATGAGCCAAGCCAACCTTCCTAACAAGCACTCCATTGCAAGCACATGTGCATGCAAGTAGTTCCTAAAATGATGGCATGAGTTGTTAAGTTTGGAAACATGTGACATTAATCAAGGGGCAAACATTGCATGTTGCCAATAGGTGGCAAAAAAAGAGGGGCTTTGAATCAATTAACGGATGTGTGGAAAATGGTTGATGCATGGAAATGGCATAAAACATTTGAAATTGAAATTTGAGTTTGAATTTGAATTCAAATAGGTTAATCCTATAAACGTAGGAAGTAGTTAGCTAATGAAGCCTATAAATAATGTGCCAACCAACCATTCAAAGCATGAACTGACCAAAAGTGAATGTGGGAGTCTTGCTTAAGAGGAAGGCTGAGTGTTCTTGTAAACTTAATGTAAAAGTAATAAAAGTTAGGAAAGAGTTACCTTGTTACCTTTTGTTGCCTTGATCATTTTCTTGTTACTTCTTTGTTGCAATCTGTGTGGGTGAACATAGGATAACTTAGAGGGCTTCTAAACATCACTCAACACAAAATATTAAAGGGGAAAATTCCTTTGCATGATACACTTCCACCAACCATCATTTTAGTGCAATGAAGCTTTGATACCAACTATCAAACACGAATTTTCCCCTTAAAATTTTCACATTGTATAGCAATTAGAAGTCCTCTAAAGTAATCTATGTTCACCCACCCAAGATTGCAACAAGAAAAGCAAGAAGAAAATGATTGAGGCAACACAAGGTTACATGGTAACTCTTCCCCAACTAGTATTACTTTTATACAAAGTTTACAAGAACACTCAACCTTTCCCTCAAGCAAGACTCTCACATTCACTTTTAGTTAATTCATGCTTTGAATGGTTGGTGGGCACACCATTTATAAACTTCATCAAGCAATAAATGTCCAAGTTTATAGAAATAACTTATTTTGAATGCAAATTCAAAATGCTTTAAATTCAAACTCAAATTTCAATTTCAAATGTCTTCAACCATTTCCATGCTTTAACCATTTGTCACATGTCCCTTGACTGATTCAAAGCCCCTTTATTACTGTCAGTTGTTGGCAACACACAATGCTTAACTCCTTATCAATGTCACCTATCTCCAAGCTCAATAACCCATGTCACCATCTTAGGAACCACATGTTTGCCACTCAGTGCTTGTTAGGAAGGTCAACTTAGCCCATGTTAGGTGTCTTCCTACCTCAGCCCACATGTTGACCCATCACGTGCCAAGCCCTTGTCAGCAACACTTTGTTTGGGCTTACACTAATGGCAAGGTGCCTTCCTTGCTTAGGCAGGCCCTAATGCCAAGAAGTCCTCCATGTGTACTGCATAGTGTTGATTCATGCTTGTTATTAAGCCAATAGGCCTTAACCCACTCAAGTATCTAATTAGTCCCTCGTGTGTCTTGTTTGTTGCTTGTGTATTTAGGCAACCCATGCACTTGCCAAACCCTTTCTTAACCCACATGCTTGTAACTTGTCTTGACATTATGCCCTCTCTTAACTCATGGCTCATATTGATATGTTGGTCCATGTGTATGCCAACCTAACTTGAGGCAACCATGTTCATTCGTATGCCATAGCAGCACCCCCTGTAATTGCCCCCATGAGTTGAACCACACCCCATGACATTGTGTCTATGTGTGTGTGCTAGAAAGCTCATCCATGTGCCTTGCTCAAATCCGATGCCCCTCATGTCGTGCCTTAATGTGGACAACCTCAAGCCACCATCACCACCTCTGAGTCATGCACCCCCTAACCTTCCCCCTTCTTTCTTTAAATAGCATTTGAAGTCATTTCCAAAGTGTCTAGAGAAGGTACATAGGTGTTTGAGCATGCATAATGTTTTTTTTTTTTTTCAAAAAAAAAATTGAAATCCAAAAAGTAAATCAAAATTCCACTTAGAAACCCCATTTCAAGGCCACCTCTTTCAACAAAAAATACTTGTCACCCAAAATCCCACACTTGAATTTTAGTCCCTATTGAACCACACCACATGCTAGCCCGCATGTTGTATGATGCCTCTACATGCTAACAACGTGTGTTGCACCTCAAGCCTCCACATAATCCGTTATAAGCCTTGGTTATCACCTTACCTTGCTCAATACTAGCTCATGGGTGCAAAGTGCCACCCCATGAGGCCTTGGTGTCAAATTGTCCAAGTCAAGGTGCAGACAATTATCCAAGGAATCATAATTGTATCCAACTACTCCATTATCCTCCCCATCAACATTAATATTCACCTATTCTTCTTCTTTATCTCTCAATTGCAAAGATATTTTTTTCTTATCTATCAATAATAATACAAGCTTTACCTACTAGAGTAGACAACAATTTCTTTATTTCTTCTACTCAATCTTCCCTTTTACCCTCCATTTAAAGGGTTAATTGGAAGTCAACTAAGCTTTTATCTTGTAAAAGGTTGAACCCCAAGACTAGACCCAAAACAAATATACAAAAACCCACAAAGGCATATAACTCAATAAAAACTCATATATTAAAGTTTAAGCCCCTTATAACATATATACCAAAAAGCTCTCAATGGCCCTAAACCCATTGAAAGGGTCTAAACGATTAAGGCTCAACAACTTGGGGACTAACCCTCAAGCCAGCTTAAGCCTCAATTACCCTAATTGAAGCTATAGTCTTAAGGATAATTCATGGAGACTCACCTAAATGCTTTTAAATTCTTCTTCAATAGAAATCCACTCTCAAATTGTGTGGGCATGTGCTTCTCAAGGGAAGTTATAACCTTTCACCCTTGCTAAATTAAGTTAAATGTTTATCCACCAACAAAACTAAATACAAACAAATTGTATAAACAGAAAATGCACATCTTAAACAATCACCTCTAAAATCCAAAAAGTCACTTACGAAAGTAAACCAATCTATAAACACATGGGTATGCGTGTTGCATTTGTTGGCAATTCCATGGCATGTTTCAATGTAAGCATTAATAATAGGTCTACTACTACTTGAGTCCACTGATCAACCATGAAAACATTGGTTGGTTTTGGATTCAAGTTTGAAAAAGTTCTGATGGAAATTCAAGCACATTGTGAAGACTGAAGGTATTGTACAACAATGATCTGGTTTCAAGCTCATACAAGACAGATTGCTAACCTAGAGACCTCAGAGAGTACCTAAGTGAATGCTAAAGATGTCCAAGATATCTTAATCTAGGTCTATGGCATCTTAGTGTGAATTCAAATGAGTCAAATGTAGTAAGCTGATTTGAAGTTTACTACCAGCAAACTTAAGGCCAGAGGTTTTTAAAATTAGCTCCAAAATGATAAAAATGTTTCTTCCGGTCAAAATTGTATTGCTTAGAGTCAGCAATGACTCACCTATAAATAGTTGACCAAACATCCTTTGTGAGGAATTGAGAAAGAGAACACTAGAATTCCCAAGATTTAACTTGAGAGAGTCTTTAAGAAAAACAGATCAAAGTGTCCATGAGATGCAATCTGAGCTTTTGTCTGATTGAGATGACTTCATCTTCACTTCAATTTCATATTGTTGTTTACCAGGGAACATTTGAAGAGAATTTAATTCGAGGTGATTTCATATTATTTCATGGTAGAGAATTCAACATGCGATGATTGTTAATCTAATCCAATGAAGATTTTGGAGATCAAACTTTTGTTTGATTTGGTTTTACTAGAACTCCTATGGAAGATCAAGGCGTAAGGAATCTCAATGAGACTCTAAGTACTCAATGAGACTTCAAGTTGCGGAGTAACTCCACAAAGTGAATATACTTGTGTAAAATAGCATAAAAATTCCGAATGAAAACATTAATAGAAGAAATCCAGACTTTTAGCAGCATAGCAAATTACCTGCAACTCGCACAAGCTGGTGAGAATTTTTCTTAAGGTAATCATTTGGATCACATTTGACCCTCACAATGCTTCCGACCACTTTTTCTTCAAATTCTGCCGGTTTCTTTATAAGATTCTCAACTAAACTCCTCCTCAGATAAACCAACTTAATATTTTCGGGAACAATAGCAGCAAAACAGCTTTTTGGAGTTTCTACAACCTTTTTCTTTTGAAGACTATGTTGTTTCCGGGTTGCGCATACATTGTCCTCCTCTTCATCCGAACTGTAGAAAAGCTCATCCCCGGATTCAGTTTCCTCTTGATTACCCACAAAGTGCGGTTCAAGCATGTCGTGAATTTTGAAACGGCTCACGGATTTTCTTCCGAAAAGAGAATGGAGCTTCTCATCACACACAACTGTCTTCTTTCTTTTGGGGTGAAAGAGGCTGTTCTCATTGACGTATGTGTTGATGATGGCAGTGACATCATATTGAGAGAGGTTTTGGCTTGTGTCTTTACCGATTGATTGAAGAAATTCAATGAGTGGCTTTGATCCCCACCCAACGAACTCCTTTTTCTTGGATTTGAACTTTCTTTTACTCTTCATAGGAGTGTAAAACTGCTCCTTTGATTCCTCCATCCATATGAAGGGCACATTTTCCACTTTCTTGTCCATATCATCAATGTCTATATATCTAAATCAGATGGTTCTGCCTGCAAAATGCTCAAACTTTCAAATATGATTCAGAATTTTTTGTTTTTTTTTTTCCCTTGTTTGGGGAGTCGAGGAGGTTATGGGAATTTTGGTTAGGGTTAGGGTTAGGGTTACCTGTTTTTTCTATCCTGAGGAGAACAATGAAAATTACACCCTTTGTTTCTGTCAATTAACGGACGAAAAATGTGGTGGCTCCGCCCTGCAGACGGAGGGAAGCTGTGTAAAGAACAGTAACGAGCCCAGCCAACGTCCGGTTCAGTCACGACTCAATACTTTTCGGCCCTGTTTGGGATGGCTTTAGGACATACTTCACGGGATATTCGAATAAAATTCGAAAAACATGGGCTCCACGTGAACATCAATGGCGCTTGTTAGAGACGAGGGAAATTATAAAATAAAAGAAAATGTAAAATAAATATATACTTTAAAGTGTATTAATTTGTTTTATTAATTTTATTTATTGAGGTTAAATCATTCTGAGATATATAAATTTTTAATCAATTGTAATTATATTTTAGTCTTTATTTTTCAAAATAAATTAAATATAAAAAATCATTTAAAATTTTTTTTCTTTGAATATTTTGACTATAAAATTGACTATAACATAAATAAAGAAAGTTTTTTCATCTTTTCAATCTAAAAAACTTTATTTCAATTATAGGGGTATTTTTTTTTTCATTTGAGGCAAACCATGATTCTCACACTTTTAACATAATTTATCATTCTTAATTTGTATGTTTGGGACAGATATAGAATTACTAAAGATTATTTAATTAAAAGGAATGAAACCATCTTCATTTTATAAATCTAATCTTTTACTTACTTTAACTTTAAAAAATATCCATTTTGAAAATAAAAATATTTTTATCTTTTTCTTGTAAAAATAATTTTTTCTTTTAAAACACACATGTAAATAATCAATATGTTGGTTATATGATTGGCTTGGTGTAGTGTGTCATGAATAGTTGAACGTAGCAAAACGACTTCTCAATTATGTGTCTAAGCATTTATATAAAAAAACAACTTACTACTTCTCAAGATAAAAAAAATAGGAAATCTCATATTTAATCTTTTCATTCTTTTTATCAATTATTTCAATTGTTAAATACATTCATCAAAACCCTTTCTAAATCCATTCTTTTTGTTCTATATTTTTTAAAGTAAGTTTTGGATAGGGAATGATAAAGTTACCATTTTCTTCGACCTCTCAATCCCACCCATCAAAACCCTTACTCTTTCTTTAACTCAATTTTTATTTTTATTTTCTTTTATTTCCTTGTTTTCTTTATTATTTTCCTTTTCTTTACCTTTATCTTTATCCCAAAATTTTATTTGTTTAATTGTTTAAAAAAAATGAAGATGAAGATAGAGAGAAAAGAAAAAAAATGAAAAAGAATGATAGAAAACAAGAGGAATAGAGTTGAAGAATGCGGTTAAGATGTATGAGCTTGAAAGGACGAAGAAGACCATATTTTTATCATTTCATATTTTTTATTTATTTAAAAATAGAGGGGAAAAAAATGATTGATATATGAAGACTTTTAGTTAGATGTGTTAAATTGCGTATCCATATCTATACTATTCTATATTAAAAATAGGATTATCTTGTAAAATTTTTCTACTATATAAAATTTTCCTATCTAAAATACCCTACAAAATATTTAATTCCTTTTTGAATCATATAAACAAAATATCTTTTTGGTTTATATTTTTTCAATTCATAATTATTTATATTCTACTATATTTTTCATTATTCAATTTGTTAGAAAAATTAGGCGAATTCAACGGAAGGATGAATAGGGTCATGGTCTCTTTTTGTAAATTTAAATTATACGAATGCAAGAGACAATTATATGCAAATATATAATAAAATAATATAAAAACAATTGCATATAAAGTAAAAGAGTAGGGTAGAGAGAATGCAAATACAAGATTTTTATAGTGGTTTTGTGCAACTTGACTTACATCCACTCTCCTCTAACTTCAATCCCAAGCTCAAGGTTCCATTACTTCAAGACTTCCAAACCAAACCTTTAGACAATAGAATTGGATTATGGTTCCAATATACCCTTTTGGACTTTTGGCTCCAAGCAGCTTTTACAATCCTCAAGAGATATCTCACTCTTGAACAACCCTTCGAGTGATAGCTCACACTTGAGAATCCCTAAGTGATACCTCACACTTAGATTCTTCATCTCAAAGATTTACAAATAATTTCACAAAATCATAATACAAAACTTTAGGCTCAAATGATACAAGAAAAACTAGAATTGAAAGGTGCACAAATGATATGCAAATTTTAGAATAATGGTGCACTAAAAAGTACTCTCCCAACGCTCAAATATATTCAAGAAAGGTTTAGGAAGGTTAAGCTCTTGAAATAATAAAGATTGAGGTATTTTTATAGAGGAAAACGACCAAACTAGCCGATGGGGGTTCAACCTGTTGATTAGTTGTTATCACTTAATGTTTGGCAGGTGACCGTTGGATCTCAATCGCCCTTTGACCAAACCTCGACCAATTGAGGTTCAACCTTGACCGGTTGAATAAGTGTTCTGAAAAAGAGAGAGAGAAGGTTTTTGCACCTCTTAACCGATTGAGCTGAATTAATCGACCGGTTCCTCATTCGATTCAACTGGTTGAGCTGTTTTTGGCTCAGCAACCATTTTTTTCAACTTAAAACCTTTTAAACAGAATTAGAAAGCATTTGACATAAAGTTTTAATTGAAAACATGAAATCATCCAATTTTAAAAGATTTAAAACAAAATAACTCTTGGATGATTTTGGTACATAAATAAAGAATGTAATGCATAAAAAACATAGTGCACCAATAACCTTACAAAGGATCTTATGAAGTTTAGGTTTTGAAAAACACTTCTCTTAGAGATCTTCTTCTTCTTATTGATTTCTCTTTGACTTGATTTTATCTTTATGATTGCCACTTTGGAAATCTTCTTGCCTAATTACACTTGAAATATAATCATTAGTTCCAAACCTTGTTTTGTTATCATCAAAATCGAGATTAACCAAACCTTGGTTTCACACAATTGTCATTATTTATTCCCTCTTTCCTTGGTCAATTTTTTGATATTTAATAGTAGTAAACTAGCTGCTCACTTGAAAAACCATACATGTAAGAAGATGTAAAAGCACATATCTCTAAAAAACTATAAGAAATGTGCATTCCAATGTGGGAAGTAGGAAAGAAGGGATGTCATAATTGGGGCCATTTAGTGGAAAATGTATAACATGTGACTTCCTCATAACATAAAAGAAAAAGCTTATATGTATGACATATGGAAACATGATAATACACTTCTTCATAGAATCTACAGACAACCAAGGAAGGATGATTATAATAAGGTTTACAAGTCATTTTTAAATGTAATTGAAAACAAAGAAGATGATGCGATGAATGAAATACCGGTAGTACTTCTTTAGGAATTGTTTGTCTACTTGGCTAATCAAGCATGGACTAGTTCATAGATCTTTGGTCTTTGATTATCAAGGAATAGAGATTTACAAATAAGGTTTGATGATTAACATTCCATTGTTGTCATTTTATATGTATATGGTTACAATTATCTACACTCACAATACTTATTCATTTCTTGTTATAATTGTCATTGTCCAAAAATTCTTTAATAATTAAAAAGTCTATTATGTTGAACTCTTTATTTACCTATATATAAATCACTATAGACCCGCATTTTTCACATGCATCACCACTCAATAGGGAGACTCACTTTTTATTTTGAAAAAGTAGGAATCATCATTTATTTTAATTTATTTTTAAAAATAAAAACAAAACAAAAAATAAATCTTAAGGATGACTCATTTTGGAAAGAAAAACATGTTTACAAAAATTGAGTCAAAATTCGTGAATCACAGTACTTATTGGGAAGGTGTCATAGGGTAACACCCTTGTAAGCCCTAAAAAAGTCTTCACTAAACAAGTGAAGGCAATTAAGACAATTGATTAATAAACTAATGGATACCAATGGACAACAATAAATATACAACTAGGCAATGGTGATAACAAATAAGAATATAACATGACATGTAAATAATAAGAATCAAGTAAACAAAGAAGGAATGAAAGAAGTTAACCTTAATAATGCCCAAATCAGGGCAACGTGCTTACATAAGAAAAGAAAGTTAGTTCACATGCAAAACAAGAGGTATAATATCAAAATGAGAGTTTCCCAACATACACAACATATACACAATCAAAGCCATGAATCAAACATAGCTAAACTAAAAGCAAAGTAAGCTAATATATATTAATCATGCAAGGGGTTAAAACTTGGCAACAAGTATGCAATCACAAAAAAAATCCAAATAAATAGTAAAAAGGGAATCATGCTACAAATGAAGACTTGGCTAACATGTACAAGGTGTATAATACAAATAAAGGGTCAAAGAAAGTCAAAAGCATGCAAAAGGAGACTGAATTAGTAAGTTTGCACAAGATATGCATAAGATGGACAATAAAGCAAGTATTTTAAAAATAAATCCAAATAAAATAGTTAGAGATGAGAGAAAATCAAAATGAAAATTTTACAACATGCTCAAAGTGTCTACAATGCAATCCTAAATCTCAAAGTTCTTAAACATGCACAAATTGTCCTAAATTTAACCAAAAATATTATTATTTAGAAATAGAGTATAACAATAAGTCACACAAAAATGAAATTATTTGACAAGCTTAGGGGTAAGATAAAATCAAAACAAAAAGCTTACAATATGTTCAAAGTGTTTAGAACACATTACAAAATTCTATAAGGCTCAAACATGCACTAATTATCCCAAATTTTAGTAGACATCTTATTGCTCATAAATTGGGCAAATCAACAAGTCATACAAAAATGAAATTATTGACAAGTTTAGAGGTAAAAAAAATTGAAACAAAAATTACACAACACATTTAAAGTGTATAAAATACACTAAAAATTATGTGAGACCCAAACATGCATCAATGACTGTTAGGATAAAGCCCTTAAAAGCATGACATGATGTAATAAATTTGGAATTCATAATTTATTTAATGATATTCCAGTTTTTCTTTTATCTATCATTATTCCATGTATTATATTTTATGAGCATTCTTGTCTACATCTTTTGTATTGTACATGACTTAGGTGCATTAGGAATTGAATAAAAGATCTAAGTCATGGGTTCCTTACAAATATATGACTTGTTCACAATCAATTCATGGGCTTAGGCAACCCATTAGAGGCTGTAGTGCACCACCTCCTAATTGAAATGATGACTAGTCTTGCCTATTGAGATGTATTTTCCATGGTGAGTGCATTAGTGTGTATGGTTGCACATTGGACATGACTTATTGTGAGTTATGACTTAATGCTATCAAGTGGTCATGACTCCACCAAGCTGCTTCATTGTATTGTCTCTCAACTTTAAGATATTAAGCTTGTGCTAAAGTTAGCAATGACTTTAAGCTACAGGTGAGATTGTAAATTGATCATATGGATTGGGTCACTATTGATGAAAGTCGATAGTAATAGGTATTCTCAATAAAGACATCATGATATCTTTTGGGATTGAGACAATGTGTCCCATTAGGTAATCTTAAGGGGGTGTATTCATGGAAACTATGAACATAGTAGTTCTTTAAGCGGAACTTGACATAGACTATTTTAGAGTTAAGATATGTTAATTGAACATATAATAGGAGGATCTGTAACTCAAGAATGGTAGAGGTAGTCTTGAAAGACTGATAGTTTTTACCTTATTAGACTACGGATACCAGTTCATGGGGAGACTGAACATAATGGATAGCAGGTCACGGACCCAAGCACTTGGTGTCTCGTTGTTATTTACATAAGACACTAAAGTTTAATTGATTATCTGTAATAGGATGTTGAATCAACTTTATAATTGGATTCTAAAGGAACTAGTATTCCTATAGGTCTCAATGGTCCCCGCTCTAAACTCATATACCTTGTTAGTATGAGTTATGAGGGTCAGATTGACTCTAGGTTCATTTTTATGCATAAGGGCATTTTGATAATTACGTAAGATTGCAGAAGGGTAAGTGAACAAGATGTTTGGACTGGGCTAATTAATTAATTAGTAGATCATATTGTGTTAAGTAATCAATTATAACCTATTTTAGGTTAGATTAAGTGACTTAAACCCATGTGGGATTAAGTCACTTAAGCTCACTTAGGAACCCTATAAATACCCTCTAAGGGTTAAGGTTTCCACAACTTTTGACTTCCACCATCCAGTGAGATAGAGAGCCATAGCCTTTACCATATTTTCCTTCTCACTAGAAGTGTACCAAAATCAAGGTTTGAGTCATCGAGTGAAAGACTTCGGTTTTACAAGACTTATGCGATTTTGATCTTTATCTTCACCATGTGGATTTGATTCAGGAACATCTGAATCTAAGATATGGTTTTCGTTAGCACTCTCTAAATCTTTTTAAAGTATAAAAATGTTATTTTTTCGCTTTGCATAGGATTTAGAAAAAACCTAGGATAATTATACATGTCCCTAACTTGATCCAGACTAGGGATTCAAAGAGATCGGAGTTTTTCCCATCAACTACCTAAAATTCTGAAGAACATTTCACAACACTAGATTCAAATATGGGTTCAATTTTTAATTAAGGAGTTGATCACTATAAGACAAACCAATTCACATGAGTGAAGACCTTAGCACTTAAGATGCATTAAGTGTCAAAAGTACAACACTGTGCAACGTCAAGGCCATAACTTGTTTGCATAGGTGTTAAATATAATTTTGGTTTTAATTAGATGTTAAAATTTGAATACCACTATGCATTCAAGTCAAGCCAATTCGCATGAGTAAGGATATTAACATTTGAGTTGCATTAAGTGCTAAAAGTACAACACCACGTAGCGTCAAAGCTATGACTTGTTTGCATGTGTTAAATATAATTCCTATTTTAATTAAATATTAAAACTTGAACACTACTATGCATTCAAGTTAAGTCAATTCACATGGGTGAAGACTTTGACACATAAGTGACAAAAATACAACATTGCTTCGAATCAAGGTTATAACTTGATTACATGAGGGTCAAATTTTAAACATTCATAAATCTTTTTATGGATATTTAAGTTTATTAAAAAAATTTCCTCAAGTATTAAGGTAATTTTTGAAAAAATAAAATTACCTAAAATCAAATTCATCTTTACAAATAATGAAGGTCAACACGCTTTTAAGAAATGTGAGTCTTTTCCTTCCTTAAAAAAAAAGTTATAAAAAAAAATTAATGAAAAAAATGAATTGAATAAATTAGGAGTATATATATTCACAACCCCATGCACGTTGCAAACAAGTTCAAACTGTTGGTCATTCATATATATATATATATATATATATATATATATATATATATATATTGGTCATTGTTGTTTCATGTATCCATATATGTTGTTCGCTACACCTATTTTATTTGATAAAATCCTTATGAAGGGCACGCATCCCACAGCACCTCACGAGACTCAACATTGCGGCACACTTCATAACATACATCTCCATGGCATCATCTTCAAAAAAAAAAAAAAAAAAAAAATTGTGGAACAATACTTACAAGGTTGAAGATGGTTGAAAAATTCAAAGGGTTGTTAGTAGATAATTCAAGTCAGGTTTTTCAAAATTGGGTTAAAGATCGTCCAAAAATTAAAAAGGTTCTCCAAAAAAGTTCAAGTCGAGTTTCTTAACTTTTGTCCCCTTTATATATATATATTGGAAAGACAAATTGGAAGATGATTCAAAGTGTAAAGAAAAAATGAAAGAAAATGAAATGGTATTTGAAAAAAAGTGAGAAAGAGATATTTTTTAAAAATAGGAAATTTCTTATTAAAATATTTCTTTGGAAAAAAAAAATTGAAGGAGAACAAGATTAACTTCAAGACCCAACCCATACATGTGACAATGCATATACATGATGTGTATTGAAGTGAAGACATTTATAGACATAAAAAATTAGTAGATTAAATTACCACTAATTTGTTCTTGGATAAGTTTCTTAAAGATAATAATAATAATGATAATAATAATAATAATAATATTATTATTATTATTATTATTATCTTCTTGGGAAAACCTCGATAAGAAGAAAAGTTGCTAAAATCAAGGAACTAAATCCCTTGAATTAAACAATTAAATATTGAAAATTTAAAATTCAATTCCTTAATTTCACCTATAAATAGAGGTGACTTCCTTCAAGAAAAGAAAGGAGAAAATCCAGAAGAGATAAAAAAAATTCAAATCAAGAAAATCAGATCTACAAAGTGACTTCATATGAGAAAAAATGCTTCAAAAAATCTCCCTACAAGTTTGGTAAACAACAGAAGGGCTACACGTGTGTTCTTTGCAATTCAACAAGTTCATTATAGAAAAAACCACTCTAGACCCTTGATTGATCTTGAAATCCAAGAAAACAATTTTGTCATTGTTCTTTGAGTTGTGCTTAAAACAAAAGAATCAAAGGAATTTTTTTTTTTATGAAGAATATCGTATTTGAGATTATAGCTCATAATTAATTAATTTTAATAAAATCTTTGTTCGTATTATTTTTTTTATTGTTTTGCTAATTTTGCAGGACTTTCGCAAATTTTGTGAGTACAATTGTATTGTTCATTCAAAGTGGCAATAATTGATATTCAAAATATGGAACAATCTTGGTACAATGCATGCAAGAAATGCAACAAAAAGGTCTTTATGAGAAGTGAACTTGGGGAATGTGCAAAATGTTTGAATCCAATAGCATACAACTGTCCAAGGTATATGTCATTTAAACCATCTTATAATTAATAATCTTTATCATTAAAAAATTAAACAAAAGAATAAAACTAACCTTACAAACAATAATATAGGTATGTGCTTAGACTTGTGGTCATCGAAGGAACCAAATAAGCAATAGTCAAATTGTTTGATGTAACTGAGAAGATTATTGGATGTTCTATAACTGAATTTGTATAGAGTAACAAATAGGTATGTATTTCTCACCTCAAATAAGAAAAAGGAAATTTTTTTTCTAATTTTTTAGCTCATTTTTTTGAATATATATTCCATAGAATGGGATGAACAACAAATTTTATGAAGGACTAATTCATTCTCATGAGAAGTCATATATTTTTCTCACAAGAATCAACCAAATGAGTAGTAATGGTCGAATTTCAGGGAGTTCCATTTCAGAAGAAGTTTATAATGAAAAAGAATTCAATACCACAACATGACCTTCACAAAAAAAAAAAAAAAAAAACATAAAAATTTGAAAATTTAGCAAGAATAATGTAATATTATGAAACTTCTTCAAATTTAGACATATTTGTTTTATCTTTTGGTAATATGTAAATAATCTTAGAATGTTGCCCTATATAATCTACAAAACAAACAATTTTCTTTCTAAATCTTGCTTCTGATGCTTAGATTTCAAATTTTAAATCATAAAAAATAAATGAAAACCATAAATTTAAAATAGAACATATATTTTTTAAACCTTGAATAGAAAATTTATTCATAAATTGAATTTATTATTAATTAGTTTATTATAAAAAAATATATAAATATGATTTATTTATTATCAACGCATATGAGCCTATTATTAATTTATTAAAATGGAGAGTTATTCATTTAATGTGAAACCTTCTATCTAAAATAAGTCACATTTCATTTCTATTTCGTTAATTTATTTTGCTTTCCACAATAATGGTCATTATTTTGTCTTCATTTTTCATATTTATAAATTTATAACTCAACAAAAATCTGTTAACCAATTTATTTGCAAAAATAATATTAAATTTCCATTTTTTAACCAGTCAAAACAATTACCCTATAACTAAACTCTATCATAACGTAACTTACCCTTATTGTTTATTATAATAATAATTATTAATATCATATAAAAACCATTCTGCTTCCAAGTTCATCCTAACTATTTCTTCATAAAATAAATTTCTCCATCTGTTTAGCCTTTTATTTATAAGTCATCATTAGATTATTCTAAATTGTTTCCATTGTTTGAAAATTTAAAAACTAAATTAAATTACAAGATTCAATCCAACTTAGTGTGCTAAAGTTTTATTTTTATTCTCCATTTTCAAATTGGATGTTATGAATTGCCAATTATTTCAAACTATTTATCTTTGAATGCTTTTAATGGTAGGTTTTATTCCTTATGTATGTTTTTTTAATGACTCTATCCCATTTGTGGTTATTATTATTTTTTGTCTTATTTATATGTGAAGTTGTTTATTTATTTTTTAAATTTATTTCCTTTTTCTATTGTTTAAATATTAAGGTGGTTTAGTTGACTTTTAAATTTGTCTTTTATTTGAACGTTAGTAATTGAGTATTAAATAATCTTTCTTTTCAATATTACTATTAACATGTTTATTTATTTTATTTTCATTATTGGCTGGAAGCAAAATGTTTGTTAGCATTCTCTTTTAAGTTAAACAACACATCTGTCTTATCAAATAAATTACTTTTTCATATATTTTATCTATTCATTACTTATTCTCATATTAAATATCATCTTTTTACTATTTGACTATAATTGTTATACTTCTCCTTATCGGTGAAAGTTGAAAAATATATAGGATATACTGACATTAATATAAATACAAAGTAACGTTCATAAAAATATCCATTGTTGTTTTTAAATTTGTGGTTAATTCTTTTTTGTTTTTTCAGAATTTTTTTTCATGTCTATTTTTTTGGCATAATTATATGTGAAGTTATTTATTTATTTTTAAAATTTTTCTTTTTAATTTCTTCAATGTTAAAAGTTGTTTGGTCTTGAGAAATAATGGGAGATGAGTAGTAACATCTTTGACTTTTAAATTTGTGTTTTATTTTAACTTCACTAAATTGAGTATTAAAACAAAATATTTATTTTCGATATTACTATTAATATGTTTATTTATCTTATTTTCATTATTGGTTGGAAGCAAAATTTTTGCTAATAGAAATACAATTTATAATTGGAATTTTTTTGTTAGATTAAGTTTTAGTGCTTAGTGATTTTAGTAGTAAATAATGTTCACAAAAATTCAGTTTCCTTTATTTCCACCTACATATATCATTAAGAATTTTGTTTAAGATATGATATGTCTGCCATATAATTTTTATTCTTTTCTATATTTCCCAATTCAAGAATAGGTAAGAAAAAAATAATAATAAATAATTTGTAATTTAATGACAAACTAATTAGATAAACAAACAAATATCCATTATCCATTATCCAATATCAAATAAAAAATTAAAATACATTAATTTGTATTCAATACATTATAATATCATATTTATTGTAATTTAATCTTTTAATCTCAAATTTAACATGATGCATCACCCAAGTTCTATTATTCTATTATTATGATCTCATATATGACTCTGATTATTATGGTATCATACATGTTGGAGTCGTTCCTAACTGGAGTCAGGCAAACTTCCTCCCTTCTTTGTACTTCTTGAGAAGTCTGTCCAGCTGCATTGAAGTCAAATGAACTTCTTCCCTGCACAAAAGGATGTCCGGACGGGTGGTCTGGGCACTCCCCTCCGAAGCTTAAATCAAACAAGGATAACTCTAACTATTTTATAAGAGAGAATGAGCGTATGTGCGTGTGTACCTTGTTTGTGCTTTTTGAGGGGTTTATATAGAGTTAAGGACACCATCATTACAACACTGTTAGGATTGCCATCAGGGTGAAAATCGAGCCTAGAAAGATAGTTAATGTCGTCACTACTGTGTGGACTGGGCAATCATGACAAGTAAGGGCGGCTGACTAGTGTCGTCTGCTGTTTGTCACGCTGAAATCTTGGACCATGTAGTTGACTGTCCATTTCCAATGTTTGGGATTGTGTGTAACACTTGAGTGACATTGACTTTTGGGTGTAAAGGGTTTCTAGTCCGCCGCTTAGACGTCAAGTGTATGGGCTGTTGCTCAGACATCATATGTGGTTAACCACGTATGTTAAAAATCCTAAGGACTTGACTAGATTGATTTGCCCGTCTGAAAGGTCCAGTAGGCTTGGTCTATCTGTCTTGTCTGGCATTTTGGAAGTCTAGCCGGCTCGTCTGACAATGTGAAAGAAGGAAACTTCTCACTTCTAGTGCCAGACAGAGCTTATGCTCTTCAAGACGGGGTGGTTTTAGACGAGTTATATGTTTGTCCTGGTCGGCCAAGGGGTCTTGAACTTGAAAAGGACACATAGAGGGAAACCCTCCACAATGTCCCTTTAATCCATCTACCATTATCCGGACGAGTATCCGACGAGTTGAGGTAGAACGAATTATCTGTCTCTTTAGGTTACTTGTGCGTTTTAGAACATGTGTCACTTAGAGAGGCAATGATGGGTCACATCCATCAAGGCTGGTTGTCAGATGACTTACCTCTTTAGGAATTGTTTCTAGGCAGCTTGTTTCTTGGGATACCTAGGTTCTTGGATCCCTATAAATAGAGGGGTTCTACACCTTTAGGTTACTTTTTGGCCTTTTCCACTTTGGAGTTTTTCTCCTTGCTCTGCACCTTCGCCGTCGCTGCGTCTGCCACCGGTCGTTGTTCGCCTTCCTCGCCGCCGTCCTTAGGCTTGCTTCTGGCGGATTCCTTCCCCTTTAGAGAGCGCTCATTCCTAACTCTGGTAATTTTTCTACCGCTTACATTTCCTTTTGTTTGTTGTTCCTTTTTGAACCACGTTAGCAAATGTTTGGTTAGACAAAAAATGGATGCCTTGGTGCCCAGATTCTAGGGTTCCTCAGTGTTTTTTGCTTTGAAAATGATGATTTTATCGATGGTCGGACTTAGGGTTTTTCAAGTTTCCATTTCTATTCCTATATTGACAGTGCATTCATCATCGATTCATGTGTTTTGTTTTGCTACCATCACGCTGGCACGATGGAGGTGATCTTTCCTTTGTTTATTGGTCAAGAGACTTGCTCCGCAAGTTTCTTTAAACGATCCATTTAGACTCGGACTTTTGGTCCGTCTAGGTTTCTCGTTGTATTGTTGAGGCACCATTGAACGATGGATGGGTTAGGTGATCGATTTTGATAATTGCATTGTCCTGTGTAGGTTTCCACACGACCCAGATCCACTTAGTATAATGGCAAGATGAGGAGTCGTTTCTACCAACGGAAAGCCTTAGCAAAGTGGTCGGAAAAACACTACAATCGGGTGCCTCAAACCGGAGTGTCCAGTTAGTGTCTTTTCTGAATGAGAATTTCAGGCTCATTTCCATATCCTGGATAGTATTCTGATCCAACTAATAGATGGCGAGGCTCTGTCCTTAGCTGACTTTCCCAACAACATGATGTATTTTACCAAGGAATAATTCGCTGCTGGGCTTTGTCTACTTATCCCTTATTTTTTCAAGTAGTTCCTTCACTTTACACAAATCCCTTAATCTTTTCTTCATCCAAACATTGTCTGAGTGTTGATGGGGTGTAGTGTGCTGGACATGCTCTTCCAATTGGATCTCTCCTTGTTGGAAGTCTTGTTTGTTTATACCATCAAGATGAGCAAGAAGGAAAGGTTCTACTTGTCTGCCCATATTCCTTTCCTCTAGTTGGTGATTGGTCTTCCAGATTCATTTAAAGACGGGGCAAAGGGACATGTCTTAGTTTTCAATCCTTGGAGTAGTTCGTCCGAGCGACCAAACAGAGTCTTTTCTCCACAACATTCGTTAGAGATTCTGAGTAGGATATGCTTCCGTCACTTTCTTTGTATTTCGTAATTATTTCTTCTTTGTTGCGATTTTACTACTGATCATTCTGTTTGTGTGATATAGGTAAGGAAAGGCGGGGACGCCTTGTAGAGTGGGTGGAAAAGACTTCTTTCACCCGATTCAACAAGTTGATCGAAATAGACGCGTTCGAATGGCCTCACAAGGTTATTATGCTAGACAAGAACTTGCAATCGCTGATAGATAATCCAAAGCCATTCATCATCCCCGTATTTCCTTGTCTAGCTCCCCCATCTCTGGTGCCTAGTGAACACTTCGTGCTGAATGATTTACCCTTCTACGAGGTTGCCCGTCTGGTAGATTCTGAGGCACGCCAGGTCCATTTAAAGGAGCGGGAAAGAAAACGTCAGGAAGGAACATTGAGGCAAGCTTCGGTTGCTAGTTGTCCATCCTCCAGTTTCGTTGTCCGTCCTTCCACTAAAAAGAGGAAGGAACCTATTGGTCGGCCTATCTGGAGGGCAAGGACTCTACCTCTTACATCTCCGTCTTCTCCACCTGTTTCATTCTCTTCATCATTTCCATCTTCTTCATCTTCTAATGGTGAGCCAAAAGCGGGGGTTGAGGGGGTAGTGCCCCCTATTATTTATGAGGAATAAGAAGATGATATGGCTTCCAACTTGAGGGCCGAATTTCGTGAGAGGCAACACAAACGCTTGTCTAAATCCATCGACGTCAATCCTACCCCCTCTAAGAAAGCTTGTCCGGAACCTGCTTCAGCTCCTATGCCCGTGTCGGTTCCTCCGACTACTGCTCCAACTGTTACTCCTAAGCTGGATGAGAAAATTCCTTCCATTGATGATGTTGCTCATCATGAGACGAGGAGACCCTTCATCGGCCCGGACTTTAGCGAAGAATCGTTCCAATACATGACTTTTTCTCTTCTCTGTCCAAAATCAACTTATGTCCCCAACTGGGAGGAGGTATCTGAGCTTCTGAAGCGAATTCCTTCCTTTATTGAAAGAGAGCTCCTAGTACAAAACATGGGGGGTGCTATTTTCGACTACTTAGCAGATCTCAGTTGAGACAGACAACAATCTCAGTTGATCCTTCATGACACGACTTTTGTATGGCACTTCAGACACTGTCATTTTCCACATTATCCCCATGCAAGACTACACGAATTTTGAAACGGCAGAAGTGGTAAGTTGTCTTCCATTTTATGCTCATTTTTTCTTAGCCTCTTGTTTCATAACGATTTCTTTGTTGTCCTCTTAGGTGATAGTCGGAGTCCGAAACCTCATGTGGCAATGTACTCACATTTTCTACCAGCTAGAAGCACATGTCCTCTTAGCTTGGAGACGACGAAGAGTGAAGTCGCTGTTGCTTGGAAGCTTGTTAAAGAAGAAGTTAGTCTATTGAGGAAGAGAATGAGGCAGTTCAAACTGAAACTCGCTGGTTGGCTGGAAAGAAGGATGCTATGGTGGTTGAAAAAAAGAAGACTGAATAAGAGGCTACTCGGCTGAGGCATGAGTTGCAAGATCTCCGGGTGGGGTTTGCTGCTCAGAAAGAAGACTTGGAGGTAGACTACCAAAAAAAAGGTGATGACATGTTCTTCTACGACTATTAATGTTGTTTGAAGAAGCATGACATCGCCCAAGATACTCCCAACTTCTCTTCGAATGACGAGGATGAGTTTCTAGGCAGCCTTGCCCAGAGAGGAGGAGATGTTTCTGGAGGCGGTCCCTCTGGTGAGTAGGCTTGATCTTTTGTTTGTATTTATTTATTCTGGTTGGAAGTGGCCTAAACTGCTAAATTTGTAAAGACAATGGATGCTTTATTTATTTGAATGTAGTTACTTTATCCATTTGTCTCTCATACATTATTTTCGTAAGCAAACTTTATTGAAAGTACTGTTTTAAATTGGATACATTCCATGAGCGGAGCAGGGGTACGCCATCCAATGTTTGAAGATGGTATGCTCCTAAGTCTCCAGCCTTAGTTACAACATATGGCCTTTTCCAGTTAGCTTGAAACTTTTCGGCTCCTATTTCGGCTGTGTTCTTGAAGATTCTTCTGAGAAATAAAGTTCCTAGCCAGAAAAATAGTGGTCGTGCCTTTTTTTTGTAATGAGCGATCATCCTCGGATGGTAAGAAGCCATCTGGATAGTCGTGTCTCATCACATTTCATTTGCCAAATTCAGTTGTCTTATGAGTTCTTCATCATTGTCCTATTGATCTTGCATGACTATTTTGGCGGTAGGCATGCTAATTTCAGTTGGAATAACGACCTCCATCCCATAAGCAAGGGTGAAAGGAGTAGCTCATGTTGATTGTTTGGAAGTTGTTTTGTAAGCCCATAAGACTCTGGGCAATTCGTCCACCCATTTCCCATTGGCTCTTTCCAACGTTTTCTTCAGTGTATTCAATATGGTTTTGTTTGTCACCTCCGCTTGCTCGTTACTCTAGAGATAGCGAGGTGTTGAATACAGATTCTTGATGTTTAACTTCGAGCAAAAAGTTCAGAAAATGGTACTATCAAACTATGGCCCATTATTTGTAACAATTGCTCGCAGAACTCTGAACCGACATACAATGTTTTTCAAGACGAACTTGGAGACATCCTTATCTTTGATGCTGACATAGGCTTCTGTTTCCACCCACTTTCTGAAATAGTTAGTTGCAATGAGCAAAAACTCATTTTGCACTATTGTAATGGGCAGTTCAGTGAGGTAGCGCCTGATCACTTCAAATGCCTACATTCATTCGTCTAGTTGAACGTGCTTGCTCTCTTCAGCGTGAGGAAGAAATGTCTCAGTTTTTATGTGAAACGGGCTATGAAACGTCCCAAAGCTACCAGATAGCCTATGAGGTGCTAAAATTCCTTTTTGTTACTTGAGGCAGGTGTTTCGAGGACAAATTTTATTTGAGCTGGATTATCTTCAATCCCTCTTTGGGTCACCATAAACCCAAGCAACTTCCCTGCACTGATGCCAAAGGTGCACTTAGCCAGATTGAGTTTCATGTTGTATGCCCGTATAAGACAGAATGTTTCTTCTAGGTATTGGACATGCTCAGTTTGAGTTTCGTTTTTTACAACAATGTCGTTAATGTAAACTTTCATAGTTTGGCCAATTAGGGACTTGAAGATTTTCGTCATTAGTCTTTGATAAGTAGCACCAACATTCTTATGTCCGAACGACATGACCTTGTAGTAGTACAACCCATGTGGTGTAACAAATGTTGTCTTTTCCTTATTCGACATAGGGATATGATGATATTTGGAGAAGACGTCTAGGAAGAAGAATATCCCACGCCTAACGATGGAATCGACTATCTGATTTATTTGAGGTAAAGGAAAGTTATCATTCGGGCATACGTCATTCAGGTTGGTGTAATCAACACAAACTCGCCACTTCTCGTTCTTCTTTGGAACGACTACCACGTTTGCAAACCATTCAGGATATCTGACTTCTCTGATAAATCCGACTGCTAAGAGCTTGTCAACTTCCGTTTAGATGATTTTTTGCCTATTCAGATGGAAATGTCAAACCTTTTGTCTGATAGGATTCGAGAAGGGCGTGATGTTAGGTTTGTGAGAGGCCACAAATGGATGAATTCCCCGCATATTAGAGTGAGTCCAAGCGAAGATGTTCTTGTTTCGCTGAAGCACACTTCCTAGTAGTTCCTGTTCATCTTGGGTGAGCAAAGAGTTAGTATAGGTGATTTGATTTGTGCCATGTAAGAGACATAGTGGCTGGAGTGGATAAGCTGCAGATGGATCTTTCTCTTTCGGGCTCAGTAATTGCTATTGCTCTCTTATGTTTGATGATTTCAGATGTGTCTCTTCACTGGTTGAATGTTCGGAGTCTAGCGCCACTTGGTAGCATTGGCACGCAACTAGCTGACTGCTAAGGAGATCGACTTGATCCTCCTTAGTGAGGTAGCTCATTATCTGATGGTACGTAGAGGGGACGACTTTTATTTGGTGAAGCCATGCACGTCCCATAATGGCATTAAAATGGGACAAATCTTCGACCACCAAGAATTGTGCATTCAGGGTGACTGGGCTAGCTTAGACGAGCAGCACGTCACCCTGAGAAGTTGTTGTGGCTCCATTGAACCCGGGCAGCAAACACTCTAGGTTCTATAAGGGGAATGGTGAGTAGCCCATCTGCTTATAGGCTGATATTTGTAAGAGGTCAGTTGAGTTACCCAGATCAACCAGAACCCTTCTCACGTCGAACCCGCTTACTCCTAGTGTTAGGACTAGGGCATCTTTGTGCGGTTGCAATACTTGGCTAGCATTTACTAGGGGAAAGGTAACTGTGCTATCAACTGGGCACACACTCCCTTCTAGAAAATTGCGCTAAACGGAGTTAACCCACTCTCTTACAAAGGCTGTGCAGAGCAACCTTCGCATTTTTCGCTTAGAATTGTATTTATTATCAACAAGGCCTCTATGTATGTAGTTGATGACAACTCTGGGAGCTGCTAAAGATGCAAGGGCTTAGACGACTAGGTCTTGGGTCGTCTCTCTTTGCCTACCAATTGCGTGGACATATTGTTTTAGGTGCCCAATTCTGATTAGTTTTTCCACCAAGTAATGAAGACTCTTGCATTGCTCGGTGGTATGGCTATGATCCTTATGATAGGAGCGCCTTCTGTTTCGATCCCATTTGGTTAGATCTGTGTTGATTAGCTTTGGCCATTTGAAGTTGGATAAATCACAAATTATCGGGATGAGTCTCTCATATGAGATACTGAGGGGGGTCAGTCTTACCTGATTCTACTACTGTTGGTCCTCCCACTTTTTGCTAGCTTGCCTCAATTGGTTTGAGGGTTTAGAGCTTCCTGTCTCGTTGTGCTTGGTCAGATGATTGGTGACCAAGACCTGTTGAGTGGCTGCACGGATATCATCTTCAAGCATGGAGTATTTGTTTGCTCGTCTGAATAGGTCGTCCACCAATGCAGGTGGCTTCTTTGGAAGAGACTCAAAGAATGACATGCCCAGGTTGATGTTTCTCTTGATGATCTACAAGATGGCATCCATGCTGCAGGATGACATCCATGCTGCAGGACTTCACCTAGAGCACGGCTTGTCCGAACCGCTTCATGAAGTCTCTGAGCAACTCGTTTTCCTGCATCTTGACATTCAGTAGGGCGCTTATGTTCTGCTTATGACAAGTTGAACATAAGTAGTGGCCCATAAAGGCTTCCGATATATCCTAAAAAGTGTTCGCGGAATTCTTCGGGAGACAATGGAACCAAGAAAGAGCTTGGTCCTGTAGGTTGGCCTGAAAGACCTTGCACAACAGTGCATCATTTCCTATATCGAGGGTTATGAGCTGCCTGAAGTGCATGATGTGATCGAACAGATCGCTTGTTTTGTCATATGTCGTGAATTTTTGCACTATGAATCCCCTAGATGACTCATAGTTAATAATATGAGGGTTGAACGGTGTGGAGAGCATATCATCCAACTACCAACTGACGGAGCCTGGTAAAGCTTGATTCATTGGGGCCCCTACTTGTTGTTGCCTTGGCGGCTGAGAGGGTCATTCCGACATAATTGCTGTGGTTGAGCGACCTAGACGAGCCTTTAGGGTTACTCACATGCTTGGTTTTCTCTCCATGACTGGCGTTTGAGGTCCCAATCAGGCTTGCAATACATGTGATAGGCGTGACCTTCTGTTGCACCTTCTCTTTGTTTATACCCGAGTAGAGTTGGTGCTTTCATCTAGTTGCGCCTAGCGAGCTGGTGAAAAATCCTCCTCAAATCTTTTCATGTAGCTGCTAAAGGGGGACTGTGTGTTCCTGGGGAAAGATTCTTCATCAGTTCGTCTTGAGGTTGTTCGCTAGCTTTGAGGGTGCCAACTTTGAGAAAGGGCTCAATAATGACATTTGGGCTCGCAACTCTTCATTCTCTTATTTGAGTTTCCTCATTTGGCGGAGCAGAGATTGCATCTGCTGATCATTCTCTCGTTTGCGTCTTTCTATCTTTTCACCCCAGACAAAATAGGTTTCGCTACCCATAGCTAATGATTGGCTTTTAGAGGGTGATGACATCCTTAGTCATTCCCACAGACGGCATCAATGTTGGAGTCGTTCCCTATTGGAGTTAGGTGAACTTCTTCCCTTCTTCGTGCTTCTTAAGGAGTCCGTTCAGCTGCACTGAAGTCAAATGGACTTCTTCCTTGCACAAAAGGATGTCCGGACAGGTGGTCCGGGCACTCCCCTCCGAAGCTTAAGTCAGACAAGGATAACTCTAATTATTTTGTGGGAAAGAATGAGCGTATGTGCACGCATACCTTATTCATGATTTTTGAGGGGTTTATATAGAGTTGACACCATCATTACAATACTACCAGGATTGCCATTAAGGTGAAAATCGAGCTTGGAAGGACAATCATCGTCGTCACTACTGCGTGGACTAGGTAATCATGACAAGTAAGGGCGGTTGATTGGTGTCGTCTGCTGTCTGTTGCGCTGAAATCTTAGACCATGTAGCCGACTGTCCATTTCCAATGTCTAGGATTGTGTGTAACACTTGAGTCACATTAACTTCCAGGTGTAAAGGGTGTCCAGTCCATCGCTTAGACGTCAGGCGTGTGGGCTGTTGCTTAGACATCATACATGGTTAACCACGTATGTTAGAAATCTTGAGGACTTGATTGGATTGATTTGCTCATCTGAAAAGTCCAGTCGGCTTGGTCTGTCTGTCCCATTTGGCATTTAAGAAGTCCAGCCGACTCGTCTAGCAATGTGGAAGAAGTAAACTTCTCACTTCTGGTGCCAGACGGAGCTTATACCCGTCTAGACGAGGTGGTCCCAAATAGGTTATGTGTTTGTCTTGGTTGGCCAAGGGGTCTTGAACTTAAAAGGAACACGTGGAGGGAAACCCCCCACAATTCATGAATCCTTTTACCCATGCAACCGACATAAATATCATTTTTTAAAAAACATAATATATAAATATAAACAGTACAAAAGTGGAAAATCTTGTACCAAAATTATGTGTTTTTTGTGTTTTTCCATACAAACAAAATCTATTATTGATATTTAAA
This sequence comes from Vitis rotundifolia, assembly GCA_030254885.1. Lineage (NCBI taxonomy): Eukaryota > Viridiplantae > Streptophyta > Magnoliopsida > Vitales > Vitaceae > Vitis > Vitis rotundifolia. The sequence continues at coordinate 13,199,980 of CM058170.1, forward strand.
AAAAAAAAAAAAGCTTTTCTATCTTTATGGCATCTTCTTTTCAGTTGACAGTATTTAAGGGTGAAATATTAATAATGAAAAGCGTAAAATTATAGCAAAAGGGACAATGAGGGGTTTAGATATGGCTTTTCCATCTTTTCAACTTATATTGATAACATACTACACTGATTTTACATACCCTATGAGACTATTTTAAAGATAATAAGATAATAAATTACTATAATCCTTCTATTTATTGATAGTCAATATAATTTACTTAATTAATTTCATTTTCCAATAATATTGATATTGTAAACATTCTTTGTCCTTTTTTCCATCATAATATTTTTAATAATAAACAATGTTTAGAAAATCACTTTCTTTCACCATGTCATCTATCTTAAGATAATAAATTGCTATCATCTTTCTATTTATTTATACTTCACTTCAACATTTCCAATTTAGATTGATTTTCATGCGATAAAAGAACATTTATCCTCAGTAACTACTAATAAGATATTACAACCTAAACATAACATTCAAAATATTAAGTTTTCAATTTCTACTACAATTACTAACCTAACCAAACTAATCTTTGTTGAAGTTACAACTCTATAACTTGGAATGAGTTGTTGTAGTACTACCGTCAAAGTTGACTTGTCAATTCTATGGATAATGGTAAAACATAAGAAATAATAATTTATTTTCTCAACTTATAAAAACTAATTATTTTTTATCATCATATCATCTATGATAACTCTGATTTGATATTTTTACATGAATCACGAATATAATTGTTACATCTTTTGATTTTGATTTTACTATAGTACATATATCTTTATCGATAATATAAGAATATTCATAAAAGTACACGTAAATTAGTCATTGTATCATTGTCAATGAATGTAACCTTTACAATAATACAATTTTCTAAATTAAATTTTTTAAAAATAAAACTCATTTCTTTAATGCAAATTATGTAGTTTTTTAAACATCAAGATAAAATTGGAATGACTAAAAGAAGATTCAAAAAACTATATATCATATATTTTTTTAAATATCATTTTTTTTTCTATTTCACCTAATACTTTTACAAATATGTGTAACTTTTTGGTAGGAGTAAAAAAAAGAAAAAAGGAATTTAGCCAAAACTACAAAACAAGTAGTTAATGGTTATTATAATGATGGTTTCTCCAAACTTTTTTTGAAAGAAGACAACTAAGATAATTAGTTGAAAACATACATCACAACCATGATGGATTGTAAAACTTATGGATTTTGACATAAATATGTTCGTTATAATTTTATATTCTATCTATTTTTCTACAACTACATCATCTTAAAATTACAATAATAAATTTCGATTTAAATAATTTATTTGAAATAATGATGAATAAGAAACTTAAAATTTAAAAATAAATATATGAAGAAAGCTAAAACATCATTTTAAACTAAAATAATATATTACCTTATGTTATATATATATATATATATGTATGTATGTATGTATATAATTATTTATGGATTAATTAAATTATAGATATGTTACATATTTTACATATTATTTTAATCAATGTAAAATTATTTATAGATAATTTAAACCAAATAAATTTAAATTATTGTATCTATGTTAAAAGATAATTCACTCACTAATTACCTTTTCGGATATTATCTCTCTTATTCCATTAATCCACACATCAATGATCACCTACTTACATAGTAACATTATAAGTGTTTTCTACTAGTATATTATAAAAGAAGCAATATTATTCATTATAATAATGGATCTCATATTATTATATGCAAATTATATAAAATTTAGTTATATTTTTTCACAAGTTTTTACATTAATGAAAGCTTAAAACAAAAAATAAAAATAAAAAAATAAAAAATTTAATTTTTAGAAAACAATTTTCACTTTCTCAATCAAATGTATTTTTTCAAAAAAAGTAAAAAACATAAAATGAAAACAAAAAACTAACTAGAAAGTGTTTTTCAAACTAAACATAACATAATAATTAAAATGAATTTTCAAATGTTAAAATATTGGCCTTCTACATCTCTAAAATTATAATACTAAATTTCTAATTTTTTATTAATACAATAAAATATTATTGGATAATATATTCAGTATATCTATCATAAATATTATTTATCAATTAATATCATATTATTAATGAATTATTGGCATACTGTGTCATTTATATATTATTTTAATTAGTTTAAATTATTTATAAATTGTTTAAAGTAAATAACTTGTCTCATATTACTTCTTTTAGTAAGGAATACATATAGAAAACTCTCAAATCTAATTTAAATTCATTTATTAAATATAATAAATCTAATTTACAAAAGTTTCATGCATTCGAAATAATAAAATGAAATTTTCATAATCACTAATTACATTTTAAAGTGTTTTTTCTTCTTACTCTACTTATATGGCATACTAACTTAATTTCTCAATCAATTAAAAATGACACAATTTAAAGAGTATAACACGGATAATTAATAATTATTGAAAATTAATAATTAAAGTTAATTTTTGAAAATTAAATAATCTTATATCTAAAATTACTATAATAGATTTAAACAATTGAGTTAAAATAATGATTAGATAAAATTCTAAGACGATGACAATAAGATTATTTAGAAGTGAAAAATGCATATGTCAATATCATCTTTTATACAATAATTTTATTATTTAGAAGTAAAAAAAATTGAAGATAATTATAGACACATAATATTGAAAAAATAAATTAAATTATTAAAATGATATCATTCTTGTTAATAGCACATGTTCATCTATTAGTAATCTATAAAAACTTAACCCTAATCATTGATTTTTTTTCACCTCCCTTGCTTTCTCACCTTTCTCCCATGCTTGGTGCTTGTTTTTTCTTTTTTCTTTCTTTTTTGTTTTTTTTATTTTATTTTATTTTATTTCATCGCCTTTTTAATGTAAGCAAAGGAGATACTGAAGGTGAAATGAGACAAAATTGGAGGCAAAGGATTAAAAAAATGAAGAAAATAAGGGTACAAGTGCCTTTGTATCCATCCCCCATTTCTTGTGTCAAAATCTCTTCATTCTCTCTTTCTAGCCTCAACTTCCTTTTGTTTCTTTAAAAAATGACTTCATCTTAACCCCTTTTAACCCTAATAAAATTAAAGTAAAATTGAACTTAAAAGAAAACAAGGTTAAATGATAAAGAAATTGTCAGATCAAAAGGTGAGCATTTTACTAATTTTCTACCATTTTTTTTTCAAAATTTTAAAGTTACAGACAAAGAGGCCACCATTGAGCCCATCAAATTGGTCCAACCAACAAGACTCATAACATTTTAGCATCTTCTAGGTCAAATGTTAATATATTACCTTTGTATTGTGTTGGGGGAAAGGAAGCCAAAATAGCTAGAATGACACATGGGAAAGGAAATTAAATTGACACAATTTCTTTTGTATTTGTATTGTATGCTTTTTCATTGCCTTTGAAATGTAAGGGTGTTAAGTAAACATTGAAAAGTTGACAAAACTGATCAAATCCAAACAAAAAGGAACAAATTGATTCGGTTTTCAACAACCACAAACAATGGTTTGATTTGAAAATTACTAATAAAAACCAAATCGAATATTTCTTTGACCTTCTACTCACCATAACCTATTGCCTTTACAACTTTTACTTGGTTGACAACCAAAGATTTCTCGCTTATGAATTTTTGGTTGTGTTTTCCATATCCCCATTGCCCCTCCCCAAAGGACTAAAATGGATCCTCAAAGGCATCTCAAAATTTATGTTGTTTTTTATTCTCCATCTATAATTACATATATGAAAACCCTAGATGAGTGACATTTTTATGACATATTTTGACAATTGTTATTTTGAATATTCCCATTATTAGGTAAAGGAAGTTAGTTCTAAAAGAACGACATGAAATTATTTGGAATGCATTAACTTGGACTCATTTTGATTCTTGTACTAATAAATATGAATTAGAAGTTTAAAACCTTATTTAGTTATAAGGATTTGCAAATCAATTACCAAATTCATTCACTAATGCAAAAAAAAAAAAAAATGACAAAGTTATATATTGACTATAAGTATTTCAATATTAATTGATGTTCTTGAAGGGTAATTAACTAATGAGTCTAGGCATATTTGAAGCTTAGTAGACCTGATGGCTTAAAAGATTTAGTTCTTCGGAAAAGGGAAACACAAGGAATGGCATATGAAAAAAATGACTTTTGAAGTTTTATCTAAAAATTGGTTATTAAAATTGAATGATCAGTTCCAAGTATTCCTTAAAGAGGCACAAATTAAGCAAATAGCCCTAGAAGAGACAAATTACACAATTAGCTCTTAAAAGGGTGCATGTACCTAATACTGATGAGATCTCAATCAATTATTTACATTAAGGAGAAAAATGGAATCGAAATACCTTTATTATTGATAATATATTATATTTCCAAGTGACCATTGACATCATACGAAATGATAATAACCTCGAGCCACAAAGTTTTGAAGAATGCCGACATAGAAAAAATTGACCTAAATAGAAAGAAACTATTTAGGTAGAATTAGACTCATTGAAAAAACAAGAAGTATTTGAACCTATAGTCTAGATGCTTGAAGTTGCCAAGCCTATCAAATACAAATTTGTAAGAAAGTGCAATGAGAAAAATGAAATCATGAGATACAAAAGCATAACTTATAGTTCAAAGTTTCTTGTAGAGATTGGGTGTTGACTACAAAGAAACATGCTCTCTTGTAATGGACACAATCACATTTAGATATTTAATTAGTTTAATAGTCTTAGAAGGATTGTAAATGCATCTCATGGATGTCGTTATTACATATTTATATGGATCTTTGGATAACAACATATATATAAAAATCTTTGAAGGACTTCAACTACTTGAAGCAAATAATTCGAAACCTCATATATACTCAATTAGTCTACAAAGATCCTTGTATGGATTAAAACAATATGAAAGCATGTGGGTAAAATTGCCTCAATGAATATTTATTAAAAGAAGGATATATAAATGATCTTCTTTGCCCATGAGTATTCATTAAGAAATCAACAACTGGATTCATAGTTATTATAGTGTATGTGGGTGATGTGAATTTTGTTGGAACTCCTGAAGAGCTCACAAGAACATCTAACTATCTAAAAGGGGAATTTGAAATGAAAGATTTAGGAAAAAAAAGTTTGTCTTGACCTACAAATTGACCATTTTTCAAATAGAGTGTTAGTTCATTAATCAATATACATAGAGAAAGTCTTAAATTGTTTTCATATAGACAAATCACGTCCATTAAGTTCCCCCATGATTGTTTGTTCACTCAAAGCGAATAAGGACCCGTTTCATGTCCAAAAGTACCATATCTTAGTGCAATTGAGACATTGATGTATATAGTAAATTGTACAAAATCAAATATAACATTTCTGTGAATTTACTAACAAAATATAATTTTGCACCGACTTAAATATATTGAAATGAGATCAAACATACATTACATTATCTTCATGGAACCACAAATATGGGTTTATTTTGTGTAAAAGAAGTATAATTACAAAAACTTGGATACACAAATGTTGGTTACCTTTCATATTCTTACTAGGGTAGATCTCAAATAGGATATGCACTTACTTATGGTAATATTGCAATATCATGGCAATCGGTAAAACAAATAATGGTAACTAATTCTTCAAATTATTTAGAAATACTTCTAATCATGAAGCAAGTCGGGAATGTGTGTGATTGAGATTTACAATTCAATATATTTAAGAATCATGTGGACTATCTTCCATTAAAGACAATTCGACGATGCTACATGAAGATCATGTTGTATATATTACATAAATTAAAGAAGGATATAGTAAATGTGATAGAACTAAACATATATCGTCCAAGTTCTTCTACACTCATGAGCATCAAAAGAATGATGAAATTAATGTTCAACGTATAAGATCAACAACAATTTAGTAGACTTACAACAATATTGCCAACTACAACACTAGAGAAGGTGATGTATAACATTGGAATGCAATGACTCAAAAGATCTTCATTATGAGTTATTAAAGAAAGTATGATTATGTCAACATGCAGGGAAAAAAAAAATAAGAATGTCATTAAATATACTCTTTTTGCCTTTGTCCAAGTTTTATACCATTAGGTTTTACTGAAAAGTTTTTTAATGAGTTAGTTGTAATAGTCCAAAAGCGTAAAAGTATCGTCATCCAAATGGGAGTGTTATTAACGTATATGGTGATTTGTGAATGACAATACTATTACCAAGTTTGTATCATTTTTGTATTGGTATCACCCTTGCTCTATAAATAAAGGTTTTTGAGTTAATAAAGATATAACAAAGTGGTTCCCTCTTCTTATTTACTCTTCTCTTTGTTTTATTCTTAACCTTTATATTTTATAACAAATTCATGATCATTAAACTATCTTCAAATCATTGTTTGCATTATATTTTGAGCTAAGGTTTTATATATATTTTGAATTTTGAATTCAAATTAGTATTTATTACTTTTAGAAACTAATTGGCCTTAAGACTTAAATTAACTTATATAACCCATTATCTAAATCAATCAAAATTGACCTTCCACAAACTTGATTTGGTACAATTTTTTCATCATTAAAAGCTTGATTCTATTTTTGATTCAAACATAAATTCAACTAATTTTTTCTCAAAATTTTTTTATTGAACTACGCATTTTTACACTGGTAGACTTCATCTTCGATTTATTGCCGGAAAGTACTACCGTGAGCGACGCCTCTGGCCTATTTCCATATATATGTAAAAGGGAGAGTACCATTTTTCCACCTCTTTCAATGCAGAAAAAAAAAAAAAAAGAAGATATATCTGTTTCAATCGTTTTACACCCAAAAAGCCAACTTTAATAATTGGCTACTATTAATTGGCTAATAGGGTTTACAACTCGCAGCGTTGGCTTCTTTGACTTCAGTTCCACTGTTCTCCAAGGCTAACGTTTTTATATTTTTTGTAAAAGAGTACTTTACAACAAACTTTTAGCGTGGGCATTCATTCTCCACGAATTTCTTGTACTGCTGTGTCTGCAAATGTGTTTGTGTACCTGCTGACCAGCAGCCCAGCAGTTGGAACCCAATCAAGAGAAATGTTCCTTAAATAAAGAAACAAAGGTTTGCACACAAGCTTAGGATACAAGAGAAATGCTTCTCACAGATGAGAGATGGGGTTAGCCCTGTACAAAAACACTTCTCTCAGATGACATGGGTTTAGCACTTCTGCCCACCTTCTTCCATCTTCTTCTGCATCTTGTATTGCAGCGTAGCAGGAGCACAATCCAGTGGTGTTTCTCCTGAAGAATCAGTCCATTAGAATACACCAAAAGGACAACCATGTGACTAGAAACTGTCTACAACTTTTGTGACTACCAACTGTTCTAGACTAACCTAGTTACAATGTTGTTCAACAGAACTGGTGTACAGGGATCTTTGCCTTTTGGCATTCCATGTTACATTTTGAACACAGTAACCGGTGTTTCAAGGATGGGAAGGAAAGGTAAACCTCAACTTTCTTGGCAGCACAACTAACAAATTTTCACTCATCTGTGCATTATCCAACAAATTAAGCAAAACTGAACAGTTTGGTTGGACAGAAGATTCATTACCCTGTGCATTCTTGTGCTCCAGACTTGCTCCAGATTCCATGAGAATAAAAACTATATCAGTTTGATTAAAGAGTGCCGCCTGCATCAAATTGAGTCAGTCATTTGATAATATTTAAACATGATGGAAAGAATCTGAATACCATTGGCAAAAATGCAAGAATGTGTGTGCACACACATTGTGGGGGGGGGGGGGGGGGGGGGGGGGGGGGGGGGGGGTTGGGGTGGGGTTGGGGTGTGGTTGGGGTGAGAGAGATCCTACCAGATGTAGCACGGACAATCCTTGCTTGTCACAGTAATTTGCATCAACACCCTGCCAATGTGATGAGTTTTCAGTCTAAATCAACAAAATTAATGATTAAAAGCATTTATACCTGACTCAGAAGCTTCTTGACTGCAGCAGTGTCACTATTTTTAATAGCTTCTCTTAAACCCTGATAAAAAAGCCATGCAATACAAATAATGAGCATAAGTAAACAGTCCACTGCAATATAACTAATTAAACCTTCAATTGACTGCTTTAAATGGATCATATAGGGTTGCATACCTCCCCATTAGCATCATAATCCATCTGAGGTTTATCCAAACTACTGTTGCTTACCTGCCCAAGATTGGAAACCAACCTGCAAAGTTTAGCACAAGTTACTTACAATTATAAATTTTCAAACCATATAACAGGAAGCAATATGATATGAAGTCGAAAAACATCCATTTAAAATTTTAACAAACTGGAATTTGAGATCCAACAATACCTTAAAGAACCAAAATATAGATAAATGAAACAAGAAAAAAAAAAAAAAAAAAAAACTCATGCAGGAATTATTATCAACTCTAATTTTTTTTCCTTCCCATTGGTCAGAGGAAGAGGGAAAAATGGAAGGAACTGAAATTCAAAGCATCATGGAGATAAGGACCATTATGCAGATACATGTCAAGATAACTGAAAATTCTATATGACCTTTGGGCTGACAATAGATGACAGATCTGTCCTCCCTCGGTTTTTAACAGGAATGCTCACATCAGCAGAAATTGTAGTCCCACTTTAGTGAGAACCATGTTTGTCTCTACTGACAAGATGTTGAATTCTGTCAAGTTTACATTGCCATAGAGGCTGTACACAACAGGGAGAGGGGGAGGAAAAGAGATGGTGGTTTTTGGGTGGGAATAGGGAAAAAAAAAAATTATTCTACCCTTGGTTTGGAATAGTATGACCGAACATAATTCACAGGTACATGTCTAACACCTATAGCTGTGTTTGAGAAAATGAGTTAAATTCATAAAACTTATGACTGGCGACTCATGAGCTTGGCAGGTGACACTGTGACAGAATTCAGTTTGTTTTACAAAATGCAAATGCAACTGAAACAGGAAAACAATATGCCAAGTCATCCAAGTATGAAGTGTCAATACAGAGTTGGGCAATATGCATTACAGAGGAGGCATTTTCCCCGTTTGTGATCATCTGAACTCAAATTCAGTATGGATTCAACCCATGCCAGACTCTCAGTAGGAGTCAGAAACATATGGGGTCCCAAAATCCTGCACCAGTAAGTACATCTGGCACTATAAATTGTAAACTACTTACAGATAAATAGATAGTCGTCTTAGGTCAACAGAAAGAAATGAAATACTACATGTAACGTACCCATGCTTGCTGTTTGAAGTGGAACCTCTATTCTTCAGATTGCAGTCAGTCTTTTTTGGTTTTGGGTTCAAATGAGTGGTAGAGATGGCAATAGTTTTCCTCTGCAATAAATAAATTAATAAACAAATAAATTTAAGCCCTAGATGTGCATGGAGGACTAGGATTCATGTAGCTGGACCAAATAGTTAGGAGTAGCGACAGAGGCAGAAAATTGTGTGTGTTGGTGGGGGTGGGGGGAGTTGCGGCAGTGGGGTTGCAACAAAAAGTAGCTTCCTTTGTGTGGGAAGCAGTCTCGGGAAGAATTCTAATGCAAGATCAGTTCAAAAAGAGAGGATGGATTATGTTGAATAGATGCGGCATATTGAAAGGCAAGGAAGAATCTACTGATCATCTTTCACCGTTCCAAAGCAAAAAATTTATAGCGGCTGGTTTATTCTCTATTTGGTTTGGTCTGAATGATGCATTCTACAGTTAGGGGGAATCTCTTGAGTTGATATGAGTCATATTCATGAGAAAGATGTTGAAGAAAGCTTGAAGGGCTGCTTCCTTGTGCTTTCTTTGGACCTTATGGAAGGAAAGAAATATGAGGTTATTTAATGATGTCGAACTGTTGGATCAAGCAATCTCATCTCATTTTACTGCTTTTTTTTTGAATGAATTAGAGTGCACATAGATCACCATTCAATGTCCATGATAGATTTTGTTGATTGGTTTAGTTCCAAGTAAAGAGAGGGAGCTTGTTTTCTGTTTTCTCTTTCCTTAGTCTTTAGGTCACATATTGTAGATAGCATATGTACCTTGGTGCATTAATATATTTTCTTTTATTGCCTATCAGGAAAAAAAAACATAAACGATAAATTTAGCCTAATGCTATGTGTGCTTCCTTCCTTAAAAGGGGTTCAGGTTCAAATCAAGCACAAGTAGATCTGTTTTAATTATCCAAGGGGGCACTAGCTGGAAGTCAAAGGGGTTTTCTGTTATGGTTTTAGATGCGATGCATGGAAACCAATATAGATGTATAAGAAACTATTTCATAATTCATACCTGCAAGGGAACTGTTTCTACAGGTGCAGCTGGAACTTCACAAATGCATAAAGGCATCCCACACTTGCAATCTGAAATGCCTGAAACAGCATTATGCACTGCAGTTGGTTCATCAGTCTTCAGATCTACATTTGGATTGATGTTCAGTGTTGCAACTGAATCCACAACAGAATTAATCCCATCTAAAGAGGCCACTGGATCAACTTTTCCCAATCTATGACAGATAAACATAATCCACAAAAAAACAAACACATTAAAAAATACGAATGTCATTAAAACAAGAAGAAGAAGAAGCAAAGGTATGAAGTCCTTCAATCTTTAGGCAACAAGAAGCCGAAACTTCAAAATAATAAAAGATAAGAAGTACCACAACAGCCAAAACAGGAAAAAAAAAATTGCTTAAGCCAGCTGGTAATGAGCTCAAACATGTTCCATAGAGGTTGCCCAATTTTGAATAGTAAACCTGTTTCTGAAGTAGATAAGGAACACAAGAAAGATAAGCACCCAGAAGAGAGATTGAAAATCTCCCAAGAATGGGACATCTCCTACAACCTCCTCAAGGGTGCTCAGTCACCCAACATCTAGATGTTTAACATCTTCCTAAGCCCATAGCAAGGTTTCAAACTGCAACTTGATGGTGAGCTTAGTCTTCCGGATACCTATTGAACAGATGATTCAAGGGACTTGGCTTGGTGTTTGGAGCTAGAGTCCTGTCAGAGAGGGTAAGGATCATGCATATGTTAAGGTTGTCTTGCTCAGGTCATGAGAACAAGTATCTACAGTAAATGTCTCACACCAAGGGGTTGATCATCTATCACCAAAGCTGAGCCCCCATTCACTGATCTTGTTGACTCACCGAGTTCATCTCTAACAGGTCCAGCCACCCTATAGAGTTTGTCGTTTGCTTTAGCTCTCCAGGTACATTTCCCCATTTAGAATTCTAGTGGTGTTAGCATTACCCAAATTTGACCCCACACCTTCCTTATCTTTTTTATAATCTTTGAAGAACAGATATTTCATTTCTGAGATCACCTCAAACTTTGGAGAATTTAAGCTTGTGCCCGCAGTTCCTCACTAATTCCTTTCACTATCTTTTGGCTTCTATATATGAAATAGTGACCATCCTAGAAGGAAAACTAAAAATTCCCCAGATGCTAATCGTTTTTTTTATTTTTCATTTTTTATTTTATTTTATTTTTTTTGTCAGAAACAGAATTGTAGTAAAAGTGAATAAAAGTACTTTAGAAGGACAAGGAGTCATCCCCAAAGTTAAAAAAACTGATCAAACATGGCTAAACTCTGCCACAATACAAAAAGACTTGACCAACCGGTATGGACTAAAAAAGAAATACAAAAGCCTCTCCTCTAGCCCATACAAAACTTCTCTCGTTGCTATTCAACCCCTTTTGTTCAACAAACCGAGGACCAATTAAGTTGAACAACATTTCAGTGGAATGTCTTTGAAAGGAGGTGTACAAGAAGCCCAAAAACAAGGACAAAAGTGAATTAGATCCCATAGTGCCTTTGTCCATCCTCCACTTATCCTAAAAAAACTCTAGCATTTCTCCCCCACCACACAATCTATGTCAGTGTGAGACAAACTTTGTGCCACAAGATTTTGCCTCTTAAGGAACTCTTGAAGCCCCTACATGAATGGTCATTATGTCACATATGTGCTTAGGTGGAACCCACTCCATCCTAGCCTTTCTAAATGAATGGTACCATAGCCTCATTGTTATAGGGTAAGGTGTTCCCAACCATAGCATGACATTGGTATTTACCTTTTTACAAGCCACTAACCAAGCAAAGACCTTTACCTTAGATGAGACTTTTGACTTACATATGGATTTGGTTGGAGAAAAGGGACATAGGTCTGATAGATTGGACAAATGATAGAGACAAGTGGCAGCCACCTTTAAAAGTTTATCAAAGGCGCAAAGGAGTGGGATCCAAGGCCCAAGCTTTAATTTGGCACTCTCTAGATGATAATGGGCTTAGTTGGGATCTTATATAAGTCAATATGGGTTCAGCTTAAGTTATGGGCTTAGTCAATGGTTAAAGTTACCATTTTCAGTCATTATTGTTGTCATTTTCCAATAGTCTTTAATGTGGTCAGTAATCAGTCCAAGTTTGTCATTTTCAAGTTGCATTTATTGTGTCTAGTACCAAGGAGTTATATTAATAGAAGAAAAGATACAGGAGAAAGAAGAGATACAAGAGAAAGAGAAGAAACCAAGAGAAGGATGAGAGGTCCTTCCCACAAGACAAAAACTGAACAAAAGAGAAAACACCCAACTAAAGAAAACTAAAAACACAAAAAAACCCCAACACTCTCAAACTTTTGAAGCGCAAACCGCAGTCCAATTGAGTTGTAAAACACTTAAGAGGAACTCCTCTAAAAGCTATAGTACAAGAGGCCCAAAGAGAGGAATAAAACAAAATCAAGTCTCATAACATCTCTTTCGTTCTCCCCTTATCCTCAAAGATCCTATTATTTCTCTCTTGCCATACCATCCATAGCAAAGTAAGGCAAGCGATTTGCCAAAGTGTCTTGCCTCTTAATGAGTTCCCCAAGCCTTTAAAAGCAATAACCAACATGTCCTCAATACTCCTTGGAGGAACCCAAGCCAACCCTGCTAGATTGAACAACTTGTGCCAGAGTCCAATGGTAATAAGGCAATGAAGAAAAAGGTGGTCTATCGATTCTCCATTTCCTTTGTAAAGAATGCACCATTGAGGACAGAGGGATTTGTAAAGTCTTCTCAATTGCAACTTGTCATTGGTGTTTACCTTCCCATGTGCTACTAACCAAGCGAGGGCCTTAACCTTTGAAGGGGCTTTTGAACTCCACAAAAACTTGGCCGGAAGGAACAAGGTAGGATTTGAGACTTTTGACAAGGCCAAGAAAAAAGATTTCACTGAAAACAGGCCTGATGATGACAAAGACCACGCTCTTGAATCTGCCAAAGAAGGAGAGAAAAACACTGAACTAAGAGAGAATATTAAACTCTAAAGGAGATCAATTTCTGAATCAGTAAGATTGCGGCGAAAATTAAGATTCCAAGATAGTGGAAAGGAATTGTCAAGGACATTTGAGACAGTGAGGTTTTTCACAGAAATAACTCTGTAAAGACCAGCAAATTGAGAGCACAAAGTTTGGTTACCCCACCAATGATCTTCCCAAAAACGAATTCTCTCCCCATTCCCCACCACTAGGCAGACAAAGGGGGAAAAATCCTGGAAAACTTGAGCAATAGTCTTCCAAGGACATCTATGTGACCATCTAACCAAAATGTTGGCTTCCATCCATTAGGATGTGTCCCATAAATACTCGCAATAACCTTATGCCAAAGACCACTCCTTTTTCTAGGGAACCTTCAAAGCCATTGCCCTAAGAGAGCAATGTTTCTCATAGAAGTCTTCCCAAAACCCAAACCTCCCAACTCCTTTGGTCTACTAATAACATCTCATCTGATAAGATGATCTTTCTTCCCTTCCCCCACCACAGACCAAAGAAAATCCCTTGGCAGCTTCTCAATCTTTGAGGCTATTGATGCTGGGATTTTGAAGAAGGAGAGGAAGTAGCTAGGGATGTGAGACAGACTTGACTGAATTAAAGTAATCCTTCCTCCCAGAGACAAAAAGGCCTTTTTCCAACCATCCAACTTCCTCCAAATTCTCTCAACCACCAGATCCCAAAAGCCTATTGTCTTTGGGTTCCCTCCCAAAGGAAGGCCTAAATAAGACAAAGGCCACTCTGACACTCTGCAATCAAAAACCGAGGCCAAACTAGACAACATCTCCTGCCCAGTATTAATACTTGAAATGGTGCTTTTTTCTAAGTCGATTTTTAAACCTGATACTTGCCCAAAAACCAACAGGATAATCTTGAGGTTTTGAAGATGTTCCAGAGAGGCTTTAGAGAAAAAGATGGTGTCATCTGCAAATTGTAACAAAGACACTCTAGTCCTATCCCTCCCCACAAAGAAACCCTCAGTTAGCCCAGTTTCCTTTGCCCTGAACATCAACCTACTTAGAACATCTACTACCAAAGTAAAAAGGAAAGGAGAGAGGCGGTCTCCTTGTCTCAAAGCTCCAGAGGCCTTAACCCAACCCTTTGCATTCCCATTAACTAGGATTGCAAAACTTGATGAAGACAAACATCCCCATATCCAAGATCTCCATTTCAGACTGAACCCCTTCCTTTCTAGCACATGATCTAAAAAGCCTCAATCCACATGATCATAAGCCTTCTCAAAATCGATTTTGAAGACTTATATAGTTGTTGATTAGTCTTTTGGAAGGAATCAATCAATGAATGAATTTTCAGCAGCCAATTTTTTCCTTTGTGAGATGCAAAGAGTACTTAGGTGTGAAGCCTATGGTTTCTAGGAGTGATTCCTAAGGTCCTTTCAATTATACTCTCCTTTCATTCTATTTCCTGTATTGCATCAACAAAGCCACAAAGAAGGATTTTATTGAGAACAAATCTAAGGGGGTTCCTCAGACACTAATCTTAAAAGAATAATTTGTTATACAGAATAAATGTCTCAAATGAACTAATACATTTGAAGATCAAAATCAAAGTGAAGCTTTCTTTTAAGTCCATGTTCTATAGGAAACCAAGATATATGAGCATCATGGATAGCCACCTTGTCTCAAAAGTAGAAGTGAAGATCAATCTCTAATCATTAAACAAGTATCTTGTATTTCACAAAAATTAGGTGCAGTATAACACTTAATTGATTGATAAGAGGAGTCAATGGAGAGAAACTATCCTTTGTTGGAGGAGTCAAGAGGAGTTTCGAAAGGTGGTAAGTGTTGGTTTGCAGTAGAATCCAAGATGTTCGAAATCTCCATTGAAGTGTTCTGAGGTAAACTGAGAGGGTCTATTTTGGAAAGGAGCAAAGGCTTTTCCTCTTGGATAAGATTTGGAGATAAGAGCCTAAGTCTATTGTTGGAAGGGGTGGAAGCTTGGTGTAAAGGTGAGTCAAGTTCGAGGCGTTTGAAAGTTTGGGAAGAAGGAGGCAGAAAGTTTAGGCTGGATTGTCATTCTAATGAGGCTGGGAGGTTTTTACTTTGTTCGATCAGAGATGTGGAAGCTAAGAAGTATTGTCTCGTATTTCCAGAAGGAAAAGGTTTAGTAAGGGGATGGTTTTTGTTAGCTAAGAAGTTAAGGGCTCTTGGAGTCTCCACTCCAGCTGTGAAGAATTTCTTCTCGGTTGTTCCAACCTCTGATAAGGTAGGGTGTAGTGTCAAAGGTTTAGAGAAAGGGTTAGGATTGTTTGCAGAAGTTGTAAGAAGAAAGACATGGGAGTCAGGGGAATCCTTAAGGGTGCACCTAGGGGACCGGGAACTGCTTTGCAGGGAAGAGCAGTTAGGTCGTTGCCTGGTTGGCTGTTTTGGTGGTAGTTTTGAGTTTGTTCTTCTATTGCCTTCCTTGAAGAGGTAGGCGTTTGAAAGTTGGTTGCTAAAGGGAGATTTAAGAATTTCCAGGTTGGGTGGGGCCCTTGTGTTGTTTGAGTTTGAAAATAAATGTGAAACTAATATGGTGCTTTTAAGAGGTACCAAACATTTTAAGAATAGAGAAAGGTGGGGACCGGAAGTGGGGTGTATATGGAAAGAAAGCCATGCTAAGGAAGCTTGGGTGAGGGTTGTAGAACTTCCTCTTCTTCTTTGGAGTAGAGAGGTATTTAAGAGAATTGGAGAATGTTGTGGGGGGTTTGTAGCTGTGGATGGAGAAACAACTTTCTTTTCCCAGTTGCAGTGGGCTCGGATCTTGGTAAAAGTTTCGGGGAAGAACTGGCCAGGGTCTTTGCAGGTGGTGGCTGGAAACACTTGTTGGGAGATTAGTCTGTGGTGGGAAGCTCCCCTGTGGGTGTCTCAGGTTGTGCCGAGGTCCTTTCTGCATTTGAGAAATGGGTGTGAGGTTAGGGATGAAGGTGGGGGCAGTGCACACGCTGGTGCTAGTGTAAATTTGAAAATAAAAACTGGGGGTCAAATGTGCAGGTTGAGTGTGGCAAAAGGCTAAGGACTGCAGAGGGTGCAGGGGGTAGGCCGGCTCAAGTTCCTGCTGTGGACTCTTTTGCGAGTGGGCCTGGGCCTAAGTTAGCAAGCTGGGAGGCTTTTAAAGGTGTAAGTGGGGTGGACTCCAGAGGAGGAGCAGGCTGGGCTAAGGGCCAAAATTCCTTCAGGTCTAAGTCTTCAGGCCTGGGAAAGGGTACAAATGGGCCTTTAGGGCCTTTGCTAAATGATGCCCACTCGAGCCATTATGGGGAGCCCTTCTCTTCTAAGGCTCCCCCTGAGCTCGTCAGGGACACTGCAGGGCTGGAGCAGGAGCTCCTAGCCGTGGAAGGTGCCGACGTCGGGGGTTCGTCTCTTGGCCGTCTGAAGCTCACCGACAAGGCACTCTTGGAAGAAGCAGGCAGGTATCCCCTTTATCACAAACTCTCTCTTGTTTCTTAAGGGCTTGGGGTTTCTTCTTCTTCTTCTACTCCTTTCTTGGGGCCTGTTAATGCTGTGATGGGGACGGAGGGGGCTTCTAGTGGGTCGAATGGGTCAGTGGAGTGGGCGAGGAGCAAGGTTCCATTGCAAGAAGAGTTGATTGAAGATTTCTCGGCTTGCGAAGGGCAGAATGAGCCTCCGTGGGCTTCGTTTGGCTATGCTAGTGTGACTGAGCTAGCTATTGTTCCATTTAGATTGGGATTTGAGAGCCCAGTAGCGGAAAGGATGGCCCTTCAACTAGAAGAGGGGGGGCGACATGAAGGATGGAGTTCTAGCTGTCTTGCGAAGTTCAGTTGTCGTCTGGGTATGCCAACAGAAGGGTTTGAAGAGGAAATTATGTACCTTTTGAGGAGAATGAAGGGGATAATTGAACATAAGAGCCAGGACGGGGCGTATAGAAAGACGAAGTCTTCGGCTTCAAAATCCAGCAGGGAACTAAAGAAGCTGGAGTGGACAGTAAGCTATAAAAAAAGCTAGGGTGGTTACCAATGCAGGTATGTCTAGAGGGGCTTCTAGATCGGGGTGCAAATGAAGATAAGGATTTTATCATGGAATGTCAAAGGGGCAAACGACAGTGATAAAAGAAGGGTCATTAAGTCAGTCATAAAATCCAATAAAGTGGATATGGTTTGTCTGCAAGAAACTAAAATCAAGGAAATGAGAACGGGTCTTGTCCGTAGTCTTGGGGTGGGAAGACATCTAGACTGGAGAACAATCAAATCTAGGGGTGCAGCTGGAGGTGTTCTGGTGTTTTAGGATAACAGATTGGTTGAATTGGTGGATGTGGAAGAAGGGATGTTCTCAATTTCACGTCGGTTTAAGAATTGTGTGGATGGGTTGATGTGGGTGTTCACTAAAGTGTATGGGCTGACATGTAGCATGGATAGAGAGGATTTCTAGGAGGAGCTTGGGTCAATAAAAGGTTTATGGAGTGACCCCTGGTGTGTGGGGGGGATTTCAATATGGTCAAATATCCAGAGGAGCGTAATAGGGGAGGTGGGCTTTCTACTTCAATGAGGAGATTTTCAGAAGTGGTAGAGGATTTAGAGCTAAGGGACTTTCCTTTACAGGGGGGTCCTTTTACCTGGCGAGGTGGGTTGAATAACCAGTCCCAATTTAGGCTTGACCGGTTTTTAGTGATAGATAACTGGGACAGTATGTTCAATGGGGTTGTGCAAGGGATCCTTCCCAGACCAGTTTCTGATCACTTTCCCATTCTCCTAGAAGGTGGAGGTATGAAGAGAGGTCCTCCACCTTTCAAATTTGAGAACATGTGGCTGGAGGAAAAGGGTTTCAAGGACTAGATGAAGAAGTGGTGGGGGAGTTTAACTTTTACTAGGACATTCAGTTTTGTTTTGGATGCAAAACTAAGAGCCTTAAAAGATATTTTGAAGAATTGGAATAAAGAAGTATTTGGTATCATTAACACTAAAAAGGGTGAAGCTCTCAGACAGGTGGAGTGTTGGGATGAATTGGAGAAATATTCAACTCTGAATCTGGAAGATTGTGAAGCAAGAAAGGAGGCTAGGGAGTCTTATAAGACTTGGGTGTTGAGGGAATAAATTTCTTGGAGACAGAAGTCTAGGGAATTGTGGTTGAAGGAGGGGGACAATAACACTAGATTCTTTCAAAGGATGGTGAATGCTCACAGTAGAACAAATTGGTTGTCCAAGTTGAAAGTGAATGGTTGTTGGCACACAGAGGAGAATGATTTAAAAAATAGTGTGGTGAGGGCGTTCCAAAAGCTGTATTATGAAGAAGGGGGGTGACGTCCTTGTGTTGAGGGGTTGTCTTTCATGAGGTTAGCTAGCAATGAGGCTAAGGGGCTAGAGATTCCTTTTTCGGAAGGAGAGGTGTTTGTAGCACTTTCAAATCTAGGCAAGGACAAAGCTCTCAGTCCGGATGGCTTTACCATGGCTTTTTGGTTGTTTTGTTGGGATGTGTTGAAGATTGAGATCATGGATTTTTTTAGAGAATTCCATGAGGGGCAGATTTGTAAAGTCACTGAATGCTACTTTTCTAGTTTTAGTTCCGAAGAAGGGAGGTGTAGAAGATCTAAAAGACTTCAGGGCGATTAGCCTTGTAGGCAGCCTCTACAAGTTGTTGGCCAAGGTGTTGGCTAATAGAATTAAAAAGGTGATGGGGAAAGTGATATCGGAGTCCTAAAATACCTATATAGAGGGTAGACAGATTTTGGATGCAGTTTTGATTGCAAATGAGGCTGTGGACTCAAGGTTAAAAGACAATGTAGGGGGTGTGTTATGTAAGTTGGATATAAAGAAGGCTTATGATCATGTTAGTTGGAGTTTTTTGTTGGCAGTTCTTAAAAAGATGGGTTTTGGGGAGAGATGGATAAAGTGGATAGATTGGTGCATCTCTACTATGAAATTTTCCATTTTAATTAATGGTTCTCCTTCCGGTTTTTTCCAAAGCTCAAGGGGGTTGAGACAAGGAGATCCTCCCTTCCCTTATTTGTTTGTGATAGCCATGGAGGTATTTAGTTGCTTATTGAGAAGGGCTATTAGTGGAGGCTTCTTATCTGGGTGGAGGGTGAGAGGTAGGAGTGGTGAGGGGTTTCAAATCTCGTATTTGTTATTCGCGGATGATACGTTGGTATTTTATGAGGAGTCTTCAGATTAGATGACTTATCTAAGTTGGCTTCTCATGTGGTTTGAGGCGTGTTCAGGGTTGAAGATCAACTTAGAGAAGAGTGAGTTGATCCCAGTGGGTAGGGTGCATGATATATAGGGTTTGGCCTTGGAGTTGGGTTGTAAAGTGGGTGGGCTCCCTTCCTATTATCTGGGTTTGCCTTTAGGGGCACCCTTCAAATCAATGGTTGTGTGGGATGGTGTTGAAGAGTGTTTTCATAGAAGGCTTGCTATGTGGAAGAGGCAAAACACTATTTCTAGCATGCCTATATACTTGATGTCTCTCTTCTACCTGCCAAGAAAAGTAAGGTTGAGATTGGAGAAGATTCAGAGGGATTTTCTGTGGGGTGGGGGACACCTTGTCAAGTGAAACTTCATTTGCTTGGATAAAAAGAAAGGTGGGTTAGGTGTGAGAAATTTAGCTCTGATGAATAGCGCTCTCTTATGTAACTGGAATTGGTAGTATGCCAATGAAAGAGAGGCTTTTTGGAGGCGAGTCATAAATCACAAGTATGGCGAAGAGGAGGGGGGATGGTGCACTCGGGAAGTAAGTGGGAGATACGGTGTTGGGTTGTGAAAAGCAATTAGGAAGGAGTGGTTGCTTTTAAATGGTAGGTTGGCCTACCATGTGGGTAGTGGGCAGACAGTGAGATTCTAGACGGACAAGTGGTGTGGAGATGAGACACTTTTTGAGTCCTTCCCCTCTTTATTTTCCATCTTCTTGTTTAAGAATGCTTGGGTTTCCGATGTTTGGAATCCTATTGGTGATGGGGATGGTTGGACTCCTCTTTTCGCAAGGGCGTTTAATGATTGGGAGATCGAGTTGGTGGAGCTCTTTTTGCATAAGATCCAAGTCGTCCGGGTGCAAAGGGAGGAGGAAGATAGAGTGTTCTGGACAGCTTCAAAGGGTGACGCTTTCTCAGTCAAGTCTCTTTATTCTATTTTGGAGCTCGGAGGTTCTTCTATGTTCCCTAGCGATAGTATTTGGAGGGTGAGAGTGCCTTCTAAGGTAGCATTCTTTCCTTGGGAGGCTTCTTGGGGTAAAGTCTTAACTTTGGAGCAACTTCAAAGGAGGGGGTTTTCTTTGGCAAATAGGTACTTTCTTTTATCTGAAGTAGAAACGGTGGATCACCTTTTACTTCATTGTGTTAAGATGTGGGTCTTGTGGAATCTTTTTTTCTCCCTTTTTGGTGTGTCTTGGACTCTTTCATGTACAGTGAAGGAAACTCTTCTTGGGTGGCATGGAGCGTTTGTGGGGAAAGTTCGTAAGAAGGCTTGGTAAATGGCTCCCTTATGTATTTTTTGGTCAGTCTGGAAGGAGAGGAATTGTTTAGCTTTTGAGAATGAGGAGTTTTCGCTTCAAATATTGAAATATTCTTTTGTATGTAATCTTTGGTCTTGGGTTAGGGTTTCTTTAGTTTTGAGCTCTTCTTCTCTTGTAAGTTTTTTAGACTAGTTAGGCTCTAAGTAAGGGAAGGTGGTGTGTATACTCCCTGTATACTTTGAGGGCATTGTTTTTGGTTTTTCCTCTTTTCGATTATTATACTTCCTTTTTATCTATCAAAAAAAAAACACTTAATTGATTGATATTAAGTCTTTAATTAATGGAGAAATAAATTAATTAACAATATAATTATGGAATGAATGGACATAGAATGCAATCCACAAGGAAAACACATGCTCAAACTCTTGTACAGGAGTATAGGATATTTATAAAAAAAAAAAAAAAAAATTGTTAGGAGTGTTAAGGAGTAAGGGTTCTTAGAAGATCATTTAAGATGTTTCATCCTAGGGTATAAAGGTAAAAGCAGAGGCTCAATGATACTGCTCCCTAATGGACTTTAGGAGTAATACAGTTTTGGAATGATCACAAAATGAGTATCCTTCCTACACAATTCACAACACATATTAATGTTCCTCTCAAATTCTTCTTGAGCTCAATCAAAAGTTCCTTAGGGAAAAAAATAAAAGTTTCTTTTCTTTGCTGTCTTCTCAACCTAATAGTTGTGCCATCAGAGACCTTGCTTTACCATGCTACTTGAGTTTGTGAGTTCCTCACTCAATTATTTGTTTCCATTCAATGATAACATATGCACAAACATGTACCATGGTTTTCCTTCACATTTGCCAAATTTCATCCAGCAACTGAAACTTTACCAGAAGCTTCTCCTAGTCATCTTTCACTCTAATACCATCATGCCAGGAGAAAATATGATCACACATCTGAAAAATATTTCACCCACAGACACATAATTATCCTGTTTAAATGACATTTAGCTTTTCACCATAATATTAAAAATTAAGAAAGCCAATAAATAGAAAATAAATTCTACACAATTCAACAAGTGGTTACCGGGAGGAGTCATTAAAACAGTCAGAGCAAACTCTAACAGACATGTGAAGACCAAATTGTGGCAAAGCCTGAAACCAATGCACAACAACAAGAATAGAAAATAGTTTAATCTAAATTCATCCACTAGTAACATTGCTACTAAAAGAAAATTGATAGAAATAAAATATAACTAATACCATTTGATTTGATGAATGTTCATGACACAAAGTTCTCCCGCAACATCGGCAATGATGCTAAGAGAGGGAGAGAGAATCAGAGAGCACATTTGCATAAGGAACAGGTATAACAATTACAGTAATAGCCAAATTTCAATATGATAAAAGAAATTCAAAAGCAAGTGCAGATTGTCAAAAACAATAAGAATTCATAACTAGAAATGGATAGAACCATATAGAGCAAATACAAAATTTTCACTTTTCCTTTTAACTAAATAGTGTAATGATAAACATTTTGGAAGAGATGTGTAGAATAAGCTGAAATACAATATGTCTAGCACACCAAAGAATTACCTAAAATGGTGAGAATCCATAACTGCAAACGAACAGAACCATATGAAGCACTTTTTTTTTTACAGGCAAAGATCAATTATATTAACAATGCCTAATGAAATGAGGCACAAAAACATACATGACCTTAACAAGGGCACCAAAATGTCAAAACAAGGCAAAGGGATCCACAAAAAACCTCCCTAGTCTCACTTAGGGTTTAAGCACTCAACAAAGTGCATCATGGACAAAAGAACAATCTCTTATGTATACTCTAACCCACTCCCAAAAATCATGAACCATATGAAGCACATGCAAAAGCTCTTCTATTTCTCATTTAACTAAAAAGTGTCATCATAAGGATTTTGAAAGAGGTCTTTGGAAAGAAACAGAATTAGAGTGTTTGTAACATTTCAAAGGAGCAGGATCCATGATGAACTAACAAAATTATTCCACATTGTTATTCCATAATTTTCTAGTATTCCCCGACCAATTGTCTTACAATGCTGTACACCTCATTTTTTTATTGGATATCATGTGCCTTAGAATTCATGGGACTAGAGACACACACACATGCACACCATTGCTACAGGAAAGCTGCATAAAGTGACAGTCAATCATCCATGGGCCTTTACCACTTATATGCAATTGGGTGGGTTAATGATCAATCTAAACAATCACTTGATTGAAAGCTGTGTATAGGATTGATAATAGGCATAGCAAATCTAAATTTATAGTAGATCTTCTAGCTTTAAGCTTACATAAGTAACTTTTCATATTAATGAGAAATCGGGATTTGGGTAAATCCTAAATATGCTTAAATCTATTAAGTAATACCTAGCACAACCATTGTTAGGCGCTGTTAATAGATATATTATTTACCTATCCAAAAAAAATAGAAAAAAACCTAGCCCAATTGAACCAAGTAGCAAGTGAAGGATGGGAAGCCTCAGTAATGATTTAAGGGGAAAGAAACCATAATCATGGTTGTGAAATAAACTAATACTGTGCGCATTCAGGATCAGTGGACAACAATATTCGTATACTGTTGGTGCAAAAACTAGTTACACTCCATTTGATATACATTCTTCCACATTCCTTTTCACTTCTTGAGCTTTGAGGGTCACAAACATAATTTTTAGCCTAGTTCAGTCAATTTTGATGAGTGAAAATGAGCAGTAAGGTTAAGTCATGGAAAGTGTAACAATTTTGTTCAAAGTAGTGGTGGATGTTTTGAGTAGGATGATGCATAGGACTGAAGATCAAGGCTTGGTTAGAGGCTTCAAGTTGCTAGGAAAAAAAATTAGCGAATGCCACTTAAAGTTTTCCAATGGGGCCATTTTTTTCTCGAGGCAGTTCATGGAGGTCATCTCTCACATTAGTCTCATCCTCAAAGTTGGGCCTCAACATCAACATTGTCAAATATATCTCCATAGGTATGACAGTGGATCACCAGTCTTAGTAAACTTGCTTCCTTGGCAGCTTGTAGAACTAGTGATTAGCCTCTAATCCATTCAAATCTTCCTTAAGCAGGGAACCCAACATCATCCTCAGTTTAGAGAAATCATTTTTACAATCTTATCTTGGAAGCTGGACAGTTGGAAGAAGGCTTTCTTACCTCTTGGGGGAATTCAGGCCTTCCTTGCTCATATTTCTTTTATCGCCTTTCCATCTTGAAGATCCCATCTGATGTTGCATCTGGGATTGAGAAAATTCAAAGAGACTTGCATTGATCAAGTATTGGTGAACGGAAGAGAGATCACTTGAGAGTTTGGAGGCAGTTGGGTAAGCCTAGATATGAGGGGGTTTGGTTTGATGAATGGGTGTGGTATTTTTGAGGAACAAAACTCTATTGGATGAGTGCTTATGATATTTCCTAGGAAATTTGACACTTTATGGCATAAATCAGATTAGTTTGTATGTTGGATCTTTCTATTCCCATCTTTATCTCTATTGGTACAATTTCTTCAATTTCCAACCAAACAAAAAGAAAAGGCTCTTTCTACTCCCATGATCTCAATATATACATTAAAGATCCTCAATCCAAAGAATGGGATGCCAATTTTGTGATTAGGTGCTTTCACCAATGTCCTTGGAAAGATATTTCTCAAGGAGACAGACTTTACCCGTTTCACTCGTTTTATAGTTGGCAACAAATCAAAAATCTGCTTTTGGGAGGGGAAGATTAATCCATTCCCTGTCTCCAGGCTCCCTCCGGGGATAGAAATATTCCCCATCATGGGCAAAAATCAGATTGGTTTGTATGTTGGATTTTTCTATGCTCATCTTTATCTCTATCGGTACAATTTCTTCAATTTCCAATCAAACAAAAAGAAAAAGGATCATCTCAATATATATTAAAGATCCGCTCCCAGATTTGGTAATCTATGAACTGAAGACCTCAAAATACAAAAAAAAAAAAGATGTGAAAAAAAGGGGTGGTCGCGTTGAACAAGATTCGAAAGAGAGAAACACGGAAATTGAAGAAAGAAAAGGGGAAAAGAAAGAGTAGGAATAGAGTACACGTCGCCTGAAGGTGTTGAAGCTGCATTTGCAGACGTCGCAGCGCGCAGCTTCCTGAAAAGGAGGAGGCTCCACTGACATTTCTCTTCCTCTCCAAATCGCCTCCCGTTCCTTGTCTCAATTATGCCTCCGGCTTTCCGCTTCCCTTTTCCCCAATCGCAGTCGGATCTCCATTATCTCTACATATAGCGGGTCTGGATCTTGGGTGACCCAAAATCAGGTATGAAAATTGCGTAAAAACAGGGCCCAACAAATTTGTAGATAAGTACTCCTTTGGACAGTTAGCTTCAAGCGGGTCCGGGTTTAGAATATATATATATTAAGAAAACAATGATAAAAATATAGGAAAAAGATAAAAATTAGGTTTACATTCTTTTTCTTTTTTTTTTTTGACATGTTTTTCCAAATTTGTTTCTCATTTTTTCCTTTTTACATAAAAAATAATTTTTTTTGAAATTATATAATTTTTGTCATAAGGTTAATTTCACTAATACCCCTCCAATGTTGTGATGTAAATACACTTAATTTCACTAATATATATATATATATATATATATAGTTTTTTCTAAATATTTTAGGTATGTGTTTAACAAGTATCTAAAAAAATAAATTTTATTTTCTAAAAAAAGTAAGTTTTATAGATGGAATTCATCTAGAGGGTA
Source organism: Vitis rotundifolia (assembly GCA_030254885.1). Taxonomy (NCBI): domain Eukaryota; kingdom Viridiplantae; phylum Streptophyta; class Magnoliopsida; order Vitales; family Vitaceae; genus Vitis; species Vitis rotundifolia. The sequence goes on from CM058170.1 coordinate 13,225,484, forward strand.
CAAATTGATGAATTTGAAACCATTATAGTGTGACATATTTACACCAAATCTTAAAGAGAGGGAATGAAATTAACCTCTATTAAATTTTTTTTATATAGTAAAGTGAACAACACAAATTTGATTCTTCATACATTCTTTTACTTTGCTATACTTCCCCTAATCCAAGTGGAGAATGGAACACAAGATCTCAATGCATGTCCTGGATGTATATCTCTATCATTGACACATCTAATAATCGGTACATATAGTCAAGGATGAATGATAGCTAAAATTTGGTGTAGTCAACAACAAACTCCTACTTCAATTGTTTCGTACCCTATCATAAGTATTGTATAAATAGTTCAAAAACTCACATTTCATCGACTCCAAATTGTTAATGGATTCATGCGCATAAGTCCACATGTCATTGAATGTAGTACCTTTACGAAAATAAACAAATTTATTGATAATTGCTATGGATACTATTAATAAAAACTAAAAATCCAATAGAGAACACCTAAAAAAGTTGAATGATTGATTTAAAATTTTTAAATCAATATTTATATATTATAATCAATTTTCTTATTCCAAGATATTATAAGGATGACTCGCACATTCAAATAGGATTTTACCTCAATTAAAAATATAATTTTTATGGTTAATTAATATCCAAATATTAACAATATATGTTATGGATAATTATAATCACAATAATCAACCTAACAAACTAAATAATAATCCCAACAAATGAATAATTGGTTATAGATATAGAGTTATTGAGTTATTGAGTTATTGAGTTATTGAAATCCATGAGGTTGAAAGCCTACAAATTTGCACAAGTTATTAATCTTATCTAGAGGGCTTAGAGTCCATGAACATATTTAGTGATAAAGTACCAATTTAAATTTCGACGATATTTATTATCAAGTCATGTAGTTTTAGACTAATAATGGGCCTACTAAAACATGTTTAGTATTTTGATGTATGACTTGTATTAGCATGAATGCATGTGGTGCATCACCTTAAGATGTAAAACTTGGAAGGATAGGTAAGTTATTGACTTTATGTGATGACATTTTCACCTTAATGTCACGGACTTAGTTGTTTTCTAAGCTCGTGCGGCACTTAGACAAGTCAATACACTTGATCTCGCTAAGTCAGCCTGACTTCTAATGCTTAGCTCGCTAGGCTAAGGTGCTCACCACTCAGAAGCTTGAGAAGGCGTAGTAGGTAATTCTTAAAGAATGGAAGCTTTATTGCTTTCAAAGGAAGCTTTACAATGCTTGGAAGCTCACTTGTTTGGTTGGTTAGTTTCTTGGGTGGTTCCTGGGTGGTGCCTTGGCTAAATGAGGGTCTTACCTATTTATAGGCACCAATGGAACTGTCTGAAACCTTAGAGGATTCCTTACAAATCAAGAAGATTCTAGAATACCCTACACAATTCTATGTACAATCCTATGTACAAGAATATACAAGAGATTCCTAGAAGTCTTTAGAAAGCCTTAGACTCCTCTCATGCCTTCCACCATAGTATAGAGATGTGTGGACATCTCTAGGCATCTCTAGAACCTTCCACACTCTTCCCACCAATGACTTAGTGTAGATGGCTCCAGGAGTTTCCAAAAGCTTTCCAGGCTCTATATAAGTCCATGGGAAGGGTCATTTGAAGCATCATGTGACATTAAGCTTACCTACAAGGGAAGTAATTTATGTGTCCTCAACATTCTTGAACCCTATTTAGATGGCCCTTAGGAAGATAAAAGTTCTTTTCTTATTTAAGCTTAATAAGAGTTTTTGTACTTGTTTGGGTAGGTTCGCAAAAGAGTTTATTGCTTGAAAAATAGTTTAACATAGAAGTCAATGAAATTTAATTTGTCATAAAAGTTTTATTTTGACTTATGTGAGAAACTATTTTATTTTACTGAAACTTTTATAATATTAATATTGCTCAAAATTATGACTTTTCCTTTAAGTACTTCAACTTCTAGTTAAAACAAAAAAACAAACTTTTCCTTTAAGCACTTCAACTTCTAGTTAAAACAAAAAACAAAAAACTATCCAAAATAAGGCCTTTGTGAGGTTAGTAGTGCATTGACCATCTTAGTGAGTTGTTTCTATTCTAAGTTAGCACCAATTGTCACGACTGGCATAGCCATAGAGTAAGAAATTGTGAAAGAGTTAGAGTCCCTTTGTGAGGTTTCTTCCCTTAAGATTCTTTGGTTGATGATTTAGAATGTGAGCTAGTGTAGAGTAGTAGTGGATATAGAGTAGAAAGATTTGTCCTCGAGCCTTTTAAGGAAAATGAATGCTCTTCTTTAAACCATTGATCCCAAAAAACCATATTGGAGTTGGTGCTAAATATAATATGATATGATTTATTTTTTGATTCCTTTGATACTATTGAGGATCTCTCCCAACTATTGTAGACTTGACTTTGCCCCTAGAGAGAACATGCTTCATTTTACTTTAGAGAGGGGATAAAAGGACTTTTCCCTTGAGCTATGTTTGGTTCTCAGAAAGCACTAAGGAAAGAAAAAGAAATGTTGAAGAAAATGATTTTTTTGTATTTAATTTCACCATCAAAAAATATAAAAGAAAATCAAATATAATTAAAATTAGTTGGAAATGCATACATTTTAAAATTATTTAATCTTTATATAATAAAAGAAAATAAGTGCAATGAATTTGAAGAAATATATAAAAATAATTTATTGATTTTAAATGTATTTTTTATTTTATTTCCTTCTACTTTTCTTTTCTATTTTCTTTTCCTTACATTTTCCCTCAAATTTTCTAGGAACCAAACATAGCCTTAATCTTTGAACCTAGGCAAATATCTCTTTACATGAAGGGGAACTTATATTTTTACCCTTAGAAGATCAATGCATTGGAGCTCATGCTAAATATGGAATAAAGGGATTTATTCCTTCTACCTTCAATATAGATAAACACCTTTGGAACAACATGATAATTTGCTTCTCTATCCCCAATGAGGCTAAGATGATGGTAGGTGTTTTTTGTGAACTTCCACTAGTTTTACTAAGTGAATTTTCATATCTAGATGTTGTGTTGAAGGCACAATGATTGCCTTTGATTCGCTTCCAGTCGTGAGAATTGTAGAGGCGTTATGTGTTGATGAAGAATGGTGATCGTGCTATTACATACATGGCTTAGATATTCTTATTAGCCATTGACTTGGCTTTTACTTTAGATCAATGAGAGAAATAAAAGTAAAGAGAATCCCTACAAGCATGTTAGAAATTTATTGTCAAATTTTATGTCCTATAAATCAAGCATGCAAGAAATGGAATGACAAAATCAAATTGTATTAATTTTAATAAAACAATTGGGGCCATTCTTTATGGTGTATTGTTTACAAAAGAATCTCCCCTTAATTTTGATCTAAGAGCAATGAGTGCTTCTTCTTGAATCAAGTTATGATTAAGGGTTAATGATAACTTATTCTTGAAGAAACTTGTTACAATTTCCCTTCAATAATTTCAAAAAGAAAGAAAGAAAATTATTTTGTGTTTGATCTTGATGGTGAAAGAATGACATGTGTGTTGCTTTTAATTCTTCCCCAAGATTGTTGATTGAGGTCAAAAGGCTTTTGAGGCTTTTGGGTTAATTCCTAGAGCTTTCTATATTTTCTTATAGAATATTTGTATCGATGGAAAACGCTTGTATTAATAGTTAAATTTAGGATATTTAATATGACATTCTAAAATTTGGTCACCCTTGTGTTCAAGGAGTTTGGGTGATTAATTTCAAAAATTTGTCCTTTTTATTTATCAAATTTGTCTTTTTATTTATGACATTTGCCCCTAAGAGATTAATATACATTTTTAATTCTCTTTATGAAGTTGATTTGATATGATATGATATGATTTGATTTTGTTTTTATTCTTATTTTACAAGAATGTGCCTCTTGTTTGAATCAACATAATTCTTGTTATAATGATTTGGCCTATTAAATTGTTTATTTTTATACTAATGTTCTAAATAAATGCATCCAAATACAAAATTTAAAATGGCATAAAATCATTTATAGTCATTGTCCTAACCTTCATTACTCGTGTAAGCGACCAATACTTGACCTATAAATCTTATTCATTGCATATGATACCTACTATTTCAACTATCTTCCTTCTTTAGAGAATTTAATTTTAGTTTGTTCTTGCATTGGATAAGAGAGTTGTCAAAGTGTAGGCAACACACTTGAGCAATTATAAAGATCCATTGATAGATTGGAAACCAAGTATAATTTGAAGGCTTCATTAACACAAGGATCATTTTGCTATTAAAATATCCCAGAGTTTGAAAGAAGCTTGATAGTGTAAGCACATGCAAGTATTGTCAAACCATGATAAAAATTACTCTTTGCAATATCTTTAGCCCTATGCTGTCACATATTGAACCATTCACCCTTATACCCAAATTTTGACTTTGATGATAAACAAACTTAATGTCAAAAATATAATTAATATTTTTACCTTTTTAAGTATTTTTTTTAAATACAATACAAATGATATAATGAAATCATGTATATATATAAATATATATATATATATATATATATATATATATATATATATATATATATATATATATATATATATAGAGAGAGAGAGAGAGAAAAAGAGCGCGCACAATTATTCTCTTTTAGAAGTTTTCAAGTTGACAATGCAAATACACATGAAAGAAATAAAATTGGTGTAAGTAATGTTATGCGCAAAGTTTTTTTTTCCATTCGACATCAAATCAAAATTTATTGGATGAAGCATTCTATTCCTATTTCTAGATGATGTGATACAAACAATATAAATATGGAGAATGAAAAATTAGTTATTTTTATTTTTGAACAAAAATTCGTTATAGCGGTGAACAATATCCATTATAAAGGATAAATGGATATTAAAGTTTTTATTATTAGAAGTTATAAAAATATAGTCATAAGCTATGCATATTTTATATTAAAAAAATTGTGTAGATATTTTATACCTTCTTATAGCTTAAAGCTATCAAAAATGTATTATTCCACATATTATCTTAGTTAGAAGTCATATACAAATATAATAATTCAAAGTTATATAGAAATTATTTCTCGTTTATGATTTTATTGGTAATTGTTATTTTTTTATAAGGATATTAGTTTCAATATCATGTTTCCTTGGAGACTACAACATTTGCATTTATAATGTGGATTGAAACCTATATAAGAAATTTTATATATTAATTCTATAATAATTTCCCTTTTGTAATGATGCAATCCTTCTTGTTTATTGTATTTGTAATTTGTCATCTAAATATGATAGTGATTAGACATTGTACCATGGTATACCTAAAATCTTGGTTAACTTTATCAAGTATGTTTATTTGTCAACAAAAAATATTGACAAATTTTAATGGTGATGATTTCTCTTATGAAAATGTTTATATATATATTCTCTTATTCATTTATTCATTTATATATGAAATTATATAGTTTTCAAATGAATTGATAAACTCCTAAATAATTGTCTCATAAATGATGCAACAACAACCTGAAACCATACAAATCAAGGCTTGAAAACTTGATTTATAGGTCTCAAAAAGCTACTATTTTATTATTAGATAGAACAAGATTCCTTGTGAATCATACCTAAAATTCCTAAAGAATTGACAAAAAATATCACCTATGGTAAGTATTGTATTATAATTATATTATGATGAATCATAAGTTTTTTGAAATGAAGTATTATGTGATTTTGCATGATCAGCTTGGTCCTCTAAGGTTAACAATGAACCATCAAATAATTGTCCTCCCTCACACGGTACTAAAAGAACCCAAAGATTTATTTGTTTGTTGCTTGTTTATCTATGATAATATCTATTAATCCTTACGGGATGTCATGACATATTGAATCAATTTGTTATTTTGATGAGACAATTGTCTTGAGGGAGGAAAGTTAGTTCCAAAAAAATGATATAAAAATAATAAAATCGCTTGGAATGCATCAATTTTGTTTCATCTTAAAATAAATGTGAACTAGAAATTCATAGAATTATTCAATTACAAAGTTTTGCAAATCAATTACAAGATATATTCATTGACACAATGATAATAACAAAGTTACATATACTAGATGTAAACCTTACAACATGTGTTATTATCCCTAAAAAATAGATCAACAAATGCTATAGTAAATAAATCGAAGATATGCCTTAAGCGGGACAGATTTGTCTATTCAAAGAACCATGATTCCTTAGAAGAGGTTAGCATGAGGAAAAAACACATGAAAATATCAGTGCTCCTAAAGAGACCACAATTAGTCCTCCTAAGGATGCTACAATATTAAGAAGGGAAATAAAATGATTGATCAGTCCAAAATTGATTAAATAAATAACTTTAAAGAAGCATAAATAAATAAACCTAAAAAGGAAACAAGTTATACAACATCCTTTGAAGAGGTAGATGGTTCCTAAAAGAGCATGTATCCCTTAAATAAGTATAGGTACCTAAAAATAGCGAAATCTACATAGATCATTTATGTGAGAGAAATGAGATCAAAATAATATTTTCTTTCCAAGGTGACTTAACATCATTAAAAATGATGAGGATCTTAACTAAGAAAAAAAAAGGTAAAAAAATCAATAATCAAAGTGGAAAAAAGTTATCTATACAGACTTAAAACTTGTGAATGATTACTTCTTTTATATAGTAGTCCTAAAAGGACTTAATACATGTTTTCTTAATGTAGTTACAATTTATTTATATGGATCCATAAATATTAATATATGTATGTGTAAATCCTTAAAGGATTTCGAATGTTTGAAGCAAATAATTTACAATCTGAAATGTATGAAATTCCTTAAGAATTTAAAATATTTGAAACAAATTATTTAAAACCTCATAATATGTACACAATTAAGCTATAACAATCATTGTATTAATGAAAGCAATTTATACGCATAACTATCTCAGTGAATATTTACTAAGGAAAGGATAATGAATAATTTATTCATCAATGCAACGAGATTTGCAACTATTATAGTGTATGTGGATTATTGGAATCTTGTTGGAACTCTTGAAGAACTTATAAGGATAATTGGCTATCTGGAAAGAGAATTTGAAATGAAAGATTTAGGAAAGACAATTTTGTCTTGACTTATAGATCCAGTACTTTCTAATTGAAATATTGATCCATTAAGTAAACACATACAAAGAAAGTCTTGAAGCACTTTCATATTGACAAAACATATTCATTATACTCCTTAATAGTTATTTGATCACTTGAAGCGAAAAAAAAAAAAATAAATAAAACTTTTTTCATCTTAAAGATGCTAATGAAGAACCAATTGGTCCAAAAGTACCATATCTTAGTGTTATTAGTGCACTCATTTACCTTGCAAATTGTACATGATCAAATATAAAATTCTTTATCAACTACTTTGCAAGATATAATTCTACACCAACTAGAAAACACTGGAATAAGGTCAAACATGTACTATGATATCTTTGTGAAACAACTTAAATGAGTTTATTTTATTCAAAATGATCATAATCTCATTTACTTAAATATGTAAATGTTATCTATCTTTCAAATTCTTACAAAGCTCGATCTAAAAAAAAGTATGTATTTACCTATGGTGGTACAAAAATATCATGGAGATCAATTAAACAAACAATGGTAGTCACCTTTTCAAATCATTCAAAGATACTTGCAACTCATGAAGCAAGTTGTGAATATATATGCTTAAGATTGATGATGTTAGCATTTTAGATCAATGCAACTGAAACAATATCAATTTTTTTGAAAAATGATCTTTAGGATTAAAAATTTAACCTTTAGGTTTGAATGTTCCCAAACTTTATATTCCAAACATTGAAGATGATCTTGAAGACCTAGAGATCTTCAACTCGTTGACTCATCCTTGAGCTTTGACACAAAGATGGTGGAAATCTCTAAAAGTGGAGGGTAGGGCTCTCTTGGGAATGTGAAGGGGGAGAATGGAAGAAGAATGAGACTTGAACCTCATAATGGGTATTTATAGGGTTCCTAGTGGGCTTAAGTGACTTGAACCCATCTTGGAGTTGGGTCACTTAATCTAGTCCAAAAAAAGTCCTAATTGATTAATTAACTTAATAAGGTTCCAATTAATCAATTATTCTAGTCTAAAGATGTTGTCCACTAATTCCTATGCAACCTTATATAATTACCAAAATGTCATTATGCACATAGTAAACTTAAAGTTGATCCAACCTTCATCAAATGTGTTAGCAAGGTATATAAGCTCAAACATGCACTATTAGGACCTATAGGATAGTATTAGCTCCATCAAAATTCAGTTCTGAAGTTGACTCAACATCCTATTATAAATAGTCAATTGTAATTCAGTACCTTGTGTATATTACAACAAGACACTAAATGTTCCGGCCTGTGACCTACAATTCATTATATAGAGTCTCCTTATGAATTGGGGTTCATAATCTAATAGGGTGAAAGCTATTAGTCTCTTAAGATTATCTCTACCATCCTTGAGTTTTAGATCATCATATAGTGTGGTGAATTAACATATCTTAACTCACTCAAGCTAATGTCAAGTTCCACTTAAGGAACTACAATGGTCATAGTTTATGTGAACACACATTCTTAGGATCACCCAAGGAGACACACTGTCTCAATCCCATGTCATGGTGTCTATATTAAGAATACCTATTGTTGTCGACTTCCACTAATAATGACTCAATCCATAGGGAATATATGATCACTTTAGAATCTCATATGTAGGTCAAAGCCACTGATAATTTTAACATAAACTCAATATGATAGGAAAAACCTAGATCTCTCCATTTTGCAAGCCCAAATCAGGTTAGGAACATGCATAACTATCCTAGGCTTTTCTAAATCCTATGCACAGTGGAAAAATAGAATTTTTAAACTTTAAAGGGATTCAAAAAGTGCTATGAAAACCATACCTCAGCTTCAAATATTCTCAAATCAAATCCATGTGGTAAAAATGAAGAATGAAATCGTAAAAGTCTCATAAACCCGAAGTCTTTCATTCGATGACTCGAACTTTGATCTTGACACACTTCTAGTGGGGATGGAAGGGAGTATGGAGGCTATGACTTTCTCTCTTTCTCTCTCTCTAGAGATGGAAGACGACTCTTTAGAAAAAACTATGAGAACCCTAACTCTTAAGGAGGTATTTATAGGTTTTCTACTAAGCTTAAGTGAGTTGAACCCACCAAGGGCTTCGGTCACTTAATCTAGCCCAAAATGGACCTTAATTGATTAATTAACCCAATATGGCCTACTAATTAATCAATTAGCCTAATCTAGAAACCTTGTTCACTACCCCTGTGCAACCTTGCGTAATTACCAAAATGCCCTTGTGCATAAAAGTGAACCTAGAGTCAATCTGACCCTCATAACTTGTGCCAACAAGGTATATGAGCTTAGAATGGGGACCATTAAAACCCATGGGAATACTGGCTCCCTCATAATCCAATTCTGAAATTGATTCAACATCTCACTGCAAAAAATCAACTGAACTCCAATATCCTATGTAAATAACAATGAGACACCAAGTGCTCGAATTTGTGACCTATTATCCATTGTGTTTAGTCTCCCCATGTGCTGGCGTCTGTAGTCTAACAAGGTGAAAGCTAGCAACCTTTCAAGACTACCTTTACTATCCTTGAGTTACAAATCCTCCTATTATGTGTTCAATTGACATGTCTAAACTTTCAAGGAGCTTATGTCAAGTTCCACTTAAGGAACTACTATGACCATAGTTTCCATGAACACACCTCATTAAGATCACCCAATGGAACACATTGTCTCAATCCCAAGAGATATCATGGTGCATTTATTGAGAATACCTATTACTACCAACTTTCATCAATAGTGACCCAATCCAAATGGAATATATGATAAGTTTACGATCTCACCCGTTGGTTAAAGTCACTACTAACTTTAGCACAAACTCAATATTCTCTCAAGGTTGAGAACCAACATAATGAAGCAACTTGGTGAAGTCATAACTACTTGATAGCCTTCAGTCATGACTCAACATAAGTCTTGTCCAATGTGTAACAATATACACTAGTGTAGTCACAATGGGAAACTTATCTCAATAACCAAGACTAGTCATCCTTCCAATTAGGAGATGGTGCACCACAACTTCAAATAGGTTGCCTAGACCCATAAACCAACTGTGAATAAGTCATCTATTTACAAGAAATCCATAACTTGGATCTTTTATGCAAATCCTCATGCACCCAAGTCATGTACGATGCAAAAGATGCAAGTCAAAGTGCTTAAAAGATATAATGCATGGAAATAAAATAGATAAAAGTGAACTGAAACTTTATTAAATAAATAATAAAATTCAATAATTTAGTACATCATGTCATGTTTTTAAGGACTCTATCCTAACACAATATTCTCTTAAGGTTGAGAGACAATACAACATAACAACTTGGTGAAGGCATGATTACTCGATAGTCTTACCTCATAACTCACGGTAGGTCCTATCCAATGTATAACCATACACATTAGTGCATTTACTATAAGAAAGTCATCCCGATGGCCAAGACCAGTCATCCCTCTAATTAGAAGGTAGTGCATTACAACCTCTAACGAATTGCTTAAGTTCATGAATCGACATTAAACAAGTCATTTACTTGCAAAAAACCCATGACTTGAATTTTCTTTGCAACTCCTAATGCACCTAAGTTATGTACAATGCAAGATATGCAAGGTGAGAATGCTCATAAAGTATAATGCATGAAATAAAGATAAAGATAAATATTAGTGAAATTGGAATATCATTAAATAAATAATGAATTCCAAATCTATTATATTATGTCATGTTTTTAAGGACCCTATCTTAACAGATAATCTAACATATTAGAAAATCATGTGGGCTATCATCCATAAAAGATATTAAGGTTGATGATCTAACATATTCAATAATCATGTGGACTATCCTTCATCAAAGATAATTTGACCAAGTTACATGAAAATAATGTTGCTTATATTGCACAAATTAAAAAAAGATTTATAAAGGGTGCCAAAACTATGCATATATCTTCTAAGTTCTTCTATACTTATAAGCTCTAAGAGAATACTGAAATTGATATTCAACAGATTCGATCATGTGATAATCTAATAGATTTATTCCCAAAAGTATTATCATCTACTACTTTAAAAAAATTAATATATAACTTTGAAATATAGAGGTTAAGAAACCTATAAACTGAAGCATTGAAGAAAGAATAATTATGTCCACATCAAGATGAGGATATTAATATGGATACATTGTACTCTTTTTACCTTTGTTTAGGTTTTGTCCCAATGTGTTTTACTGGCTTTTTAACGAGGCAGTCTTGATAATAAATTCTTTAAAAAATATTGTACTCTTTTTCCTTCACTAGGGTTTTTCCTATTGGGTTTTTTTTTCCTTACTAAGGTTTTGATGAGATACATTCTTATGATCATCAAAAAATAAGTGTTATAAACTAAGGAATTTATTATGGAAATTTATTAGGATGGATGACCATTCGATTCCTAATATATCTTAAATGTTGTTGTGAGCCTCCTCCCAACTTTCTATGAAAAGGAGACCTACTGATGGAATGAACAAATTATTTCCAACATTTCAATTTCTTTGTTCTTCCATTTCCTCTTGTTTTACAACACATTTTGGTGTGCGTTTTTGTTATTAGGTATTATAGATAATATTATAGGAAAAATAATAATATTATCTACAATACCTAATAATAAAAACACACACCAAGGTATACAAAAAGCATACAAAGATGTCAAGGAGACATTTTAGATGGAGAGATTTTTAAAAAAATAAAAATAAAAATTGAAACACCTCGCTTTCTTAGCAAGAGTTTGACCAGTCAACAAAATTTAGAATGGACATAGAATAACCATCTAAAGATTTCTTTATCAAACCCAAATAAAGCATAGGAAGGAGTTTTTGATAGTTTGAATTGGTTGTTCTTTAGTAGAAAAAGCTCTACGATTCCTTATGTTCTAGATGGTATAAAACAAGTATAAAGGAACTAATGTTATTTCATAAAGAAATACTCTAACGTAATTATTTTCTATTTTACTTTCATGCCTAGAATGTTATTAGCTAAAAAAAGCATTATAAGCTAGTTAGAGTGTAGGAAATGTGATTTAAAATCAATTTTTTGTTGTTAAAAAATGGAAAACTATTTTTAAAAAATTATAGATTTATTTATAGAATTGTTTAGTCATTGTTCTTTAAAAACAATTTTTAAAAATAAAGTAAAAAACAATTTTAAAAGAATAATAAAATATTGTTTTCACATATTTTTAAAAACAAAAGAAAAACATGATGAAATAAAAAATAAAAACCATAAAAAGTAAATAAAGTGGCACACAATATCTTTTTCTTTTATTCTCTCTACCACCCAATATGAAAAAAAATTCAAATATGATGACACATGTTTTCTCGAATTTCTTTTCCTTTAAATTCTCTAAATGTTTTATTAGATAAATAAATTTAAAATCATGCAATACTTGATACATATAATTTACTAATTCTTAAAAATAATTTGAAACTCAAAAAAAAAAAAAAAAAAAAAAGATTTAACTAGTACTATAAAATCACCAAATTAAAAACCAATCTAATTAATATTAGAAAGTAATATATCAAAATATTAAAAAGTCACAAAGCAAAATTCATTATGAATGACTTTGTTATTTTCTTCTTTACACATAACCATAATTTTGTGAATCTTTTCCCAAGGCATATGAACTCTAAATCAAACAAAAATTAATATTTTTTGATTTATTAATGAGTCTAATAATTTTTAAAAATAATTTGAAACTCAAACACAATTAATATTGAAAAATTATGAATAAAAATTGGTCCAAAATAAACCTATTGTTTTTCTTTTACATTAAATCGGACTTTTCTAAATTTTCTCATTAGCCAAATACACTATAAATAAAGCAAAGCTTAATAAACTAGATTCATTAACTAGCCCATTAATTTTTTAAAAAATAATTTAGAACACTAAAATTAGCATAATTACAACTAGAAATTCAATTTGGTCGAGAATGACTATAGTTTCTCCTACACATAATTACATTTATATTAATTTTCTCACTGAACAAATAAACTTCAAATCAAGCAAGACTTAATTTATTAAATTTATTAATGATTTTAATATTTTTTTTAAAGGAATTTGAAACTCCAAATTATATTTAATTGCTACAAAAACAACAAATAAAAAAAAATAAAACAAAATTGATACATAATGAGTCATGACTTGAATTACTATTTCTCCTATTCACACAACTATATTTTTCTAACTTTTTTCATTACAAAAATCAAGTGAAATTTAAATGTTTTAAATTATTGAATGAATATTCTAATCTTTAAGAAGAATTTGGAATAAAAAAATCTAGCCTAACTAATTAGAAACTGAACCAAAACTAATCTAAAATACTTTATATGTAATTAAGTACTAAATACGTGCATGCAATAAAAAAACTTGACTTATTTACATATTAAGGGCTTATTTATATGTTGACATTTGTTAACTATTTTGAAGAAACCAACATACTCTAAATAGTTTTTTATTAAAAATATATACATAATATGATGAAACATTATCTAGGTTTGCCTATTATTGTGTACTATTTATGAGATATTTCTAAGGCAAAGTTAAATTATGCTTAATTAATAATGTATATAATTCATTTATTATTTATAATTAAATTAATTAAGATAAAAACATGGTAACAAAAGTAGTGATTTTTTTTTTAAATGAAGCATTTCTTATTTGAAATAAAAGAAAATTACAAGTAAATATCTTTATTTAAAATGTTATTCTTATAATTAAAAATTTGAAGTTAAGACAAAGTATTAAATCAAGGTTTGAGGTCAATTTTTTCCTTAACGGTTAACTGTTAAGAAAATTTGTTAATATGTACATTTACTTTTGAAATAAATAATGGTTAAAGTTCTTTATCTTTCTAGGACTGACTCCAGACAGAGGAAGCGTCCTCATAATTTGTTTCTTATTAATTTTGGTGGTCTATTTATTTTTGTGATTGTTAACACAAGACTCCTGCTTTCAACCATTTGAAGCTATCGACTGTGATGCTCAAATCTTTTTCTTCACACCAGACAAAACACATTCTTTCAGTACCAATCAGAATGGGCAACATACTAACAACCAAAACCCTTGGGAGTCTTTTTGTTTAATTCTGTACGCAAGTTCAAAAGCCTCTAATACAGAACCATAAAGCCAACTTCGATAACCGAAACTAGTTAATGAACGTTGGAGTACTTTTTCACCTTACCAGCTTCACCCCAACAATCTGTCAACTTCTGGAGTTCAAAAGCGTAGCCTTGATTCATTCTATCTCCATTTTCTTGGTGTGAATTGTTAAACACTTTACATTGTTCCAAATAGAATGGGCATTCTATTTGGAACCCTCCGTTCTTCCCATCCACACCCGAAACATGTTTTCATTTTCTTTCCTTTCTATCCTGAACCTTCACCTTCCCAGAGTAGTTATGACGCATTTTCAATTGCAAACCTCCGAAAAGGTTGATCATGGCTCATGAGATCTCATCATGGGGAAGGTTTGTGCTCTACTACTTCTGTTTATTACTGGGACTGTCAAATGCTCAACTCACCTCCAGTTCCTATAATCATCAAGTTCCTTCCTCTTTTCATTATAGGCGAACTGCTGAACTTGTCACTATTCATTAACACGTGCACGCGCAAACACACAAAAAGGTGCTTCTGAACACTGGTCTATAAAAAGTTTAAACTGCATATTCTATCATAGCAATTCTACCTACCAGATAGAGGCATGGACAAAGACTCTGACAAGATAGTTCAAATTAAAACCATCAACCCTTCATATTCATATTTTAAGCATCTTCAGTGCAGACTTCGCAGAATGCCATGCAGGTAGCCACCAGTCATCACAAGAGACACAAGGGATACAACACCTGCTGGAAACAGCTTTCCCGACTTCTTGAAGCGAGAACCCATCACTCCAACAAGTGCAGCAGAGAGACCTGGAAATTGAGAAGAATGAATTAGTGAACATAGACTTGCAACAAACTTAACTGAAGATGAATCAGTGTCCCAGCTGATGTGGGTGAAAAGATCAGTTGTTGGGCCCAGCATCTTTAGTAAAAAGTGAACATCTTTGTGTTGCAAATATGAAAACTCAGAATTTACTTGCTCATTTTGTCATAAATTAGCATCATCTTAGGACTTCTGAAAGAACTTCTGTTGCTTCTTAGCCAAATCTCAAATACACAGCTCCATATAATTAATAATCTACCATTGATAACCTTTGAATCTAAATTATCAACCAACCAACTTGGTTCGATGATGTACAAGTAGAGTTGCTCAAACTTCCAGTAGAAGCTTCTCAAACTGTCTATAACATAGCCCGAAATTCTGCTGCAACAACCAAACCATTTTATTCAGTTTTAGAATAGCCACTCTAGCAAGAAAGATTGGGATCAAAGAATGCCTTTTTTTTTACCCAAATATCTATAAATTTAACACAGGATAGACGTGGAAGGCCATTGTCTTCCCCCTTCTAATCAAGGTAGCCTTGCAGCTTCCTTGATCTTCAGAAGAAACCCCCATGCGTCTTCTTCTCCATGACAGAACAATGGACCCATATTCTAATTGACACAGTTTATCTCTTCTACTTCATACTCTAAACCAGCCTCTGAGAACCCAAACAGGCTAGTTTTGTTCAACCTTCCAGTCTGAAGTAAACCTCCAAATACACAATGCTCTGGGCTCTCTCCACAGCTGCTTAAACAACGTCATTTTGGAGCCTAATCTTTTTAAAAACAAAAGCAGGCAAAAAAAACGACATCATTTTGGCCTGTTCTTCTTCCAAAACCCAATATATGCTCATTTTGGACCTATAAAACACAAAGAAAATGCCCTAGCCTCCTAAACGGTGTGAAGAAAAGAAGACGACAAAGAAGGGGAAAAATAGAGGGAAAATAGAGGAAAATTTTCAAGCACTTGATTATATTATATAAAAATATATATGTAAAATAGGGTGCGCCTCACTTCACTAAAGCCCGCAGCTTTGGTGCGCCTTGAGCCTTTTAAAACTATGTTTGTCTCTCTCCAAAAACGAAGAATGAACTTCTATTGAGGCAAGCAATTACCATTCTTTGATTTTGAAATTTCAATGCACAAAAAATAACGAAGCTTATCGACATCTTTAGTATGAAAGTTGTATAGGAGTGATTAAACAAACTTTCGATCCCATTGAGTTCTACTCATGCCATGAGATACTCCTATATTGCTTAAATTTTTCAAACCATACATGAAGAGATTGTTTGAATATATAAATAGACTTTTTAAATTAAACAACATACTCCCCTTAGACTAAAACCCAGGTGGCTAAGCCATGAAGACTATTTCATTCAACTTGTCATAAAGGAATGCATTTTGTTACGTCAAGTTGACAAAGGGGCCAATTATGATTTGTTGCAATAGACACAAGATTCTTACAAAAGTTAGTTTAGTCACAGGATAAAAAGTCTCAATATAAGTCAAGGTCATAGGTCAAGTGGATCATTTAGCCACTAAAGAAGCCTTCAATCTATCAATTGTATCATCAAGATTGCCCTTTATGGTAGAGACACAACAACAACCAACAATTGGAACAATAAGAGGCTTAAGAACAACACCAAAGGTATGATTTCACTTTAAAAGAATGCATTTTTTATTCTAACTAGGACCAAAAAGAGTTTCATTGTAAGACTTAGGAAAAGTAATAGAAGAGAGAGAGGTAAAGAAGGCTCTAAAAAAAGGGGGCAAGGAAAAAGGATGTTTAAAATGAGTGTGTACCTTGACAAATAGTGATTGGGAGGTCCAAAGCCAAATCTGCGGACACCAAGGGATTGGTGGAGGTGACAACGAGGACTTCACTCCTTTAAGAGGAGAAGGTCATTGTCATTTGTGAACATCGAACCTTTGATAAGAAGGAATAAAAAGAACTAGAATAGGACTAACAAGTTTTGGAAGAAAAAGGCTCATGTAATTCATTTCACACCATAAAATAATAAGGTACATCCTTAAAAAAGGTAGCATTAGCACAAGGAAAGTGTTTTCATGAAGTAGGATTGTAACACCAATATCCTTCTTAAGTTTGAGAATAACCAAGAAATAGACACTTTCAAAAACTTTGGGAGGAAGATAAAAGGTTCTTGGTCATGAAATAACATTTGAAAAGGAGACTTTCCATAAAGAACTTGAGAAGACAATCATTTAGTAGAAGAGTCATCATGAAAACATCTCCCCAACATAACTTTGGTATAGTCATTTGAACTATGAAGGCACAAGCTATAGCAAGCATAAGATCATTCTTCCTTTCAATAATTCTCTTTTGTTAAGGTGTATTAACACATAATATTTGGATGAATAATATCATTTCACTCAAAGAAACACTAATAGTGTGAATGTTTGTACTCAAGGACATTGTCAACTAGAGGAATTTTTAATTTAACATTCAATTGATTAGAAATTTTAGCATAGGCATTAAAAACATCAAATACTTGGGTTCCATCCTTGAGAACATATAACCAAGTCATATAGGAGAAATCATCTATGAACTAATTAAAATAACAACCAAATAATCCAAAGTTGGACCCCAAATATTAGAATGGACTAGCTAAAAGGGATACAAATAGGTTAATTAAAGCAAAATTTGGAAGTAGACTTATAATGTTTTATCGAACTCATAGGTTTCATAATTGAAGTAACTAAAAGAAGGTAAACTAGGAACTAATCAACATACACTAACAAAGGAAGGGTTTGAGAGCAATTGTCACAAGCACGTTTCTTCCTTTGAACTTTTGCGTCTATGCAATGTTTTAATGCACTCTAAGCCAGCCCAAGAGAGGCTACACTAAATTGGAACAAAGAGAAAACCACAGAGCACACAAGATTATAGGGTCAAATTCCCCTAACTTGTTTATTTATTCTCCGTAAAATTCAAGACAAAACCTTCCAGCAAGACTCCTACAATTTGCTTGGTGAGTTCAAATCTTTGAGAAGGCACTTTTGCCCTCTTTATACAAGTTGGTGGCACCAGCCACCCCCACATATCTAAGAACAAACCTATGCTTTCAAAGGTCTTCAACAATTACTTTATCCTTTTGAAATTGTCTTCCCCACTCATGCTGCTACCACATGTCCAAGACACTCAACCCATTATGCTCTTTAGAGACTTGGATGCTCCACTTGCTTGGTCAAGTGTCTTGCCCCATGACTCAATCCATAATTTAGCCTGCCAAGTGTCCTACCTCGTGACTAAGTCCACAATTGTGCTAAGTGTCTTACCTTATGAGTTAGTCCACATCTCCACCATCCAAGCACCAGCCCTACATCTTATAAGCCTACATGCGTCTCTAAGCAATCTGTGCGCGTGCCAAGCCCCCTCTGGGCCACACATTTAGCAACAT
Source organism: Vitis rotundifolia (assembly GCA_030254885.1). NCBI lineage: Eukaryota > Viridiplantae > Streptophyta > Magnoliopsida > Vitales > Vitaceae > Vitis > Vitis rotundifolia. The sequence continues at coordinate 13,243,967 of CM058170.1, forward strand.
GCCTTGGTGCCAATCTTGCCCTCGGCTCATCACCCATGTTGCTCCCCATTAGCCCTTAGACATGCTAAACATGCTTATGTGCATTCCCATATCTAGATCGAGTCCAAGCCAAGGTGCGAGTACCTAATCTAAAGCCCTTTAGTGGGGTGCATAATGCAAAGGACCTGAAGAACTTCCTCTAAGACATGGAGCAATATTTTAGTGTTGCCTGTATCCCTCTAATCAAGCAGGTGACCATAACCACAATGTATCTATCTAGAGATGCAAAACTTTGGTGGCACACGAGAATGAGTGATGATGCTGAGTCAAGGAGGTCTCATATCACCACATGGGAAATTCTGAAAAAGGAATTGAAGGATCAATTCCTCCCCACCAATGCTCCATGGGTGGCTTGAGAATCTTTGAGAAGATTGAAGCACATGGGTTTTCTACAAGAATATATATCAAAAATTTGAGTTCGTTGATGTTGGACATCAAGAACATGTTCAAGGAAGACACAAACTATTCAACCTCATGTATGGGTTGCAAGGGTGAGCCCAAACTAAATTGTGGACCGGAGATTTCCTTGCTGCAATGGCTACAACAGATTGCTTAGTGAACTATAAGATGGTCGATGCCATCTCCACCACCCAAAACTCAAAAGTTGAGGGGACAAAGAAGTCGAAGATAGAGGGAAAACCTCCTAAAAAGGAGTTAGAAGAAAACAGGGTCGATTGTAGCCTCAAAACAAGTGGAGGAAACCACTCAGGTGGTGCAACAGACATCCAAAATGGCAAGTTGCTTCATCTGCAATGGACCTCATCATGCTAGAGACTGTCCAAGGAGGGGAAAATTGCTAGCCCTCGTGGCTACTGATGCTAAGAGAGACTCAAACTCAGATGAGTCTACTGTACAAGTTGATCCTTTGCAATGGTTGAATGTTCTTCACCCAAAGGGCTGATGGATGTTCTTCACCCAAAGGGCTTTATTCACAACAGGCTGATTGATGTGCCATTGTTGGTGAATGGAAAGAGGGGGAATGCAATGGTTGATAGTGGTGTAAACCACAATTTTGTGGCTAGCAAGGTAGCAACCGAATTTGGGTTGAATTTAGAGGAAGATGGCTGCAAAATCAAGGCCATGAATAGCAGAGCCACGCAAATTGATGGCATTGCTAAGAAGGTTCATCTCCAAGTGGAAGATTGAAGGAGCACCTGTAGCCTATTAGCAATACCCCTAGATGACTTTGATGTGATTTTGGGCACGTAATTCTTTTCTACAAGTTAAGAAGGTGTTGCTCCCTCACCTTAATAGGCTAATGATCTTGGAGGAAAGTCAGTTGTGCTTTGTGAATGCTCTGAGGGGAAAGGTTGCTGGGAAGGGCCAGACAAGCATGTTTTTAATCATCCAACTCCATAGGAGTCTAAAGAGGGTCAACAACATCATAAAGGAGCAACATGCAAGGAAGCAACTAATTGAGTTGTTAGAAGCAGGTTTGGAAAAGGTGTTACAGTGAACAAGACAGAAGTTATGCATGGAGGAAGGACTTTGACAGCATTGGCTAAACTCTTTTATTGGCAACAGTGAGGTAAGGAAGTCTGAGCACATGGGAGGCTTTGCATGAAATACCAATTGGATAAAGACATGGAATGGAAGTTCCCAATCAGAGCTGAATTAGGCATATGAGAAGGTCATCTTCAGGTGGGGGTGGGTTTGTAAGCACCTTTTCTCAAACGAATTTGCGCCAAAGGCCTCATGGGCTGGCATGTAACCATGAGGACCTTAAGAGTGAGACAAGGCAGAGAATGATGCAACAAGTGCAGTGTGTGCAACCTAAGTGGAGTAGGTGGAACAGCTTTAGGAATGGCATGAGGGATTGCATGCAGTAACGTGACATGTTGCAGCCAACACAACAACACAGGAACGTGCCACTTTAGACAATGCAGCATATCACTAGCAGCACAACAACCACAACACTTTGACTCAAAGCATGTGGCTCAAAGGTCTGACATAATGCCACCAAAACTTCCTAAGATGCTCCTTCCTCAACAACTTATTGACCATCGAATTGAGTCGTTGTCGGGAGCCAAGGCTCCAGCACAAGTGCCCTGTAGGATGACTCCACTGGAATTGGTGGAATTAACGAAGCAACTAAATGAGTTACTGGATGCAGGTCTGATCCAGCCCTTGACAGCACCATGTGGAGCATTCGTGCTCTTTCAGAAGAAGCAAGATGAGACCCTTCGCATGTGTGTTGACTATTGGGCTTTGAACAAGGTAACTATCAAAAACAAACATCCTATGCCACTAGTTGTAGACTTGTTTGATAGATTATCCAAAGCCACCTACTCCACAAAGCTGGACTTGCATTTGGGTATTGGTAAGACCAAATTGCACAAAGGGATGAGGGGAAGACCGCGTGTTACACGATATGGCATCAATGAATTCTTATGATGTTGTTTGGGCTTACCAACCCCCTTGCTACTTTCTGCAACTTGAGGAATTATGTCTTATTCGATTTCTTGGACTGTTTCGTGGTGGTGTACTTGGATGACATGGTCATCTACAGTCAGATTCTAGATGACCACGTCATTCACCTTGGAAAGGTGTTGCAGCGGCTAAGACAACACCAGCTATACGTGAAGAAGGAAAAATGTGAATTTGCCTAGACCCAAATAAAGTTTCTAGGAAACTAGATCTCTAAGGGGAAAATTCAGATAGATGAGACTAAGTTGGAGGCAATAAGGGATTGCTCTGCCCTTGCAAAGGTAACAAAACTCTGTTCTTTCCTTGGTTTAGCTAATTATTATCATCATTTTATAAAAGGTTACTCCAAGGTCACTGCTACTTTAACTGGTTTGTTGAAGAAGGAAACAAAGTGGGATTAAGAGTCAGACTCTGAGACAACTCTCCAGAGTCCAAAGGATGCCATAACAACTAGGCCACTGTTAAGACTTCGTGACCTAAAGCTTTCCTTTGAGGTGCAGACAGATGCCGCCAATAAAGCTTTAGGTGGCATGCTGGTGCAAGAGGGGCACCCAGTGGCTTTTGAGAGCAGAAAACTTGATGCCATAGAGCAGTGTTATTCCACACATGAGAAGGAGATGACAACAGTGATACACTACCTTTAAACTTGGGAGCATTAACTAATGGAGACCAAGTTCGCAATGGTGACAGGTAATATTGCTAACACCTACTTCAAAATTCAAAAGAAGTTGACTGCTAAGCAAGCTTGTTGGCAAAAGTTCTTGGCAAAGTTTCATTTTGTGGGGTGCATAAACTAGGCATACACAACCAAGTTGTGGAAGCTTTGAGTCAAAAAGAAGTGATGAGTTCGTGGGTTCCTTGTATCTGGTTGTGGCAGACTTCACTACTAGACTGAAGCAGGAAGCTCCACAACATGTAGCCTACAGCAAGCTGGTACAACAGGTGAATGAAGGCACCACGAGGCAATATTAATTGGATGATAAGTTGTTGAATACTATGGGAGGAAAGCTCTATGTTCCTTCGGATAAGTTGAGGAGACAATTGCTTAAGGAAACAAATGACGCACTATGGATTGGACACCCAGGAGAACAATGGGCTTTGGCATTGCATTCTAGATTACTCTTTTGGCTGATAATGGAGGATGGACAAGCATACATCAAGTCATGCTTGGCGTGCCAGATTGATAAAGCTAAGAAGAGGAAGCAGGATTGCTGCAGTCTTTGCCCATGTGGATTGATTCTCCAAATATTCAGTCTTAATGTCTACACCAGATGAGTGTTTTACAGAAGAGGCTGCCAAGCTATTCTTCAGCAATGTGGTGAAGCACTTTGGGTGCTTGAAGACATTATGAGTGACGGAGGCTCACGGTTCACTAACAGATTTTGGGTTGAGCTAATCAAAATGTTGGGAACAATGTTAATTGCCCCAAGTCACAGTTGTCATCGCTGATATGGAGGAAAGAGAAAGAGAGAGAGAGTGCGTGAGCGACGGAGGAGAGCGAGAGAGTTTGTGTGTGAGCGAGGGTGTAGAAAGCGATTTCCGCTCGGGGTCCCGAAAAAGATTGAAGGGAAGGAGCTTCGGAGTGGAATCGAAGACTTTTGAGATCGAAGTAGAGGAGAAGAAAGGTAAACTGCAAGCCACTATTACGGAAAGGAAGAGAGGAATCTCTTCGTGGGTCAAGCTGGGACCAGAGAGCCTAGAGCTCTTTCTGGAATGCCTATTACTCTGCATAAAAGATACAAGAGTTGGAAAATGGGAAAGAAGATGGAAGGAAAACAAGAGGTCCTATTCGCTGGTGCGTGATGAGAATAAGGGGGGTGCTTTCTCCGGTTAGGCTTTGTGGACCTAGAGAAGAAAAGCTACAGCATCTTCATCCCGAAAGGTAGAGGAGTAAAGGGTGGCTAGTCTTCAATGGCGGAGATTTTACGAAGCTTGGGTGTAGCCACTGGAAGGAGAGAAAGCCAGCAAGATGAGGCGATCTTGCTGAAACCCAACTTGGGGAAGACCCTTGCGGAGGTGGTTCAGCTGCCAAGGAGCATAGGCAAAACAGTGGTCATGATGGAAATTAGAGAGAAGGATTTGAGCAGAAAATTGAACAAATTGGTCCACTGCCTAGTTGGGTTCTGGAACCCTAGCTCAACGAGAGGTGACAAATTGGAAAGTTTGGGGACCCAAATGGCAAAAATTTAGGGGATGAAGGGTAAGCTAGGGCTGGCAAAAATGGAAAAGGGTAAGGTATTGTTGGAGTTTGAGTTGTTGGCAAAAGCTAAGAAAGCTCTTAACTATGGAAAGATCTCGATTGGGGGGCTTCTTCTACGTCTGGAGAAATGGAGCCCTGAGACGGGGTGCTTAGTGGAAGGAGAGAAAAGAAGTGAGGCTTGGGTGAGAATTATGGGATTACTCGTTTCGTTATGGGATCTGGCCATCCTGAGAAGGGTAAGGGAGGAGTGCGGGGGCTTCTTAGCAGTTGACTCCCACACGGAGAAGTTGGAGGACTTACAATGGGCCCGGATTCTGGTGAAGACAAACGCGATGATCTTCCTAACGCAGTGGAAATCTGGGTTGAAGAGGTCTACTGCTCTCTAACCCTTTGGTGGGAGGTTAGGTCGTCAATGAGGATCTTTCCATTCGGCAACTACGGGAAGAAAATCAGATCAGAAGAAGAGGTTGGGGGTGAGGTTTCTGCACGCGCTGGCAAGCGGATGATGGAGGAGGAGGGCAACACAAGGCTCGAGACCCTATTGCATTCAGCCGACGGGACGTGGGGGCAGACGAGTGGGTCAGGGCATCCTTCGGATTTTATTCAGAGCCTCTATGGGTCGGCGGGCAAGCCCCATGGAGACATGCAGTTATTGGGTGGGCCCTCTAAGCCTGGCCCAGTTGAGGACCCACAGTGCCTTAAGCCGGCAATTGGGCCAAGCCCAGTCTTGTTTTCAAATGAGGATGGTTCGTTTAACAATGGGTCGGTGTCTCTGAAGGACTCTGGGTGGGCCAATGAAAAGGAGACCAATAAGGCGTCTGGGTCGGACGAAAGCCTAGGCCCACTCCAGCCTCTACTAGTGGGCAGCGCCCAATTGGGTGTGGCCCATGCCTCGGTTATGTCTAGCCCAAGCAATTGGAGGATATCATACTCAAAATTCGATAATTTCTGGTGAAGAATGGCTTGTGAAAGCAAATAGAAGAGGAGTTTCAAACTGAGGAGAAATCGAAGACTGACCATGCCTTAATTGAGGAAGCCTTGAGGTATGGGAATGCTTCTGATCCTAAAGGAAAATTGGTATATGGGCTCTCTTCTTCCCTCTCTTTTTTTTCCAGTCGGACTCCAGTGGGGGAGTATTACGACTATTCTGGGGTCGTTTGTGAGACAGTCTAGGGGGAAACCCCGTTATGTATGATCAATGCTCCACGGTTTACAGAGGGTGCGCCCTTCACATGTTGGGAGTTGTTGGAAGGGAATAACAGCAACAATAAAGAAAGAAGAGCGGAGTTGAGTTCAATTCAAACTAAGCCACAAGAAGAAAGAAGTTGGGAGGAGGTCAGTTGGGAGGAAAGTAGTCTGGCAAGGTTTAGCAATTTCTTGGGTTTTCCGACAGAGGGGTTGAAGAAAGAAATTTTAGATTTTTTTATTAAAATCGGAAAGAGAAGGGAAAGAATTCATAGCAAAACTCTTTTGGAGAAATCTAAATTCGAAAGGGAACTAAAAAAATTAGAGTGCTCAAGGGGGGAAAAGCAAAATTGCGGTATGCAAGGAAGAGGGTGTCAGATCACAAAAGTCCAATGAAGCCAAGGCTATTGAGCTGGAACGTTGGTGGAGCTAATGACAGCTCCAAAAGAAAGGTGATTAAGGCCCTCATTCGAGGTCAAAGGGTGGATTTGTTCTGTCTCCAGGAGACAAAAATATAGGCAATGTCAGAGGGTGTGGTGAGGAGTTTGGGCTCTGAAAGGTTTCTAGACTGGGGTGCCTTGGATGCTTCTGGCTCTGCGGGAGGGATTTTGATTTGTTGGGATAAAAGGACGCTAGATATGCTTGATTTTGAGGTGGGTCAATTCTCAATTTCCTGTAGACTTAGGAATGTGGAAGATGGGCTTGTTTGGATGTTCACAGGAATGTACGGGTCGTTCTCTAGAGAGGAAAGGGAATGTTTGTGGGAGGAGCTAGGGGCGATCAGAGGTATTTGGGATGATCCCTAGTGTTTAGGGGGTGACTTCAATGTCATTCTCTCCCAAAGGGAAAGGAGTAGGCAGGGAAGGCTAACTGTGCAACGAGAAGGTTTGCCCAGATTGTTGATGAGCTAGGGCTAGTTGACCTTCCTTTGCAAGAGGGATTGCTTACTTGGAATGGGGGTCAGAATACTCAGGCTTGGGCTAGATTGGATAGATTCCTAGTGACCCAAAATTGGCTTGACCAATTCAATGGGGTAATCCAAAGCAAACTGCCTAAACCTACTTCTGACCACTTTCCCATTTTGTTGGAGGGAGGTGGGTTAAGGCGGGGGCCCTCCCCATTTAGGTTTGAAAATATGTGGCTTAAAGTTAAAGGCTTTAAGCACCTCCTTCGGGGATGGTGGCAGGGGACTGTGGTGAGAGGCAGTACCAGTTTTAGACTAGCTTCTAAGATGAAGGAGATGAAGCAAAAAATCAAAGAATGGAATAGGGACGTGTTTGGAAGGCTGGAAGTCAATAAAAACTCAGCTCTTCAACAAGTTGAGTACTGGGATGGGGTGGAAAGTGAGAGGAGCCTATCAGAAGGAGAAACAGAGTTGAAAAAAGAAGCAAAGGAAAAGTATAAAAAGTGGGTGTTACTAGAAGAAACCCACTGGAGACAATTGTCAAGGGAGCTATGATTAAAGGAAGGGGATAGGAACACAGGCTTCTTTCACCGGATAGCAAATGCCCACCGAAAAATAATTCCTTGGATAGAATTAAGATTAATGGGGTGTGGTCGACTGAGGAGCAGGAGGTGAGGGAAGGGGTTGTTAATGTTTTTCAGCAACTGCTATCAGAAGACCCAGGCTAGAGAGCTGACATTGAGGGGCTGCATTTTAATAGGCTAAGTCCCCAAGAAGCTAAGAGTTTGGAACTGTCTTTCTCCGAGGAAGAAATACATTCTGCCTTGATGGAAATGAATGGTGATAAAGCTCCAAACCCGGATGGATTCACAGTGGCTTTTTGGCAAGCTTGTTGGGACTTTGTGAAGGAGGAGATTTTGGAAATGTTTAAGGAGTTTTACAATCAAAGCTCATTTGCCAAAAGCCTTAATACCACTTTCCTGGTCCTAATTCCAAAGAAAGGTGGTGCTAAGGACCTTGGGGACCTCCGGCCTATAAGCTTGTTAGGGGGTCTGTATAAGCTTTTGGCCAAAGTGTTGGCAAACAGGCTAAAAAAGGTCTTAGGAAAGGTGGTTTCTGTGGATCAAAATGCTTTTATCAGGGGCAAACAGATCTTGGATGCTTCGCTGATAGTTAATGAGGTAATTGACTCTTGGTAAAAGCGAAAAGAGAAAGGGTTGATCTGTAAACTGGACATTGAAAATGCCTATGACAGTATCAACTGGAACTTTCTAATGAGGGTTTTGCATATGATGGGCTTTGGGTCTCGGTGGATGGAGTGGATTTGGAGATGCATTTCAACAACCAAATTCTCTATTCTAGTTAATGGGGTGCCAACAGGTTTTTTCTCTAGCTCCAAGGGGCTACGTTAAGGAGATCCTCTATCTCCTTACCTTTTTGTTTTGGGAATGGAAGTGCTGAGTGCACTCTTAAGAAGGGCTGCTGATGGGGGTTTTTTATCAGGCTGCAGAATTTGGGGGAGAGGAAGGATGGAAATGAATGTCTCTCATTTACTTTTTGCTGATGATACAATTATATTCTGCGAAGCAAAAAAAGAGCATCTAACCTATTTAAGCTGGATTTTGGTTTGGTTTGAGGCTGCGTCCGGCTTAAGAATCAACTTGGCTAAAAGTGAAATTATTCCAGTTGGAGAGGTGGAAGAGATTGAGGAAATGGCAATGGAGCTAGGGTGTAGGGTGGGGTCTCTACCCTCTATTTACCTGGGGCTGCCCTTAGGAGCCCATCACAAGGCTCCTTCTATGTGGGATGGGGTGGAAGAGAGAATGAGGAGAAGATTAGCTCTTTGGAAAAGACAATATATTTCCAAATGCGAGAGAATCACCCTCATTAAGAGCACGCTGGCTAGCATGCCTCTTTACCAATTGTCCCTCTTTCGAATGCTCAAGATTGTTGCAAGAAGGCTAGAAAAATTACAAAGAGGCTTCCTTTGGGGAGGGGAGAGTTTGGAGATGAAAGTCCACTTAATCAATTGGGAGCTAGTGTGTGCTCAAAAGGAGAAGGGTAGTCTAGGCATAAGGAAGCTTGTTCTTTTGAACAAGGCCTTGCTTGGAAAATGGATTTGGAGATTTGCCCACAAAAAGGACAACCTTTGGAAAAAGGTGATTTTGGTGAAGTATGGCCAAGAGGGCTTTGGGTGGAGGACTAATGAGGCTAGTGGGACGTTTGGAGTGGGGGTTTGGAAGGAGATATTGAAGGAGGCAAATTGGCGTTGGGATAACATAGAGTTTAAAGTGGGTAAAAGGACTAAAGTCAAATTCTAGACTGATCGTTGGTGTGGCAATGTTGTGCTGTCCCAAAACTTTCCCCAATTATTTGCTTTGGCGGTCCATAGGAATGCAACGGTTAATGAAGTGTGGGACTCAGATTTTGGTCAGGGAGGTTGGAATCTCAAATTTTCTAGAGGTTTTAATGATTGGGAGTTGGATTTGATAGGAGATTTGCTTACTATATTGAGGGACTTCAGGATATCTTCATAGGAGGATTCAGTTTTTTGGAAAGGTGGGGGAAATGGAATTTTTGGGGTTAAGGATGCTTATAAACTGCTGATTGCTCCCAGCGATCTCGCCTTCCCGAAAAAGTGCATTTGGGTGGATAAAGTCCCAACCAAAGTTGCCTTTTTTTCTTGGGAGGCCACGTGGGGGAAGATTCTTACCCTGGATAACCTTCAAAAACAGGGGTGGCAACTCCCTAATCGCTGTTTTTTGTGTGGTTGTGAAGAAGAAACTGTAAATCATATTCTTTTACACTGTATAATGGTCAGAGTCCTATGGGAGATTGTCCTTACCTTGTTTGGTGTTCAGTGGGTGTTCCCAGAGACAATTAAAGAGGTGTTATTTAGTTGGAGGGGCCCTTTTGTGAGGTAAAAAAGGAAAAAGATTTGGAATTCCATACCGTTGTGTATTTTTTGGATGGTTTGGAATGAAAGGAATAGATTAACTTTTGGGGGTGGTCCTTAGCTATTTAGAAACTCAAAAATTCTTTTGTATGTAATTTGTAGAGGTGGGCTAGGATGTTTATTGGAGAGGAGTCATCTTCGCTTTTAGGCTTTTTGGAATGGCTAGCGTCCACTTAAGGGCTAGTGAGGTTGTTTTTTGCGTTTTTAGGTTTAGGCTACTGTGTATACTCCTTATATGCTTTGTGGTTTTTTGCCTTTTAATATATTTCGTGCTTATTTATCAAAAAAAAAAAAAAAATGTTGGGAACAATGTTTAAGTTTTCTACTGCAAACCACCCTCCGTTTGCCTATCTATTTGAGGGTGGCTTGCAATAGAAAACTTCAATATTGTTTCCAACATTTTGAATAGCTCAACCTAAAATCTGCTAGTGAACCATGAATCTTCGTCGCTCACAATGTCTTCAAGCACTCGAAGTGCTTCACCACATTGTTGAAGAATAGCTTGATTGCTTCTTCCGTAGGACACTATGGTGCAAGCATGAAGAATGCATATTTGGAGAACCGGTCCACAACCACAACAACTGATTTGTATCATTGCACCTTAGGAAATCCCACAATGAAGTCCATAAAAAGGCATTGTCATGGCCTTTCCAGAATAGGCGAAGGCTATGGTTAGCAATATTAAAAAAATATGGAGATGAAGGAGATGAGAAAGATTGAGCAGAAGTAAAGAACTACCTTACATATAATCAAAGGCACACATAAGGTGTTTGATGTGGGCCTAATTCACATGCAAAGGGGTCAAAGACCAAACCAGTATGGGCTTGGCTAGCAACAAGAGGATTGAACATGACCATTGGCTGATTTGGTCAAAGAAGGGTGTGTTTAGCTAAGTTGCATGAGGTGGTTACAAAGGCACTTATTGGCAAAAGGCATCTTGAAGGGTCAAGACGTAGCTCGGCATGCAAGGGAACGTCAGATAGGCTCAGGGTCGCATGCAATGTGAAGAGATACCTCTAGCTGAAGGGGTGTAATCAATTGGGTGGCTATGGCGATTGCACAACCACAACCCAAGCTCCTATTTTGAATTCAAACGAGAAGGCATCCTTATAAAATCCCCCTGCACTATCTATCAAAAAATAAAATCCCCCTACATTGCAGAGAGATCGAGGGCTAGTAATTTGATTGTGAGCATTCAAACAAAATAATTAGATTGTAATATTTTCTAGTGGGGGTTGGGTCCTTTGACTTAGAAAATTGACGAAGTGTTGAGGGCACTTGTAAAGACAATTTTGTAATCTTGTAATTGTTAAGTAATAATACAAGTTAGGAAGGTTCCCATAATTGCTTGGTTACTTTGATTATTTACGTTGCCTTTGTTGTGTGGCTTTCGGGAAGGTTGGCTAATATCAATGTCTTAGCACCACACACTTAGAAAAAAATTGGTAGCGGTTTTTTGTGGGTGTGACACTTACCTTGGTCAATAACATTATTTGGATTAATTTCTAGCCATTAACAAGGCCACCTAGAATTTAGCTTTGGACCCTTGGGCAAAAAACCCTATCCAATTGTCCAAAATATATGTATATATATATATATGCAATACACGTTTATCAAGTTAAAACTTGCCTACTTTATAGGCAAAATTTCTCTAATTTTCAAACTCCAAACATACTATAAAAAAATATAAATAAATTAAACTTATGCACATCTCCAACTCCAAAGGAATAACATCCATGAAATAAAGTTAATTTGGATTCATTTTTAGCCATTAACAAGGCCACCAAGTATTTAGCTTTGGACCCTTGGGAAAAAAAACTCTATCCAATTGTCCAAAAATCCCAAAATATATATATATCCAATTAATGCAATACATGTTTATCAAGTTAAAACTTACCTACTCTATAAGCAAAATTTCTCTGATTTTCAAATTCCAAACAACCTATACAAAAAATAAAAATAAATAAACAAAAGAATAAATAAAACTTATGCACATCTCCAACACCAAAAGAATAACATCCATGAAATAGAGTTAAAGGGAACCATCCTTCAAATTGCATAACCTAAACTTATATTTAAAGATTTTACAAGTAATGTTGGGTCAATTAAGGCCATATATTTTTTTTATTGGAAACAGAATTGTATTAAAAATGAATAGAAGTACATCATAAGGATAACGAGGACGCATAGTTACAAAAGGTTGATAAAAAATGGCTATACCCTGCCACAATACAAGGAAACCTAGCCAATCAATTTAGATTAAAAAGAAACACAAAAGTCTCTCTACAAGCCCACACAAAACTCCTCTTGTTGCTAGTTAGATCCTTTTATCCTACACACCAAAGACCGATCAAGTTGAACAACATATTTCTTAAAAAAAAAAATGTATAAGAAGCCCATAAAGAGAAATAGAAGTGGATTAGATCCCTCAATGTGTCTGTAGTCCTCCACTTATCCTTGAAGACCTTAACATTTCTCTCCCGCCACATAAACCACATTAATGTAAGATAAGCAATTTGCCACAAGATCTTGCCTCTTAGGGAACTCTCGAAAGAATATATGATGGTCATCATGTCACATATACTCTTGGGCAAAACCTAATCAACCTAGCTTGTCTAAATAGATGGTGTCATAGCCTCATAGTCATTGGACAATGTAAAAAAACGATGATCGACCGTTTCTCAACTCCTCGAATATAGAATGCACCAACTAGGACTAAGGGTTTTGTAAGGTCTTCTCAACTATTAGTATTTACCATTATATGTGCCACTAGGCAAGCAAAGCCCTTGACCTTAGATGGGGCTTTAAACTTCCATACAAATTTGGTTGAGGAAAATGGACATAAATCTAAAAGATGAACAAGGCCACAAAGAAGGATTTTGCGGAGAACGAACCTAAGGAAGATAAAGACTAAGCTTTTGCATCTAGGACGACCAAATACCAATACACACAATGGAGGGAAGACAAGTCTTTTGAAGTCCTTAATATCCAAATCAATAAGATTATGACGGAAATTAAAGTTCCAAAAAGAAGAGGAAGAGGAACCAACAATAGTTGAGATGGAAACATTTTTCTCTATGACAACTCTGAAAAGTCTTTTTTGATAAGTAAGATAAGTATCGTATTACGGGGAGGTGCTAAATTAGTGACTCAAAATGCACAGTAAAGAGAAGTAAAAACTTACCCCCTGATAAGAGAAACAAAAAATTGTCCACAAAAATATACAAAAAACAACCCCTCCCTTAATGTGGACCCACCCAATCTAAAAATTTCAAAAAGGTCGATGGACCATCTTTACAATTTAGTCTTCAACCAAAGTGAGTTAAGAAAAGAAGTTTTCATCCTTTGGATGGACAACACCTCATCTTCAAAGGCAATTATATTCCTTGTCTTCCAAACTGTCCAAAAAATGCAAAGGGGACCCGCTCTCCAAACTATCTTTCGCCAAATTGAAAAGACTTTTCAAGACAACTCTGAAAAGTCTTGAAAATTGAAAACACAAAGGTTGATCCTCCCACCACAAATCTTTTCAAAAACGATTTATTTCTTGCCCACCATAAAAAGAGTGTGCGTAGAAAAAACCTAAAAACATATGCAATGGCCTTCTAGGGGTACCGGTGTGACCATTTAACTAGAATGTTGATATCTTATCCATTAGGATGTGTTTCGTAAATGCTTAAAATGACTAATGCCAAAGGCGAAACTTTCCCTAAGGAAACTCCATAACTACTTCCCTAAGAGAGCACGATTCCTTAGAGAAATTTATCAATTGAGACCATATGTGCAGTAGCAAAATTAAGAAATATCATCTTTGGAAACCTAGAACTAGGCTTGCAGCCCCATGCAAATCAAAAAGTCTTTTTAGTCAAGAAAAACATATTCTTTTCCTTCATCCAAGTCCTCTATGGCCTGCTTGATGGCAGAAATGAGAACTAGCTTTTAAGGACTGTTTAATAGCAAAACCGAGAACTAGCTTCTATTTTTGAAAGCAACCAAAAAAATAAAGAAAAGAAAAAAGAATTAGAAGATGTTTGGAAGCATGTTCATGAAAACTATTCTTTAAAACATTTCATGATAATAAAAAATATATATTTTTTTGTTTTAGAAGCGCAAGCACTTAAACAATTGAAAATGCCAAAAATTCAAAGTCTTTTTAACATGCCCATAGTTTTCAATTCTTAAAATACAAACAATTGTTTAAAAAAAAATTAAATAAAATCATCATTTACCAAAGAGCCCTGCTTGTGGTTTTTTTTTTTTCTTTTAATTGTTATATGAGAAATTTTCACTATTCTTTTTTTTTTTTAATTTACACTAATGTTAGTGTCTACATCAATATAGCAGTATCATTCACGCTACTTGTTCTTTTTGGTTAGGTTTTAGTTGATGATAAAGGATTAGTTTGAATTAGAGGCTTGGATTAATAGTTAATGGAATTTTTAGTTTGACAAAAGGGTTGTATACAGTATTTTGAGCAAAAGAATTCTGAATTTAAAATTCACAGCATCAAGACTTTATTCTATATGTATAATTATGCATATATGTATTCGTGTATTTTTTGTTCTTTTCTGTTAATTCTATTGCAATTACACAATTTTGTTGTATTAGACAAAAGCCACAAATTAAACCATCAAAACCCCCAAAACACGCATTTCTACGCCAAATCCTCTATTATCCAATTCCTAATCACCCTTTAACCTGTGCAACAAAAAACCTAACCCTAATTCCCAATTAAAGTGCAATCGATTCTATCTTTCCCTAAACCTTGAATTTTCTCTTTATCAGTTCAATAATCATGGTTACAATACAAATAGATGTTTTCTCTCTTTGGTGTGGCTTGAGTTCTCTCCTTCTCGATTAAAAAGACACTCCCTAGGTGGAATGGTTCCTTTGTGGGTAAAGCCCACAACAAGGCTTGGAAGGTGGCCCCTATGTTTTTTTTGGACAGTGTGGAAAGAAATGAATTTGCTAGTGTTTGATAATGCAAGGATTTCGATCCATTAAATGAAAAATTATTTTGTATGTAATTTGTGGTCTTGGTCTAGGGCGTTTGTAGATATGAAACCCATTTCCCTTGTTAGTTTTATTGATTGGTTAGGTTCTAAGTGAGGGTAAGTGATTATTTTGTTTCTCTCCCTCTCTTTTGGTTGAGCCCTTGGGTGGTTTGTGTATACTTCATGTATACTTGAGGAAGCTATTTTGGCGCCTCTTTTTATTTATTTATATTTGCACTGATCTCACCTATCAGGAAAAAATTAAAAAAATAAACTTTAATTAAAGTTTAAGGCCTTTACACAAGATTGTGATTCCCCAAGAAAAATATCACTTGGATTAAAGATAGATGTCCTAGCGATGCAACTTTGGAAGAGAGAATAACTTTTTAGAGTTGATGTCCGCTGCTGTTGTAGGCAATGAACAGTCTGAACAGCTAACGTATGTGAGGGTTAGAGCATCTCTCTTGATTTTGAAGGCAAATACAGCTTTGAATTTTCCTCTCAGGTAAAGTATGTCAAGAGTGCTAATCAAAAAATGCCTTCTCATACTCAGTAAGATTGAATGAGCAATTCTGGAAAAGATAATTACAGAAAACACTAACAATGGTTCACTCTTTTTCGTTAATGCATAAGATAATCTTATATGCTGATCTCAAACAAGACATTATTACTAAGAATTATACGATCTCTTACCAAGCCCCAAGAATGATGCAAAAGCTGGTCGTGTGGGAAGCTGAGTATAGACATAATACAGAAGCAAGGCTGATAGTCCACCTGCCGCAAGAGACTTCTGGCTGCCACTCTTCATATAGCCCATAACTCCACCGACTGTTAGGAGATTGATCAAAATCAGATAGAAAGCGCGGCGCACAGGGATGCCAAGAAGTTGCACAAGGAAAACACCAGCACAATCCACTAGAAAATGAAGTTACCTCCGACCAGGGCAGCGTAGCCCAGAGTCAACTTTTGGGACATAGACATGGCAATTTTGTTGTTGCTTTCGTCCGATCCGCCCTCGCCCTTATTGTCGTCGTTGTCGTGATCACCACCACCACCGCCTCCGCCGCCACCGCCGCCACCGTCACCGCCACCGCCTCCGTTTCCACCCTCGCTACCAGAACCGGCTCTGTCAGTGGTATCTGGTTGGACGTCGATCTCTTCCCCTGCCGATTCAACGATGAAGGTGGGCGCTTTAGAGTCAGAGACAGCGCTAGCAATGATCCCCGAGGAGACAGTGGTTTGCCGCAGCCCAGCAATTGATTTGTGAGAGATCACCGGCGAAGAAGCCCTAAATCGAATCCAAGAATGGCGCCTACCAGTTAGAGCCCTAGGCCCTCCAAAATGAGGCAACACGAGAGAAGACTGAGAAATAGCCACCGATTCTGCCATTTTCCCCAATTGGATTTTACCCTTCTCTCCGGCTTTTTGGCTATATCGTGTGTAATTTCACACTCTAAATCATATTATAATATCATTGTTATTTGTTAATCTGGAAACCTATTTTAATCTCGGTAACAAAATTTTATTTAGGAATTTAAAAAATAAAATAAAAAAGGAACAGTTCTCTTAGTGTATTTTTCATGAAAATATTAATGCATTTTTATATAAGGTAAAAGTTTTCAAAATAATTATCATATTTTTAATTTTAATTTTTTTTATATTGAAAAAACTTTTCATAACGGTTCATTGGACTCTCCAGGGAACCCAAAGCATAGGGTATTGCTTGGATACTCTCCATATGTTCAACATCGATAATAACCTCTTAAATGATTTTGCAATTTTGTTTTAGTTTGTGAGGTTTTACCTATTTATGATATTTTTCTTATATTCTAAACTTCTCAAATAAGGTTTTAGGCTTTGATTTTCCAATATTGAGAATTATTTTCATCTTTTTTTGCTTGTTGTGCTAACCTCAGTCTAATCTTATGAAATGTAATTCAAAATTTGGGATTATTAGTACATTTTTAGGACCTTAGATATTTTTCATTTGTTATAAGCACTTTGCAAATATTGTAATTTTTTTTTTTATTTTATAGATTTTATCTTACTTTTAAGCTTGTCAAATAATTCCATTTTTATATAACTTGTTGGTCTGGCCTATTTCTGAATAATATGATATTTAGTGAAATCTAGTATAGTTGATGCATATTTGGGACCTTAGATATTTTTCATGTGTTCTAGATACTTTAAATATATTTTAGAATTTTTGTTTTGATTTTATTTCATCTCTAGGCTTGTTAAATAATTTTATATTTATTGTTTTGTCCTATTTCTAAGTAATAATATGTTTGATTAAATATGGGATAATCTATGCATGTCTAGGCTCTTCAGGCTTTGGGTTGTATTATAGACACTTTAAGTATGTTGTAGAATTTTTTTTATTGATTTTATCTCATCTCTAACTATTTTATTTTGATTTATTTTTGTAACTCCTTGTATTTTGTCCAATTTCTATATATCTTATGTAAACTTGCTAGTTTGGCCCTTTTGTATGCCTTTGACCTTTTGCATTATAGACTTCTCATGCATTTTAGATGAGCCTTCCCCTTTAGCATGATCCCCCTTTTGCTATCTTATTTGGTTTTATTTTGTGATTGCATACTTGTTGCCAATTTTGAACCTTGTGCATGTTTAGTGTGTTTTATCCCACTTTGATGTTAGTTTAGCATCTCTTGCTTCTTAATTTGAGTTGTGTACTTCTTGTATATATTAGGAGATTTTTGTTTTCATATCATATCCCTAGGAAGGCCTCAAATGCGTCCTACGACATACATAAATCAAATGTTAACCCCAAATTAGGTTGAATGAGATCATGTTAAACCCTCTAATAAAATGTATGTTTTTTTTTTTTATAATGTATGTATATATATTTTTTTAAAGAATATATGTATATTTTCTAAAGGATGTGCCTAGGGTTCTACCATGTTAGATCGAGCTTTGGAAGGCCTTAAATGCATCCTGAGGTATACATAAGTCAAATATTAGACCTAAATTAGGTTGAATAAGGTCATGTTTAACCTCAATTAAGTGTACGTATTTCTCTAAAGGATGTACGTATTTTTTTTAAATGATGTAACCTAGGATTTTACCATACTAAATAAGGTTGAGGAAGGCCTCAAATACATTCCAAGGCATACATAAGTCAAATCTTAGACCCAAATTAGGTCATACTAACCTTAAATCGAATGTAGGAATTTTTCTAAAAGATGTACCTAAGGTTTTACCATATGGAATGAAATTTGAAAAGGCAAGCCTCAAATGCATTTTGGGGCTTACATAAGTTAAAATTTAGACTCAAATTAGGCTGAATGAGAGAACTATTCAATTCAAATCAAATAAACGTATTTTTCTTAAGGATGTATTCAATGTTTTACAGTGTGGAATAGGGCATATGAATTTCTCAAATAAATGTATTTCTTTGTTAGACCCAAATTAGGCCAAATGAGCAAACAATTCAACTCAACTCAAATGTATGTAGTTTTCTAAACTTTGTAAGTATTTTTCTAAAGAATGTAATCAACGTTCTACTATGTCAAATGAAATATGAGAAGGTCTTAAATGTATATCGAGGTCTACATAAGTGAAACCTTATGTCCAAATTAAATCGAATGAGAATAGGATTGAACTCAAATGAAATTTACTTTTCATTTTTACTAGATGTACCCTTTTATTTTATTTTTTTAAAGAATGTATATAGTTTTCTAAAAGATGCATGCAAATGTAAAAATAAATTAAATTAAATTAAACCTTAAATTATATTTACAAAACAAATAAATATTTTATTTAACATCTATATAAAAAAATCTTATATCCTAAAAATTTAAGTGATAAAACGTGAATTTTAAATTTAAACCTTAAATTTTCAAATGTGTTATTATAATTAATATTTAAAATTATTAAATATATTATTTGTAGGATATGTTATAAAATATGAGATTTTGTATCACTATGTAACTTGTGGATGATCATACATAAATATATTTTGTAACTCCTTATAAAATGGAAGGACCCTTAATGAAATTCTATTAAGTTTTCTAGTGCATTCTATTTTTTTTCTTGCTTTGTTCTTCTCTCACTTTGTTTTACAACACGTTATCGGCACGAGACTCTAAGTGTATAGAAAAAGAGAAGAATACTTGAGGTATAAAAGAAAAAGAGAAGAATGCTCAAGATAGAAAAAGAAAAGAATTCATCTACAAAATTTCTTATAGGTATGTAGTCTTATTCACTTTGAATGAAATATGAATAGTATGCATTATATTATTATAATTTTTATTTACTTTATCTTTTAGCCAAAAGTTATGTGAATCATATTTCATATAATTATAAATTTTAATTATTTAATAACTAGAAGTTATATAGAAAAATTTTCATAACCATAAGTTATGAAAAATATGCATAATCTTCATAACCAGATGTTATAAGGTAAATTACAAAATTACAAATACATAATTGGAAGCTATGCATAAAATCTCTAATTACTTTTTAATTATATTATATAACTAGAAGTTATATAAAACAACATTATATGGCCAAAAGTTATATAATGAATAGTTCATAACCTGAAACTATGTACAAATCCAAAATTACATATATATAGCCAAAAGCTATGTATATAACTCATAATTATTTGTTTTTAATTATATAATATAAGTGGAAGTTATACAAAACTATATTATATAGCCAAAAGTTATAAAATGAATAGTTCATACCCTGAAGCTATACACAAATTTACATAAATAAATAAAAAAAAATAGTTCATAACCTCAAGATATGTACAAATTTAAATATTTTCTTACTCTGATAAAATAATCATAGCTTGAAGTTATGAAATATATTAATTTTTAATTTTTTTAATTTATTTTAATTATATTGTGTAACTGGAAGTTATACATAAATAGTTCATAACCTGAAACTATGCACAAATTTACATAAAAAATAGTTCATAGCTTGAAGGTATGTACAAATTTGCATATTTTCTTATTTGACAAAACAATCATAACTCAAAGTTATGAAAAATATTGGCTTTTAATTTTTATTTTGTATTCACTTATTTTTCACAATAGGAATTATGGAAAACAATTTTTATTAACAATTGTTTCATAGTCAGAAACTATACATACAATTTTTAATTCTCTTGTATAACCAGAAACTATGAAAAACAAAATTGTCAATGAACAACTATGTACCTAAAAGATACATAATTTTTTTTTTAATTTTGTTATATAACCAAAAGTTATATCATAACATAATTATCAATTTACTTAAATTTTAATTATTATAGGCTAAAGCTATGAAAAAAAATTAGTAAATTAATAATTATTAAAACTTGTATAGCCAAAAGATATATGAATATATATATATATATATATTATAAATTTATATTATATAATCAAAAGTTATATAAATAATATTATTCATAACTCAAAGTTATGAAAATAAGAAAATTAATATTTTTTGTGCTAATAAAAGGTTATGCCAAAGTTATTAACATGTACTTTCTTATAGCTAGAAGCTAAAGAGAACAAAATTGTTAACTAACAATTTTGTACAACTTTATGAAATTTATATAACCAAAAGTTATAATGAAATATATTATAATCTGAAGTTATGATTAAAAGCATATAGATAATATTTACATATTATCAAAAGATTAACATTTTGCATATCAAGTTATACAAATAGGTAAGTGTTTGATAGTTTTTATAAATTTCTATTATTAGAAGTTATTTTGTTATTAGTAGAAAAATTAACATATAAATGTGGAATTTTGGATTGCATGAAAGTATGATATTTTTGTATTAGAGGTGATAGTTTGGAATATTTATTTATTCTGGTTGTTTAATACACAATAATCTTTTGATTTAGAAAATTGAGATATTTTGGATACATGTGAAATATATGACTTGGTTATATGATTAATAAATTGATTTTGCATATCAAGTTTCTTTATAACATGTTTTTATGATTGAAAAATTTTGAGTTATATAAAATAATATATATTATTACTTATTGCCACATATAGTATTTTTATTAATGCAATAATTTCATTATCCAAAAATAATTTTGAAATTACAATACTTTCAACTATTATTCTTAATATATTATGTTATATCTTTACATATATATTTAGATGAATTTGTTGTATTTCAATTAAAGTTTTGAGACAATAAGATGCTTTAAATCATGATATGTTCTCTTGAAATTTTGATTTATGAATTAATTTTTGCACATTGATTTAGATCATAATAATATTTTTGAATAAAATTATTGATCTACCACTATAGTTAGTTTGATTATTGAAATATTTCTTAGTTATTTCATGTATAAATTGCTCCACACTTGCAAAATCAAATGTGTGAGATATTTAAGAAATATATAACTTTAAATTATCTTTTTCATATTTGTTTTATTGTGTTATATATGCTCTCATTGCTTTTACACAACTTATTAAGTTAAGTCATCATCGATGACTAATATTTTTCCATTGATTTTAACTTTTTCTCTATGATAACATTTCTTCAACTCTATTAAGGCAAGGTCCTTATGATATGTTTTATAACTTGTTATTTTGATGAAACTCTTGTCTCATTAATTACACAACATTGATGACAAACAATGTTAATACTATATCAAGTGATAGAAACCTAATTAAAGGCTCCAAAAGAACTTATACTATATCACTAATAGTATTTGATTCCATGTGAATGACACTTCATACGATGTTAGATTCAGAAGAATCTTGTAAGACCAACTTGGTCCCCTAGGGTAAAAAGTCATATGGATGTACATTATAAAACCAGAAGTTTTTATTTAGTGACTAGTCTACCTATACACTTGAAAGATAGAATGACATGTTGTGTAGATTATCATTTTAATGAGACAATTTTCTTGCCGTTAAGGGGAGAAGAGCCAGTTCCAAAAGAACGACGTGAAATTATGCATTGATTTTGACTTATCTTAATCCGCGTACTAATTAATGTGAACTGGAAGTTCAAAAGATTATTTATTTGCAAGAACTTGCAAATCAACTACCAAATGTTTTCATTGATGCAAAGAAAGTTACTAAGTCATTTTCACTGACCTAGAACATTCCAATACGAATTGATGTCTTTTAAGGATAATTAAATAATGAGTTGATGTCCCTGAAGGACAATTAAATAATAAGTCTAAGACACGCTTGAAGCGTGGTAGACCCTAAAAAGGCAAACACATTCCCTAGAAGAGGAAAACACTAGGAAAGATATATGAAATATGGCATTCTTGAAAAAGTTGCATATAAAGTGAGTTATTAAAATGATTGATCAGTCTCAAACAACCCTTGAAAAGGTTAGTTTAAACAAGTAGCCCTATGAGAGGCATATGTTTTACAATTAGCTCTTGAAAAGGTACAAGTACCTGATATTGATGAGATCTCAATTATTTACTTATATATGGAGAAAAATGGGATTAAAATACTCTTGTCATTGACAATATATTTTCTTGCCAAGTGGCTATTGGCATCATAAGAAATGATGAGGATCTCAAACCATAAACTATGGATGAATGACAACATAGAAAAATTTGCCCAAAATGGAAAGAATACATCCTAACAAAATTAGACTCATTAGAAAAATGAGAAGTATTCGAACCTATAGTCCAGACGCCTGAAGTTGTCAAACTTGTCGGATATAAATAAAATCACGAGATATAAAATGTGACTTATAGCTCAAGGTTTCCCGCAAAAACCTAGTATTGACTATGAGGAAACATATTCTCCTATGATTAACGCAACCATATTTAGATATCTAATTTGTTTAACAATCTTAGAATGACTGGATTTGTGTCTCATGGATGTCATTACTACATACTTACATGGATCTTTAGATTGGATCTTTAGATAATGACATATATATATGAAAATCCCAGAAGGATTTCAAATGCCTGAAGCAACAAATTCAAAACATTGTAGCATATATTCAATTAAGCTACAAAGATCCTTGTATCGATTAAGCAATCAAAAGACATGTGATACAATCACTTCAATGAATATTTGAAATGAGAAGTATGTATGCCTTACCTTATTTGTCTATGCATATTCATTTTGTTGAATATTTGCAATTATTATAGTATATGTGGAACATTGAATTTTATTGGAACTCCTGAAGTGCTTACAAAAATAATTGACTATTTGAAAAGTAAATTTGAAATGAAAGATCATGGAAAACAAAATTTTTCCTCGGCCTACAGATCGAGTACTTTTCAAACGAAATATTGGTTTATTAGTCAACATAAACAAAGAAAGTCTTCAAACACTTTCATATGGATAAAGCACATCTATTAAGTTCTCTGATGATAGTTCATTCACTTGAAGTAAAAAATGACCTTTTCTATCCTAAAGAAGATAATGAAGAACTACTTGGTCTCAAAGCACCATATTACAGTGTTATTGGTGTACCGATGAATCTTGCAAATTATACACAACCAGATATTGCATTCCTTGCTAATTTACTTGTGAGATATAGTTTTGCACCAACTTAGAGATATTAGAACAAAATCAATCATGTACTATAATAAGATGGGTCTATGTTATTCCGAAGAATCAGAATCTTAATTGCTTGAATATGTAGATGCTTACTGTCTTTCAAACCCCCACAAAACTCGATCTCAAATGAGGTATGTATTTATCTATGGTGGTACGATAATATCGTGGAGATCAATCAAGCAAATAATGGAAACATGTGGACTACCCTCCATTAGAGGTAATGTTACCAAGTTAATAATGTTACATGCATTGCACAAATTAAAAAAATGATACATTAAGGGTGATAGAATTAAGCATATGTCACCCAAGTCTTTTACTTTCATTAACTCCAAAAGAGTGATGAAATTGTTATTCAACAAATAAGATCAAGTGACAATTTAGTAGATCTATTAACAAAGGCATTATCAATTACAATACTCAAGAAGCTCATTGGAATACGTCGACTCAAAGATCTCTATGTTGTACTTTTAGAGAAAATATAATTATGTCAACATGAAGGGGAGTTAATTGATAAGAATATCACTACGCTGTACTTTTTTTCCCTTCATTTGGGTTTTGTCTCATTGGGTTTTACTGACAAAGTTTTTAATAGGACAGTTGTAATAATCCAAAAGAATATTATACTATTTTTCCTTCACTAGGGTTTTTCCTAGTAAAGTTTTAATGAGACATATTCTTATGATCATCCAAGGAGGAGTGTTATAAAATATGAGATTCTGTACTATTATGGTAACTTGTGGATGATTATTCATAAATATCTTTTGTAACTTTTTATAAAATGGAAGGACCCCTAATGAAATTCTATTGAGTTTTCTTGTGCATTCTATTCTTTTTTTCTTGTTTTCTTCTATCTCACTTTATTCTACAATAGGATACTATTTTTATTATTTGTTGATTATATATTTATGTTTATATTTAATCAATTGTTTATTATAATTTTGTGTTTAATGTGTTAAAAATGATCAAAATTAATAAATATTAAATGATAAAAAAATGAAAATTTTTGAAATTTGTTATAAAATATAAAATATTATCTAATTATGAGAACTTGTGGATGATTATCTATATTGATGTATATCTCTTTGTGACTTCCTATAAAAGGGAAGACCACTAATGAAAATTAATTCAATTTTCTTCCATTATACTTTTCTTTGAGGATTTTTGTTTATTCTCTCTTCATTTTTTTTTTCTCATTCTTTTATTTTACAACACGTTATCAACACAATACTCTGAGTATATAGAAAAATAGAAGAATTTATTTATAAAATTTCTTATAAGTATGTAACCTTATTTTCTTCAAATGAAATATGACAAGTAGTATGCATTGTATTCTATTATTATAATTTTTATTTGCTTAATTTCATGGCCAGAAATTATGTAAATCATATTTCATATAATCAAGTCAAAAGTTTGTAATTGTATATATTTTAATTATTTAATAACTATAAGTTATATAAAAAAAAATTTCATAACCAGAAGTTATGAAAAATATGTACAATCCTCATAATTAGAAGTTATAAGGTAAATGAGAAAATTACAAATACATAGCCGAAAGTTATGCATATGATCTCTAATTACTTTTTAATAATATTATATAACTGGAAGTTATATAAAACAACATTATATGGTCAGAAGCTATGTAATGAATAGTTCATAGCCTGAAGCTATTTACAAATCTATACAATGAATAATTCATAGTCTAAAGTTATGTTCAAATCCAAAATTATAAATACATAGTCATAAACTATGTGTATAACTCATAATTATTTGTTTTTAATTATACAATATAACTAGAAGTTATACAAAATAATATTATACAACTAGAAGTTATAAAATGAATAGTCCATAGCCTAAACCTATGTATAAATCCACACAATGAATGGTTCAAAGCTTGAAGCTATGCACAAATATACATAATAAATATTTCATAGATTGAAACTATGCACAAATTTACATAAACAATAGTTCATAACTTGAAGCTATGTACAAATTTGCATATTTTCTTGTTTTGACAACATAATCATAGTTTGAAACTATGAAAAATATTAACTTTTAATTTCTTTTAATTATATCGTGTAACTAGAAGTAATACATGTTAGGAATCCTGATTACTCCGTTTTCATGCCCTGGATTGTGTAGGGTGCATCCAAATCTATTATAGGTTTTCTAAATCTATCACAACGGATAAACAACTAATAAAAAACAATATAGATACCAAAGAAAACATAGATCTAGAGAATAAAGTCACATACCTTTAATTCGGATGTTCCCAGATCAATTCCAATCAATGTAGATAACTCCAAAGTCATAATAAATTTTGTAAACACAATGATCTTTCGCCCAATGACTCTTCCTTGTGTCTAGGCACTAAGATAGTGGAGATCTCAAGGGTGGAGGTTAGGGTTTTCTCTCTAAACTGAAAGAGAGAATGATAAGACTTGGAAACCCTAACCTATAGGGGTATTTATGAGTTTCCTATTAGGCTTAAGTGACTTGAGCTCACCATGGGCTTTGGTCACTTAATCTAGCCCAAAAAAGTTTTTAATTGATTAATTAACTATAAAAAACTTAATTAATCAATTAGTTAAGTCTAGAGATACCACTCACTTATCTCTGTGCAACCTTGTGTAATTACCAAAATGCCCATATGCACAAAAGTGAACTAAAAATCAATCAAACCCTCATAAGTTGTGCTAACAAGGAATATGAACTCAAAATGGGGACCACTAGGACCTATAGAAGTACTGGCTCCCTCATAATCAAATTCTGAAATTAACTCAACATCCCACTATAGAAAGTCAATTGCACTCCAGTACCCTATGTAATTACAACGAGATACCAAGTGCTCAAGTCCATGACCTATTATTCATTACATGTAGACTCTCCATGAACTAGTGTCCGTAATCTAATAAGGTAGTGCTATCACCTATCAAGATTACTTTTTAAATCCTTGAGTTACTGATCTCATTTATTATGTGATCAAATGACAAACTTTAACTCCAAGGAGCATATGTCAAATTTCATTAAAAAAAATTACTATGGTTACAGATTTTATAATCACATGTCCTTTGAATCACTTAATGAGACATACTGTCTCAATCACATAAGATATCATGGTCCCTCTATTGAGAATACCTATTACCACCAACCTCCATCAATAGTGACTTAATTCATAGGGATATATGATCACTTTAGAGTCTCACCCATAGGTCAAAGGCTCCTATTGAGTTTGGCACAGACTCAATATCCTCTCAAGGTTGAGAGTCCATGCAGTATAATAGCTTAGTGAATTATGACAATTGATAGTCTTTCATCATGATTCGTCGTAGGCCATGTCCAATGTGCATCACATATACTAGTACACTCACCATGGGAAACTCATCTCGACGACCAAGATAAGTCATCCCTCCAATTAGGAGGTGGTGCACTATAGTCTCTACTGGATTGCCCAAATCTATTAACCAACTGTGAACAACTTATCTACTTACAAGGAACTCATGACTTGTATCTTTTGTGCAACTCCTAATGCACCTAAGTCATGTATAATACACCAAGGAACACATGTGTTGAATTCTCAAATCATTATCAATACACTAAAGAGATAGTAAGGAGATAGTTAAGTCTAACTTTGTTACATTATGTCTTACTTCTAAGAACTCAATCCCAACAATACATGAATAGTTCATAGCCTGAAGTTATGCACAAATTTACATAAGGAATGGTTCATAACCTAAAGCTCCGTGCAAATTTGCATATTTTCTTGTTTTAACAAAATAATCATAACTCGAAGTTATGAAAAATATTAGCTTTTAATTTTTATTTCGTATTCATGCATTTTTCATAACTAGGAATTATTGAAACAATTTTTATTAACAATTTTTTCATAGCCAGAAGTTGTGCACACAATTTCTAATTCTCTTGTATAACCAAAAGTTATACAAAACAAAATTGTCAATGAACAACTATGTAGCTAGAAAAATACATAAAAAAAATTAATTTTGTTGTATGACTAAAAGTTATATCATAACATAATTGTCGATTGTTTAATGTTATTATAACATTACTCAAATTTTAATTATTCATAATATGAAGTTATGAAGAAAAAGTTAGTAAATTAATAATTTTTAAAACTTGTATAGCCAAAAGCTATATGAAAAAATATTCTATTATAAACTTACATTACTTAGCCAAAAGTTATATAAATATTATTATTCATAACCTAAAGTTATGAAAATAAAAATTAATATTCTTTGTAATAATTAAAGGTTATGTCAAAGTTGATAATATGTACTTTCTTATGGCTAAAAGTTATAGAGAACAAAATTGTTAATTAACAATTTTGTACAACTTTATGAAATTCATATAACCAAAAGTTATAATGAAATATATTATAGTTCGAAACTATGATAACATACATATAGATAATATTTATATATTATCAAAAGATTAATATTTTGCATATCAAGCTATACAAATAGGTAAGTGTTTGATATTTTTTTTACGAACTCCTATTATTAGAAGTTATACTGTCACTAATGGAAATTTTTACATATAGATGTGCAATTTTGGATCGCATGAAAGTATGATAGTTATACTTAATATTCTTATGTTAGAGGTGATATTTTGAAATATGTTTTTATTCTAGTTGTTTAATGCACAATAATATTTTGATATAATAGTTGAAATTAATCTTAATCTTTGTTTTCCAATATCTAATGTAAAATATGCTTGTTTCATATAATACCTTGAGATTTTTGGATAACATATTGTGGACCCCGTATTTCGGCTCATGCGTTCCCCACTCGATGGCGAGCTCGATTTTTATTTTAAAAAATGATTTATTGATTAAGAAAATGACTTGGAGTCGCCACTTATTTTTGTTTTATTTTAAAAGGGTAAACAAAATAAGAAAAAAAACCCTAAGTGTGACTCCTCATTTGGAAAAGGTGGTCTGTGAAGAACCAAGACTGGATTCGGGGGTCAGGTTACCTATCGGAAGGTACGGTAAAAACCGTAGCACCCCTCTAAGCCCCTAGAATGGGTCTCTACTAATAAGATGAGATAAGTGTGGCAATTGATTGATTAAACACGGATACCGAACAGTGATCAAATATATGAAAGTAAGACACGCATGGTAACAAATAAATCAATAAACATAATCGAGCACAGGGCATACCTTAGTCACAAGCTGAGCGCTATCATAAGAGACAAGGTTAGTGCACAAATATAGAATAATTACATGCAAGTCATAAAGTGAGGTAAGTCAATCGAACATGGCAATCGATAAAATATTGGAAATTAGAAAATGAACAAATTGAATAAATAAATGTGAGGATTGGAGATTAAACTTAAAAAATGAAATTTTGATGAATTTTAAAGATGGAATTTTAAATAAGTGAATAGGTGGACAATCAAATAAATCGAATGATGGTAATGACGAAAATGGTAATGATTAAGTAAAAGATCGTGGGAATTTAGATATTTTGGGAATTGTAAATTGAATTTAGAAATAGGAAATTTGAAGAGTTAATTAAGGAAGGAATTTTAAATAAATAAATAAGTGGGCATATAGATAATTGAATGATGATTATAGCGGAAATAATAACAATTAAGTAAATAAATGCGAAAATTTAGAAATTGAATTTATGAATTTGGCAATTTGAAAAATTAAATAAGGATTGAAGTTAAAGTAAATGAAATAATAGGTAAATAAGCGAATTAAATAATAAATATAACGGAAATAATAATAATTGAGTAAATAAATATGGGAATTGAGAGATTGAATTTATGGATTTGGTAATTTGAAAGATTAAACAAGGATTGAATTTTAAAATAAATGAATAAATAGGTAAATAGGCAAAATGAATGACAATTTTAATGGAAATGATAATAATTAAGTGAGTAAATATGGGAATTGAGAAATTGAATTTATGAATTTGGTAATTTGAGAAATTAAATAAGGGTTGAATTTCAAATAAATGGATAAATAAGTGAATAAACGAATTAAATGATAATTATAATGGAAATGATAATAATTAAGCAAATAGACACGGAAATTGAGGAATTGAATTTATGAATTTGGTAATTTGATAAATTAAATAAGGGTTGAATTTTAAATAAGTGAATAAATAGGTGAATAAACGAATTAAATGATAATTATAATGGAAATGATAATAATTAAGCAAATAGAGACGGAAATTGAGGAATTGAATTTATGAATTTGGTAATTTGAGAAATTAAATAAGGGTTGAATTTCAAATAAATGAATAAATAGGTGAATAAACGAATTAAATGATAATGATAACAATTAAGCAAATAGACACGGAAATTGAGGAATTGAATTTATGAATTTGGTAATTTAAGAAATTAAATAAGGGTTGAATTTTAAATAAATGAATAAATAGGTGAATAAACGAATTAAATGATAATTATAACAATTAAGCAAATAGGTACGGAAATTGAGGAATTGAATTTATGAATTTGGTAATTTGAGAAATTAAATAAGGGTTGAATTTTAAATAAATGAATAAATAGGTAAATAAACGAATTAAATGATAATGATAACAATTAAGCAAATAGATACGGAAATTGAGGAATTGAATTTAGAAAAATTATACGAGAATAGGATTTTTGAATAATAATAATAATAATAATAATAATAACAATAATAATAATAATAATAAAGGGAACGGGAATTAATAATAACAATAATAATGATGATAATAATAATAATAATAGGAATGAGAATTAATAATAATAACAATGATGGAAAGATTATACGAGAATAGGATTTTTGAAGAATAATAATAGTAATAAAAATAATGAGAATTAATAATAATAACAATAATAATGATGATAATAATAATAAAGGGAACGGGAATTTCGGAAAATTGAGCTTGGGTATTGAAGTATAAGGGATAATAAAAATAGATGAATGAAAGAATGGCTAATTACATAAGTGATAAATGAAAAGGATATGGCAGTTGTGGTTGGCCAAAGGAGGCCATGCATAAATAGGGTCGTGCCTGTGGGCCTGGGATACACGCGTCCTTGCACCACAAATCTTCTAGTAGAAATGAGACTCCACCTCTACACCCCACTGCCTTAGCATTCTCTTTTGAAAAACAAAAAAACTCACAAGCCTTTGCTCTCCCGAACCCACTTCCTGATTCCGGAACCCGAAATAAATGATTCAACAACCAACACATTTCTGCCAACGAGCTCCAATTTATTAGTTCCTGTCATTGCCGAATCTGCAAAGCCGCGCTTCCAGATCGAGAATGGCGCCTGCATCCTCACTAGTGGTGACGGCAATCTCTTCAAGCTTGACGATCGGACCACCTGTGCACCGGCGCCCTCATCTTCGGCCACAGCGGGGTCTTCATCGTCTCTATCGCCACCAGTAGCCATCTCTACAGCCGCCTTCTGGTTCTTTCGCCCCACCTTTTCTAGGACGTTATCTCTCTGCAACTTTTGAGCCGACAAATGGCTCTATCAATCGTGCCAAAAAACAGAGGTCAACCTCTCTCTAGAACCAAGCTTTTCTTTTCTTTTCTTTTCGTTCATCCTTAAATCACCAACTTAGGACCCTGCAGACATGTATAGCCAAACCCGGACTAGCTTTCCCACCACCAACACGTCGGGCGAAATCCAGACACCGAAAGATAGGCACGACAGAGGAGAAAGCCAAGGAAACGGAATAGAAAGAAAACAGGTAAAAAAAAAAAAATTCAGACGAGGCTTCACTTCATAGACCATGAGTTAGCCCTCTGATGGGGTAAGGAAGACTACATCAACTGCATCTATGAATATCTAACAACAGAGTCATGATATGCTAACAGTAACAATGGAAAACGTGAATGCAAAATTATATCTCAACAAGCAATGAGTGGCCTTCACTATCCACTCCAAACAAAGCAACAGATATTCAAATATTAATCAAGAAACATAGAGATGATGAAGAAATCAAATCAAATAATGAATCGGGCGTATCCATACCTGGGAGCTCCCCTGTAACTCTCTAAAAACCCCCTCTCTTCCGAGCCAAAACTCCTTTTCTTCAGGAAGAATCTTGCTCGCCTCTCACAAATTTTCTCTGACAGCTCCCCTTAAAAAAAAGCTCCGAACCCTTCTTCAACCTCTTCTCTTCCTTTTTAAGCTTTTCTCATCTCCTGTTCCTGTCTTCCTCAGCAAGCCACTCCCTGCTTCACTGTGCCTTACCCAGAAGGCGCGTCATCCTCTCCAACCACCACCATGGGCGAGCTGCTGATGGCTCACCACGCGTCCATGCATGGAGCCTTATGGGAGGTGTCCCCCACCCTCAACCAGGAATCGCCACGTGGCTCCTTGAGAGCCCTCCACCTGCAAAGAAATATATCTTGTATAGAAAATGAAAATGAGCCCCAAATGGGGGTCTACACGTATGTACTTATATTTTGAAAATTTTGGATAACATCTTTTATTTGGATTTACTTGTTGAGAATTTAATAATGAAATTATGTGTTGAAAATTTTGATTATTTTTTTTGGATACATGTGAAATATATGACTTGGTCATATGATTAATAATTTGATTTTGCATGTCAGTTTTCTTTAAGACATGTTTTTATGATTGAAAATTTTTGAGTTATACAAAATAATATATATTATTGTATGTTGTCACATATCATATTTTTATTAATGCAATAATTTCATTATTTAAGAATAATTTTGAAATTACAATAACTTCAACTATTGTTTTTTATATAATTTGTTACATCTTTATAGATATATATATAAATGGATTTGTAATGTTTGAATTAAAGTTTTGAAAACAACAAGATGGTTTAAATCGTGATATATTCTTTTGAAATTTGATTTATGAATTAATTTTTGTACATTGATTTAGATCATAATAATATTTAAATAAAATTATTGATCTATCACTACAATTAGTTTGATTATTGAAATACTTCCTAATTATTTCATGTATAAATTGCTCCACACTTATAAAATCAAATGTGTAAGATATTTAAGAAATATATAACTTTAAATTATCTTTTCTATATTTTTGTGATGCTATATATGTTTTTATTGATTTTACAAAACTTATTGAGGTAAGTCATCATCGATGACTAGTATTTTTCTGTTGATTTTAACTTTTCTTCTATAATAATATTTCTCCAACTCTATAAGGATGAAGTTTTTATGACATGTTCTATCACTAGTTATTTTGATAAAAATTTTGTCTCATTAATTGTACAACATTGTTGACAAACAATGTTAATACTATATTAGGCAATAAAAACCTTATTAACGGTTTTAGAAGAGTTTATATTATGTCACTAGTAGTATTTGATTCCATGTGAATGACACTTTATACTATGTTAGATTCAGAAGAATCTTATAAAAACAACTTGATCTCCTGGGGTAAATGATGATGTATTAATTCATTGTAAAGCCATATGAATGTAAAATACAAAAACCATAAGTTTTTATCTAGTAACTAGTCTACTTATACACTTGAAAGATAAAATGACATGTTGTGTAGATTATCATTTTAATGAAATAATTTTCCTACCATTATGAGGTAAAGAGCTAGTTCTAGATGAACGATGTGAAATTATTTAGAATGCATTGACTTTGAATCATTTTGATCTTCATTCTAATCAATGTGAATTGGCAGTTAAAAAGATTATTCATTTGCAAGGACTTGCAAATTAACTACTAAATGTTTTCATCGATGCAAAAAAAGTGACAAAATCATTTTAACTGACTGAGAATATTCCAGTACGAATTGATGTCCCTAAATGACAATTAAATAATGAGTTTAAGGCACGCTTGAAGCGTGGTACACCCTAAAGAGGCAAACACAAGGAAATATATATGAAAAGTGACACTCTTGAAGAAGTTGCATATGAAATGGATTATTAAAATAATTGATTAATCTCAAGCAGCCCCTAAAGAGGCACAATTTAAACAAGCAGCCCTAAGAAATACATATATTTTATAATTAGCTTCTGAAAAGGTACAAGTACTTGATAATGATGAAATCTCAATTATCTACTTATATATGGAGAAAAATGGGATTGAAATACTCTTGTCAATGATAATATATTTTCTTTCCAAGTGGCTATTAACATCATAAGAAATTATGAGGATCCCAAACAAAAAACTATAGAAGAATGTCAACATAAAAAAAATTGGCTAAAATGGAAAGAATATATCCCGACAAAATTAGACTCATTAGAAAAATTAGAAGTATTTGGACCTATAGTCCAAACACCTTAAGTTGTCAAGCTTGTTGGATATAAAAGAGTATTTATAAGAAAGTGCAATGAGAAAAATGAAATCACGAGACATAAAACGTATATGACTTATAGCTCAAGGTTTTCTGTAGAGACCTAATATTGATTACAAGGAAACATATTCTCCTATGATGGACACAACCATATTTTGATATCTAATTTGTTTAATAGTCTTAGAAGGACTAGATTTGCGTCTCATGGATGTCGTTACTGCATTTTTATATGGATTTTTAGATAATGTCATATATATATATATATATGAAAATCTCTAAAGGATTTCAGATGTCTGAAGCAATGAATTTAAAACATTGTAGTATATACTCAATTAAGCTACAAAGATTCTTGTATCAATTAAGCAATCTAAAGGCATGTGGTACAATCACTTCAATGAATATTTGAAACAAGAAGCATGTATGTATTACCTTATTTGTCTATGCACATTCATTATGTTGAATATTTATAATTATTATAGTATATGTGGAACATTTGAATTTTGTTGAAACTCCTGAAAAGCTTACAAGAATAGTTAACTATTTAAAAAGTAAATTTGAAATGAAAGATCCTAGAAAATAAATTTTTTGTTTCGACCTACAAATTGAGTACTTTTCAAACGAAATATTAGTTTATTAGTCAACATATAGAAAGAAAGTCTTAAAGCACTTGAAGAGAACAAGGACTTGTTTCATCATATGGATAAATCTCATTCATTAAGTTCTCCTATAGTTGTTTGTTTACTTGAAGTAAAAAAAGACTTGTTTCATCATAAGGAAGATAATGAAGATCTACTTGATCCAAAAGTACCATATTATAGTGTTATTAGTGCATTGATGTATCTTCCAAATTATATATGACTAGATATTGCATTTTTTTGTTAACTTACTTGCGAGATATAACTTTGCACCAACTAAGAGACATTGGAATAAAGTCAATCATCTACTACGATAATATGAGTCTATGTTATTTGAAAATATCATAATCTCAATTGTTTGAATTTGTAGATGTTGGCTATCTTTCAGACCCCCACAAAGCTCGATCTCAAATGAGGTATGTATTTATCTATGGTTGTACAACAATCGTGGAGATCAATAAAGCAAATAATAGAAACATGTGGACTACCCTCCATTAGAGATAATGCTACTAAGTTGTATAATAGTGTATGCATTGCATAAATTAAAGAAGAACTCATTTAAGGGTGATAAAATTAAGCATATATTTTCCAAGTTCTTTTACATTCATCAGCTTCAGAAGAGCGTGATCAAAATGCTATTCAACGAGTAAGATCAAGTGACAATTTAGTATATCTATTTATAAAGGTATTGTCAATTGCAATACTCAAGAAACTCATTGAAATACGTTGACTTAAAGATCTCCATGCTACGCTACTAGAGATAATATAATCATGTCAACTTGAGGGGGAGCTAATTGATAAGAATATCACTACATTGTACTTTTTTTTCTTTCGTCTAGGTTTTATTCTATTGGGTTTTATTGGCAAGATTTTTAACGAGGTAGTTGTAGTAATCCAAAAGAATATTGTACTATTTTTCCTTTATTAGGATTTTTCTTAGTTAAATTTTTATCAAACATATTCTTATAATCATCAAAGGGAGAGTTTTATAAAATATGAGATTTTATTGAATATGGAAACTTGTGAACAATCATCTATATTGATGTATATCTCCGTGTGACTTCCTATAAAAGAGAGATCTCCAATTAAAATTAATTCAATTTATTTCATTCTACTTTTTTTTGAGGATTTTTGTTTATTCACTTTTTTTTTTCTTATTCTTTTATTTTAAACTGAAATTAAAAATGTTTTACTAGATAATATATTTGTGTATAAAAAAGAAAAAAAAAGAGAATACTATAGGCGTTTAGAAGTGACGTGAGATACGGGGAACATTAAAATAGAAGGGTTATAGGTAAGAAGTGGCTGGTGATAAAAGTTAAAAAGGGTAATTTGAGAATTCTCTTTAGATTACACTGTTGAATTGCACGCATTAAGAATAATGTTTCCCTTCTTGTGGGATGAAATATGAAAGTTTGAATTTTAGAAGGGTATATTTTTCGTAGCTAGTGTATGAAGCATACTTCTCCCATGATAAAATGGCGCTTAAATTCATGTGTGGTCAGTGGTTAGTGGTACTGCTACTTGAAGAAAAGTCGATTCCTGATCAAACCCTGCGTCTGATTCTGTTGAAGAGCTCGGGCAGGGACGCGTACATCCACTCCGGCGCACCTTAGAGACGGCCACATTTTGATTTTTGAGTTAGACGGAAAAGCGCGCGAGGACAAATCGAAAAGGAGAGGGAGAGCGAGAGGAAGAGAGAGATCGATGAGTTCAAAAGATAGTTGCAGAAACGAGCTCCGATTTGCAATTCGTCAACTCAGCGATCGTTGCCTCTACTCTGCTGCCAAATGGTATCCCGATACTTTCAAACCCTAACTCCTTTACTGAATCCATATCTCTGTGGTCTTGCCCATAAATGGAAGAAAAAAAAAGGAAAAGAGAAACGATTTTGTTTAATTAGAAGTGTAATATTGAGGTTTGTTTGTGTTTACCCAAAAGGAGCGGAGCTGATTTTGGTTTTGTTTGATCACTGTTTTCAGGGCAGCAGAGCAGTTGGTGGGGATCGAGCAGGATCCGGCCAAATTCACACCGTCGCACACCAGATTCCAGCGAGGTAGTTCCAGCATTCGCCGGAGATTTCGCACTAATGAGATTGCTTCCACACCAACCGCCGGCGTGTCTTACGTATCTACACCAGTGCTGGAGGAGGACGAAGCCGTAGATGGTGATTTCTACCTTTTAGCTAAGTCGTACTTTGATTGCCGGGAGTACCGTAGGACTGCTCATGTGCTTCGTGATCAGACTGGAAAGAAAGCTGTGTTCTTGCGATGTTATGCTCTTTATCTGGTTCGTCTCACGCTTGTTTGATCATCTTTTTTGGTTCGAATTGGTCATTCATTTATCATTTCATGGTTTTGACCTTTCATTATGTTGTGCCTGTGGACGCTATCTACGGTGGCAAGGGGTTGGGATGGGGAAAGGGAAAGTTCCAGGTTCAAAATCCATGTCACAGAAAAAGGAAAAAGGGTAAAAAAATTACATACAAAAACCTGGCTTTTTTTTTTTTTTTTTTTAATTATTAGGAATTATTGCTCCAGTATGGTGTTTGTTGATTATGAAAACAAAATTGGTGCGCTGACAGTTTGAGTTTGGTTAAGCCTGCAGTTTGAGGTTGGTTTGCACATTGGAGTCTCAAATGAACCCTATCAGTCAACTAGTCTACGGTTTGCAAACCCAAGAAAAAAGGGGTCTCGGCCTTAGAAATCTGTCTGTTTTAAACTCTGCTTTTCTGGACAAGTGAGGTTGGAGATTTGTGTCTGAAAGAGAACCTCCATGGAAGCAAGTTATTATCGGCAAGTTTGGAAAGAAAGGGGATGTTGGTGCTCCAGTGTGCAAAGGAAGGCTTTGGTGTAGGATCAAGGAAGGCAATAAGGTACAAATGGGAGGTTTTTAAAAGTAGAGTTCACTTAATTGTATGAGACGGAAGGAGGTTAAAGTTTTGGTTTGATAGATGGTGTGATAACTCCCCTTTGAGAGCTTCATTCCCCTTCTTATATGCCATTGCTAGTTCAAAAGACTTAAGGGTAGCAGATGCATGAGAGCAGGTTGGGGAGAGGGGTCTTTGGAGCCCTTAATTTTTAGGGGAATTCCATAATTAGGAATTGGAGATGTTGGAAACCTTTCTGAGAACTCTTCAAAAGCATATAGTGAGATAGGCAATAGAGGATAGAATGTTTGGTTGGAGTCTAAAAGTGGTGAGGTCTTAGGAAAAGCATTCTGCACCTTCATGGCTTCAAAGGGTTCAGAGCCTAGCTAATATTATTTAGTATCTATGGATTTTGTCGATAGTGGGGAATTTTTTTTTGCATGCAAAGCATCAAGGGGTAGGATTTTGGTTTTGGACTATTTGAGAAAGAGAGGTGTGTTTGTAGGGAACAAATGTTATACATGTAAGCAGAAAGGACAATTCATTGACTATATTCTTCTACGTTGTGTCCTAGCTAGCATATTGTGCTAGTTGTTCTTTTCCATGTTTGGGATAGCTTGGGTGATCTACTCTTCAACAAGACACATGATGCAGCTGGAAGGGATTCTATGTTGGGAAGAGACGGAGGAGAGTGTGGATGATTGCCTCTTTATGTTTTTTTTTGGGGACCATTTGGAGAGAGTAAAATCAAAGAACTTTTGATAATTTGGAATATGCAAAGCAAGGGCTCAACTATTTATTTATGTGCAAGTTTTTGGATTGCATAAGGCATTGTATAGAGGAGGCATCTATGTTTATGGTGGATTTTGTTGATTGGTTGGGCTTGGGTTGGGTTAGAGATAGAATCGTGTCTTTTATTTTTTATTCTTTTTGTTGAGGACTCTTTGTATACTCCCTGTATACTTTGGTGTGTCTTGTCTATATCACTTTCTAAATATTTTCATTCTCATACATATATATATATTGATTACCAAGGAACCTTCCATGGTCGGGCTCTTTAGACTCTTCATAAGGACCGAAACCTCAATGTATTGACTGTGCGCACCACAATTAGCATCGGGTAATATAGGATGACCAACCAATTGCACGAATCGAACTCGGGACTGTGAGCCTTTACCATGCATCCTAACATTTGCCCTAACCAACGGGGCATGCTGATAGGCTATATATATATATATATATATACTTTGTTTTCATAAAAAACTATGGAATACATTAGGGTTTTGTATAAGATTACCAGTCTATACCTCCTGTGGTGGTGGCATGTGAAGCAGATTTTGAAGAGATGTTTAATTAGTAGTACTTGTGAGGATTGATGTTGTTGCTATAAGAGGCATGAAGTAATGCAATTGGTGGATTTGAAATTTAGTTTTTGGAAAAGAAAAAAATGTCT
The DNA here is from genome assembly GCA_030254885.1 of Vitis rotundifolia. Lineage (NCBI taxonomy): Eukaryota > Viridiplantae > Streptophyta > Magnoliopsida > Vitales > Vitaceae > Vitis > Vitis rotundifolia. The sequence continues at coordinate 13,282,431 of CM058170.1, forward strand.
TGATGCAATTTGTGATATCATACCATGTATGTCCAACCATGGGTTGATTGTAGCATTGTACTTGACCAAATTGAAAGCTAAACCATATGTAGATAGTTTTTGTTTCTTTTTAGTGTCTTTAGAATAAGCATTTTCAGTAATTTTTGATACAAAATAGTTTTTGTATCTTCACACAACCAAACATTGTGATGTAATTTGGTTAGGTCTGGTTCATGGGTAATTCATGCACTTGGGCTGACTGCTGACCTGAGAAACTTAGGTGTGAAACTAACTGAGAGTTCTTTGTTGATCATATATCATCGGGTTCATGGGATCATTATATCTGGTAGAATTGTTGACACAAAATATGAGATGAAAAATAATAAGTTCTGTCTATTAGATTGACTATACACACAGTTTATATAGGAGATTATAAGAGAAGAAATAAGAAACAAGAGGCATAATAGAAAATTAACTTATTCCTAATTCATAAAACTATCTATTTACAGAAATAGGAAACTAACTTATTCCTAAATCATAAAACTATCTATTTACAGAAATAGGAAACTAATAAAACTATCTATTTACAGAAATACGAAACTAACATAATGAGAAAGTAATTCTCCTATTCTATTTACAACTCAACACTCCCTCTCAAGTTGAGGAATAGATGTCATCCATTCACAGTTTGAATACAGGATCATGAAATATGGAATTGTTCAGCCCTTTTGTTAGGATATCAGCTAATTGATGTTCTGATGGAACATAAGACATACACACTACTCCTTCCTCCAATTTTTCTTTGATGAAATGCCTATCAATCTCAATATGTTTTGTCATATCGTGTTGTATAGGGTTATGAGCAATATTGATAGTTGACTTGTTGTCACAATAGAGCTTCATAGGACCATCCCACTTGATTCTCAAATCATCTAAAATAATTTTCAGCCAAAGTAGTTCACATAACCCTTGAGCAATGACCCTAAATTCTAATTCTGCAGACGACTTTGCTACCACATTCTGCTTTTTACTTCTCCATGTTACCAGATTACCTCCAAGAAAAGTACAATACCCTGTAGTTGATCTTCGATCCACTAGGGAACCTGCATAGTCAGCATCGGTATATGCTTCTAGAGCAAGAGTATTGTTCTTCTTGAACAAAATTCCTTTCACCGAGTAGGCGATGTCTGGCCGAGTGTGAGCAACGTATATGAGCTTACCAACCAGCCTCTGGTATATTCTTTTATCCACCATTGGTTCTTCTTTAGCTTCTCCCAACTTGTGGTTTGGATCCATTGGGGTAGAGACTGGTTTACAATCAATCTTTCCTGTTTCTGCCAATAAATCAGTCACATACTTTTGTTGAGAGATGAAGATCCCTTGTGTGGAATATGCCACCTCAATACCGAGAAAGTACTTCAGTTTCCCTAGTTCCTTTATTTCAAACTCTGTTGCTAATCTCTACTTCAATTCATGCTTTTCTCTCTCATTATTTCCAGTCATTATGATGTCGTCAACATAGACTAGAAGAGCAGTTACTCCCCTTGCAACCAAGTGTTTAATGAAGAGAGTGTGGTCACCTTGGCTTTGTTTGTACCCAGACTCTTTTATGACTTTTGCAAATCTCCCAAACCAAGCCCTAGGATATTATTTTAGCCCATAAAGGGCCTTTTTCAGCTTGCACACCTTGTTACCTGTGTTTCCCTCAAATCCCAGTGGGATGTTCATATAAATCTCTTCATCTAAATCACCATGAAGAAATGCATTCTTAACATCATACTGTAGGAGTTGCCAATTGTAGTGGGTAGCCAGTGACAGCAGGATTCTTACAGTATTCATTTTTGCAACTGGAGCAAAAGTCTCCTGATAATCAACTCCATAAGTTTGAGTGTACCCTTTGGCTACCAATCTTGCATGTTTCTCAAGAGATCCATCAGCCTTATATTTCAATGTGAAAATCCACTTGCAATCAACAATGTTTTTCCCTTTCGGTCTTTCAACAATCTCCCATGTTTTATTCTTTTCTAATACACACATCTCC